>JAIUCV010000229.1:0-1223786 GCA_026724425.1 Erythrophleum ivorense
GGAGATAGAAGAACCATATCCCGAACAAAATGTATGTCTATCTTGATATGCTTACTTCTTGCATGTTGAACTGGATTGGAAGCTAATGCTCTAGCACTAATATTATCGCACCATAATACTGCTGGTCTCTGAGGAGGAAGTCCAAGCTCTAACAACAATGAATGCAACCATTTCACCTCAGCTGCGCCATCTGTAAGGGCCTTATACTCTGATTCGGTACTTGACCGTGACACAACTCTTTGTTTTCTTGATGCCCACGACACAAGTGTATCACCTAAGAATACACAAAGACCAGCCATAGACCTCCTGTCATCTATATCAATGGCCCAATCAGCATCTGTAAAAGCTAATAACCTGACTGAAGTGAATGGTTTTAGGTGCAACCCATAATTATATGTCCCTTTTAAATACCGAAGAATTCTCTTGACAGCCTGATAATGAACATCAGTAGGCTGTGACATGAATTGGCTTAGCTTGTTAACAGAGAATGCTATATCAGGACGTGTTGTAGTAAGGTATTGCAATGCTCCTATTGCTCTTCGATAAGTTGTCAGATCAGTCATAGGTATACCATTAGAAGCAGATAAATGCCTTCCTGTGACCATAGGAGTTGGAACAGGTGCAGAATCTAACATATCAAACTTCTTCAAGATGTCAAGAGTATATTTCCCTTGACTCAAAAAAATTCCAGAGCTATCTCTATGTACTTCAAGACCTAAGAAATAATGTAATGGACCAAGATCTTTGAGAGCAAACATGAAATTTAACTTATGCACAAACTTTCTCAGATATGCAGAGTTATTACCAGTAACCAGTATGTCATCTACATAAATTAAAATAAACACAGTAAGACTGCTCGTCTTTAACATAAACAAGGATATATCACTCTTAGCATTTGTAAAACCCCACTGCAACAGAGTAAGATGTAGGCGATCAAACGAGGCACGTGGTGCTTGTTTCAAACCATATATAGCTTTAATTAGTTTACATATATGAGTTGGTCTCCTGGGGTCGACGAAACCCTCTGGTTGCTGCATAAACACGTCTTCTTGCAAATATCCATTCAAAAATGCATTATTTATGTCAAGCTGCCTAATTTCCCAATTAAAAGTCACTGCTATAGTTAGAATAATGCGGAATAGTAAAAGCTTTTACCACAGGGCTAAACGTTTCGTTGTAATCAACTCCAGGTTCTTGTTGAAAGCCTTTCGCGACCAGTCGAGCTTTATGTTGTTTAAAAGAGCTATCAGCATTGAACTTGTTTTTGAATATCTATTTGCACGCCACAACCTTCTGCTTCCCAGTATAAGGCACCAGAACCCACGTTCCATTTCTCTGTAAAGCTGCAAATTTGGCGGCCATAGCTTGTTTCCACTGAGGAAGAGAAAGAGCTTCCTCAACACTAGTGGGCTCAGTTAGCTTAGAAAGTGATATTAGATCTTCAGAGTGAAGAAGCCCAACAAATGGATATTTGGGCTTGAACACTCTAGCTTCGGCCCGGGTTACCATCTGATGTGCATTAACAAGTGTAGCTGGAGGTCGTGCCACATGTGAGGATCTTGAAAGAGAGCTGTTGGTAGATTCTGAGTCAGAAAGAGCCGTTGGTGCTTCTGTACTAATACGATTAGGTGTCATCTGACCATTATTGGAGATAGAATCTAACTCTAGAGAAACCAGTTGCTGATCCAAAGTCACAGAAGGAGCAGGAGCTGATTGTGTAGGGAATTCTTGAATTACCAAAAGAATGGAGTAATCATTTTCAGTAGGACTAGCTCTTCGATTCAAGAATCCTGTAGCAAAAGGAAACAAGGAAGAGTCAAATACAACATGACGAGACATATAGATACGTCCAGAGACACTCAAACATTTATAACCCTTCTGTTGTGAAGCATGACCAAGAAAAACACACTTCTGACTATGAAATTGGAGCTTATGGTCATTATACGGCTTCAAGCAGGGATAACAAGCACAACCGAAAAGTTGAAGAGTTTTATAGTCAGGCTCTGTTTTGAACAGCTTGAACAGGGGAGAGAGACCATTCAATATTGGAGTAGGCATTCTATTAATCAAATACAAAGCAGCTTGGAAGGCCTCTGCCCAGTACACTAGAGGCATATGAGCTTGAGCTAAAAGTGTCAATCCAGTTTCGACAATGTGGCGATGCTTACGCTCAGCATGCCCATTTTGAGACGAAGTATAAGGACAAGTCAAGCGCAAATTAATCCAAGAAGTTTGAAGGACAGAAACCAAAGGTTTGTACTCTGCTCCCCCATCACATTGTATGCTCTTTATTTTTGTATTAAACTGATTCACTACCAAAGCCTTAAACTGATTGAATGCTGTAATTGTTTCCCCTTTGTGCTTTAAAGGATATAGCCAAGTGAATCGACTATAATCATCGAGAAAGTGTATGTAAAATCGATAACCATTGGTGGAATGAACAGGGGACGGACCCCATAAGTCAGTATGTACTAACTCCAAGGGAGCTGAAGCATGAGAATTAGAATTGGGAAATGGCAACTGTTTTGACTTTCCATATTGACAAGCCTCACATACAAATTTCTCAAGATGAGGAATTCTCACATTGCATTTATTTAATATTTGTTTCAGTGTCCTATCACACGGATGCCCCAATTTACGATGCCAAATTTCTAAGTCGGAGAGGTCTGCTTCTAGAATAAAATCAACAATGGATGCTTGTGGCATATCCTTGTTATGTACTGGGTACATTCCTCTTCGAGGTTTCTCGTGGAGCAGCATTCGGCCCGTTAACTTGTCCTTCACAGTACAACCTCTATCAGTAAATCCAACATCAACTGAATTATCCTCTATAAGCCTATGGAGACTCATCAGATTTTTAGTAGCAGAGGGAACCAGAAGCACATCATTCAAAAACAATTTATCATGTGAAGAATGACAAGAAACAGAGGCTTTACTAACACCCAATATACGAGCATGTTCTCCTGTGCAAGTGAGCAAATGAATCTTACCTACTGGAGTAACCTGATCAAGTTGATCGGCATTGGGGAGTGACGTGATAATTCGCACCACTGTCCATGTACCACGCGGAATCTGCAACTGTGTTTGGAGTAGCATAAAAAGCTTGAGGAAAACCAGAATCATTGGATCGCCGACTCTGATAGCAATCATCACGATAGTCACGATAACGGCAATAAGCTATGTCATGACCATAACGACGACAAATATCACAATATCTATCATGATAGCGACCTCCCCCGTGAGGACCACGACCACGAGACCGATTACCTTGACCACCTCGGTTCCCACACCAAGAACCACGTCCAAAATCAGATTGATACTGGTGGTTATTTTGACGACGAGAATCATTACGCTGAGCCATATTAGCAGAGGGCTACTGAATAGAGAGAGCAAAAAATTGGGTTTGCTGCTCTATACGACTTTCAAAAGCTAGGAGTGACGCTTGTGTATTAACCTAAGAAGGATTGGGAACATCAGTCAGCTTCACGACTATAGCATTATAGTCAGAGTCAAGGCTATTAAGAGTATGCATAATTAATTCACTAACATCAATCGGAGCTCCTGCTAAAGCCAACTGATATGAGAGGTGCTTCATTTTTGCTAAATACTCATGCATCTTTAGACCATTCTTTCGGACACGATGAAGATCAGCTTTATATTCCATAACACGAGCTTTGGTGGCAGCGCCAGCTAAGGACCGAGCACCATCCCAAAGATCTTTTGTTGTTCGACAGTGAAGTAACTGAGAGCCAACATCAATCAACATGGTATTACGTAACTAGCCCACAAGAAGTTTGTCAACAGAGACCCATTCTTCATATTCAGGAGTCAGAGTTGTCTCAGCAGCATCCGAGAACTGAGGTGGTGCTTTGCAAGACCCATCGATATGAGCTTCGAGCTTGTTGCCTTCAATCAAAGGAAGGACGATTGATTCCCAGAAAAGGTAATTTTCTCGATCCAACTTAATCGAGGTAGTTTGACTGGAGGATGTAAACAGCATATTCAGCTTTGAGACAGCAAAGGAAGAGCTCGACGAATCAAATGAAGCCATGAGGAGAAAAATGCCAAATCGCTCTGATACCAACTTTGAAAAGAGAAGAGTAATATGATTGAAATGTTTTGAGACCTCTGATGGAGTGCCTCGGGACTACCTTTCTATAAATAACACAATATGGTTATAACAGAATAGAGAGAATTTAGGATCAGAGGACACGTAGCAGATAAAAAGAATTTTTACAACTGTACAATAGCTACGTGTCCCTCTCTAGAATATACTAAAGCTAATTACAGATTAAACATAACCTTATGCTTTAACAACGGGTATATGGAACTAAAGCCATTTTACACAGACAGATTATTTTGTATATTCTTACTATAAGATATTTATAAAATGGTTAAATTAGTGTTTTCTTCCTATAATTTTTGTTATCGTTCCAAAATAGTGCTCTAAGTTAAATACATTTTAAAATAGTCATTTAATTTTTAATTTCATCTCATAACAAAACCTTTTAAAGTGAAATCCATTAAAACATTTAATATCATTTATTTTTATATTGATATGGAAGCGACGTGTATTTTTTTTTATTTTAAATATTGAGGTAAAACTCAATCAGCATTTGTTTTTTTAAAAGACTGAAATATTGAAATAATTTTTTATTTTTATTTATCTATGCAAGTGAATTGGACCTAGATTTGCTGCTCCTCATCAGGAGCAGCAACATATTGCTTTTTTATAGGGATTATCTAGATCAAATCTAGATAGGTAAAAGATGGTTTATTTTGTGTTTTGTATTCTTCAACAAAAAGAAAAAAAAATGAAATATGGTTCAATCGAATGAGTTCTGGTTCCTATTGGTTTTAGAACAAAAGAAATGAAAGCTTTGGTTAGCCTTTCACAAAAACCTTTCATTTTGCTTCATTCTAAATGACTTTTCAGTCAAGACTCCATAGTTTTGTTTGGCATTAAAAAATTAATTTTTGATAAAATAGAAATGAGAAATGAAATGAAAATGAATTTTATACCCCATTGTTATATTTGGTATGATGAAAAAAAAATATGAATGTTTTTACTTTTTTGCATTTAGTTAGATAAAAATGACATAAAAATAGAATAAGAAGAGAATTAAAAAATTGAAATACCTCTAACTATTTTTTAATTACTAATAATAATAAATAATAAAATAATTATTTTTAATTACCAATAAAAAATAAAAAAATAACATTTTAATTTAAAATTTCATTTTTGATTACTTTTAATAAGAAAAAAATTTATTTGAGAAAAAATAAAATAATTTTTTATTTTTATTTTCTTACTCAATAAATTCTCTTCCACCACAAAGTAAAGGATTGGATTTTCTCATATTAGTACAAAATAACTCACTCAAGAAAAGAACTCTCCCACCTATCAAATATATTTTTATCTCAATCTCATTCCCTTTCCCTTTCCAACATTCAACTTTTCCATCTACCAAACATACCATTGCCATCATTCATCATGTTTAGATTCAAAAGATGTTGATATTTCAGATCTGAATGCCTCGACACTCATAAAAAGTATATATTCTTATAAAACCCTTTTTTGGTTTCTTAATAAGGGAATTAAGAGTGAATGAAGAAAGGGGAGATCGTTCAATTTGATATAGATACTGTTGAACTTGATTGTACTTATTTAAATGTGAGGAAATTGAATGCCCGGTATAAGGCAACCATAGAATTAAATTATGGCTATGCCCAATTATTTTTGGAAGCATCTAGACCATTGATGAAGAGATTGACGTAGAATAGAGAAGCTGGACGATTTACAAACAAATCTTTAATTAGCAGCAATAGTTAACGAGCTAGAAAGGGAAATTAGGTTAGGGGTGAACACTGTAATAAAGGGAAAACAATTAGCAAGCATGGAAATAGGAACCAGAAACTGATTTTGAGGAAACAACATTTCATTCTTCAATGCATCAAAATGTCTACCATTGTGTACTCTTGTTGTCAATTAGCAAGCATGGAAAACAAATAGGAACCAAAAACTGATACACTCGCGCAGAAAAGTAAAAATAAAATTGTTTCAATATTTCAGTCTTTTTTTTAAACAAATGATTGAATGTCATCTCATCATTTAAAATAAAAGAAAATATATACATGGCTTCCATATCAATACATAAATAAATGCCGTTAAAGTATTTTAATGGATTTCACTTAAAGAGAATTTTTTATGAGACAATATTAAAATTTAAGAGACTATTTTAAAATGTTTCAAATTTAAAGGATTATTTTAAAATAATAAATAAAATTAAAGGATTAAAAAATTATTTTAACCTACAAATATATTTTGCATATATCCATAAAAATCATATATAGGATTGAAATTGTAAAACACACAACATTAATTATTATAACATTTTTTAAATATATATGATGTTTGTTCTAACTGAGATACAAATTTAAATTAGACTTTTGGAAGTCATAAATTCAATATATCCTATTTATTGATTACAACTTGTACATTTAAAATTTGATAGATTTTCTCTTGGATATATTAATTCATCTAATGGATTAACTTACTTGTTAAATAAATATTTAACAAATTATTTTGATGAAGCAGTAATGAGGAGAGTCCTATGGTATCATTTGTGAGTTGTGACATGTATAATCTATGATAATTTCGTCTATTAAATTAACTTAATAATGTAATTTCAAAAAAAAAATTATTAATTTAATGAACAAAATGGTGTCAATAAACATAGACAAACGTCACAAGTGGTATTATAAAATGATCCATATCAATCTAATATTAATTATTTGCTTATAGTTTAGAAAAACTTTTTGGTTAGTTTGGCCACTGTTTGATTGGATTTTCCTAAGAATGTCGTCATTCACGAGGGTCGCAATCTCGTTTTCCGACCATTAGGAATCTTCACTTCATTGCATAATGAATATATTTTCCTTTAGCACGCCTGCATATGAAACTGGTAGGTTGAAATGGAAGTGCCATATATATGTATATTTATACTCAAATGATTGACATTTGGAAAGATAAAGTAAATAACGCAGAAAAAGTTAAGCACGCAAATGGCTGATAATGAAGAACAAGTACGAGTAAGACTACTTACGCTTTCGGTGTATTAATTAATAATTATAAATACAGATTAGGGCATTAATTTGGCGTTTATGACACGGAATCTTATGGATTGAAATTAGGCTATTTCTGATCAGACTCATAAATAAAGATTGCTTTCTTCTGCTTCACATGCAAAACCCATCTTATTCAACTGAAACAAAAAGCTTCCTTATTTTGTGTGTCGATTTATTATTAAATCATGGGGAACCAGCCGGAAACATATTGATTCTCTATTGTTGTCTCCTCTCTCTCTCTCTCTCTATATATATATATATTGCTTATCATGTTCTTGTGCTTGTTCTTGTACATTTATAGCATCTTATGCTTCTTTTAATTTGTCATATAGATGCCTTAACTTCCAAGTGATCCATGTTATCTTTCACTCTAGAACCTTGAGTTTGGACCACCCGTCTGCAATATATATATATATATATAAGTGCCCCGCTGCAGATGTTAAAAGTCCACCTCCAGCATTGTCACATAAGCACTCCCCCAGTTCTTCAAGTGGTCCTTATTGAATAAACTCAACAAACCACAAACTTACACATGGCATATACTATAAAAAATTATAGTTTACCTAATTTTCTCTTGACAATTAAATTTTAAATACATATATTATATTAGTAAAAGTTAATAAAAATCCATTAAATATTTTAAATAATAAAATTCAATAACACTTATTTTATAATATTTTTATAAATTATATTATGAAAAACTCAGGCACTTGAAAATTGGAAATTTTCAGTCCCTAGTTAATATTCATGAGTGTATTTCAAGAATTTACACTGATCATCAGAGGTTAAATCTAGGCGTTTAAACATTTTAAGGCATAATTCAAATTTTGCAATAGTTAAATTTATGAATTGTGTATATTAAAATTTCTCATTTGGAAAGCGTGGAATGATGGCCGCTCATTCTACGCTTTTGCCAGCGTAATGTCACGGCCGTCACAGTAAGCTCCTGATCATCTGCAGTATTTAATTTCCGAATTATAAAACCATGTGTGGAACCTCCATATATGCAGAAGATAACATGATTAATGGGCTAGACTTACGGTGCCTTTTAAAAGGTTAAACAGATCTTTTGTCATCATATCACTATCCAAGAATCTGATGGGAAAAGATAACTTTGATTCGTAGCTAGGCAGAATAATTATTCCTCTACCACATAGCTACATTAAAAGATAATCGTTTTGCATGGCATTTTGTTGCATGACTGTCGCATCTTGCGGGTTATAATTAAACGAAATTAATAAATAATAAATACATCTGATTCATTAATTCATTAGTGCTTTTGCTTGCTTTAGTAATCGAAAGACGTGTTCTGTGGTAAACAATTAACGGGTTAATTTAAATATGTGCATGTCTCAGCGTGAGGCTTAGATTCTCGTCACTGACCGTTTGTGCTCCCTATGCAGCTTTCGATCACATCCTGTCTATTATCAATTCTAAAAATCAACGAACGCGCATCACTTTCCAATGTTTGCGAGTTCAACATTAATAATGGGGAGGAGAAAAGTAAAAAAATTATAATAAAAGGCTTATATCATCAAAGATTTATAATAAAAGTTTTTTTAAAAAAATTATCAATAAAAATTATCATCATTATCAAATTTTTAAGAGATTTTATTATTAATTTTAAGAAATTTATTATTACGTTCAATATTAAATTTCTTAAAATTAATAATAAAACTTTGTAAAATATGATGATAATAATAATCTTTATTGATAATTTTTATTTTTAAAGTATTTTATTATAAATATTTGATAATATGATCGCTCATTGTAATTTTTATGAGAAAAGTGAAATAAGAAAAAAATTGAGAGAAATGTGAGGAGAGATTTTTTCTCTATGTATTTGGATTAACGGAAACAAAATGCAGAGAAAAAAAATTTATTAATTTGATATAATAATAATATTGCTATTGTTTAATATTAATAATTTTTATCAATAAATGAGATATTTTTTAAAAAATTATATTTGAAATATAAATTAACTATTCTAAATGTATACATATATATTTTTCAAAAGAAAAATAAGAATAATAAAAAAAAAGAAAATCAATTTAAAAAAATATTCAAGTAAAAAAAACTTATTTTTGAATAAGATAAAAAAAAATACTCATTCAAAATTTAAAAAATATTTTTTAAAATTAATTAAATTTTATTTTTAAAAAAATTATTTATAAATTATTATTTTAATACAATAAGTATGATTATTTATTTTAAAATTTTGTAAATATTATTTTAATATATATTAATTAATTTAAATATAATATATATAAATATAATAAATATTTTTAATTATATTTATATATTATATATTATTATAATATTATATATATTAATATATATATATATATATTATATATTTATAAATATAATATATATAGATATATATGCGTGGGTCGCTTGCCAGTGAATGGCAATGCATTATATATTTGTTTAATCTGACTAAATGATAGTTGGACACAAGTGTCCAATTGCATTTTTTTTAATTATATACATAATTTATTAATTTTAATATTAAAAAATATGTTATTATTTTATAAAATATATTTTATTGTTAATTAATTTTATAATAAAATTTTAAATAAATAATTATAACATTAATTATTTAATTAATAAATTAAAATGTTAAAAAATTTAGCTAGTTTTTTTTTATATTTCTTGCCAATCAATTATTTATATATGTTCTAACTAAATGACAATTGAAATAAATATCCGACTGCCAGCCATTTGGTCGCATATGCTTTTTTTTTTATATAATATATATATATAATTTGTTTATTTTAATATTAAAAAATATGTTATTATTTTATAAAATATATTTATTATTAATTAATTTTATAATAAAATTTCAAATAATTAATTAAAATATTAAAAAAATTTGTCATTAAAATTTTGAATCACCTTAAACTATGTTATTGCAGAATTTTTTTAAAATTTTTTTTTATTTTTAGAGAGAATTTTTTGGTAGAATTCACAGTCATTTTCGTCCTAACTTTTTTTTTTATTGCATCCAATTAGAGTAAAATATTTTTTTTTCTCTTTTCTTTTTATCTTTTCTCCCTCTCCTATTTTTCACTTCATCCAAACAAACCGTGAGCGCACTAAGATGAGATTCTGCATCAACCAACGAAAGTGTTTGACGTCTGCTTTAACTGTGCACAATGTAGGAAGAAAATTTCTTTTCTTTTTTCCTTTTGTCAAGTTTAAGCTTTTTCATGCTTTTAATGCCAATAATGATTCCATTCCAATAACTGGCTCTTTGGATCCTGGAGTTTGAATTTTTTTAATTAATTTAAAAAATAAATATATAATATATAAAATTTATTTAGATATAAAAGATTCATTGGAATAATAAATCATGTAGACTTGATATTTATTTTTTCAAAAATTGATAAATAAAAAAAGACAATAAAAAAATCCAAACCATTAAAACTATGTTTTAAATATATCATATGCAAATAATTAATAGGGTAATTAATTAAATTAATTTCTCATAACCAACTTGGGAATGGTGGTTAATTAACTTCGCATATGTATGAGTCATTTAAGTCTCACTTCAAAGATTCCCCAAAAGAAATTTACTGATTGATCCCTAAAGATTAAATTATATATTATGGTTATTTTATTAATTTGAAAATTGAAATGAATAATTAAATTTTATAATTATTTTTTAATCTCATAAATATAATTAATAGAGTCAAAATGTATAAAATACATTTGGTTAATAAGTTTCGTTATGGAAGCTGATCCTAAGGTACGTAATGCATGAGTATATGTTTGAAATGAGATCACCATGTGCAATATGTTGTTCAAGGCTTTCTTATTTTCACTTGCCGTCTTTATTACACCGGGATCTAATTGCTAATCTGACCTTTTATTGTTTATAGGTTTGGATCTATCTCACATCAATGACTCGACCCCTACCACCTATAGGTAATTTTAGACAAGTGTCCTTTGAGGTGGATACCTGAATGCCAACACTAATTAATTTCAAGTTATTAACAGAGAAAAATTAAAAGGAGAGTGATAGTAAATTATGGGTAAAGATTTTCATAACTTGAAAGATAAGTTCGTATCATCTCGGATCGGTCTTTGTGTTGGATCCTTCCGGGTGGGAAGATTTTACGAAGCAACCAAGATGTGCGGATGATTTCGTCATTTAGGTATGCTTTACTTTCATGATTTTGGTATTCTCTTAGGCTTGTTGATGGTGTAATGTAATCTTTTTTCATTAGTACTAAAAAAAGTCTATTTTTATTTCTCTGGACAATAAATAGTTCAAGCTTGAGATAAATGTTTTGCTCTAGCTACTGCTCCATTTAGTTAAAACGATACAGTTAACAATACAAACAAATGGTAAGCAACAAATTTTTTTTTTAATATTCTTCATGGTTAGAATGTCATGTGTGTCTATATATACATATATATATATATGTATATAGTGTGTCTATATATATATATATATATATACACGCACACGCAAACTATTACTGTATATAATTGTTCTTTTTTGAGTAATCAATACCACCTTGGAATTTAGTCCCACAAGTAGCTCATTTTATAACATATATATATATATATATATATATATAAATAATAAAGCACTGAAATTATATTATAGGTTTTGGGAGCGAATCGACACAGAAATGTTCATTCATTCATTCATTTTGAGACCATATGGACGCCAGGGCAAATTAATCCTTGTTTGTCACTCAAACGTGGCCTTCACTGTTAAGTACAGTTCACAGCTCAGGGGAACCAAAATTATTTTTAAATCATAATTAAGTTAAATCTTAAATTTTAAATTAAAATTGTTTACTTCTCAAAATATGATTAAAAATAGTATTAAATATCTTAATACTACAAGAATATAATAAATATTTTTGTAATATATATAGAGGCTGGGACAAAACCAGAAAAAATTGGTAAGGGATGAGAATTTATACTTGATAAAAGTATTAATAATTACTAAAATTATAGTTTTAATATCTAATAAATTAATATAGTTATAAAATTTACTAGAATTAAAAAACAATGACACATACTAATAAATAATTAGAGAACTATAATAATATTAAAATAAATATAACACCTTAATACAAATAAAATATATACTGTAAGTGATATAATATATATTAGCTATCAGAATCATACTTTTTATTTTTTATTATATATAATTCATTTATAATGTCTTTTATAGTGAAATCCTTTGTAAACTCATTCTCAATACAAACAGCTAAATTATTTATAAAAAAGTTGTCTATTTTAGTATGAAATCCTATTTTTAGGAGAGTAGAGAGTATGATTAAAAAAATTTAAAAAAAATTTGTGCAAGATTAAGAATTAGAAAGTGAAAAATATATTATTAGTCATTTTTGTAGAATAAAAATAAAAAGTTTCTTAAAGAAATCTTAATGTATTTTATAATATTTGATTTGTTTTATAAAATTTACCTTCATAATCAAAATAAGAAGCAGCTATGTCTTTAACATAATACATATAAAAATTTTTTTAGGAGGCCCCTGCCCTAAAAACCATAACCTTAGTCCTCCGTAACCAAACAATTTCCGTTTGAGATTATCTCAAAGAGAAGTACAATATTAATAATTTTATAGTGAATAATATTCTGAAGTTATTAAATTCAAAATGAGCTACTATAATTAACAAGTTCATAAACAATTCTTGAAAACTTTCAATATCAAATTCCATTACTACCTTTAATTATTACAGAATTAAATACATACTTATCTACATGCATGAAGGTAATTGTTGTGACGGTTGAAAGTGTGGAAACATCACCAACACTAATGCTAGCCATGTACTAATATGATAATCAATATATAGCAAGGCTCTAGAATATTCCTCGCGTGAGATTATTAAGACTTGTTTCCAACATTTCATTAAACATTTGATTTTCAGCATCATAAATGGACAAAAGACGTGGTCAATAATAATCATAAGTAAATTAATAATTTAATCTCTAAAAAATTGCTTTTATCTCAATTTAATCTTTTAATTTAGTCTCTAAAAGATCACCTCCATTCAATTTGATCCTCCAAAAATAAAACCTCTCAATTAATTTGATAATTTAAACATTTTTCTCACAATCAAATTGTCCCCTCTATTAGGCAAAAAAATGAGACCCTATGTGACAATTAATTAATCATATGAACTTGCTTAGGTGTTTTTAATCTCTTAATAGCCAAAATTTAATACATTAATGAGTTACAAATGCTTTCTGGAGGAGATTATTTTGATTGACAATAAAATGTTTAGGGGACTAAAATTTAGAGACTTTATTTGGAAGGTTTCATTTTCTGGCCAAGACAACATGTACGAAAAAATAGACCAGCAACATAGCACAACAAAGTTATATTTCTGAAAGATTAAATTGAAAGGAAAATAATATTTTTTGGGATTAAATCATTAATTTACTGAAAAATCATTGTTTATAAAAAAAATTATATAATCATCTAACAAAATGACTATTGAATTGATTTTTTAAATTAATTCACAATTAATCAAACTTCTTTTTCTGCCAAATTAATAAGCCAATTTGCATTCAAGCAGTGAGACTAACGTTTATTTAGCAAAGTTAGCAAAGGAAAGTCCTATTTTCGATTTTGTAGTGAACCTAATACGCTTTTAGGCCTGCGGTCTGGTGATGCTCAAACTACTTCTGTTGTGAATTAGCGGTATTAAAAAAGTAAAGAGAAAATAAAGAATGACACAAAATTAATATGGTTCGACCAATGTGACCTACGTCCACGGGCAGAGAGAAAAAACTTTATATTATTGAAACTGAATGATACAAGGTACAAGGTATAGATGTAGAAGCTCTCTTTATATACTTAAACAATCTCACTCCCAATTCAATTTTACTCGATGTGGGACTTGTTTCCTCTTTTATATATTAAGAATTCCCTTCCCACCTGAGTTCTATCCGATATGGGACTTGGGTTTTGAGATTTGAAGGCATCATCACAATTCTCCACCTTGACTTAAAATCTCCAGACGTCTGATTCGATCATCTCCCTGCCATTATGCCCCGTAGGGCCTCATGCTGTTGGTACTCGCACCAGGTCCAAGTTATGCTTGAACTTGTCAATAGATAATGGCCTTGTCAACATGTCTACTGAATTCTCTGCTGTTGGTATCTTCTCTATGGTCACCACCTTATTTTCCAAGACATCCCTGATGAAATTCAATACGACATCTATGTGCTTGGACCTTTCATGGTAGACTGGATTCTTTGCTAAGTTCAACGTACTTTGACTGTCATAATACACCTTAGGCATCTGAACCTTCAATCCCAAGCTTCCAATTAAGCCATGTAATCATATTGCTTCCTTTACTCCCTCGGTCAAGGACATGTACTCCGCCTCAGTGGTCGACAAAGCAACTGTAGATTGCAAAATTGCTTTCCAACTAGCAGCACATCCATATAAGATAAAAATATAGCATGTCAATGATCTCCACCTCATAAGGTCTCCACCATAATCTAAATCTGTATAACCTACTAATCTACTAGCAAATCCATCAGTACTATAAATTAGACAAACATCAATTGTACCTCTCAAGTACCGTATAATCCACTTTACTGCTTCCCAATGAGTCTTTCTTGGATTTTCCATGAACTTGCTCACAACAGTAATTACATGGGCTAAGTCTGGTCTTGTGCATACTATCGCATACATCAGACTCCCAACTGCACTAGCATAAAGGACTTCACTCATGTAGTCTTTCTCCTCATCTGTGCTCGGTAGTGTACTAGCATCCAATTTGAAATGTGCTGCCAATGGGGTACTCACAAGCTTAGCTTGATCCATCTGAAAAGATCGTAACACTTTTTCAATATACTTCTATTGTGACACATACAATCGGTGTGCTTTTTTATCCCTCCAAATTTTCATACTTAAGATTTTTTTAGCTGCACCAAGATCTTTTATCTCAAATTCACTGTTCAGTAACTTTTTTAACTTGTTGATTTCAGCCTTATTCTTTGTCGCTATCAATATATCATCCATGTACAGCAATAAATAGATCCAAGAATCATTTGACAACTTCCTAAAATACACACAGCTATCAAATGAGTTACGAGTAAATTTTTTAGAAACCATAAAAGTATCAAACCTCTTGTACTACTGCCTGAGTGACTACTTTAAGTCATACAAGGATTTCTTCAGTAGGCAAATATACTCTCCTTTTTCAGGATCTTGAAACCCCTCAGGCTGAGTCATGTAGATGTCTTCTTCTAAATTCCCATATAAGAACGTCGTCTTCACATCAAGTTACTCTAACTCCAAATTAAGCACACTTACCATGGTTAGAAGAACCCGAATGATTTTATACTTCACAACTGGAGAGAATACTTCATGGTAGCCTATGCTCTCCTCTTGTGAGAACCCCTTCGCTACAAGTCTCGCCTTGAACCTTACCGGCTTAACTTCAGGAATCCCTTCCTTCTTCTTGTATGCCCACTTGCATCCTACAGGCTTTACACCCTTTGGTAGAGATACCAACTCCCAAATCTCATTCTTTGATAGGGATTGCATTTTCTCATTTATAGCTAGTAACCAGTCAGTTGCCTCCTTACTTTGGACCGCCTCCTTGTAGGATTGCAACTCTTCAGTATCAATGCTTTCTGTCATCGCCAGTGCATATGCAATAAGGTTAGTATCAACAAAATTTACATAGTTTGCATACCTGACAAGTTTTCTATTTTCTCTTCTTCTTCTTCTTCTTGTTGCTATACTCTGCTGCTCTTCCTGCAAATTTTCAAGTTGGTCTACAGAGCTCTTATTTGTCCTTGAGGTCCCCACTTCAAACTCCATTTTCTGATTAACACCCAGATCTTTTCCTGTAAGATCATCAAGTTCTTCCTTCTGGTTGAACATAGCAGATTTATCAAATGTCACATCTCTGCTAATAATGAATCTCGAGGTCTTATCCTGTTCTATACACCACAGTTTATACTCCTTCACGCCAGTTGCATACCCTAAAAAAATGCACTTCATTGCCCTCGCCTCCAATTTACCATCATTCACATAAATATATGCCAGGCACCCAAATATCTTTAAACCAAAATAATTTGAAGGTGTACCGTATCACACCTATTGTAGAGTCTTTAAATCAATTGTAGTTGATGAAGATCTATTCAATAGATAGGTTGTAGTGTAAACTGTTTCGGCCCAAAATTACTTAGGAAGATTAACACTCAGCCGTATACATCTTGCGCATTGCAAAAATGTTTGGTTCATCCACTCTGCTACACCATTTTGTTGTGGTGTGTGTCATATAATGTGGTATCTCAATATACCTTCTTTCTTACAAAAGTCATTAAATAGTGTATTGCAGAACTCCAACCCATTATCAGTTTTGAGTGTCTTGACTTGTTTCCTAATACACTTCTCAATCATAGTCTTTCACTCTTTGAACTTCTCAAACACCTCATCCTTTTTTTTTTCAAAAATACACCTACACTTTTTTGGAGTAGTTATTAATAAATGTCACAAAATATTTGCATCTTCCATGAAACTCAATTGGAGAAGGACCTCACAAGTCTGAATGTATATATTCAAGGATATAAGTGGAGGTATGTTTTCCCAAACTGAACTTGACTCTGCGTTGCTTACCCTTGACAGAAGTTTCACAGAACTTCAACTTTCCAATTTCCACGCCCTCCAACAACTTCTGCTTTTGCAATACTGCTAGTCATTTCTTACTCATGTGTCCCAATCGTAGATGCCATAACTCTGTTTGATCATTATTCTTTTTCAAAAAACTAAAAACTGTCATAGTGCCCATTACCGAGTTTTCAATGACTATATAGACCCCATGCTGAAGTCTACCCTTCATCACTACCAGAGCACCTCTAGAAACCTTTACTTGTCTACCATCACTAGAAAAATTATATACTTACTTGTCCAAGGCACTTAAAGAAATCAAATTTTTTCGTAGCCCAGGAATATATTATGTATCAAATGTTCTAACTATACCATCAAATATTTTTACCTGTATTGACCCACTGCCTTTAACACTGAGCTCCTGATCATCTCCCAACTTCACATTGTTTTTCCACTCCTTAAAAGAAGTAAACAACTCCTTTGTAAAAGTTATGTTATGAGAAGCTCCAGTATCCATGACCCAGATATTTGCAAAATTTAAGGTACTAACCATCAGAACATCTCCATCATTACCCTTATCTGAACTATCCTGAACCATTGAGGCATTTGCCTTACTATTTGATTCCTTTTGATTGTTTTCCTTTTTTCACTGTGGATAATCCTTCTTGAAATGCCCAATTTTCTTATACTTAAAGCACGTAGTTGTCCCTTAGACCTTGACTTTGAACGAAACTTACTTCGATTACCTTCATCCTTCTCCTTGCTCCTGCCTCTATTCACTACCAAACCCATATCTGATGCTTCTTCACTAGACTCAGACACCCTCCTCTTCAGTTTCTTTGATTGTAAAACATCCTTTACATTACTAACCGAGATAGTATATTTCCCATAAAGTATCGTGTCAACAAAGTTTTCATATAAATTAGGCAATGAGCATAAAAGAATTATTGCCTGGTCCTCTTCCTCAATTTTAACCATGACCCCTTAAAGATCTAAAATAATTTGATTAAAATTTTTAATATGATCTCTTATCGGTGTACTTTCTGATATCCTGAGGGTATATAACCGATTCGTTAGGGATTTCTTCTGGTACTTGCTTTCTAATGTCTTTCATAACGAAGCCGCAGAAGTCTCATCTACAACTTCTCTCAAGACCTCATCCATCAAATTCAATAGGATGGCACTATAAGCTTTCACCAAAATCTTCGCCCTTTCCTCCGCCTTCAAACTCTCGGGCAACCTTCCCTCTCCATCTATCGTTGTCGCACACCCTTGCTGAATCAGAATTGCTCTCATCTTCACCTTTCACAATGTGAAATCATTCGACCCATTGAGTTTCTCAATATTGAATTTGTGAGATGCTATCTTCTTTCAGCAAAAAAACTTAAGCCAAAAACTTTGATACCAATTGTTGTGAATTAGCGGTATTAAGAAAGTAGAGAGAAAAGAAAGAATGACACAGAAAATTAATGTGGTTTAGCCAATGTGACCTACGTCCATGGGCAGGGAGAAAAAACTTTATACTATTGAGATTGAATGATACAAGGTACAAGGTATAGATGTAGAAACTCTCTTTATATACATAAATAATCTCATTCCCAACTCAATTTTACTCGATGTGGGACTTATCCTCTCTTTTATATATGAAGAATTCCCTTCTCATTTGAATTCTATCCGATGTGGGACTTGAGTTTTGAGATTTGAAGGCATTATCACAGCTTCATTAGCTAAAACTTGCTTTTACCAAATTAACCGTTAAAACCTTAATTGAACCGTCAATAAAAGGCAACGATAACCTTTATCAGCAATAACATACTTTATACTCTGGGTCTAAAATAAAAAAAATAAATTTATAATTATAACCTTTCTTACATATTACATTTGATCTTCACCTTCATTAAATAAATTTGTAAATTTTTCTGGATCAAAATGGATATCTTGAAGCGTATTTTTCTGAGTTACAGTGGATATCTTTGAAACCATTTCCAAGGCAGGCTGTAGGCCGGCCCATTAAGAAGTGCATTATAAATGGGCTGGTCCAAGATTCTAGTAAGTCTAATTCTTTTGTGACAATTTTCCCTTATCATTAACTGATTTTGGTGGGATTTTTCAAATCCTCATGCAGCAAAATATATGACAGATTTGAATCAGGTAAGTTAATAATATGATTGCTGAATTCTCAGTAATGTTTCAAAATTTACATATGTTTCAAAATTTACATATTTTATGTCTTTTCTAAAGAAAAATAAGAGAGGCACAAAATTTTAAAAAGGAGAAGTAGGGAGGGGGGGGGGGGGGAAGAAAGAAAAGAAAAGAGAAGGATAAAGTTATAGGGATCGGATCCTTGAAGTTAAGGCCATGTGAATTATAACTTCATACATTTTTAATTTGGTCAAACTACCTCAGTCAGCCGTATGCGGTAAAATCAAGTTATTTCTTTTGACAAAAACCTTGATACGGAGAGAATATAAGTAATTCTTGAAATGAAATCGTCTGTTACCCATTCTATAACAATCCAATAGGCTCTAAAAGTCTAAACAAGGGGAAAAAATTGATTTTATTTGATTTGATGATATTATTTTTATTATATAAATTTTAAAATATAATAAAATATTTTTAAAATATTAAACTGAAGCAAAAACATTAAATTTTAATTAAAATTAACTGTAAAAAATTGTTTTCTTACTTTAATAGTCTTCACTAATTGACGTTGAGTTAAGATAAAAATCGCAGATGAATTAGGTGATCTTTTATAGTTAATTTTATTAAAGTTAATATTTTTACTTTAATATTATATTATATTTTAAAATTTATATACTAATATTAATTAAACCTTTATTTAAGACAGTATAATATAATTACTTCTGAGGAAAAACTCATAGAAAGGTAGAGTTTTTTTTTTGTGAAATTAAGTTTTTTACAATTATGTATGATTATAATATTAAAGAGAGTATATATAAAATTCACTTATTTGACGTTGGATTAAAAAAAAAATTCCTTCGGCACCAAAAAAAAAAACAAAGGGGTATTACCGAAAATTAAAAAAAAAAATGAACGGACACGATCTGCTTAGGCTGCTTGCCCCAATGTCACATTCCAAGAATTCGGCCCCGAGCTCTGAAAAAACCCTAACTATATATTTGTCCCGGGCACGACTCCGTCTTTGCATAAACTCTAGGAGCGATATCGCGACCCCCTAAATTTTCTAGCAAGTATTTACTCTTTCACTGCCTGTTACACTTCCATATCTTATTTGTTTTGCTAATTTGTTGTTGTAATCTAATGTCAAGGCAGAGATGAAGGTGATCGCTGCGTATTTGCTGGCCGTGTTGGGAGGGAACACATTCCCTTCAGCCGATGATCTGAAGGATATTCTCGGCTCAGGTGCGCCATCCGTCGTATTTCTTCTTGTATTTTTTTTATGCATAAAATTGGTGCTTTTTTCCCCATATAGATTCATCAGAGATTTTGCTTTCTCAATGTTTGTATAAAATCTAGTTCTTGGAGGATGTAATCTGAATTGGGTTTGTAATAATCAATCGTGTTATTAATCCTTTTTGACTAAATCCCAGACTGGAGCAAAGTATCTGTTTTTCAAAGAGGGTGAAGGGGGGGGGGGGGGGGGGAGGAACTCCTATTTTTACTTTAGGGTGTGATTGGTAGATGTGATAACGAGAGGAATGAAATTAGAGGAGTGAAGATGTGGGATGCATTTAAACTTTACATGGTGTTTACATACCTTATCAACTTTCACTTCTCTGTTCCAATTTCTCCAATTGCCTGAAAATTACCAATAATTTTCACATTTCAGTGACTGAATTGGGGATTAGTGAATACTTAACTCAGAAACCCTGCATGGTCGCAGTGTTAATGTTTTCTCCCTCCAACTTCGTCGTTGTTGTCACCTATCTGCTGTTGCACGACTTCATTGGGGTAGCTGAATAATTATCTCAGAAATCTTCCATGGACGCAGAATTAATGTTTACCCCTATATCTCATCATTATCGTCATTAGCAGGAGAAATTTAGTATTTGTAATATGAGGCCGGAGTTAAGGTGATTTTTATGTTGCATAGTATGCAAACTTTACTGTGCACCTGCAACCAGTAGAACATTGAAATTAAAATCGTCGCATGATTTTCCTACTGGGACTTTTTCACATTTTTGTTGATAGGGTCCTCATGTTACTTTAATGATTTGCAGTTGGGGCTGAGGCTGATGATGAGAAAATTGAGTTTCTATTAAATGAAATTAAGGGCAAAGATATTACTGAAGTAATTGCTGCTGGAAGAGAAAAGTTGGCTTCGGTACCATCTGGCGGAGGTGCAGTCGCTGCCGTTGCTGCACCCGCAGGTGGTGCTGCAGCTGGTGGTGGTGCTGCACCTGCTGCAGAGGCAAAAGAGGAAAAGAAGGTGGAAGAGAAAGAGGAGTCCGATGAGGTGAGATTTGAAATTTCAGTTGGTATAGAGAATCAATGACCATTTGTTAATTGTTTATACATCCTTGCATTCCTGACTTTTGTGTTTTTCTTTCTTCAGGACATGGGTTTCAGCTTATTCGACTAAAAGGTCTAAATTGCTTTGTTTATCAGTGGTGTTTGCAGTTCCAGTTAGGGTTTTTGTCGAACTACACTAGTTTTGGTTACTGAAGTTGCACATTATTTTAGGTTTGCTTGGTTTTGCCTTCTCAATTGAGACAATGTAATAGCAATCTGATATAAATAGTAATATTTTGAATTAAATTTTTTTTGCTTGAATTTTTGGTTGGTGAAATTTTATAATTTCCGCTGTCACTGTGATAAATACTCGTATGAATTGTCAGTGTTGAATTTTTTTCCCTGCTGTAAAAATATTAACGACTGATTGGCAGGGCAGGAGCAGGAAAATTCCTCAGTTCCTTCATGGGTCAGTAATCAGAAGAAATGGTTTGATACTTAATATTATCGTAGAGGTTTTTTATTTCACTGAAATACAAGGGGAAATGGCGTTTTTATATGCTCCCAAATCAATTTTTTCTAGTAGGGCTGTAAATAAATCGTGTAGATTGTGAATAATTTGAATTTGAGTTGTCGAAAGCTTGAATTGGATGCTGCTTGTTTATTAAATGAACAAGTTTAATTAACCTAAGAAATTTGTCCAATTAAACTGGACGAGCTGAGCTTGAATTTGATGTTTTGCTTGTTGGCTTGATAAATATCATTATATATAAAAAATATTGTATGCATATGACTTTTGTAAAGATTATAGATAATTAAAAAAATTTATCGTTGAAATATTGTAGTATAAATTTTTATGGATATTTTTCATACACAAACATATTTAATGAGAGTTTATAATTTTTTAAAATTAATATTTATATGTATATAAGTATATATTATATTTATAATACTGTTTGTTGAAAGAAATTATAATTTATTTGATTAGAGTTTAAACTCGTATGGGGCCTCAAGCTTGTACTAACATTCACTCTATTTGAAATGAATAAATTTAATGTTAGTTAAAATTCAACCTGGCTTGTTTACAACCTGAATATTGAGGATAAATTTTGAGGCGAAAGTGTGTTTTTGGTTCCAAAAGTTTGCGGTGAGTTATAATTTTATTTTAAATATTAAATTTGCATTCATTTTATTCTACATGTTTTTAAAATTTTTAATATCTTTCTAAATATTAGCGACATCCAATGTCCATGGCAAGTAGGGCTAGGAATGGTGACGAGAAAAGGATGATGGCTTTTGCAAGAGTAGTATTACACGATGAATAACTTCTGTGAGGAGCTAAGGAAGCCCAAGGTCCACAGTAAATATGGGGATTGAGACTTGGATTTGAAGATGGTGCACCGGGACGCCTCAGATCAGTGTTACCCCAATTTGAGGTGTTGTACATTTGCCTCCACGCCAGTGAGAAGAGTTTCATGATATGCTAATCCCAAACTTTGAATTTTTGAAAACATTGAGAATTTGGAAGCATATAAGATGACATTGAAAATTTTGTAAATATATTGGACAAAATTGACACCATTAATATTTGAGACAATTAGAATGATCTCAAACTTGAGATTAAAATAAAAAATACTTGTCTTCTCTTGATTATTCAAGGGTATTTACCCAGAATGCCATTGCTAATTATTTGGCTTGTGATTATTGTGGCTGGTGTGCTCCTGAAACGTTTGACAAATTCTGCTCCAATTCTCACTTCCTTCCTCTTCGTGGGAACATCTTGTCTTGTTGAGGTCATCGATTCAACTGCATGTGATCCTTAATGAAACAGTATATAATTTGTAGTTTTTTTTTAAAACACTAATGCTAGTTTGTCATACGCAAGACGTTCGATGGTACAAATAAGGTTCCACCACTGAGATGGATGTAAGTTGTCCGGCCTCCCGCAAATAGGAGATAATATTGTACGAAAAAGATAAGTCCAGCTCTTTCGTTAAATCTTTTCAAAATTTATATAATTTTATTACTATACTAAAAAGTCATATTGAACCGCAAAATCCTTGCAAATATTACACAGTTTATGCGATTAGATCGATATTTGAAGGCGCACCTGCACCTTGATTAGCTTTAAGTATAAATATTATTTGAGCTTTCGGTATGGAGTTGGAAAAGGAACTGAGAGGAAGTAATCCCATAATAACCAATCAAAACAAATACATAGATCGCCCTCAATTTAAAAACACAAAAAAAAAAAAAAAACAAATTACCCAAAAATAATTTAACTGGGCAGAAATACAAATTGCGTTACCATAACCATTCCTTACAACTTCCATCAGCCTCATTGTCAATTAATTTACCTGAAAGAGAACGATGAAATATTTTAAAATTTGCTAGTGATCATATATTATAACCTTTTTACTGAATAAATCGAATCAATATTAATTTCTTCACCTCTGTATATCATCCTTGCAATTGTACTAAAGCTAATTAAAGATTAAAAAATGGAACAGATATGACCTGTGTCAAGGAAGGAAAATATTTACCAGTTAAAACTTGTGCAGCCACCCGTCATCAATAAGGACGACCGATGCATTAATCAAACAAGCCAAGGACCTTCAAGACTTTGGTACAGTGACGTTTAGAATTTTAACATCTTGATATGGCTTGTCTGTCCTGTCTGTCTTTACTTTTTCTATAGCCTGTCATCAGAACCAGGGTTCCCAGATGTTAATCAACAATGCTCAAAAAGAATAAAATAGAAGTAATAGCTGAAAAAGAGATTTTAATCAGATGTGAAACTATAAAAGTGATTCCTGAAGACAAAATGTGTCTTGAGATGTTCTAAATGGTGGTGACAGCAAGCTGGACAACCAACTTACCTGTACGACATCCATTCCCTTTACAACTCTACCAAATACAGTGTGCTTGTTGTCCAGCCAAGGAGTGGCCACTGTAGTGATAAAGAACTGAGAGCCATTAGTATTTGGGCCCGCATTTGCCATTGATACTGTGAAAGGCCTATCATGTCTTAAACTGCAGAGAAAAAAATGATTTGCTGTGAATTTCCTCATAAGGTATACCTTGCTAGGAAATTCTACTTATGTTGTTACACAGACAAAAAATCATACACGTAATAATTAAACCTGATTATACACTGGAATGGTGATGGATTTTTGTGCATATATGCATATCTATACGGCCAGTTTCCAGCTAAATTAGTGGTAATATAATCTAACCTACGCCTAAACGAAATGTTCACATCCAGAAAATACCAAAATAATGAGTCCTGTCAAGTTCATAATACATGTGATTGCATGCAATATTTCTCTTGTACATTGAAAAAGAAAGAGGCATGATCATAGTGATGACCATACTAACAATATAAGATCAACTTGATTAAGGATTACTTTTATAAACAACTAATTACCTTTTGTGAAATTCGTCCTCAAATTCCCTCCCCCAAATAGACTGCCCACCAGTGCCATCTCCTAAAGGATCACCTGTTTGTATCATGAAGCCTTTGATAACCCGGTGAAAAATAAGATTATCATAATAGCCATTCCGACAGTGAGTTGTGAAGTTTTCCACAGTTTTAGGACATTCCTCTGGGTATAACTTCATATGAATGTCACCCATAGTAGTGTGCATAATCTGGCAAAAGAAATAAAATTTAAGACGTACTCATTATCCTTTTGGTAACAAGAGATAATCTTATATTAAATAAACAGACATACACAAAACCCTCCCCCCCCCCCCCCCCCCCGAAAAAGGGGAGGGGGGGTATGTTCGGGGTTTGAACTGTATAAAAGAATCACATACAATGTACCAAAAAATCCATCTCTAAAAGACGCAAAAAGTGGAAGGGCATTTAGGTCATCTCAAAACACAAATTTTAGAAAGTTAAATTAAATGACCTTGCATATATATATATATATATATATATTTTGGTTACATAAAAATGGTAATGTAGATGGGTCACTCCAACATTACCGATTAGGGTGCTTGTGACATGCTCAGGATCCCTTGTCCACCTCATGTCTACACTTGCCAATCCCACGGCACAATCAGCATGAGGTAGGGCCTACCAAGAGGCCACCAGAGGCCCATCCAATTGGATGCCAATGCCAAGGGATCTCCGTGAGGAGGGATGCTCTTGACACCAGGGGAATTAGAACTCACACAGCATGGGTGACTGCAAAGATCCTACCAATTTTCTTTTGCTAGTCGAGTCAACTCATGTTGGCATTTATAGAGTTTTCAGAATCCAGAAGGCAATATACAGACACAGTTTACTTAATCTGGTGTAAGGTGCTCTATAACTACTCAATTTGAATAGTCAAAAGGAAAATTTTGATATAAGATCTGGTAGAGAGAGCTATATAGGCACTTTATTTTCAATTCCATAACTTGAGTTGATTATAAATGTATGTGCAGTTTTCAACAAATAATCAATACAACAGATATGCATAAAAACTGACACAAAGGGTTGTGAAACTAGCAGCACATGCAAAGCAAAAAAAAAAGGGGAAATGATATGTGATACAGTACATCAACAACGGATCTGCAAATAAAGTCTGAATTTTTAATCATTGCTAGCCCAAGAGTGAATGACAGCTTTTCAAATTTTAAAACAGCAATGTTCATTTCAAGCAGAAACATGTGCTTGACAATAGAAAAAAAAATGTGGGGGGAAACAACCCGACTCTGAATAATCAAAAAAAGGTTGCAATTTCCTCTCTTCATTGACAATTATGGCAAAATAAGAGACGTGTTTATCTTATGGTTTTGCAGGGGAAAAACTGTATTTAGACAAATCAGGCATTTAAAAAGTAACAACCAATGTTTACCAGATAAAAGCAAGAGGATAGGTCCAATAATTTTGTTTGAATCTAAAATTTCCCTTTTCCTATCCTCCTCCAAAAAAAGACCCTAAAGTCCCCCCCTCTCCACCAAACATACACACACACACACACCCTTAATCCTTTAAATTTTGCAACCCCTCCCCCCTCTCATAGTTCTGGCATCATCCCTATTCACAAGCATATTTGCCGGAATTTTATAATGTACACATAAAGGACAAACATGACTAAATGCAAAAAAACAAGGCTCAAATTGCATCCTCTTCCATTGTATTTTTTTATATCAACCTTGCACCTCTTTTTGACGATGATGTAACAACAGTTGAAAATAGAAGTGACAACAAAATAGAAAGTTACAATTAATACTTATTTGAGGGACGTTATTTTTAGAAGATGTTTATTTCTAGCATGAAACAAGAATTTTAAGTAAGTAAATTTATCCCTGAAATTTATTGCAGGTCACAATGACAGCCTACTTTAAACACTAACAAAGACAACTCACCACATTGTCTGGAAGTGATGTTGTAACTGCCTTTCCAATATCTGAAACTGCCAGAAGTTCATCAGGAGGAGGTTTTTCATTGAACACATCTCTTCCCTTAGTTGCATCTTCGGGCTCCTCTGGTTCTCTCCGACTGATAAGACCATGACAGACACCAAAAGTCAAGGGAAAAAAAATGGAGATTGGGCTTTTGCAAGTCATACAGAAAACAGCATGCAGTTCAATGACATGGGAAACCACAATGTACTGAGGAAACACTATCAGAAATAATCCCACATATGATACTACGTAATATCAAGACTATATAACTTCATACTTTGACTCTTACCTGAATAAATATATCCTGTGTTTTTTGAAAGCACAACACAAGAGAGTGGGATCCATCAAAGGCTCCTTGCTCTCATTGACATTTGCAGCTGTTGAAGGAATCTTTCTTACTTTTTTACTGCTTTGATCCCCTTGATATAAAGCTATTCTTAAGAACCTATCATTATTCTCCACCTTTCCAAGTATTCGGGCAACTTTATTGGTGTGCAAATTTATTATCTATAAACAGATAAAAGATATAAAACACAAAAGAGTACGAAGTATCAAATAGTTGTCTCATTGCACTAGTTGATATATGTATAGAATTGTATAACTAAGGAAATGATTGCAAAAATAGTTGTACAATTTGTTGCATTAACCAAGCAAGCAAGAGTAGTAACTAACTTTTATGCCAAGCAAGGTTGCATATATAAGAAAGTTAGAACTTTCATCAAAAACTGCATTTGGATGTGGAGCACTTTCTGTCTTCTCTATTTCCTTCTCAACAGCCATTCTTCGGCCAAAATCAATAGCTTCAAGCCGATATAAGGGAGTGTCACTTCTTTGGAGATCTTGAGCAACCTATTAACAAAGTCGTTCAATAACCAACAATTTCCAAAAGCAAATATATTCAGGGCAAATTTCCAGTAAAGTATTACCTCCAGTGATTCGTCATAAACTCGCCTTAGCTTACCTGTTCTGAACCAAAACAAACGTATCCTGCGATCAGGTGATGTCATGGAAAATTGCTTACCATCTGGACTGACCTAAAAGATGATGCCTCACTGTTAATATATGGCTTCTTTTCAACTGAGATAAGCATCCAAGTCAAACAACTGGTATATCTTGCATTTAGCTATCATATAAATAACCTATCTCGATGTTGAGTTGCCAACTATAAGTTTGGATATATGTCTAGACAGGTACCTCAATAGTTGAAACAGAAGTCTTGCATTTCACAATTTCAAAGAGATTGGTATCACTTTTCAGTTTAAAATTCACCCTACAAAGCACCAAAGAAACATGGATCATAGTATATTCATGACAACAAAAAATTTCAAGTGTTGAAAACACACTGTATGTCGCAAATAAGAATTTCTAGATTGCAATCCTATGCAAATTTTTTTTCACGTGAATAAAAAATTTCCAACTACGGCCCCCAAGAGTAACAACCACACATTGAATGTGAGTAGGAAATTGCAATATCACATACTTGTTCTCTGGGAATTGAAGTGTAGTAGGATTCCAGTATTCAATTAACCCCTTTGTATCTGCCGAAATCACAGAATCATATACTGGATTGTACTTCATGACTTTAATAGGACTCAAATGCAGCTGAACCAAGGAAAAATGAATCACTCAATTTCATCACTGATTTGCGAAAAATATCACATAGAAAATAGAAAGATAATGCATTTTGAATTGTCAGTCAAATTCAACTTAGTCTAGAATTGGCACCTCTTTGGAGATGATAGGTTCATTTGAACCAGCTCGTGCATCATATATGTGCACAAAAGATGAGTTTCTATCACTAATGGCAAGCCTAGCTTTGACATCTCCTTGTTTGTAAACCCATTCAACAGCACCAGGGATGTATCGCAGATGAATCATGACCATCATGTCAAAGTTGACTACATCATATATTTTCACAGAGTGATCATTTGATATTGTACAGCAAAGCAGACCATCAACACTAACCTGCATGGCTGAAACAAGTCATTGTTGATGACAAACATATTTTGATATCGTAAATACAGAATTCAAGGGGGAAACATCTATCTCAGCAGAAGTGAAGAAGTGATTAATATCATCAACATGCTTAAATATACAAAAGCCAATGCAGGGAATTAAAAAGCATGATGAATGTTTCTCAACCTTCTAAAAGACAAATCCAATATTAGCTATTTCCAGTAAGATATATAGCATAATGGGCACAGATTAGGCTACATGTTTCCATGCCTGTGTCTGCTAGATCTGCAATATTCATGATAATTCAATTTTTTACCCATGCTTAACATGGTTATCTTGATGCAGCCATAGACTTTGCACCTTTATTGGGACCTGGCGGACCCCAAGTTGAGATAGAATAATACAGGACTGATATGAAATATTGAACACATTTATAAATCCTTTTGTTTTTCCACGCATGAGTGAACAACATTGTACAACTTAGCAGCAGAAAATCCATGACATGTGTAATACATATAATTCATATCACTCGTACACTTTCAAAGACAAGCATATCTAACCATATAAATAAAAACCTCCCATCAATCAGCATTGAGGCAAGGATCAGTTAGAAATTATTTCATATCAACAAGGGTTATACCAGGCTGATAAACTTACAGCTAGACCTTCAATTGGACCAAGATGGGATCTGAAGTGTTTTGCAAACTCAACACCAATAGGCCTTTTCTTCCAAAACTTCAAATGCCCTGTTGACAAAAAGGAAGTCACCCACAAAGATATAAGCCAAGGTGTTATTACAAAGATTCAATTGGTCTTTTATTGTTGAAAATGATACAAGTGTTGTCAAGTTAAAAAAGCCAATGTCACACACCTGCAGTCGATGGAGCTCAACTTTCTGGTATTATTTATGTGAAGGAATTACAGCTATAACTCCTTAACAGAGAAAGGAGTAGGCTAAATCAGAATTACAGAGCTCAAAACACAGGAGAAAATTCAGAGAAGAAGAAAAAAAAAACATCCTGACTTTCGAGAGGTCAGGTCCTCTCCCACAAAACCAGAGAATTCTTCAATAACCTCCTCCTAGGCTCTCCTACCCGATATCAACATCCCCATTCATCCTCACTCATCCCACCCACAACATGACAAAGTTAGTTAGAGACCCAAACAATAAATTCCCCTTTTACCCTCTAATTTGCCGCTCATTCAATTATTTTTTTGTTTTTGGTTCCTCCTCACATAAACATTTCCCCACCTATTACTCTGCTTTTGTTGGGCTGCTTTGGGCCTCCTCTCATACACCTTACAGGTAGTGGGCTCATCATTTCCCTCCCCCATCAAGATTCACCTTGTCCTTAAGGTGAAAAGTGGGAAATTGTTCTTTGATCACCACCACATCTTCCCCTCACAATCTGGAAGTCCCAACCATTTGATGAGAACCTGTCGCTGTCCATTAGTCAACACTCTGACTCTTTGTAATAATTCAGGCTACACCTGCAATTCCATCTCCTCAGAGAGTGACACAGGAATGGGTTACATTGAGACAGAGAGTGGAATTTTTTTTTTTTTAGTTGAGAAACATGGAAAATTCGGTGTATGCATGCTGTATTAAGGAGATCCAGCTTATAGGCCACTTTTTCCAACCTCTCCGACACCTTGTAAGGACCATAAAATCTGGGAGACAGCTTCTCGTTTGGTTTCTTAGCTAATGTTCGCAATTTATAAGGCTTGATCCAAAGGTAAACCATATCTCCAACATTAAACTCTACCTCTCCACGCTTTTTATCAACTTGTTCCTTCATTTTCAATTGTGCTATCTCAAGATTTTTTTTTTCCCCAATTCAGTTAAAATTAAATTCCTTTCCTTCAACTACTCATTCACCTCTTCCCCTCTAGATAAATCCTTTTGCCATTTGAACAATATTGGATGATCTCTCCCATAAAGAGCTTTAAAAAGGAGTCATTCCCATAGACCTATTAAATATGGTATTAAACCAATACTCAGCCCATGGAAGCATCTTAACCCATTTCATACTTATATCCTGTTAACAACAACCATAACAATATTGAATCTGCTAGCCTTTGGAATTCCAACCACAAAATCCATACTTATATCCTCCCATACCTGTTGGGAAATAAGTAGGGGCTATAATAATCCATACTCAATGCTTCATATTTATTCCATTGGCAAACCTCATGTCTTCCCACATAATCTTGTATATCTCTTTTCATCCCCTCCTAGTACACTACTTTAGTTAAATGCCTATAAGTTTGCAAATAACTCAAATGTCCTCCCATGGGTGAATTATGATACTCCTTTATCATCCCTAAAGTTTTAGGTGATCTTCAATGTAGTACAAGTTTGTTGCTATACATCAAACATCCTCTACTAATGACCACTAGGTGATCCCACTCCCATGAGAATTTGTTCTCTAATCTCCCTTAGCTTGTCATCCTTGTTCACTTGTGTTTTAAACCCCTCCAGCCCCTCATTGCCATATTGAAAAAGCCATCATTTCCATGATATTGTCCTGCCTAGATAATGCATCTACCACCCTATTTTCAGTCCCTAGTTTGTAGTGTATTCCAAACTTATACATCAACCTGGAAACCCATTTCTTCTGATCAAGATCTATCACACATTGCCCCAACAAAAATTTAAGAGCCTTTTGGTCAATCCTTATCACAAATGGCTGTCCTGACAGATAGTGTTGCCACTTTTTCATGGCTAGCACTATGGTGATAAGCTCATGTTCATACGCTAAGCCTTGTCTTGCTTTCTCTGATATTTGTTGGCTAAAGTAAGCAATAAGCCTCTTTTTTTCCATGAGGACAGCACCCACTTCCCTTCTTGAAGCATCAACTTCTATCTCAAACGGAATGGTGAAATCAGGCATAGCTAAAACTACTATAGTAACCATCGCTGTTTTGAGATGTTCGAAAGCCTTTTGGGCCTTTTTTCCCTAATGAAACAAATCTTTCTTCAGTAAATCAATGAGGGGTGCAAAAATTTTTCCATAATCTTTGACAAACTTTCTATAATAGACTGTCAATCCCAAAAAATCCCATCAAAGCCCTCAGATTCTTGGGAACAGGCCAATTCACCATAGCTTCTATTTTGGTTGGGTCAATTTGCACCCCTTTCTTAGAGATAATATACCCTAAATACTTTATTTTCTTCTGCCAAAAGACACACTTTTTCGGGTTAGCAATCAGCTGGTGTTGCTGTAATAATCCCAAAGCCACTCGTAGATGTTCCATATGTGAATCCTTGTCCTTGCTATATATCAAGATGTCATCAAAGAAAGCCAAGATGAAATTCCTCAAATACTCCTTGAATATGTCGTTCATCAAAGATTAAAAAGTGGAAGGTGTATTTGGTTAGCCCAAAAGATATCAACAAGAATTCATAATGGCCATCATGGGTTCTAAAAGCTGTTTTAGGCTCATCTCTTGGTTTAATCCTTATTTGATGGTATCTCGATTTCAAATCAAGCTTACTGAATAGTGTAGCTCCTTCCAACTTATCTAGTAACTCATCTATGGCTAGGATGGGGTATTTATCAAGGACTATTATCTTTTTTAAAGCTCGGTAATCCACACAAAATCTTCAACTTCCATCCTTTTTCTTCACTGGTAGCACTGGACTAGAATAAGGTCAGGTACTAGGCTGTGTTATCCCTTCTTGCAACATTTCCTTAAGGGTGTGTTTGAATGGGGGTTTTTGGAAGGGAGGGGAGGGGAGGGGATGGGAGGCAAATTTCCCTCCCCTCCAAATTGGGGAGTTTTGGAGGGGAGGGGAATTTTTTAAGTTATAATTTACTTTATTGCCCCTTAATTTTTGATATATTAATATTTAATAAAAATTAAGATAATTTTTTTCATCAGAAATTAAAAATAAAAAAGATTAGAATTCATAATTTTTTTTGAAAAATATTGATATAAATAACTTTTTTATAAGAAAAAATAATATATAAGGGTAAATTTGTCCAAATATAATGACCTCCCCTTCCAACCAAACAGAACTCATTAAACCGCCTCCCCTCCATTGAACCAAACAGAGCCTAACTAATTTCTCAATTTTTGTACGATGGGAATGATCATCTCACATTAGGGGCCTGTTCGTTTGGTTTAATCATGATGACATGGTCTTTTGACCTATGAGAAGATAAAAAGCCACCCTTGCTTCACACACATCAGCAAATTTCCTAAGGAGGTTCTGCACTTCTTCCTCAATTACTTGCTTTCCAACTTCTTATTCTAAGGTCATGGCACCAAATTCCAACAACACCCTTCCTCTTTGACTTTAATTGACTTTGAGATTGCCTTAAGAGAGACGAGGGATATAGTCAACAATGGGTCTCCCCTAAGGCACACCCACCTTATATCAACTTTATAACTTTCATATAAAATTGCCTCCAATTTACCCTTAATTCCCTAAGAGACTCTAGCCAAGCAACACCAAGCACCAAATCCAAATTGCTCAAGCTAAAGGGATAAAAGGTTTGGGTAATTGTCAGTCCTTGCAACTCCAATTTTACATCCCTGCATTCACCTTGCATGTACAACTTTCGGCTATCTCCCAAAGCAATAGAATACTTCTTAATCCCTTGCATTTGGATGCCCAACTTTTCTATCGATTTGGTGCAAATAAAATTGTTAGTGGCTCCACTATCAATCAACACCAAAGCATCTTCATCAAAGGCCCTCCCTACCAGCTTCAATGTCTTATAACCCGTAATTCCCACCACTAATGTTATGAACAGCTCCATTGCTACTTCCTCACTCTCTTGTTCTTTTGTTGATGTAATTTCAATAGGCTTCTCTTCCTCTTCATTTAGAATTATCAATTGACATTGTTTATTGTTACATTTGTCATTTGGGCCAAATTTTTCATCACACTTAAAACAAAGGCCCAACTCCCTTCTCCTATTTATCTCAGTCTCAGACAAATTTTTTTTCCTGTTGTTGCTACTACCATTGTTGCTTGTGGTGGTAGTTATGGGTATAGTAACTTTGTTGCTAGTTACTTTGGTGTCTTCACCTCCTTTACTCTCCCGGTTCTTACTCAACCATCCACTCCCTAAACTCTTAAGTATTTCCACTATACCAGTGTACTTAGCAAAATTGGGTTTATACTCACTCCATCTAGTTCCCATAGTAGTCTTCAACCCTTTTGACTTCCTCTTTTCTTTGGCCTTTTGCAATACCAAGTTCCTTCCCTCCACTTGATAGGCATAGTCCATGAGCTGCTTTAAGGATTTTGGTTGCATTAACCTCACCTATTAATCCATTCTTAAAGGCTCTTATAAGCACTTCCTCAGGCACATCTTCTAAGGGAGAAAAGAGTAATTCAAACCTCTCTCTAAGATCCTCCATTGTTGTCGCTTGTTTCAAGCCTATTAAATGCCCATAGCTATCTCCCAATTGATGGCAATGAAATCTATCCATCACCTTTTTATTGAACTCTCTCAAAGTTCAGATAGGAGATCTCATTTCCAGCCATTGGAACCAATTCAATGCTCTTCCCTCCATACTCACAACCACAACTTCCATTTTCTCATCCTCTATTATCCCATTCACAGTAAAATAATGATCAACCTTAAATAATCACTCAATGAGGTCCTCCCTTGAAAAGGAAGGAAGCTCTAATCATCAATGTCTACCAGGGTCCTTATTTGCTATACGTTACTTCAACTCCTGGGTTAGTCTGCAATGTCACCATCGGCATATTCTGTGCATGTTCGTCCTTGGGTTGGCTTCCAATGCCACTGTTGATACATTCTATGCTGCATTTACTCTTGAGTTGGCACTTCTAGCCCCTGTTGGTGCATTATGGGTTTGTTCCACCACATTCAAGCTTGTATCTAAGGGTCAAAGTAGCTCAAAAATCACCCACTTGTTTCGTTAACTCCATCAACGCTAGTTTCACCGAGGTATGCTCATCCTTCATCTCTCCTCGACTCCTTTGTAATTCTCCCACATTCTTCTTTATTGATTCTACTCACCCTTCCATCCGTGTACCAACCATACCCCGTCACTAACTCTGATACCAAAAGTGATGGAGCTCAACTTTCTAGTATTATTTATGTAAAGGAATTATTGCTCTAACTCCTTAACAGATAAAGGAGTAGGCTGAATCAGAATTACAGCGCTCAAAACATAGGAGAAAATTCAGAGAAGAAGAAAAAACCATCTTGACTTTTGAGAGGTCTGGTCCTCTCCCACAAAACCAGAGAATTCTTCAATAACCTCCTCCTAGGCTCTCCTACGTGATATCAATATCCCCATTTAGCCTCTCACTCATCCCACCCACAAAATGACACAGTTAGTTAGAGACCCAAACAATAAATTCCCTTTTTAGCCCCTCATTTGCTAGCTCACTCAATTATCTTTTTGTTTTTGGTTCCTCCTCAAGTAAACATTTCTCCACCTATTACTCTACTTTTATTGGACTACTCTGGGCCTCCTCTCATACACTCTACAGGTAGTGGCCTCATCATACTTCAAATAACATCAATATGTTACAAAGCAGGAAGAAAAATTACAGATAAAGAATAATATATTCAAGAGATACTTAGATCAAATATTAAATGTTGAAGTTGATAGGATTGATCAATAAAACAACGAAATTTGTTGTATAAAGTTCTTTTTAGCCCTCCTCCCCCCCCCCCCCCCCAACCAAAACACACACACACACACACACACACACAGAATTTGATGATGATAGAGATGCCACCGAGGATATGTTTACCATCAATACTTCCAGTTATGAAAAATTCTGCAGCTGAAACAGCAACATGTGTAACCACATCACGATGCATATAACTTTTCTCATACCTGAAGAAAGGGGGAAAAGCAACGATAAAAAACTCCTGATTTCAAAACTTCCTATACATCTACCAAGATTTCTTACTGGCGAAAAAGAATAAAGTACTTTAGAGCAATTCTACTCAACATATTGGGCATAGAAAATTCCAGAGTCAAAAAGAGGAGGTTTCTTCCTGGTTAATGTTTGGTGCATTTAAAATTTAAATACAGTGAAATGGCTGAATTTAGTACTCACTAATCAGTGATTCATCCTTCACATCTCTGTGGACAGGCTATTATTCATATCTTCTTTATCAGTTTCAAATCATGGGTGTTTTGAGGAAGTTCCTTTGTCTATTATGCAAAGGGGGTTTGCTTAGTTGAGCAGATGTTCTTTCTTCGAAGTGTCATTTTCTTTAATAGAAGAATTTCTAATCTCCAATCTTTGTACTTCTTTCCTATCTTGGTGAAATCTTCTACCATTTAAAAAAAAAAAAAAGGAACGAAAAGGGAATGAAAATACAAAATTTTTAATTCAGTTGCTTGGCACAAAACTTCATGCAAAAAGTTTAGTGAGATTGTAAGTAGGTAGCGTTCAGGGAGCAATGCTCCCAGTCTCGATGAAATAATGAAAGAATAAATTTCACTTTATTCATAATCGTCTTCATTCCCGAAACATAAACGGTCTGGAAATATTGAAATTATGACTACCTTAGCGGTCACAGGCGAACGAAATGTTTCATTGAAAACACTTGAATTGGCTTTTCAGTGAAGATAGCACAGTCTTAATGAAGACTGGTTGTGCTAAAGCAAGACATTAAGTAAACAGATTGAACGAGCATACCAGGAAAAGAAACCGCTTTTCATCGCCCCAAAAAGATTATAAAACAAAAAGTGAAGAATGAAAAATATCCAAATTTGTATAAGCACTAGCCTTCAACCTCAAAACCACCAACATCTTGATTCAACAGTTTCACTATAAATGTTCTTTTGCATAGTTATTGGTATCTTTCCTGATTTAAAGACAAAAAGAACTAAACCTTAAACCCTAAACTGTTATCTCAAGACATGGATATACGAAAGAGGTTAGAACAATAACTTACATATTTGCGGAAGGTAAAGCGTCGAGGTAGGCCTGCTCGAACTGGAGGGGTCGTTTGGGTCGAGAGCGAGCGGCTGGCCCCGGTCCGATTATGGCCTCCTCCTCACTCTCCTGAATCGCCGACCTTGCATCGCCGCCATTCTGAATTTCTTCCATCTTCCTCCCAAGGCTTGGCAGTACAGATCGTTTCAAGAAGAATACACGATCTTGCTCAGCTGAAAGCTAAAAGTTCACAGGGCTGCAACAGAGGAAGCAGAAGCTTCTCCTAGCTCCCGGACAAGCACCTACCCTGATTCTGAACTACTACAAGATGAATCTACGAACCGAGGAACAAAGACGTTATGTCGTTTTTATGCAATTGAGTAATGAGCGTGAATTGGCGTTTAGGTTGCAATTTAGAGAAAAACTTTCTCCTTTAAAATACATCGAGTCTCTTTAATTTAATTTAAGTAATAATTTTCATTAAGCTGAAATTTATAATCATTTTCGACTCGCGTAAAGGAAATATATATATATATATATATATAAACTAAACTAACAAAAATTTGTAAATTAATAAATGCATAAATTACTATATTTTTTGTATGCTTTTTAATAAACGATATTATATTATGAGAATGGATGAGTTAATATTGATATAAAATTTAGTATTGTTTACACTCTTCTACCATATATCGAATTACAAGTAATTATTGTATTGATCTTATATATTAAATTTTAAAGAAATTAAATAAATAATTATAAAATCAATTAATTGATGATATTTTTATATTTATAAAAATATAATGTACGTTAATATATATTGGTAAAGTACAAAGTAATGTTAAATTGATGTAGAATTTATGAGTATAGTTTTTGCAATTAGAACTTTTAGAAACAAATGTATATGTATGTTTTTATATCTTTATTATTTATATCTTTATAAATGATTGTTGTAATATTATTGAAAAATTATATATTTTTTATGTATAATTTTTTTGATCAAACTATACATTTATTATAATATTATTAGATAATTATACATTTATTATATTTTAATTAAAGAAATCTAATAGCATAGGTAGAAAAACTATAGCTAAGTCTACTCCGAATTTTTAATCTAAGAATATATTCCATAAAAATTGGTTCTTACAAAAAATTATTCAACAGCATAAAATTGATTTTAATTGATCATGCTCTGGAGTAATCCTTCTTTATATATATATATATATATATGTATATTGATTTCATAAACTAAATTAATTAAATTTGCAAGATTGGATTATAAAAAGAGTGTTGAGTTTATTCTTATAGGTAATATTTGTTAGTCCATAACTAATTGCAATGTTTTATATTGGAGTTAAAACAATCTATTTAACATAATTTTTTAATTAATATTATAGTTATAAAAAAAGACACAAAGGCTTAAAAAATAGAATTTAAATGCAAATACATAAAATGTTAAGTTCAAAAACGTTATCATTTTGATTAATTTTAGCTCCGAGTACGCTTCAAAACTCTCAGGGAGGATGCTAACAACGTTGAGCCAAAATTTATTGGTAACTCCTAAATTTTTATATACCAAAAGAATAACCCAAGTTCAAAATAACACACACACCTATATATAGGTGCGCGCGCGCGCGCGCTAAACGCAACATGAAAACGCTCTTGTTGTGTGTCGTTCACCTCATAGGGGGCGGAATATCGCAAATTTAGGAAGTTAAAAAAAAAAAAACAAAAAAAGCTCGGGTATCTCTCTCTCCCCGAAAGTCGGCTCCGGAGTCCAGTCTCACCGGAGAAATGAGGACACTGTATAATACCGGAGATAACCTTATCAATTTACGATTTTGCCACTGTCCTCAATTTCTCTCCCCAAGCGCCCCATTTCTTGTTCCTTTATCGCAAATCCCATACTTCTTTCTCAGAAACCCGACTCCTTCAATTTCCTGCAAACATCATCTCTTTTCTCCTTCTGGGTCGTCATCGATTCGAGCATCGATGGCGTCTTCTACCTCGTCGATTGGCACTGACACGGGGACAAAGCCATTCTCCGTGCTCTTTGTTTGCCTTGGCAACATCTGTAGGAGCCCAGCTGCTGAAGGGGTCTTCAGAGACTTGGTCAAGAGAAGGGCTTTAGATTCCAAGTTCAAAATTGATTCTGCTGGCACCATGGATTACCATGAGGTGGGTTATCCTTAATTACATCTCATACTATGTTCATCGGATAAAGGAAAAAAAATGGATTTATTGTGTCCGTTGTTTTATGTGTTTTTCTTTTTGCTTGAATTATCTCAGTTATCTGGGGCAGCTACTTGTGACTAGTAAGAATTCAAGAATCTCTGAATAATTTTAGTTCATTGAATTTGTTGGAACGTTCATTGTTGTTGAAGGGATATGAAGCAGACACCAGAACCAAAAAAAAAAAACTTGATTTCTTGTATTCGTAGATTTATATATTTATTTTTTGTTTGCTTAAATATTCTCAGTCACCCATTGCAGCTACTTGTGACCAGTGAAAATTCAAGAAGTTCTGAATTAATGTAATTTATTAAATTTTTTTTGGAATGATCATCATTGATAAAGGGAAATGAAGCGGACCCGAGAATGCGAGCTGCCTCAAAAAGGCGAGGAATTGAGATAACCTCTATTTCTAGGCCAATCCAGCCATCTGATTTCAGAGATTTCGATCTTATTCTTGCTATGGACAAGCAAAACAGAGGTGAGCCTGATTCAGATCTTTGGACAGACCTGGTTGTCTCGAATAATTTGTTTTATAAGTCTTCACCGTGTGTGGTAATGGCTTTTGTCTGTTGTTTGCTGTAGAGGACATATTGGAGGCATTCAATAGATGGAAGTTTAGAGATCCTTTACCAACTGATGCACATAAAAAGGTCAGCATAAGGGTTTTATTGGAATTGGGTTTCTAATTTTTGTTAGCTGGTCTAATGTGAGTACCGGTGATGTAGGTTAAATTGATGTGCTCATATTGTAAAAAACATGATGAAACAGAAGTCCCTGATCCTTACTATGGTGGACCACAAGGGTTTGAGAAGGTAATGATTTATAGTTACTGGTTGGTTCTTTCTGTTGGTTAATGAAGAGCATCATTTGCTGTGATGTGCAATGTAAGAGTATGATTGGAATAATTTGTTGAGAAGGAAGGCCAAGCATTATATTGATGTGTATAAATGAAACATCTTAAAAAAATTTATGCTTCCAGAGAAATTTTACTTGGTAAAGTGCCCTTAGACATTTTGACATGGTATGAATGACCACATATCTTATAGTGAACTAAATAAGTTGGACAACATTTATGTGCAGTTCTTTTAAGTATTTGCCTTAACGTTATTTAAAAAGTTATAGCATGGAGAATTTTTTTTTTAATTGTTTTAAATAGCTCAACCACTACTCCTCCTTTAAAAAGGTTCTTTGACATCTCATAATTTAGTAGTTATTCCGGGTGTTTTGAACTTGAGAGGTGCAGATGGATCTAGTCACTAGGAGGTCTATGATGGGGGAGAAATGAAGCACTCTGGGTAAACCCTCAAGCGGATAAGGGGGTCTGATTCTCTCATTGTCTAAACTCTAAACCTCCTCTGTGGAATTCAAAACTAAGAAACGAAGTTCTTAGTAAATAAAGCTGTTTTTTCTTTAGCTCAAGAAAAGGGATAGTTCTGGAAAATTGAGAGGTGTTTAAGTTTTAGAGAGAAGTTAGAAATTTGAAATCTTAAAAATTCTGTCCTATTTACAGCAGAGGGTGTGAGATGGCAGTTAACACACAGGATACGTATCATAAGAAGGTGGGAATATCATGCATGATTAGTGCGGGGTTTAGATGGTGGGTGATGGTATACACATTAAGTGCATGGGATAGAAGTGCGTATGAGATCATGGGTATGATCATTAATGGTTATTTGTTTGTGAACGGGGGAGGCCAGAGAGTGAGGAGTAAGCTCAAATAGAACAATAAATCTATTCACTAAGTATCAAGACCCTTACATGGCTTATCTATAGCAATTGTGCTTCCATACTTAGTCCAAAGATACCTTAACTTCAGTCTTACCAAATTGCCCCACAAGGATTATCCCTAAGGGGAAGGAGGATGAGAATCACTCCTTCACACATGGCTTATCTATAGCACAATAAATCTATTTACTAAGTATCAAGACCCTTACATGGCTTATCTATAGCAATTGTGCTTCCATACTTAGTTCAAAGATACCTTCACTCTTACCAAATTACACCCCAAGGATTATTCCTAAGGAGAAGGAGGATGAGAATCACTCCTTCACACACTCTTAACGTTGTCTAAATTGCTTTCTCAGGAAGCAAAGTTAGAGTGACCTTGGTGTAATTCAACCTAGGCCGATACTAGCACTGACTCCGAGGGAGTTGATGACCCTATTACCCTCTTTTTAACCCTGAACTTTTAGAAGGGAAAGTGAGGTAACTTAGGGCACTGTTGGTTGCTTGCAAAGAAGAGGGATTTCTTCTCCAAAGTTGTATGTAATGTTTATTATGCCCTTATAATCATTACTCAATAATATCTATCATTTTTATTGTATAATTGTAGTTGGGACATAAAAGTTATTTCTCATTCACAAAATTTTTTCCTTTACATTCCCCTTTGCATTCAGTGTATCAAACAGGATGTTAGTTTATTGTTCAAAGGACGAGGGTTCACTGGGCACTTTGAAGCACTTGGCTCTCAGACCAGGACAAAAAAAAAAAAAAACGCAGTTGGCTCAGTAGAGGGTATGTCACTAGGCATAAGGTTGCCAAGATGGTGCTTTGGAAGCCAGGGGCGTCATGCAAAAGGTATCTGGGTGCCTGGGTGCTTGCGCCAAGGTGCCTAGCACTAGGGTGCTTGGTACTTGGCGCCAAGGGTGTTAGGATGCTTGGTGCTACTGGCACCATGTATGTTGGGCATTTGACTTTCAAAAAATATATTACTTGTGTTTACCGTCCAAGGGACAGATTCCCAAAGTATTCTTAAAGAGCCAAGAAAGGCCCCCAGCAAAGGAGTACTATGGACCACGGATGCAGCCCTTTTAGCTAGCGCAACTCCATTAGTTAACTAGCTGGCTCTCTTAACTAGGTAGCAGAAGACTCCCTTAACTGACTGGCTGACTCTTTTAATAATTAAATTACTATAGCTCTTAATAAATTAACATGAAGGAAGGGCTGTGTTGGGACAATCGAAAAACCTGATAATAAGCAACTAAAGATTTTTATCTAAGCTTTGTCAAGAAAATTAAAACTCTACAATCAACACTAGGCATATTTTGATGATAGCTTCTCTAATAAAAATTGAGGATACAATAAGTAGTTGATAATATCATGTCCTAAGTTGTTTTATCAATAGCAAATCTAGGTAAATAGTTATTCAGGCAACACTATCTTGTAAAGAATTTTTTTACTTTTAGTTTATGCTCTGCTTATATACTATCATTAATATGGCAGGTGTTAGATTTGCTCGAAGATGCTTGCGAATCATTGTTGGAAGACATTTTGGCAGAGCATAAAAATTTACAAGAATGATAAGACTGAGCTGGTCATCCTGCATAAAATTAGAATGGCAGATTGGCTGCTATAGGTATTTGCTCGAGGTCTTCCCTTTCATTGGTCTTCTGTCTAAACTTCTATCGGCACATGCTTATGTTGCATCACTTATTTCAATCATGATGTGTTTTCAAAAACAGATTAAGAAGTCACAAATATCTAATTTTCTCATTCTTGATCAGTTTTTTCCCCGCTGTATCCTTGACATTGCGAATTGGAAGGTGGGTGATTGCCGTTCTCGAGTAAATTTAAATCAATCTTTGTTATCAGTGAAGTGGAACGATGTCAGTAGACGTGATTATTGTATCGATCTCCATTGTGTGATTCGTTTCTCCCTTTCTTTTTCTCTAGCATACCTAGAATTTTCTTTTGAATTGGGAGTCAAAATGATCTAATCTGAAACATTTTAATAATCAACCCTGTAACTGAAGAGTCTAATATATAAATTTGATTTAAGTATTAGTCAGAAATCCAAAAGTTAAACTCTTCCCACAGAATTGATCAAAATTCCACCTGCACTAATGTGTCTGTATCATGACCATGAGGAATTAAAATATATATATATATATATTTAATATGCGATGTGATTATTTGCTGATCATATTAAATCGAAGGAGGAACAAGAGATGTACACTAATTGTATAAATGATGCTAGGCAATCTCAAGAAAAATTGTTGTGCCAAACGCACTGACATTGACGCTTCCTGTCACCAGACTTCTATTGGCACCACCTTGGTGAACTGCTTTCGAAGTGAAAACTAGAATTGTAAGTAGAAAATATAAGTATAGGCCTCATTAAAATAAATTGACTCAAACGATCGTCTTCGTAATTATATCACCTTAATATCTATTCCAATTATATTTGTAATCCATCTCTCGTAATCATATCACTTTAAAACTAATCCATATTGTAGTTTAAATCTATCTCAGGAAATCTCTCTCCAAACCGAATCAAAAGCAAATTAGATTAAATACCATTTCTCCAGCCAAACATCAATTTACACAACCGTGTTTGGCCCAAGACTCCTTTCAAGATAGAACTATCTTACTTTGGGGCACGCATAATTTACATTATATCCTTTTCAATTTCTTAAAAAAATTGACAATGACAATTTCCTTTTGAAAAGAAAGATATAAAATATATATACAACTTACACATTATAAAGTATACCATTTTGGTGCATCTCATCCATACTACAATGTTAATTCAAAAAAAAATTTTTTGAGCCAAATCCATTTACGTCATATAAATGCAAACATGACCTTTTTTTCCCTCAGAAAATACAGGGTGAGAAATTCGTTCTAACTTGCCAATGTCTCATAATCATAGCTGTAGTCATCAAAGTCAATAAGTTATGGTTGGCAATTACATAGGCAGATTTATGAGGAATACTACCTCTTTCATGAGATCAACTCAGACTATAAAGCTCTGTTTCTTCCTACCCCCGTTTCCTCCTTGGGTTGGCACTGATCATACAAGAAAAGGCATTTACAAGCTCTGAATCCTCATCGTTAATGAGGATTTTTGCTGCATTTGGATTGGCAAGGAGGAGCTTTGCCACAAGGTACCCTGCAATAGACCATGTCTGAAAAAGTCGTGCCTGTTTTCCAATAAACCTTCCTTGCTTTGTATCATAATACTCAGGCCACTTGTCTTCTGATAACCGGCTCTCAGCAACTAGGACAGCCTTTAAAGCAATCTCTGGTCTATTCATCTTAATGCATGCAACGGTAAGCTGCAATATAACCATAGTCAATTAATTTACAAAACATACGTCCGCTTCCAAGTTCCAACTATCATGGTGGCATACTGTAAGCTAATATCAATTAAAAACAGAACTCCAATTTCCAATCTACTTTAAGAGCACTGGCCTCATGTCGTCAAAACCCCTTGATGAGTATCACATTTGTCTTTTTTGTTAACAAAAAAGTATCACACCTGTCTTTTTTGTAAGCAAAAAATCAGGATACATTTGTCTGGATAGCCTTATTTCAAATCATTTGATCTCTAACATTTTGGATAATAGATCGACGGGGCAAAGATTTGGTAGGAAGTGCTAGTGACATACCGCATCCATTGGGAGGTCTGTCACCAACAATATTCATAATGGACAACCCAATTCTTGTAGTGAAGGCTATGTCTTACTTGAATCTACTACCTGTCCTAGCGGCAGCTCTTCAAAATTTGAAGCATCACTCACATGAATTTTAATTTGCTTAGGATTGGTCCTATTTAAGCCTAAAGAATCGGATCATATTTTAGTATCCATCACTTACACGTTTGCTACAGAAAGACTACAAAGCTGCAATTGAGTAGTGCTAACGACCTCTCTAGACCTAATGCAGTTTACATGGAAGGAAAAGACAAATTATATTTATATGGGAGCGTGGTCGACGTCCCATCTTTTAGGGTTCAGGTTTACATGTGTGAATGAAACAATTATAACAGTAAACTTGGATAGGAAAGCAGTTCACAGGGAAAATTTTAAAATACCAACAATTTCAAGGGCATTCATCCCTCGTGGAGTCTCAAATCACAAGTTCAGTAAGTATCAGGCAAAAAAGAGAGAAATTATATTTTGCATTTCCAAAGATGTGTAAAGTTGACTCTGAAGATTTATTTGTTTGCTTTAGGATTAAGAATTGAACAGAATATCGATAATGGAAACCATAAAATATCAGTAATGCAAACTAACCTGCCAGAGCAAAGTTGGCCAACAGCCCGCATTGTGGTAGGACCAAGGACTGCATGAGAAGATAAAAGGTCAGGATAACTGGCAGAAACTAAGAAGAATATCATACAAGATTGTGTCAAGGCATTACGTGTTTTTAGGGTCACTGCCTGTTATAATACGCCATTCCTGGCCTTCAAGAGCAGGATAGCTTATCTTGAATGGCATGCCAGCCACTAACTCTGACCATTTTGCTTCAATGAGGTCCAAGATGGCATGTGATTGATCTGCAGTGGCCAGACTACTTACAATGGACCATAAGTTCCCAAGAGAGAAAAAACGGAAGTCCATGTGAGCTGGTTGCAGGTTTCCAATCAAATAACCTCCTTTAGTTGGCATGAATTCCACTAACCACGAGGGAATTTGATCAGGATAGATGTTAAATTTGTTAACAGCGTCATATGAGTATTCCTCTGTCTTGTATCTGTAGATCTCATTGAGTTTTCTCATATCAATCCAGTAATATTCCCTTATATGGAATGATAATGAAACAAGACGACTGTTAAGCGCTCTAATAAGATCAGTTGATCCATCTTCAGGAGCAAGCATCTCGCGAGCGCACAGTAATGCTGAGTAAAACAATGCCTGCAGGACATTAAACATTGATAACAGAATTAAGACATTAATTCCTTGTACTAAACAAGCGGAGGGTATTAAAGGAGTAGTTGAATACTTATATTGGCTATATTAAAAAATTGCCGTAATGGTCTATGTCCTTATAAGGTGAATATTTTAGAAGCATAAGAATTGAATTCAACGATTTAGAAAGGAACTACTAACTTGTATCTCCAGAGGGTGACCATGAATTCCCATACGACGATCTATCATACAGGAACCATCCGTAACCAGCAAAGTTGGAAACATATCAAAACCATCTGCAAGACACAGCTTTAAAATCATTTTGATTCCAGTTTGCACATCAACTCTCTCTTGCACAGATAGATCTCCAGAACATTTCCCATATGCTCGCAACAATATAATCCACCAAAGTCCTGGCAGTAGAATTATATACTGTTAATACTTAAGCAGGAAAGTTAATAGTTGATCAAATAAACAATATATATGTGAGTAAGAATCATATCATGGTACTAATCGCTAACCAGAATCAACTGGTGCTACACGACCAATGGCTGCTTCACCAAAATCAGGATCCAAGACATCTTCAGTTGCAGAATCATCCCCATCAAGGGGAATAGTCCGCACTTTGAAACTAGCAGGCATCAATCCTTGACCAGGACTATGACAATCCATGGTTTTCTCCCAACTCTGCCACAAACACACAATTAGCTTGACAAGCAAATATATTATTCGAATGAAATTGTGGCCCCATCAATGAAGACTTTAGATATTACCTGTAACTGAAGGGTATGAAGAATAAAATTCCGTACAATATCATACTCTCCTTTCAAGAGAAATGCTATCCCAGAAGGTATGAAGTCACGGATAAAGACCTGATCATAGTTCAGGATACTACTACTGCTTGGATCATTAGCAGCAATAGTTCCAATAGGGTTATTACAATAATAAACAATAGAGTCCCTCAGTAAATTCCATGCTTCATCCTCAGTTGAATTCTCACTGACCTTATGCAATATATCTTTAGCAAGTCCATCCGTAGTTGACTTTCTGTTTGCTATAAAACCTCGATTTTCGTGTTCTACTAGGCCATCAATCGCAGAAGCTTCTACTTGTGATTTACCACCAGCCAAAGTCCCATTAAGAGAGCCCGATGATCTTTTTTCCGTGCTCCTGGACCATGCACTGTCTTGATCCTCATTCGTTATGCTGCCAACACCGTCTACCCGTTGACAATTGCAAATATTTGATTCCAATCGGTTACGATCAGTCTTTTCATAAAATTTACCATCTATAATCTGTAATGCATTTGTCCTCTTGGAAGTCCGGCACATTCTTGAACCACTTTTCCCCAGCACATACACTGAAATTCTTTTCCTTCTGTTACATACGTTGGATTTGTTGGACCTTACAGAGTAGAGTTCGTAGGAACATGTGTCAAACTGGACAAAGGGAGGAAAAATCCCAGATATAATTTGCCTCATAGTTACTGATGTCGCCATCAATTCAATTTCAATTGGATTACCTTCAACACTTCAAAACTGCCTCCGGGCAGGGGTATGACCTTCAGGTATTTAGTTATAGCACCTATGCAAACCAGAAAACACTAAGCTCAAAATTCATCCGTTGTGCTAGCTTCCTAGAAAAGCAAAGAATGAAGTCAACGGAGACAAAGCAAAAGAAGAACACAGAGACTCTAACTCCTTAACATATAAATTTTCGTTGTGCCTAAAACAACTATTTGGTTAACTGAATAAGTTTTCTGATAGAAGCTTATTATTCATCAGTTCGCGCCAGAGGAAAAAGAGAGAGAGAGAGAGATCCATTGGTGAAATCATACCTGTGATAGTACTCTCTGAGGCTATATGGTTGTATTTAACTGATAAAATACATCTTGTTGGGGGAAAAAAGATTTGAAAAGAGAATCACCAAGAAGCTAATCGCAGACTGATAGTGGTAAGCCTTTTGCTTTTTGTTTATCAATTGCTTTAGTATATTCTCTCGCTGGCTTTCGATTTTTCCAGAAAATTTTGAGCGGCTTTTTGGCCGGTACTCGCGAGGTTTATGATATCTCGCGTTTCAATCCGAGCAGAAGCAAGTCACAGTCCCACCCATACATGAAAGGCGGTTCCCAAGTGGAGACGCGACCCAAAAGATCTCGATTTCTTTATTTTATTTGATAAACCAATAATTCTCAATCAACTGTAAGCTCTTGAACGCCCTCTTATAACAATATTGGTGTTATATAGGAATTTGACCCGACGCTTCTGTGATGTGAAATGATGTTATCCTTCTGGTATTCTGCAAGCCCGACTCCATATTTTGAGATCCTATAAGCAGGCTTCACACTTCCAATGATCTTATAATTAAGTTGAAATCAGATATTCTTTCTTCTTCCCAGACACTGCAACGCACATCTCCCTTAGAAATGCCCTCTATATTTTTTTAATACTAATAAGGAGTGTTTGGTTTAACATAGGGAGGAGAGGGATGAGATTTTAACGGGAAAGAAAGGAGTTTGAATGATACGTTGTTTGGTTAATTTGGAGGGGAGAGATTTTAATGATATGTTGTTTGATCGAGGAGGGGAGGGGAGAGGAGGGAGGGAATTAATGAATAATTATATTTTTAATTAATTTTTTTTATTTTTAAGATATTTTTTTAAAAAAAAATTTATTATAAAAAATAAATTTTTTTTATTTTTATTCAAAAATATTTTTTATTTTTATAAAAAAATATTTTGAATCTTATTAAAAAAATAAAATTTATATTATATTTAAAATAAAAACAAAATAAAAATAATTTAGTCAAACACACTCAAAAAAAATTTTCTCTTTTCTAAAATCTCCTTTTAGAGGAGAGAAAAAAAAGAGAGAGACAAACTCTCCTCCCCTCCACTTCCTTCTAACTTTTTCATACCAAATAAGAGGACGGACTCCCCTCTCTTCCTCTCCAACCAAATACTAGGTAAGAAAGGAGGGGGGGGGGGGGGGGGGGCGGGGGGCGGAGAACTGCGAATTACACTGAGATACTCACGCATACATATTTCTAAAAAATACAACTTAAAAATCACCTGTGGTAGGCCAGATGATAACTACTTAAAATAGTGTTATTCTTAAAGGCAAACCCGACCGAAGGCTCCTTGGTTGAGTATAAGATAATAATCATTGGGACCAAAAAGAACTTAGGTCCTGTCAGACCATCTGATGGTGACTACTTAAAAATCGGGGACAAAAGGTTCAGGAATATCATCATAACACAATGTCGTACAAAGGAAATATATAAATCAAACTAGTTTAATTTCTGAATGGTGATGACTGATACTTCACGTATTTTTTATTTTTTATTTTATAAACTATTATACTATGTTTATTATAATGAAATATCTTTTATTGGGCATAAATTAAAATAATAATAATAAGTGTCAGTTTCAAAGAAAAATTAAGGAGATTCAATCAATCTTGAATCCTGGACAAAAGGTTCCAGAATATCATCATAGCACAATGTCATGACCTGTATATATCAAACTTGTGCAATGCTCAGTACTTACTATCTGGATCAAGTTCATTTGATTAATACAAATAAACGCCATTCGTCACAAAGAAACAGACAAACTACGCTAGCGATGAAGTTCTTGGCAAATTCACAAAGAATATAACGTAAACATGAATAATTTCTCATATTAACCTCACTGCTCCCCCCCCCCCCCCTCCCTCCTCCTTTTTTCTCCTCTCTTCTCTTTTCTGATACAATTAAGTGTTTGAATCTAATTACATTTTCCCTTTCCTAAATTAGTCAATCCTTCCCCAGAAGAATACACAAAGCTTGGGCAAACTTCATACATCATCCATGTGATGATCGTTGTCATTGTCACCTTCATAATATTCATCATCGCGCTGGATTTGCTTGTCTTGAGTGTGCTCTGAAAAGAGAGAACAGTCAATGGAATTAAAAATGCACAACCTAAGAAAGTTCTGTACAAAGTGAGGAAGTAAGTGTGTAAATGTCCAGAAGCGATAGTTTAATGCAGCCATATGGGCATATAGAAGCAGATTTTTTTTTTTTAACTTACGATCAATGCGCTCATCAGGGTTCTGCTCATCTTCATCGTAATCAGGAATGTAGAAGTCAGGTGGGACCTGTGACCCACAACGCGTTAGTCTCAGTTATTGATGGAAAATATTACTAATTATGTATTATCATTATCAGCTTATGGGTTAAAGTTGGCTTTTGATCACGACATTAACAAATGCATTGAATTCAAAACACCCAAGTCACAAAAATGCAAGGAAAATAGACAGGCTATCCACGTGATAAGAAGCACAACCCAAGTAATAGATTTCACAAGTGAGGGGGAAAGCAACCGTCCTCCATCAGCTTAAACAATTTAAATAACTGATTTATTGCCAAGAGCCTCCGAAAACAGATCAGAAGGTGGAAAATGATTCAAGTCGTGAACTATATAAAATGTGCGTTATCAGACTTCAAATGCTAGGAAAATGTCACCTCCAATATCAAATAATCTTCTATTTACAACGACCCAAATATGGGGGTGATATCTTAAACACTGATGGGCCCATGGCTTATAAGCCCAAATATGGAAAGATTTATTACGTTGGAAGGAATAAGAAATCCGGGACCACTGATGAGGTAGTGGATAATACGGAATTGATTCACTAGCTGACGTGGAAACTTGGGGTAGAGAGAGAGAGTGAGATGCTAGTGGGTTGTTTTAAGGAGGGTTGGGCTATGCGTAGAATTCAGACAAGAAGAATTTCATGAGGGAGAATACTTTAGGCTCTCAAATTATTAAGGTGTTTGGGTTCCTTTTGCTGTTCTTCCTTTCTTTTCCTTCAATTCTGTAATGTTAGACTGATTCATCTCCCAGTTGCTCAATGGGAAGGGAAATTCAGCCTACAAACTATATAAATAATACAGATTTAATTCCAAGCTTCATCAATTTGGTATCAAAGCATTTTTGTTCTGGGGGATGGTCAATATAAGAATGGAGAATAGAATGGAAACATTGGAAAAAGGAATTGGTGAGCTTCAGAAAACCAGGAAGAGATGAAGTATGAACTGACTTTGGTCAAACTCTTAATGCTGGAGCTTCAGGATCAACTAGGGGAGTTGCATGTGATAATGGGTGATCAGCGAGAAAGAACTGCAAGGCCTATGGAAGGACAGAAAACAATGACGATTGTGTCAGAGCCTTCAAACCAAGAGGGAGTGACAGAAAGCGATGGGAACAAGGAGCTGGGCAAGCTTCAAAGACTCGAACTATCCTAGTTCTCTACAAAAGACCCGATAGGCTGGCTTTTCAAGGTAGACAAGTACTTCTTAGTCAATGTAATTTCAGAGGGGAAGAAACTCGATGCTACCATGGTAAGCATGGAAGGGCTAGAAACCAAAATTCCAGTGGGGACATGGAAGGAGTTCAAAAAAGAGGTGATGGACTGTTTTCACCGTGGCCAACTTGGGGACAGCTATGAGAGATTAGTGAGCCTTAAGCAAGACAGAATAGTTGAAGACTATTGGGAAGAATTTGAGCAACTTTCAGCTCCCTTGAGTGATGTACCAGATGAAGTGTTGATGGGAGCTTTTAAAAACAAATTGGCAAAGGAAATCAGAGCTGAAGTGTGGTTATTGCAACCTAAGTCTATGAAGCAATTGATGGACTACACTTTTCAAGTGGAGGGGAGAAATCAAGTGTTGTAGAGCGCTTGTGAGGAGAAGAAGGCCAAAGGACTGAAATCCAGCGTGGGTCTCAAGTGGAGTGGGTTTAAACCCAATTTCTTAAAATTTTTAAGTATGGCAGAGGCACCTAAAAGTGTCAGTTACAGTGCAGTAGGGAAGAATCCTGAAAGTAGAGGTGATGAGGAGAACAAGGCTAGCAGCAATAAGATTTCCATTCCTATCACTACTACTTCCAGTAGCAGTGGCAGTACCAACGGTAAATAGAGACTAATAGAGGTAGAAATCAATAGGAGAAGGGAATTGGGACTTTGCTTCAAGTGTATGGGCCTAATCTTAAATGCAGGAAAAAGCAATTATAGAAGCTGATCTTAACTGGAGAGATGGAATTAGGGCAGTTGGAACACCAAATTTCAGGGGAGCCAACAGTGGAGGAATCACCGAAAATTATGGCCAAATGGAGCTGTCCATAAGCTCAATTGTTGAAATAGCTGGGCATAAAACTATGAAGTTACTAGGAATTGCTTATGGAGAAGAGGTGTTAGTATTGGTTGATAGTAGGGTGAAACATAACTTTATTTCATCTAAATTGGTTGACAGGCTCAAGACACTGGTACAAGACACCAAACTTTATTCCATAACAGTTGGTCATGGCAGAAAAATTACAACTAAAGGAGAATGCAAGGAGGTGTGGTTAGTGCTCCAAGGGGATGCAAATAGTACAAACTTCTTACCCTTTTGATTTGGGTAACGTTGATTTGTATTGGGAATTGATTGGTTGGAAAATCTTGGTGAGCTAAGAGTCAATTGGGGGCAATCCTATATGAAAATTAATCACCAAAAGTCAATGGCAGGCAATCCTATATGAAAATTAAGAAGGACAAGGCGTGGGTATGTCTTAAGGGAGATTAACCTGACCCAATCTGTGGCCTCATTTAAATCGATCGTTAAATCTTTAAAGGGGAAGGGATAGAGGTTTCTTTTGGAGTTTGGAGCCACTGCACTGGCAAAGGTGGTTGGACAACAAGATGTTACCGGGGAAATTCAAAAATTGCTTGAAGAATTTGCATCAGTTTGTGCATCAATGGCTGGCCTTCCCCCTCATTGCTCCAAGGACCATGCCATCATGATCAAACCCAAGATAACAACCACCAAATATTCAGCCTTATAGGTATGCACATTCACAAAAGGCTGAAATTGAGAAATTAGTTAAAGAAATGCTAGAAGCAGGTATCATTAGGCCAAGTGTTAGTCCTTATTCAAACCCAATGCTGTTGGTAGAGAAAAAGGATGGTAGCTGAAGGTTCTGTGTCAATTATTGGGCATTGAACAAGATTAACATTCCAAACAAGTTCGTTGTTGGATGAGGTTGGGGGTGCAACTATCTTTTTCAAGTTAGACTTGAAATTTGGTTATTACCACATCCGAATTTTACCAGGAGATAAGTCCAAGACAGCATTTAGAACTCATGGGGTCACTATGAATTTCTAGTAATACCATATGGATTAACCAACGCCTCTTCTACATTTCAATCGTTAATGAATGACATTTTCAAAGTTTATTTAAGAAAATTCATCTTAGTGTTTTTTGATGACATCCTCATTTATAGTTCTAATGAAAATTTGAATATACAACATTTGAGGGTGGCATTAAAGGTATTGCAGAGAAACCAGCTGGTGATCAATGAGAAAAAGTGTGTTTTTGGGCAGCCAAAGATGGAGTATTTGGGCCATGTCATTTCTTTAGATGGGGTTCAAGCAAATCCTTCCAAAATTGAAGATATGGTGAATTGGCCTGTTCCCAAGAACTTGAAGGCCCTAAGGCAATTCTTGGGACTTATAGGGTATTATAAGAGGTTTGTGAAGAACTATGGAAGGTTGGCAGCCCCCTTACTAATTTGCTCAAGAAGCATTTGAAACCTTAAAAACAGCCATGACAACAATCCCTGTACTTGCCATGCTTGACTTTAACTAGCCTTTTGAGATTGAGGCAGATGCTTCAGGTTATGGAGTGAGTGCAATATTGATGCAGGGTAAAAGACCTATTGCTTTCTTCAATCAAAAGTTGTCCAACAAAGCAAGGCAATGCTAGGCGTATGAAAGAGAGAGCTTATGGCTATTGTGTTTGCTGTCAAAAAGTGGCAACGCTACTTTGGTGGGCATCCTTTCATCATTCAAACAAATCAAAAGGCCTTAAAATATTTACTTGAGCGACACATTATAGACCCCAAAAAAAGAAGTGAGTCTCCAAGCTCATGAGGTATAAGTTTGAGATTCATGATAAGCCAGGTGTGCAAACAAGGTGGTTGATGCTTTATCACAACTGGAGGTGGAAATGGAGTTAAAAGCCTTCTCCTTGTGGCAATTTGAAGGAGTAGAGGAGTTGCATCATGAAGTGAAACAAGATGACAAGCTGAATTATATTGTGCAGCAAATTATCGCCGGGAAAGAAGCTCCACTAGAATACAACCTAAGAAGGGATGTTTAATGCACCAAACAGAATAGTTATACCCCAAAAGTCTCCAAGAGTTGCTACATTACTCAAGGAATTTCATGATTCTTCGATGGGTGGCCACTCAAGTTACCAAGGATGTACAGAAGGTTGACTAAGGTGGTGTATGGGGAAGGGATGAAAAGGGATATTCAAACCTATGCGGCCCAATGTGCTGTGTGCCAGAAAAGTAAGAACCCAGCTATAAGCCTACCTAGACTTCTGCAACCCCTACCCATACCTAAACAGGTTTGGGAAGATATCAACATGGGCTTCATCATTGGCTTGCCAAAGTCCCATAGATATGATACCATTTTAGTAGTAGTGGATCGGCTTACAAAGTATAGCCATATTATAGCTCTATCTCATCCTTATACAGCCATGGAGGTGGCTGCTCTGTTTACTAGAGAGGTAGTGACACTCCATGGTTTCCCAAAGCCCATTATGTCTGATAGAGACCGAATTTCCATTAGCCAATTATGGAAGGAGTTGTTTAAATTGGTGGGTACAACCATACCGAAGTGGCGAATTGAATTTTGGAGACATATCTCTATTGTTTTGTGCAAGGAAAACCGACACAATTGATTAAGTATTCACCTTGGGCAAAATTCTGGTTCAATATAGCATACAATCGCTCCATTGAAATGTTTCCTTTCCTAGCTTTATATGGGAGGGATCCACCTACCCTTCTTGAATGGGAAAACACTCCTTCTGCTGTTGAAGGGGTCAATGTTGCCATCAGAGAAAGGAATCTGCTTCTGGCCAAGTTAAAAGAGCATTTAGAGAAAGCTCAGATGTACATGAAAGAAAGGGCTAATAAGAAAAGGAGAGATGTCGAGTTTGAGGTAGGGGATCATTTATATTTGAAACTGAGGCCATATAAGCTGAAAACTTTAGAAATGAAGCAAAATGAAAAACTTGCACCAAGGTTTCATGGACCATATAAGCTGCTGGAAAGATATGGAGCAAGAGTTACCCAAAACTTAAAAGGATTCATCCAGTGTTTCATGTATCACAACTAAAAAGAATCCTTGCATCCACACACTCTAGCAAGTGACATTCCTCATTCTCTTACGGAGAATTTGGGCTCCAGGTGATTCCAGAGCTAGTCCTAGGAGTTAGAGAGCTTACAAGTCAGAAACAAATAGTACTCATACAATGGCAAGACTACCCAACATCTGAAAGCAGTTGGGAGGATTATGAAACCATAAACCAGCAGTTCCCTCAATTTCACCTTGAGGACAAGGTGCAACTTATGGGGGGAGGAATTGATGGGCCCACGGCTTATAAGCCCAAATATGGAAAGATTTATGTTAGAAGGAATAAGAAAACTGGGACCACTGCTGAGGAGGCTGGTAACAGGGACTTGCATAACTAACTCATGTGGGAAGTTGAGGGAGAGAGAGAGTGAAGTGCTAGTGGGTTGTTTTGAGGAGGGTTGGGCTGTGCGTAGTGTTTAGGCAAGAAGAATCTCATGAGGGAGAGTACTCTGGGCTCTCAAATTACCAGAGGGGGTGTTGTTCATTTTGCTATTCTTCCTTTCGCTATTCTTCCTTTCTTTTCCTTCAATTCTGCAATGTTAGACTAATTCATCTTCCAGTTTGCTCAGTGGAAAGGGGAATTCAGCCTCCAAACTCAATAAATAATACAGATTTGATTCCAGGTTTCATCAAACACTATACCATGATTGAAAACAGGCAATATGCTTACAAAGCCAAAGTCATGACCAACTACCACAAGAAATAACAATTTCATACGAAAATGTTTGGGGGGCTGGGAGCATTTCTAATTCAGGGATGCACTCACCTCCTGCATTTGTACAGTTGGAGCATGTTGGATGTAACGGAGATTTTCCAAGACTTGCATCTTGATGGTGCTAAGATATGATTTACTATTTAAATTCTCCTGATCAGGTTAAAATTTTAAAAAGAAAAATGAAAAATGGTAAGTGAAACACATTGGTGTATATTGTATATTTGTATAGACTCTTCATCGCACACTACAAAGTCCAGACTAAACCATAGTAACATGTATTTGGTCATACCAAGATAAATTGGAAATGCCAATTATAAAGGATAATGGCCTATTAATCAAATTTTATAAATAGGAAAGATCCAGATATAAAGTAGAAGACAATATTACACAAGATAATTGAGAAAGTACATACTACGTGCCCATTTGGAATCTTCAAGGAAAATTCTGGAGCAAAATATTTTATGTAATCATTCTCAGGGATCTCTGCAAGACAGATCAAACAGGTAAACAATGTTAATCTCTTTAAAAAAAAAAGGAAGATGAAACACAGAATTAATTTAAGGTGAAATTGAATATTACATGGTTCAACTTAGACTTTTGGCAATTAGCCCACACAAACTTAAAACATTTGGTGAATAATCCCTTCCATCTAAAACTTAACAAACTAATGAACCTTAACTAAAATATTTTAGGAAAATTGAGAGAAATTATATGTAGTTGTATATTTGTTGAATCGAGTTCTACCAAACTTGTTTTTTACTATATACATAGTGAATGGAAGGGACAATTTGCCAACTTGTTGAAAGTTCAAGTGGATTAATTGCCAAAATTGAAATCACAAGGACCATTTGCCAAAGAAACAAATTTGAAGAGGGATAGCTTAGCAATTTTTCCTTTTTTTTTTTTTTAGCCTTAAGCATTTTATGTTAGCTTTAATTTAAATTTCTGGTTCTATTCATTACAGAGGAGATTCATGCAATAATTTAAGAGTTTGCAGTCTAGTAGATTGCATTTTCTGCCCAAACCTTCAAGCATAAGCAGGTAAATTTAGAGTATGAATATGATTCCATAGGAAAACGTCCACACCCATCATCCTGGTGATAGGAAGAAGGAAAGGGGCAAACCAACTTGGAACTAAGGAAGCATTTTGGTAATAGACTCATTTCCCAGAAAATTTATATTAGGAGAAATAAATGCTAATTACAACTGACTTAGTATACCATTGGGAAGTTCTGTATCTAGAAGAACTCCAGTTTCAACTGTCCAACACCGAGCAACATTTTCTTTTGTGTATCCCCCACCTCCAGTGACCTGTGACAGAATTTCAATTATGTAAATCTGATGTAGAGCACAGGTGAATAGATGCCAAGGATAAAGTTATGTAAACCTACCAGCAAGGGCAAATTGAATTTCTTTACAAATTTAACACATTCAGCATGACCTATAAAAGAAAAACCAAAAAATAATCTTCCAATCAAGCTGGGACATCACTAATTAAATTAGGAGAGAGAGAGCATAGGATGATTTTTATTTTAATCATTACAAAGAGATATACTAGGAGATAAGCACCATCAATGGAAAGATTGAAGCAGCCCAGACGGTCTCCAGCAAGTGAATCTGCCCCACATTGGAGAACTATCACACCAGGTTGATATATTTCAACAACCTTAGAAATAATCTACAGCATACCATTTCAAACAGAAAAGTTCACGCTTGGCACCATCAAGCCAGAAACAATGAGATAACTATTACACCAGGAAGCTTCAGAATTGAACTTACAGTCTTGAAAAGTCGATTGAAGCTAGGATCATCTATTCCATCCTTAAGTGGGACATTAATGGCATAAAACTTGCCCTCTTTTTCTCCTATTTCCTTCAATGCAGTAAAATCAGCTTACATCATTTCAATCTAGAGTTGCAGAAATGTTTCAAAGAACGGAGAAAATTCAATTGTAGCAATTAGTAACATTTTAAACCAGACTACTAAAGTATACAAACAGGAGAATAAAAAAAAAAATCACCTTGACATCACCAGTTGCTGGAAAGAACATATCTCCATACTTGTGAAAACTAACAGTCATTACCCTGTCATGACAAACTTTACCATTTAAAGTAATTGAGAAAACCATGAGAAGTATGGGAAAATTATCTTATCAGTATCAAACCATCAGAAAACAAGTTCCATCTACCAACTTAAACGTTTCACTTTTGATATGGTGCCAAGCAAAGCCTACTATTGAAAAGCTGGAATCAAGAGGCCTATGTGCCTGTAAATCAGTGCTGCAAAAAATTTAATATGCTTAAAGCACATTACCATGATCTATTTGGCACCACAATTTGATCTACAGTAAACTGTGTGAAAAACATTTTTACATGCCTACAGTCTACAAGTATGCCAAGTCCATCATGAGATCAAAAATTCCTTAGCTATAACTAGTATCATAGCACCAAAACGGCAGCTAAGTGGCAAATCTTGGCAACTTCATAGAACTTCTAACAGTTGAAAATTTTAGAGGGAAAGGACTCCTATCTATTTCAAGAGAAAGGAAACGTAAGTGCATAATTTTGATGTTGCATTTACAATTAGAATAAACACGATCAATGAATACAATCATACTGAAGATTTTACTACTCTAATCCAAGTCCAGAAGATACAGGAAAATTTTACCTGTCAGTGAAGTAGAAGGCTTCTTCTACTCCATCGCCATGGTGGACATCTATATCAATATATAAAACTCGAGCATGATACTTAAGAAGCTCCAGGATCCCTAAAACCAAGTCATTGATGTAACAAAATCCAGATGCCTCGCATTTCTTGGCATGGTGTAGTCCACCAGCCCAGTTTATAGCAATGTCACAGAGTTGATTGTTTAATCGACGTGCAGCATCTGGAGGTAGATATCAATCAGTATATATGACAAATTAGGCAAGACCAAAATATAAGAGAATCCCATGATAAACATATTACCTATGGTTCCACCAGCATAAATCTGACAAAATTCAAATAAGTTGTCAAATACAGGGCAATCTTCTCCAAGATTATCTGGCAGAGATGTCAACAATACAGGGGATCTTTGTTATCATGTAAGCATGAAATTGAAGTCATACAATTAAAATACGTAACAAAGATCAAGGCTGGAATAGATAGTGATCACATGAGAAGTTAATTGCCAATCATTTAAAGAGAGGAAGAGGAAAGAGGTAAGCTAACATTTAGATGCAAATATATACCATTAGCAAATCTGTGAGAAGTAGATAGAGAGAAGAGCGTGTAATAGTGTGACCTTTATGTTCTCTTCTCTAACTTGCTTATGTTATTCTCTTCTCTTAGCATTACTTCAACAATAGACCATACCATAAAATTAGAGAGAACTAGAGAAGTTCAACTTATTTAACAAAATTACTTATTCTAACTTGGGCCTTCATGAAGTTCTTAAACTCCATTTTTTGTACAAGAATGACTGACCTTCCTTCTCCCTCTCTAATCTCTACTTCTCTCTTTCTGATGCAAAGAATATATGCATGGCAGGAAATTTTTCAATGTTTCCGACTTCACAAATGATTAAATCCATAAAGAACATATGAGCAAATGTCATTTTAAAAAAGAGAGAGAGAGACATACATTTTACCAATTCATTTGAGAACAAGTGTTGAGTGTCAGGCGTAATCCTATGCAAAAACTCAACATAGTCAGCTGAATGAAACTGGGCAAGCTCAACAGGATAAGCCTTGTGCGGACGCTGCATCATGCACAAGAAATTAACCAGAATAACATTACTTGTGTGATAATGAGCTAAATAGTAGAAATAAAACACAAACATGAGGGGGAAAAAAAACGAAATGCCAATTAATATGACTAACATAAATTTCCATCTTCTTATGAAGTCCGTATGAGAGGACAAGATGATGAGTCATGCAAAGACGGTGAGGCTTCATCGGATGGTTTGGCCCAAAGTAAACGCTGCCCACATCACCTGCAATATCAAGTTTTAAGCAAGTATTCCATATGAAAACATATACAGGAACGTGGTATATCGAGTATGGGCAACAATGAGTACATGATTGATCAGCTCCTCACAGAACTTCTGTGCTGGTAATGTTAAATTCCTTACAACATGCAATTTATAAAACTTAAACAAACTGATTACTAATAATAGGAAAAATAAACAACTCTGAAATTCTATTAAGTTTCCAAAACCCGAAAAGCACATTGGAAAAGGCAAACAGTGTTAGATGTCCAGCTGAGTAAAGACTTAATCTCAGTCCTATAACATTTATAAGCAAAAGTTGCTTTGCTTAATGATCATTTTTCCAGCAAAGAAGCCAATACAATAACCATGGGATCAAGTTTAGGGTTTCCATAAGCATAAATGAACTGAGCTGGGGTTAGAAAATCATATAATCGAGAGGAACACCAAGTTCAACGACTTCGATTCCTCGATATAATTCAGAGTAAAATTGATCATAAATTATTTATGGGTTATGGATATAGAACGAAGGAAAGCAAAGAGAAATACGCACCATCGTAGAAGTAAGAGATCCTGTCCTTGGAGCGCATATTCAGCGAGAGTGGATAAGTATCTGAAGGGATGGCGAAGAATATGCCTACGATACCGGCAACGCCATGACTGGTCACCTGAGCACTCTGCTACCCCACACCATTATCATCTACCGATAATTCTTGAGCGAATAGCCGCCCTTCGCAGTGGAACAACACCGCCCTTGTAAGTTGCACAAGGATTAACTTTGCTGGCTAAAACAAAAAAGTACTTTGGTCTACAAACGCAGCGTCGTCGGCAATAGAGCAGCTCCGCGTCGTCGCTTATTTGTTATGTCCCATGTGGACGATTAAAATTAGTAAAAATTCCATATATCATTCTTTGAAGGCATAAATGTTTTTTTTCTTCCCTTAATTTTATTTAAAATTTTATTTTTTAATTTTAGCTCATTTTTATTTTTTTTTTAATTTTAGTTTAGTCTAATTTGATCGATTAAATTTTAAAAATTATTAAAATATTTTTTCTCTTTAACACTGTTAAATTAAAATACTTAATAAAAAATTTTATATAACCTTTTGGTGTCTTAACTATAGTAATCTTTTTAACAAATAATTTGATAGAGTTAAAGAAAAATAAAATTTTAAATTATTTTTGTAAATTAATATATTAATTTAAAATAAAATAAAATTAAAGAATAAAAATGAAACCCACAATAAAGTTAAGAGATTATATTATAATAGATTGAAATTAAAAAATGAGAGTAAAAATTGAAATAAAATAATGAAAAAAATAAAACAAAATAAAATTATGAAACAAAAATAAAATTAATAATTAAGTTAAAGGATAACAAAATATATTTTAGCTCTTTTTTAAATTATAATTTAGTTAGAGTATAATTCATTATATGCACATGTATTTCTTTTATAATGTTTACTAACTAAAGAAAAAAGTTATTAATTAATAAATAAATATATTAAACTTGAATTTAGGAAATATTTATATTTTTATTATAAAATAAAAAATTTGATTTTGTAATTTTAATGATAAAACTTATTCAAAAAAATATCATAAAAGATAACAAACAAGGCATTGTTATGAATATTTTATTAACCTATATTCATAATTAATGTCTTTAATCAAATCATCGAATCCGAGCTATCCTAGATTGAAGCCTATTCAGTCAATTCAAGATTCCCACATTCCTATATAATCAAGCTTGCAACATGTTCAATCAAGCTTCCTCAAATTGAAAACCCTAGCCAAACTAGAATGTGGAATTACTTGAAATTCGATTCCCCTTCCTTCCCCTATGCCAAATTGTGAAACACCCGCTCATTTATACATTTTAATTTTAGTTTTTCTCCCTGTACCTCTACCCAAAGTCATCTCTAGGCGCCAAAGAGTATCTAAGGACCCCTTCCATACTATGGTTACTAGACTCAAAGATGTTTCTTCGCAAGGCACCAAAGGCCCTATTAGCCTTGAAACATTCCATTCCTTACCTTGAAGATACCTGCTACACCCAACAAGGAAATCAAACTTCACTGGCGTGCGACAATGGTTAAGGAGATGAATCTTGATCAAAACTGGTACTTGGGACTTGGTTCTTCCCCTTGAAGAAAGAAAATGGAATTGGCGGGTGTTTTGGAGCAAAAACCATAAGGTTCTCTTGAGAGGTATTAGTCAATTTATCACACCTTAACTTGTATAGAAATATGTTGTTTGTCCCTGATTCCTTAGTGAATTGCTTTTTTTAACTCCACACAATAGCTAATGCAGCCTTTATGAGACAAAAGCTTAATATTTCCTTGAAATAAGTACAATGAAACAAGGACAAGCTCACTAACCTTCAAAAGTGTCGTTGAAGCAAATGAAATTGGTTTGTGTGGCTATGGCAACTTGAATTGAGTTTATTGGTAGCCAGCTAATGAAGGATAAGTAGCTTGGTTTGTTAATTGAAGAGATTCTATAATTTGGGTTTAAGGTCAAAAAAGGAGCTCATTGTATTATAAGTGGGAATGGATGTGGGTCTAGGTAAATTAACCATGTTATTGGGGCTAAGTTGTAATTCACAAGAATAAAAGGCATTAGGTTATTTTAATATTTACAATGGATTCAATTATAAATATCATTTGTTATTTCTAAGTGTGTCAAGAATGTTTTCAATTTTAAAAAATGGTAGCCTAGTCAATATTGTTTGTCATGTGGCACTAAGTTGGCAAATCCTCATTAATTCATATGGAAGGACATTCATGCCTTCTAATAAGGAGTATGGAAAAATTTACTTCTTTTTAATTTTGGTGAGTTGTTATTTAGTCAATAGCATTTGCCATGTGGTGCTAAGGTGTGAAAACTTTGATGGTCCACACAGAGTAACATTAATGCCACCTAGTAAGTTATTGCATAGAAGAGTTTATTCCAAATTAGAAACTAACGTAGCTTGTATTAGGTCATGTGTTTTGTCACGTGCTTAAAATATAATATTTCATGCCATGTTAGATCTATGTTTGTATAAAGTAGTGAAATGATATGAGAGTTAACAAAAGAAAAGACTTTGGAATAAAAAGAATACTTAAGGAATAGAAATGAAATAAAAAAAGATAAAGAACAAAAATAAAAAAATAAGTAAGCTTAAGAATCGAAAAAAAGGTTGTTTTTTTATTTTTATTTTTAAAGAATGGAATATAAAGGCTTTATTCTTAATACAAGTAATTTTTTAATATTTATTATTGTATCTTAATAAAAATATAATATAAGGAAAAACTTTTTTAAAATGACTTAATTGTTCAATATTAAAATCTAAAAATTGTTATCTATTATTTTTTATTAAAAATTTGACAACAAAGACCTATACATTATATCTAAATTGTTTTTTTCAATTTTTTGGTCACTCTTAATATAAAAACAAAACTGTGGTTAAAATTTTTGTTTTTAACTTTTATCATCACAAAAAAGGGTTTATTTTTATGTGTTCCTACTGAGTTCCTCCCCATGGGCCTTACGAAATGTTTTTGGGGGGGGGGGGGGGGGGGGGGGGAATCCGGGTCGGATCCGGTCATCAGAAAAAGATACCAGCCTAGCGCCACAAGGCGCGCTTAGGACCCTGGAGAATTAGAAAGCCGTCCTCCTCAATTTTCTTCCTTCCAAATCGACGACAACAGGTGTCTTGAGAAGCCCATCGTCTCCATTCAAAGTAAGCTTCCCTTTTTGTTTGTCGCTACAGTGCCTGAGTTCGAATTTGCAATTTCCGGATCTCCTTACTGCAGTTTTTCCCTTTTTTAACCAAAAAAAAGAAAAAATCTCTCATGAATTGTTGTCACATCGGCGATCCATATTATCACCCACTTTCTGATTCTGATCAATTTGATTTTCTTGATATCGAGTATTTACATGTGAATTTTCTTTGTTTTGCCTTATTTTGTTTCTCATCGAATCGGTCCTTCAATGTGATCATGATCTGCATTTTCTGGGCATTCCTCATGCTGCATTGTTGAGTTGGTTTCTGCCCTGAAGCACCCTGATTTGGGTAACCCCAGTCTAGGGTCGATTATAAATTGCCCATGCGTCTTTTGTTTAACCCCGATTATTTATGATGACAAAACACACATATTTCTACATCTTATGATTTTTTTTTTTTATTAATTGGTTTATTTGATATAGTTTAATGCACTGAACAGTTGCAAATATAGTTTTAATTGCTGCAAATTATGGCTGAGTAGTTGAATCGTTTGGGATTTGTTGGTTTGGTGCTGCATTTATATCTTTTTCCATGTTGTCTCTTTCCTGTGGTGTTGCACATTCCTCTCAGGCCGGACTTTGCATGAGTTCAAGCTTTTTGTTTTTTAATCTGGTTGTCTTTGTTAGGGGTGGAGTACTCATCTCATGATACAAATCTGGTTATGTTTCGATTTCATGCCATGTTTTCCTTTTGTGTTCTGTATTTTTCACTATTAGTGGGGGAAAGTATATATCTGATGACGGTATGCAGGATGTCGGAACTACCATTCAGACCAAGAGAGAAGCTTTTTGAGAAGCAAAAATATTTCCAGAATGTCCCTAGATACACCCACCTGAAAGGACCCTATGATAAGATCACCTCTGTGGCAATACCACTTGCCTTGGCAGCATCTTCAATCTTTCTGATTGTAAGTTTGTTTGAAATCATAGTTCTTCATCTGGTCTTTATTGTCTTTGTCAAATAGAACTTATCAGTTAGTCTTCTCTTGTTATTAGAGATATATCTTGCTTATACTGTTCTGTTATGTGCCTTTGATTCAGGGAAGAGGGATCTATAATATGTCCCATGGAATAGGGAAGAAAGAATGACTCGGCAATTTTTGACCGAGGAGGTAGATATTTTGAGGCAGGAACCTCCTCAGTTTGGATCACTGAATTTCTTTACTGTTACGTTTGTTCCTATTAATAACTTTCCTTAGTTGCAGAATTTTGATCACCAACGGAGGTTGAGAACTTGAAAGAAATTGACTTGGCAATTTTTGACCGAGGAGGTAGATATTTTGAGGCAGGAACCTCCTCAGTTTGTATCAGTGAATTTCTTTACTGTTATGTTTGTTCCCATTAATAAATTTGCTTAGTTGCAGAACTTTGATCACCAACGGAAGTTGAGAACTTGAAAGAAATCGGTTTTTAGTTTGTTTTGATGTATCCAATTTACTATTTAAATGGCCAGTCTCAGATTCTGCTGTAATACTTGTGGTAAATAATTACTAAAGGTTGGAAGGAAATTAGGTATCCGTGGCCACTTGGTTCTAGTGGTGATTGCCTTAATCTATTGGCAAAGGTTAATCAAATTGAACTATAATTTCAAGGGGTTCGCTTAGTAATAGAGATGAGTATGAGAATGTGATGTGTGGTCATTATCATGGGTTAGTCATTATCACAAGTTCAAATCTCAGCTAAGTCAATTTCTTTTTGTTATATTAGAAATAATGTTTTCTGTTAATTCTTTTATTCTAGCGTGGATGATCAACTTTTATGATCAAACTTGTTTGCATACTATCTTATCGCAACACTATAAAAAAGAGATCAACCAAAGAAAGATGAGGCTAATTGTATAGTGTTATGACAATCACGGGTATATATTTTCAAGAATGGAGTTTTAACGTTAAAATTTCTTGTCAACTATAAAATATCCAAAACAATGTTTGTTATTTGAGTTCAACATTATTTTCGTACTTCTGCTGGGCAAAATGAAAAACGTTTGAAGCCTATATAGAAGTTTCTTAATCTAATATTTCATAGTTTCTTATTCTGATCCTTCTATTGTCATTTTATTCTAATATTTTAAAGTTTCTTAAAAGTATTTAAAAGTCAAGTATATTTTGCCTTTTGAATTATAGATTAGTTACAAAATTAGTACCTGGACTTTAAAATGTAATATTTTATTTTTCAAATTATCATAACAAGTAATATTGTTTAACCGTATATCAAATTAACATCTAATAATCACATAATTTAAAAAAAAGTTTTCAAAAGTCAACATGTACTATCTGTTTTAAAAACACAAGGTTAGTCTAAATTATCTATTTTAAGAAAAATAAATACTTTTCAAAGTGATATTAATCATTTTTTCATACAAAATAACACAAGCTAACTTTTAAAAGTTTAAAAGTTTCACAAAGTTATTAAATATTAAAATTAACTCAAAAGTCAACTTTTATTTATGTGACTATTAAATGTTAAAGTTAATAAATACAAAATATTACATTTTAAATTTTAAATATCAATATTATAATTAAGCTTTTGAGATATAATATAATTAGATATAATATACCCTTTTATTTAAATACTTATATTTAATAAATAAATATCCAAAATATCTAAAGAACATCATGCAAAACGTGGACTATTGACAAAGAGTCACAATAGCATATGAAAGAATATAATATATATATATATATATATATAATATTTCAATCCTTTTTTAACTATTTATTATTGTAAATTACTATAGTTAACATGTTCATAGATTCCACCATTTTTTATTGTCAACCCTCATGCATTTGTATGGAAAGTACTTGGGTATCATTTGGTAGAAGGGAGACAGAATTGATGGAATGGGAAAGGGAGTGGGAATGTTGAGAAACTGTGTTTGGTATGTAGGGTAGCTGAAGTCATGGGAGAGCAAAATCCATTAAACGTGAACGAGGACAAACCTTCAACCATGGATAGAATGTGCTTTGACTTGAAGGAGAGAAAATTTTGAAACCATGTTATCCCTACTTACTTGAGCGTCAATCCATAGCCATTGACGAAGAATTGTTCTCCTTCGCTAGTGTCCTGTGTGCCACGACCTTCTCCTCTAGTCAATGGGGTGAAGTAGATTGCAATTCATTTTAGATTTCTTTTTTACTGATCTGCCATTTTTGTTTTCAAGTTTTGTTGTTTTGCCATTTTCGTCTTCTCCTCAAATTTGCCACTTTTGCTTTTGAGTCTTGTTGTTCCACCATTTTCATTTTGGGTTTTTTCTTTGTAGATCTTCCATTTATGTTTTTGGTTTTAATGGCTTTGAGCAAATATGATATTTTCATTTTTGTTTCTGATCTCTCGTTTCTAGAACGTTGCACTATGCTTTGGTTTTTTTGGTTTATGCATTTTTGGTTTCTCATTTTACATTTCTAGATTTTTGGTTTCTCCATTCTTGGTTTTTTTTAAGGCTTGATCCTAGTTTATTTCAATTAAATATAAATAATATTTTACAACTTTTTTATTAAGGGTAATTTTAGATATTTTCTCATTTTTTTTTTTCATTTCCATTTTATTTCTATCTTATCAAACATTAAAAAGTAATTACATTTCTATTCTTTTTTATACCATACCAAACGTACTTATGCAATATAAAATTTTTTTCCATTCCTAATCCATTTTTCATTCTCATTCTGTGAAAAAACTTTTCTTGATGCAAAACAAGGCCTTATAGTTTAAAACCATAATGTGTAGTGTGTGCATTATGTAGGTATTGAGCTCCTTAAAGACTATTATAGTTGAAAAAATTGGATCCAATCTATTTATCAACCAAAATATTATTAAATTGACTATGAAATTAGTCCTAAAGACCCACAAAAATGGCCATAGAAAACATTGTCAAAAGTAAAAACTAAAAACGGATCAAAATCCCAAAAACCATATGGTTGAGTGATTCACACAGTTTAGAAATTTATTTAGCTTTCAAGCTTATACTTCTTTGGATTATTTCTCTCTCTACCTACAAATAAAAATGCCATTGAAACTCTCTTAAGAGAGGAAGTCAAATGGGTAGAGACGCTCGCCAAAGAGAGAAAAAGAAAAAGGGGATGAGAGGGAGATGGAGAGGGGAAAAGAGAAAGTGAAGAGAGAAATGAGGAAAAAAAAGGATAAATAAAAGAAATATGAGAACTTGAAAGTGACATGAGAAATGAGAGGTAAAAAATGGGAGAAAAATAGATAGGAGAGAGAACTTGGAAATGACAATTGAATTTCAAATAGTAAATGAAGCACTTTTTTCCTCTAGCTTTTTTAATTCGCAAGAAATGCTATTCACAATCAATGAAGTGTGTATCACATTCATAGATATTTTGTAAGCTAAGCTATAGTGAGTAACAAAATATTCAATAGCGTGTGATTAATTGACTTTTGTTTAATAATACATATTATACTTTAAAAAATTGTGAACTTTTTTGTATACATACAATGCATGACCATCTTTATAAAATAACTATATTTGAAAGAATTTAGTACAAGTTTTTATTAGCTTATCATAAAAAAAAAACTCAATTTAGGTATATGAAGGCAGTAATACCATAGATCTCTATAATGCACAATCAAAAAGAGTCCTTGAATTTGCATGAGAGAGAAAAAAAGGAGCTCTTTTATGTACAATAGGTCAATATAATGCATAAGCAAGAAATTTTAAGAATGAGAGAATTAAAAAGGAGATGCATGGCTGGTATTTTTATGTACAATGTTAATAGAACATTCAAAACTTTTATAGTAATAGAATTACAAATTTATAGTCCATAAAAATTAAGACATTCATAGCAATAATATATATATAAACTAAAATTAAAATATATTGTTCATAAACCAAATTATAAACGTAATGTTTAAAAGAGACATAGAGTTCCATTTACAAAACACGATTCAAATAAAAAATGAATTATCTTGTACAAGTATGCCATCTTGTACCAAGAGTAGTGTGTCTTCATACGGTTCATGACCATCTTTCGTTGTTTATATTGGCATAAACCCTTGTAGATCTAGGGGTTTAGATATTGTAATCAAGGCCTATAGGAGAAAAAAGAAACAAAAAATATGGGTCCCATAACAAAAGAAAAAAAAATGTAGGTCCTACAGCAAAAATTAAAAAAACAAACAAAACAAAAACAATACGAATGAACAATAATGAACAATGCAAAAATAGTAATGAACAGTGATGAATCCCTGGCTTTTATATATATAAAATGATTATGACTGTTGTAGCTTATTAATCCTATTTCACAACTAAACCTTTCATCCTCGAAAGAGCCTATAAGGTCAAAGCATGAGAAGATCAAGGCATCATCAATTAAGAAAAATGGCCCATGATGTGGTGGAATAGATCCCTAGGAATAGGCCTTAAACCATTATAGAACATTCATAGTATCAATTAGGCATACCCATAAATCAATTATGTAATTGTTCATTGATTCCATATTATAGGTCAAAATTGCCAGGTGATTCTTGTAGTTTATTAGCTTTTGTCTTTCATCCTCGCCTTAGTTGGTATTCTAACATCAACAATTGTATCATGATCGATATTAATACACAACACAATCATGTATTGTGTATTCGCTCTCTTTTCTTATAGAAATCCAAAAAAGTTCTCTATTTAAACATAAACTATCATGAATTTTGGAAATAGTAAAGATCTTTTAAGTACAGAAAGATAAAAAAAAGTGAATAAAAAGAAAAAATAAGTCCTATATATATTTTCATTTTTTATTTACTCTCTCTCTCTTCATGATAAACACCTTACTATGTACTTACTATCTACTTACTTGAGAAGATACAAATTAAACAATTACTGTAGCTGATATCTCTTTGCTACTCTAAACTATCACATATCAGACTAAACATGTTCCCTTTAAGAGTAATTAATCAGAGTGCATTTCTACAACATTGTTTTGAAAAAATAAGATTATCTTATAATCATTATTTGGTGGATCATATCTAAAATTATAAATCAACTATCCTATTGAAAAATATGAGAACAACCTTATTTTATAAATTATAGAATTATTTATATATAAAAAATTTAGTTAAATTAATATTTATTACTTTTAATCTTTTAAATTATTTATTCATTAATTAATTATGAAAAGCATTTTTAGTATATTATATCATAATATATATAAAATGAACATATATATATATATATCAACAATAATTGAATCAACGATTCATTCCCTTTTTGGTTTAATAATTGATTTAACACATTCATTACCAAAAAAAAAGGAGTTTTAATGACAATTTTTTAGTCACTTTAGTGGTGGTTCTCATTGTTGATAAGATGTTTAGCAATAGTTTTAAAATTTGTGGACAAATTATTCATCGCAAAAAGTTTAGTCACCATTTTTTCTCCTTATTGGTAAAATCATGGTTGGATCACGATCTAACCATGGTTCATGTACCCTAAGGCATACATTTCGAGAATTTGAAACGAATTGAGAATTCATTGTGTCAAATCCTTCCTAAGTCTTAGAGTCCCTTAGATGCCTCATCATGCCATCAGTGTTCTTATAAATGACATGCTATCTCATGTATAACAATCTTAAAGGACATAAATAGCCTTTTGTAATTATGACTTTAGTAAGAAGTATTTAAAGATTTTGCAGGCTTATTTTTATACTTTTTACCTTTAATCTTTGGTTTCTATCTAGATATGTTATATCCTTATTTTCATTCTCCCTTTAATATAACATGTAATCACTTGGACATTTTATAAATTTTTGTATAGTTGAGTCCTAATTTATTAATAGTTTTCTTAGTATGATAGAAAGAAGGTAAAATATTTGCATGTTCAAAAGTTGCCAACAATTCCAATATCATCGATATAGCTTTATCATGTATTCTACACAAACATTTGATGTTATGCAACTTCACCAAGAGAAACAAGTTGAAGTATTTCTTGCAACCTTTATACAAATACTATTGGCGATCCCTAATAAACTTATAAAATACTTTTACATTTATCCTTTGATTTGATCATGGAACTGGATCCTCAACCTTATCCACACTTTCATTTTCATAAATCCTAAATGCATCGTGAACCATGTCTTGCACAAATTTATTCCAACAAATGTTTTTTTTTTCATTTGTAGCATTGACTGAGATTTTATAGAAAGTCTATCTCTAAATCTCTCCCAATGCTTAACTTAAAAAGTATACTTTTGAGGAAATAATTTAAGAATCAAGTGATCATACATAGTTTCTCTAATAAACCATTTCTTAAACTAACATTTAGGATATAGATATATTATTCTACTCTTAACACTTTCATTGATAAATGCAAAGTTTAAGAATCTATTTAGTTCATGTAAATATTAACATATATTCCAGGATTTAGCAATTTAAGACTAATCTATTTCTTAAAAAAAAATCATTATACTAAAAGGAAACTTAGTCAAAACCCAATATATGCATCTAAGAGTTAGGTAGAGCAAGCTAGTCCAACTCCTAAACCAAAATCTATAATGCATTTGCTTTCCAACTCCACACACCCAAAAAAAAAAAAGTTAGGTAGAGCAAGCTAGTAGCACATAATTCTCATACTCATAGAGCTTGCTCAGATGAGATTTAAAACAATATGCATCTAAGAGTATACTTTTATTTAAAAAAACAATTGTAAAACTAAAATGAGCAGAGTGAGATGAAATGGTTGCAAAAGGCACAAAAATGAGCGAGCTGAGATCATGTAGGCTTTAGCTAAAGTGGTTAGAATTGGGCAGAAATCAAGTCAGGATAAAAACTTAGTATATTTCATTTTTCAAAATGAAATATAGCAAATGGGTTTTGTAGTTTTCATTGTTGTTTCTCCCAATTAATATATTAATCGGACGGAAAGTAACACTTTGACTCAATTTCAAAGTTGGAAAACTTTCATTGTAACCTCCCCTTTGTGCACTGAAAGGTAAAACAAAAAGAAAAACAAAGATCAGAGTCGTCCCCCTTTTTGTGATTGAAAGGACATCATGAGTGATATATATATATATATATCGATAAAAGATATATAATTATAATTAACTATGTATATATATCATGCATCTTCTTGCTAATGCTAATGCAATTTCTTCTCAATATCTCCATTGGCTGCATTATGCATATTGACCCAAATTAAATGTATTAGATTTTAATTAGAATCCTTTGAATCCTATAAATAAATTATGCTCCAAGGTTTGGTGTATTCCAGACAAGGGCCTATTTTTTGGGCACGAAGAAGCTCAAGGGAGTTTGACTTGTTTTGGTCCATAATTGGAATTAATCAAGAGAGGGAAAATGATGTGGGAAAAGCATAAACGATACCTGTAAATTACTTTTTTTCCATAATGATACCTAACGTGCACTTTTTTTTTGTAGAAGATCTAGATTTAAATTTTTAAGCGATGCTAACATTCTCATTTTTCACATATTTAATTGAGGAAATGTATTTTTTAATTTCAAAACAGTTTAACATATTTCCTTTCCGTTTCATATTTCCTCATTTTGCCATGCCATAGAATTATATGAACATAAAGTGGCATAAATCTAAATATGCAAACCATATTGTAGAATGCATGAACGAGTAACGACACGAGACATATAAATTTTTTTAATAATTCATAGAACTTTGGATCTATCACCTCAAATCTTGCATACCATTAGAATTTGGTAACAAAGTTTCAGGGACCAACTGTTGATGACTCATACAGATGCACAAAATCCAATCAACCACATGGTTCATTCAATCTCATCCAAAAAGAAGTTTGTTTTCTCAACTAAAATTCACCAGACACAATCTAAAGGAATAAAAAAATTAAGAAACTGCAAACCAAAACAATTTAGAAATTGTTTATGTAAAGAATCGAAACCTATATGTATAAAAATCACAAAATGCCGAGTTGGGCTTGTCTTGTGGGTCCTAGTGATTGAAATTTTTTGTCTTTTCCCAGGTCACTATATTGCACTACCAAAAATGCCCATTCGTATGTAGAAAAAGGTTAGTTCTTTTTGTCTTTTCCCTTCCAATCTTCTGCCATATGCCTCCATCAATCTGAACTTTCTTTCTCAGGCAGCCAACTCAGATAAAAAAAAAAAAATCAACCACAAAGTTGTCCTCTACCCCAGCCTTGTTCCATGGAAGCCCCACTCCTCTAATCTCCATTGATGTCTTATGACCTTGTTGTAAAATTATGCTTGACAAGAGTAAGTCTAGCCACGGGATTCTCAGCTGGTGGTTCTTGGAGTTTGGCAACCATATCCCTCGTTTAGAGTTGGTTCGTTCAGCTTGGGATAGCAGCACTGGAGTCTTCAGTTAGTGTTCTCTCCTTGCTGCCATGTCTATTTTTGTTACTCCAGTTCAGTGGTATTAACTCATGTAAGCTCGTTCCTTAGACTTGCTGTGTGCCATTTCCTTATTTAAGTTATGTTTCAATACTTTCTTCCATTCTCTGGTTTCGACATTGCCATGTGTCTTTCTTATAAGACGCGAGCTGGTGGAAGAGGTGTGCAGACCAAGAAAATTCCATGTAAGATTATGATTCATAATTAGAGTAATCATGGTTTCTATTCTGCAGGAGTTTATTTTCGATCCTCCCTCAGCGTTTTTGCTCTCATTTTCTATATGAATTTTCTGCTACAAAATTAAGTTCCCTTATACTTCTTACTTGCCCATTTTCACTTATGTAGAATAGGCTTCTCTTCATTGTGTTCTGCTAATGGGATGGACAACCATGGTGTAGTGTGAGCCTTCCCCATTTTCTTTAGCTTTTGCTTCGAGCTATTTTGTGGATTAGGGGAGGTAAGGGCCCAAGACTAATGTGGTTTCATTTTTCCTTCTTCCCTTGAATGAGTCTTAGCTTTTAGGCATAGAACTCATGGTAGTTCCTTAGGTGGTTTGAAAAATGCAATCAAGAAAGCCTAAACCCTGCTTTTTATCTGAAGCTTTAGTGATATTGTGCATTTTGGTCATTGGTTGGTGAAATTTCACCACTAGGTATGGAAGTTTCATCAAAGAACATGCATTTTTTTCTTTTCTTCAGACGATGACACTTGATTTCCTCTTTAATTTTCATCTTTCTAAATAAGCCTTTCTCTTACTTCCTTAGCTCTATTGATCCTATAAGCAAGATAAGTTCTTTATAAGATAAATTGTAGTTATCCAAACTCTAAAATCTGGTGAACGGGTATTATAGGGTATTCAGGAGATTGAGTCATAGCTGAGGAGTAAGCAGAAAATTTCTGTATCATCTTGGAAGGTGAGTAAATAATACGGATCGTGAGTAACTAGTATTCATTATTTTGTTACTAAGTTTTCTTACAGTGTTCTAAATTTTGATAATCTATTTATGAAGTTACGTATTTAAATACTTCGTCATACATATGTTTAATTTAAGTCTATTTGAGTTATCTGAAAACTTTGATATTGAACTTATATGGAAAGTACTCTGTCTGAAATGCTAATTTGAGAAACATATTATTTTAAGAGATTATCTGCTCAGAACCCTGTAACTAACAGCAGTAGTTGTTAGCCATGATGCACCATGATCTGTACCCCAACTAGCAAGGATGTTGCTAGCTTCGTATGGGTGGCCACTACACGTGGATCTGTTTTGTTTCCACAAGTAGAATGCTTTGCGTCTGTGGTTATTTGCCCCTCGAGCTATGTGCTTTGCGTTTGTTTCAATTGGTTCTACTTAGATACTTTCAGTGGATTTTAAGAAATGATTCGTATATGGCATGCTTCATGCGTTATATTTTATTTTAACATGCCTTGTCCCTACTATTAAGAGTTGGCATTACTTATTCATTGAGTGTCAAATTTACCTCTTTTTTTAAAACTTTTTTTAGATAGCGATGTAGACCCTAATTCACCTTCAACAGCTTACTAGTAGTTGATATTCTGTTTATTACTTTTGGTCAGCTTGCAGTTGCTCATGTGAATGCATTTTGTTCATATGAATGTAACCTATTTTGTTTTGAAAAATATTAATTGTACCTCTACTGAATTATAGATAGGGTATCTCCAATCCCCAGAAATTTATTGAATGGTTTGAAATATCATCAAAAATTTCTATTGGATGTATTGTATTAGCTAGTTGGTTTGTAGAAATATTAGGAGGTCTAAAATACGAAGGAGGCTCTGCCAAAATTTCTACAAAAGTCACCAAAGGAATTTATGTGTTTCATTCAAAGATGATCCAAAAATGTTATACATGATTTTATTATATGAAATTAAGACCTAGAGATATTCTTTAAATTTTGAGTAGGAAGTTAATCCCGGTAGATTTATGTAAAGAGAACTGTTTGTTTCCTATGTCATCACACTTACATTCGAGGGGTGTGACAATTTGATCGTTTAAAGTCCCCTATTTTTCCTATACTTTCTCAGCAACCCAACGAAGCAAGCAGCGAATAAGAAATTAAAAAAAAAAAACTCAACAAACAAGGAAAATGGGTGGGAAAGGAGGGTCATAAACCGGTCAGAGGGGGGCACCGCTGCTAGTTTCTATCAGGTTGGGTCGCGGGACCTGTACTCGACGGTGGTGGGAAGAGTTGCTAGGGCCAGCTATTGGAAAGGAAGGGAGTTTCGTGAGCTTCAAAAGGCGTGTGTGAAGATGAGGGAAGGGGTTGTGCTTCACGATGGGATATTTAAACAGTTTAATCATGGTACCGTGGTTAAGCCTTAGCCACGGTTTTCTTTAATTGTGGGGAAGCCTCTTAGTAATTTAACTATGGTTATAGAGAATCGTAGTTATATCTCTAGCTTAATGATAAAGAATTTAATCGTCGTTAAACTGTGGCATTGCGGCAATTTCATTAATTGTCATTAAATCACTATCGTAATGTCCCCTTTTTCCACTGTTTAATTTGCGAGTTTCTCGCATGATATTTGACAGGGATGTGCGCCCATTGGTAGTGGACATAATTGGAAATGGCTTGATGAGGTGAAGCCAGATTCTCTAACAGTCAAAAGTCAAAACGATTGCGACACCATTGGTTGCTCAAATCATAGTAGGAAATGCTATTTAGGCTGCGGCGATTCAAGGTGAGCAACAAACAAGAGTCATAATAAAAGGTCTTGGTTTCAAAAGAAACTCAACGTTAAAAATTATTTGAAGTGATATACTATTAAGTCATATCGAATGTAATCCCTAACACTAAACTAAAATTCATTTGTAAATCAGAAATGGGGCAGATGATGGTATAATAATATTCACAATTTTATGTGTTTCATGTTTACTTTTATATGTTTCCTTTTTGGTCAGTATATATGGAAATAAAATCTGTATAATATTATACGGGATTTAACTACAGAACAACATAGAGAAGAATAAGGCTCTGTTCTCTTTTTCTTTCTCTCCAATTGAAAGCCCTACAATACTATGATACTCTTAAAAATGAGGAAAACAAGTGATGATGTAATGTTTTTAGTTTAAGGAATGGTTCATTTTTTATCAAAAAGAAGAAAAAGAAAAAGTGGAACATAAGTGAAAGCAAATTTTTGGAGGCCTCAATTAGATAGAAATGGTGCATAGCTGACCCGCCACTACCAAATTCGTATCACTGTCTAAAGTTGTAGCAGTTTAAGGCTTTGATGCTTACAATGCAGTTGAGTTAGAATTGATGTACTTAATTACCTCAAAAAGTTAGTCAATATTATATTTAATTATAGGTTAAAAAACTCATCAATCCAAAAAAAAAATGAATAAAAAATAATAATAAATGAATATATTTTTTAAAAATCTAAATATAATATGAGTGAGATTCTGAATTTTTTCCAAAAATCTAAATATATATTATTAATTATTAATAATAATCTACGATATTTTCATTCACTTTTTTTTTAATACTTACTTCACTTTTAATGTATGATTGATCTTAAAGTTGTATGATTTCGTTACTAATATAACTTTTCTCTATCTCAAAATTTTGTTTTAATATTATAAATTAGAATTGCAAGTATAAAAAAATATGTACTGTTAGGTGTTATTGTCAAAGCAATGATGATGAAAAAGTAAATTCTACAGATTCTTTAATTTTTTTACTAGAGTTAATTATATGGAAAAGCAATAATGAGCCCAAATGCTCAAAAGAATCTGATATGAACAATGTTTTTAAATAATATTTATGAACAGTATTTCAGTTTAGAGATTATGTATATACAGAAATAGATTCTGTATAATATTATACAGGGACCGAATCATCTGAAATAACCATCTTGTAAAGTTTGTTGAAGTAAGGGACAATAAAATATGATTGTATAAATTAAAAAAAAATATATATTAAGTACAATAAAAAAAAATTTATGTGAGATACTGTACACTTCAGACTGGAGATCTATTTCCATATTATACAACATCTAACTTCAGAGAAAAGAACGAGGCTTTATTCTCTTTTTCTCTCTCTCCAATTGAAAGCCTTACAATGCTACGATACTCTTAAAAATGAGGAACAAGTGATGATTTAATGTTTTTTAGTTTAGGTAATGGTTAATGTTTTATCCAAAACAAAAAACAAAAAACAAAAGTGGAACGCATGTGAAAGCAAATCTTTGGAGGCCTCAATCAGACGATATGGTGCATAGCTCACCCACCACTACCAAATGGGTATCACAGTCTAAAGTCGTAGTCGTAGCAGTTAAGGCTTTGGTACTTAGGATGCAGTTGAGTTAGAATTGACGCACTTAATTACCTCGTATAGCTAGTTAATATTACATTTATTACAGGTCAAAAAATTCATCTAATTAAAAAATATATAAATAAAAAATTGATAAAAAATAACCTTTTTTTTTTAAACTTCATATAATAGACTCAATTTTTTTTAACTCAATTCAAATTCAAACTCAAACTCATATTATAATCAATATATATTATTAATTAATAATAATATTTTACTATATTTTCGTTTACTTTTTTTATCCTTACTCCACTTTTAATAGAGGATTGTTCCTAAAATTTGTATGATTTTATTACTAATATAGTTTTTTTCTATTTCAATATTTTGTCTTAATATTATAAATTAGAATTATAAGTGTATTGTGTTATAATTACAGTAATAACGATGAAAAAGTAAATTTTGCGAATTCCTATAGAATATGCCTTGTTTGTTTAAATTTTAACTGAAGTGGGATTTCTTGTAGATGATGCATGAACATTCGTGCCAATCAATCAAATGTAAAAAAATGAGCCCAAAAAAATCTAATATGAGCAATGCTTATAAGCAGAGTTTTAATTTAAAGATTATATATATATATATATTATTTACTATGTACCTACATACTTTTACTGTTATACCTCATCTTATAATAAAAGAGAAATGTAGCAGATGGTGCATTAAAACCGGCTGAGCCTAGTCTATTTTAAATTGGACTGGCCTTGGGCTCCAAATTTTTAATTTTTAATTTTTAATTTTACAAATCTAGCTTATTTTTAAACAAATTTAATCTGTGATTAAGTTTAGTTAACACCCATAACCAACAGCTCTACCATCTCCCACTAGCCTGAAAATTATTATTATTTTAGGTAAGTTGAATTGATATATCACATACTATTTATTTAAAAAGTAAATTATATATATATATATTTTAAATTTTATTAAAATTACGCAAATCTTTTTAATTTTAAAATATACATGAATTTTCAGTAAAATAAAAAGTTGTGCTAACTGTAATCTAATTTTAAAATTTTTAACTAAAATTAATATTTTCTATTAATCTAAATATATTTTTTAATTAAATTTAATGAAAACTAAGTCTATTTTTGTAATTTTTATTTGTACATATTTGAGAACAAAATATTTTTTTTTTAATTTTTTTGGGTATATTTAGATATAATATATATTTGTATATTTAGAATAATGGAGAGTATTTTAGTTAAAAAATTTAAAATTAAAATAAAATATATATTTAAAAAAATTATATAATTTTAATAAAATTTAAAAAAATTCATATAATTTATTTCAATTTAAATGTCCCTGTCAGCAAAGATTTTGTACATTTCTACGGACACACCTTAGGTGGCTAGATTGGCTTTTTAACCTTTTCTCAGTATATAAGAAAGTTAAAAATTACAATCAGTTCAAAAATTAAGTGTATGTTTAGATTTGTGTTAGAAAAGTTGAAAAAATTACATTTGTAACCTATGGTATACGAAAATAACAAATGATTGTTTTGTTTAAAATGTGATTTGGTATTTCATAATATACAAAAATAACAAATGATTATTTTGTTCAAAATATAATTTAAAAGAAATAAATGTGAATCCAAACACACACTAATTGTATTACTTGTTTATTTTCGGATCGAACTTCTACGTCAATATATAAATCTTTAGTACGAAAGCAGGGCTTCTCGTTGAAATTTGGAATTAAAAAAATATACGCAAGTGTGTATGATTGGCTCGAACAAAGAATACTACATAAACCTTTAACACATGATATGCATTGTTTACTAGTTTTGGCACATGTGATATATTTTTTGGACATCAATGTCAAAAAATTTGTTAATATATTTAAATTTGATTTCTATTCTAATTTTTTTTATATTTTCAACTCACAAAATTTGATACCTTCTTTATAAAATAGATAAATAAATGGCATATGATGCATATTTATTATCAAGTATTATTAATTTGATAGAACCAAACTACTATGGTTTTCTGTAGCCATTTATATTGAGAAGGAAATACTGAATATCATGTTGTCCTTTTAGGAGCTAGAGGGTCCCATTGATCTAAGGAGGATGGAAGTTGCAACGGTTTGAAAAATGAGAAATTGTGGTTGAGGATTTTAAATTAAAAATATTTATATTTAACAGATTTTAAAATTTGAAATTATTTTAAAGATTTAAAATTAAAAATTTTAATATGAGATTTTAAATTGTAATTTTTCTTTGTAGTTTAAATTTTTTATTTTTAAATTCTTTAAAATAAATTTAAAATTTCATATATTTCAATATAAATATCTTAAATTTAAAGTTTTCAACTATAACTTTTTTCTTTTTTTAAAAAATAGATATAGTTAACAAAGAGTTAAGATCTAGTGGGTATATAAAATAAAATGAAAAACGAAATTAAAATATAATTTAAGGATAAAAATAACCCTAGCATTTTTATTTTAAAAAATAAAATAAATATTATTAAATAATAATTATAAAAATAAAAAAACACCGTGTAAAAAGATGGAAATGAATTTCCTTTCCACCTCTGGACCAATCTTGCCAAATAAGGAGGAGGTCTTCGGTTTGCATTTGTCATTTACAAGTTAAAATATATTTTATTTTTTTAATTTTATAACAGTCTTAATTTAATCTTTTTAATTCAAAAGCAAACAATGTCTTTTTATTTTTTTGAAATGACTCAATTTTGCCCCTTTGTCATTTTTTAAAATTTAACATTAAATTTAATAATATGTTAATTTAAATGTCAAATCATGGATTGATTGTATTAGATGAAAATTATAAATAATATTTAAGTCAGCAAAATTGATAAGTTTGATATTAATTAACTTTTAGATGAATTATCAGGCCGAATGATAAATTTGGGTCATTTTAAAAATTAAAAGGACAATAATTTTTTTAATTTTGAGTAAATTATACAATTTTTTTAAAAAATTTTATTGAATTTATATGGACTCTTTATCTCTTTTTAAGATATATATGTATGTTTCCTGAAACAAAAAATTATGTTATACTTTAGTTAAATTGTAAAATTGTTGACTAAAATATTCTCAATTAACCTATATTTTTTATTAAATATAATTAAAATAATTTTTTTATTTGGGCTTATTTGGAAATAAATTCTATTCTCTTTTTTATGTGTGCCTATTTAAATATAATGTATTTTTATATATGTAGGTTACTAGAATGTATTTTAGTTAAAACAAATTTAAAATTGGATTAAAATATATATTTTGAAAATAAATTAAAAAGTCTACATAATTTTAACAAAATTTAAGAAATGTTTGTGTAATTTGCTCTTCTATTTTTAAACTAGAAATACCATATTAAAATTTGTATAAACCTAGAAGAACCAAAATTATATTTAAGCGCTTGAATACACTTTTATAGCAAAGAAGCCCTATTAAAGGAGGCAAATTGATCCCTGCGTGTGTTAAGGTTGCGTTTGCCTCAACATAGTATCTCATATCACTGGTATGTGGAATATTCAATAGTATAATAGAAGATGTAATATTTTTAATTTGGGACATAAGATGTCTTTATGAAATATTATTATTTGCTATTTCCAAATAGACTCTCTTTTATTTTTGGCCAATCCAAATATTCTCTTTAGATAAGAAAAAAATGGTAATCTATTGATAAAAAATACTTATACCACCTATTATGGGATGTGATATACCATAAGATTTTAGTGGCATTATATTTCACCATTTTGGGATGTCGGACTAGGTTTATATTTTAGATGTTATTATATAATGACATAAACCTAGCTGTCAAATATATATCAAACGTTTTTTTACTTACAATATACTTATTAGAATTGAATAAAGGGAATCTCAACCCTTCTCTCATCTCCTTCTCGTCTTTTTTGTCAAACTTTTTATCGTTGTCACTGTCCTTCTTTAGCGGCAGCCTCCCTCTATCTTCCCTGTTAGCTACTCCCTTTTTTTTTTCCTCTCCTTTGCCTCTTCCTCAAATTTCTTTTTTGATGATTTATAACCTGTTCTTTAAATCTATAATACAAAGAGTCAAATCTAAAAAATAAAGGACTTTTAGAAAGCTGAATCCTCATAGAGGCTCAAGAGATTTCATTCTTGGTGTTATTGTTGTGGGGTATATTGTTCGTTCATTCCTCATTCATTTTCGGTTCTGTCTGGATCTAATCTTTCTTTTTGTATTTTTTTTTTCTTTTGGTTATTAGACTGAATTGTAAGGTCTGGTTTTCAGTCTTTATCTATTATGTTATTTCACGCCTTCTTACTTAGTTACATTTTAACACAAGCACATTTAATTGCAGTATGGAATTTTTTTTTTCTTTATTTAGGTGTAAGCGCAGAGTAGAATTTAATAAGCTGACCTCATGATATGCTTTCTTAGTCCCATAATTTTTTTTTCCTTCTTTCATACATGATTTGAGAGATTTAGGTTTGTGTCTAAAGATGTCTCAAGTTATTAAACGTCTTCTACCTACCCTCAGTAATGATTATTGACTAAGTTTCTAGTATTAAAAAAAATGATAGAATATGGCTTTGAATGAGAGAGAATTCAAATATCTCATGCAATAATATTCTTTTCCATGATTATAGCAAAGAAAAATGGAGGAGAGAGAGAAGGGGGAAAATATTTAGCTTTTGAAGTTCTCGTAAGCTTTTTTCTTCTAAATCTTTTGTTGGCTTTAAGTTAGGATGGCGAATGCAAGGAGACCCTTGAGGCTTTCAATGATAAGAACAGAGAAAAAGCTCAACTTGTCGTAAAATTAAAGGAATTTAGAAATTATTTGCCGCTTTATATATAGTGTTCGTCCTAGAATTTTCTTATATCTTATTTCTAACATATTGTTTGACTTTGTACTTGAATATGACCGAAGGTGGGAGACTGAAGCTGAAAAAGCTTGAGGAGCTAAGCAATAACATAGATTCCCTGCACTGAGATGCTAACTGTATATAAAGGTGACCTTCTGAATTCAGTGTGTTGTAATTAGAATCAGTTTCATGGAATGTGGTATATAATTAGTGATTTCTTTATAATATTTCTGACTTAATTAATTAGGAAAAGACCTCCACCCAAAGTTACCGGCCAATATATTATGAAATCTGCTGGTTCAGTCACCAAGTTCAACTTGAATACTCAAAAAAAAAAAAGTCTTATCAAACTTGGAGATTCCATTTGAAGATATATATTTAAAATTTTAAAAAATTTGTTTTAAACTATTTGTGAACAAAAATTGTCATTCCCTCATTTTGCTATTTTCTCCGCTAATTCAGCTGAAAGTAAAAAGGGAGTAGGCTGATTTTGTTCTGTTTGGCCATTCCTTATTACTGATTCTATTGTTTGTTTTCTGTGGTTAATGAAGTTCTCTCTGTTGGCCCCAAAAAAAAAAAATAATCTTAAGGGGATTTGTTTTAGTTGAAATTTATACAAATGGGTTCTATCTCGGCCAATGAGATATATAGTGCATAGTTTGATTAAATGAACCTAGTTGAATTGTATATATATATATATATATATATATATATATATATATATATATATATATATTAAGGGGTTACTTTATCTGCTGAAAAATAAAAAATTATTCCGTTTAAACTTTTCGTAATATGAACCTGCTATTTTTGTCGCGCTAAACGTCATGCTATTTTTTTTTTGCCCTTTTAGAAAGATGGCATGAAATCGACATCAAAATTGCTTCAGCGCTGTAAAATGACGTGAGAGAAGTTATTTTTGGCATGAATATTGCTACTACCAATCTCTATACATTTAAATTTTCTATATATATACATAAAGAAACGAACTGTAGGAATCCCGGCTCAGTTGAAAGAGACTATAAAGCAAGCAAACCAAAAGAGAATTACTATAGGTAGCATTTGATACGGCAGAAAAGAATAGAATGAAATGAAAATAAAAAAGAGAAAAAAGAAATTGAGTAAGTGAAATGAAAAATCATATTTGTATTTTCATTTTAAAAAAATAATAGAAAGAGATGAATAATAATTATAAAAATATAATCGACATTTTTAAATATTTTAAAAAACTTTTCATTCTCTCAACCTACAATGCCATGTATTTATATATTCACAAGTAGACTATACAGAAAATTTTTTAAGTAGATTATATATGTTTAAGATAAAAAAATTACATCAATATATATTTAATTATTTGAATTTTTGATAAACTATTGATATGTTTATATGATTATTTTTTTAATGATATACTAATCTGAATATGTAAAAAAATTTTAAATAAGCTCCAAATTCTAATATGTTTATATATTAATGCTTTTGGTTATTTTAAGTCAATGAAATCATTATGATTTTATCTGGTCCCTCTATAATCCCTGTCCAGCAAGCAATTTTGATCTATTTTTGAGATCATGCATCCCGTTAAGGTGTCTGTTTACCCTACGGGCTATTGTTTAGTGTCATAATAGTCCTCAATTTCATAAGTTTCATATATTTGCTTAATTACAAAGAAATAAAAATAAAAACACATTGTCTATTATTATTGTTGGTGTACTTTTTTGATTCAGAATCAGTTGAAATATCGATGTGACATTGCCATAGAAATAAATTTGAAAAGTTTTAAGTCGACAAAGGAGACGAGACACAATTATCTTAAAAAAAGAATTTTCTTAGATTTTAAACATAACTAAACTTAAGATAAAGCTATTGATAGTATATTAGGATTGAGAATATGTAATTTGTGAATAGAAATAAATTGTATAAATTGAATAAGATTTAAAATTGACAACAGAAAAATTTCAAAAGAAATTAAATACAACTTACCTAAAATTTGTTTGAAAGCAATTAATAAAGCAAAAAAAAATGGTAAACAAAATAAAAAGATTGAATTTAAAATGAGTTATTAAACATATTTTTTAATAACTTTCTATGTATTTTTCCTGATAGTTTTGGCTGCCAATTTATAGCACCCTTTTTTACTTGTGTTCTCTCACTAAGTCATGCATCCATCTATGACATTGTGCTTGTTTACTAGCTTTGGAGTAGGAATTGTTAATGTTAATTTAACTATCCTTAGAAAGTGCCCTTATGCTGGATTCACACCTTTCTATTTTATCAGCATGTGGTTACATGTGACATGAGTCTTTAGCTAATGGTAGAGATTTAGCTGGTTTTGGCAATTCAACTAACACCTAGAAATTGGCTAATGTTCCATGTCAACTATTTCTCCCAAGCTTTTTAGCTGGACTTTGTTGGCTATCCTTAGTCACTAGAAGTTAGTAGTAGCCTTATGATTTTTGGTGTTAGGCAAGTCAAGGACAAGGAAAATAGTTGAAATTTACAGAACTCATTGTAATTAACCCCACCACATTGAGCCAAGAATCTCCTAATATGTTTCATGGTGGACTTCCCATCCTTTCCAAAGAGAGCTAAGAAGTTTAGATGCTTGTATTCTCTTAGCAAGGGCACATGACCTTATTAATCTAGTCTAGGAAGGACTTTTTGTATATGGTTTATCTTGTGCAAATACCCCAAATTCCTTTTTCATTACCTCAACTAATGTGTAAGGATCAATTGTGGTAGTACTAATGCTATTCATTCATTGGACAATCCCATTAAGTGCTTGTGATGTCTATGCTGTGGCCTATTGGAATGAAACAATAGTATATGATGTTTGCCTTGTTGATTACTGGAATGGAATAGTACTTGATGTACTAAACTAAGGCATTCTAGGAGTAACAACAAACATTGATGATTGGACTCTAAGTTGTTGTTTGACGTCATGTATGGGATCTGCTATGGAGAGTTAGCTTATATTCTTAGGCATTGATTGGCCATTGGGTATTTGAACTCAAATATCTAGAATTAATGGTAGCCATACATATCTAGTACATCCAAGAGAGAATCCTATGGGTGTGGATGACCTATTCAATGCTAAAATAAGCTTTTTAGCTATCTACAACTACTTATATCATAGGCTATTAGAGTATGATATCGTTGAACCATAGTTCTCATTTATGGAGATAGATCCAAACTAAGTTTACAAAGATGCATTCAATTGAGTGTAGCTGACTAACATTTGAGTTTTGTAGGGAGTATTAATAGTTGAACCAAATGTTTGCCCCTAGTCTATATTGATCCAAGCTTTTCTCTCTCTTTTTTGCTATGCATCTCATTGAACAACAATGGCTTCAAAATGTCAACAAAAGTGGCTAATAATGTCACCATGCGCCCTTGCATCTCAGGGAAGGGATGGTGACTATTATTAACGTAAATGGCTTTGGGAAACCATCCTTAGGGGAAGGAGTATTAGTGCTCTTTCTTAGTTGAAATGAGATGTTATTCGATGACATTTCTTCTTTGATCAAACTTGGATATAGATGAATGTAAAAACTCTTAAAGCCTTCGAACATATACTATCTACAAATTTGTGTGTCCCACCAGGTGTGATAATTTCTTATGGGTGTTGATGTGTTTTTCTAGTTGGATATTAGTTGAAAATTTGAAGTGATCTTGATGTATAATTATGCTTAGAAAACAAACTTTCAATCCATGTTTTCAAGTAAAAAAAAAAAAAAAGAGACAGAACACAATGATCCTAAAAGAAGTATCTCCTTAGATCCTAAATGTAGCTGAGGATAGGATAAAGGTATCATTGGTGTACAATAAAATCAATAATATACAATTTGTGAATAGAAATGAATTGCATAAATTAAATAAGCTTCAAAAGTGACAACAAAGAGACTTTAAAAGAAATTGAATATAACTTGACTAGAATTGGTTTGAAAGCTATAAATAAAGCATGTAAAGAAAGCAATAAGCAAAACTGATAAAAGATTTAATTTAAAAAAAGTTGTAAAATAACTTTTTAAAAAGGCTTCTATATACTTTTCATTATAATCCTAACTCTCAATTCATAGCATCTTTTGTTACACATGTTCTTCCAATAAGCAATGCTTTCATCCATGACATCGTGCTTACTTGGTAGCTTGACAGTGGGAATTGTGGTGCTCAATTGCGCTCAAAAGGTGCCATCATGCCAAACCTATGCCTTTCTATTTTACCGGCATGTTGTTACATGTGGTGTGAGTCTTTGACTAATGATAAAGATTCGACTGGTTTTGAAGATTTAGCTAGCAATTGGAAATAGGCTAATATTTATGTAATTTTTTGGTTAAATTTTGTCAACTATATATCCTTAACTACTAGTCATTGGTAGTAACTCATGATTTTTTGTGCTAACAATTATATAATCATGTATGAGAGAGAGATATATATATATATATATATATTTAAAATAAAAATTCCATACACTTTTCATTAACTTGAGTGGATTTCAATAGTGCGTGGGAGTCTTGTGGATTTGCCCAACACTACAATGGATATATATATGTGTGTGTGTGTGTGTGTTTAAATTGATGACCCACTTATTTTTAAATTTTATTCATAAATGCGTAGTCTATAATAATAAAAAATTTTGTACATGATTGATGAGTTTATATAATCTAACCACCGTGTTCAAATTAATAATAACCTCAAGTAAGAATAAAATTAAGAAGAAAAATCAAGTGTCACCATGTTCGTTGGATCGTGGAAATTTGCGAAGGATGGGAAAATATATTCGGTTGGGGTGTAAAAAGATGGACTCACGGCTTAGTGGTTGGTTCTAAAAGAGTTAGTTTCATTTGAACACAATGTGTCGTTTCCACATCGTCTCAGAGGGGCTCAGTTCACAGATACGGAGGACTTAATATATATATATATATATATATATTCTCAGCATATTGATAATTACATAGTGGAAGGTAATTAAATTAGACAGGTTTTCGATAAGCTTGTAGTCCTAGTCTTGTCTACCTTTCATATGTCCTTGTTTTCCCACTAAGTATAATTAACTATACAAATGCCTATACACATGCATGCGCGCGGATGCAAATGTTGTCCCTTTTCACTATCATATGGCCTTAATTAGTATCCACGCGCCCTATGAAAGTGTATGCGTGTGGCACGTGTTCCTTCTCCGTGTATAAATATCCCAGTCCGAGTAACTTTTATTTACCAAAAATTTATACCCCTCCCCCTTCTACACCACCGAAAACCTTTCCCTTTTTGTTCACTTTAGCCTCTCTTTTCTTTCTCGTGATGGATTTTGAGAATGAATCTTCTTCTTCTTCTTCCTCCTCCTCCTCCTCCTCTTCTTCTTCTTCTCCATGCCCAACACCTAACCCTAGCTCTCCTCCATCACAAATTGCATATCACAAGAGGAAAGCAGGGAGAAAGAAGTTTCAGGAGACTCGACACCCGCTCTTTAGAGGTGTCCGACGAAAGAACGGTAACAGGTGGGTTTGTGAAGTCCGGGAACCAAATAAGAAGTCGAGGATTTGGCTCGGGACTTACCCTACTCCCGAAATGGCGGCTAGGGCACATGACGTGGCTGCCCTAGCTCTCCGAGGCAGCTCAGCCGCTCTAAATTTCCCCGACTCAGCTTGGCTTCTTCCAGTGGCCCCCTCATCCTCGGCCGAAGACATCAGAGCAGCTGCGACAAAAGCCGCAAACGCTTGTAGACCACCCGGCTCTTCTTCCTCAATGTCCTCGTCCTCTCATGATCAGAACATTACAAACCCTTGTTCAGCAGTAGATGAGAAAAATAGCAATGACGATGATGAGTCTAGAAGGTTGTTCTTGGATGAGGAGGCATTGTATAATATGCCAGGTCTGTTAGATCATATGGCCGAGGGTTTGCTTCTTAGCCCTCCTTCTATGAAGAGGGCTTTGGATCGGGATGATGACTTTACTCGTCAAATAGACTTGACTTTATGGAGAGACAACTAAGCATATATATTTCTACATAGGAGTCAGCAATAAAAGTGAAAAAGATGCCAATACCTTCCTTCGTAGTTTTTCAGTCATTTGCAAACACTCCGTGAATTATAACTCTTGAAAATTTATCCTTTTTTTCATTATCCTGCTATGGGACAAATGCAAAATCTAAGGTTGCATGTTGACTAATGCGGTTAAGGGAAAAATGAATATATAGTAGCGTTTAAATTCTAAAAGGTGATAGTTGAGAATGTGTTTGTAAGCAGTTAAAAGTTGAAGGAACTATTTTTGTTTTTCACATAGAAAATTACAATTTTACTCTGTACAATAAAGTTCTTATGAATCATGTGAAAAATATGAATGATTTATATATGAGCTTATGTAGTTTGCACAACAATGCCTCCACATGGCCCTGACTAGCTATTTGTAGTAATAACAGTACTGGTCCCTGGCTAGCTAGTTACTTATAATTTACGTTATGTACCCTCACGGGACTAAAGAGATGCATTTGACATTTTCATTTAAAAAAAAAAAAAGAGATGCATTTGACAAAGGCCGTAGGTTAATCTCAATCAGTAGCCTGATGAGTTCTGCATTTTGTAATTAAGGTTCGTAGTGTGTAAGAATTGTTTGAAGTCCCAGGCGCATGCTTCATGAAGGCCGGTGTTCCTCTTTATCATACAAATATAGCTTCTTTTCAGAAAGAATATATATAGAGCTGTATCACCTATTCGTTGATGAAATGTGAAGGTGCATGAATCTAATTATCAATCATCCGATGGACTTGCAAGTTACTAAAGCTCGAGGGTGAAATGTGAAGGTGCATGAATCTAATTATCAATCATCCGATGGACTTGCAACTTACCATAGCTCGAGGGTACTGTGTGATTCATTTGGGCTTTCGCAATGTCGATCACTGTTTCAAATTTTGCAAGCTTGGTCCTTATTTTGCACTCTATTACTGTTTATAGTTTTCCTTGCATTTGGTGTTTTATTGGTTCTCTGTTTTATCTCTGATAAAATTTACATGTTAAGTAAAGTAACAAACTCGTTGAATTCTTGTTTAAATAGTTTTGTCCTAATATTATATTAATATAATTATGGAAAAATTATACATAAACACCTTAATCTTTGGTTCTAATTGTTTCATATAGTAATTAATTTTAGAGTTAAACCATGATACTTCTGAATAAGATGGAATTGATTGATATGGGTTGATTCTGGTCTTCGGAGTCCATTATTCGTTATAATTTCCCAATGCGAAACAAAACCAAGATGTTACTCAAACTTAAATTTGCTATAAAATTTTCAAGATTTTCACATTCATTATTAAGAAATACTAAAATGGTTTTTGGTCAACTAATGTTCATGATGGAAGAAATATTCATCATTTTTAAGCATCAAAATTATTAAAACTTAAATTAAAGTCTCTCATTTTAATTTAAATTAAATGAATACCAAAGATATTGTTCTAATATTCTAAATTATTTTATTTGTGATTAACTTGATTAAATGAATAACAAAGCTCTCAAGGGTATAATCTTTCTTTTAAGTCAATGTTAAATTGAGTGGTAACTACCCTAATTTTGTCCCCTCTAACTCTAATCCTTTTCCTCCTGTACATCATTAGAAAACTAGTTGAATTGCGTTTGAAAACCTCTAAATTACGTTTTACAAAAAGCAATAAAATGGAGTTTTTATGCAAACATGGGTTTTGAATGTAATTCTAAACAAGTACTTAGTGCGTTTGGTAAACATGAAAACGCATGGAGGGAGAGGGAGAAGGATAGAAAAGAAAAAAAAATATATACCCTATTTGGTACACATGATCTCCTTTCTTGGATGGAATCGGTTTCACATGCGGCAACCACTGTGCTTTCTATTAAATTGAGAGTGTAATTGATACTATTAAAGATAAAAAGAGACTTGGATAGAAAAAAAAAAAGATAAAAAGAGAGTTAAAATACCCTTTTGGTCCAAAAATTTTAATAGATGCAGTAAAGTTTTATTATTATTTAAAAAAAAATACAGTTAAAGATTTTAAATTAAAAATATTTATATTAAATAATTTTATATTTTAAAATTATTCTTAAAACTTCAAAAATAAAAAATTTTAACTTAAAGCTTTGAATTGTTTTTTTTTTTGTATAGTTTAAATTTTTTATCTTTAGATTCAAAATAATTTCAAAATTAAAAGTTCTTTAGTATAAATATATTTAACTTAAAGTTTTTAACTGTAATTTTTTAAATTTTATGTTAATTAATAAAAATTAATTTTTTAATATCTTTTGACATAAGAGATATTTTAATCATTTATTTATCTTTCATCTCTATTTGTATATTATTTTTATTTTACCAAACATTAAAATAAAAAAGTATTTTCATCCATTTTTATGTTATATTAAACTTGATTTTATGCCATAAAATTAATTTTATTCTCATTTTATTTTTTTAAAATTTTTTCTATTCTACATAATCTAGTTTGTCTTGAAATTTCTTTTCAACATGTGATTTTACAGTGTGTTTGGATCGAGAGAAAAGTGAAAAGAAGGGGAGGAAGGGGGAGGAAAACGAAATTTTCTCCCATTTGGTTTAGAGAGAAAACTAAGGAGAAGAGAAAATATGGAAAGAAAAGTACGGTGGGTTCCATGTGTTTTTTTTCTCTCCGAATATGCAGAGATTGGAGGGGAAAACGGGGCGCGACTACGTAAAATAATAAATATATATATTTAATAAAATTTTTTAAATATTTTTAATTAATTAATTAAAAAATTAATGTTATAATTAATTTTTATTATTAAATTAATTAATATATTTTACAAAATAATAATATTTTATAATATAAAAATTAATAAATGATATATAACTTTTAAAAAATTATTAAAAAAATTTGTGACTATATTACAATCAGACATATATGTCCGACTGCAGTTTGGTCATAGCATTGTCCGATTGTATTGCAGTTGGACAGCACACACACACACACACACATATATATATATATGCGTTGCAACGCATATATATATATATATATATATATATTATAATATAATATTTATTATATTTATATTTAAATTAATTAATATATATTAAAATAATATTAATACTTATGATTTTAAAATAATAATTTATAAATATTTTTTATAAATAAATTTAATTAATTTAAAGAATAAATATTTTTAAAATTTAAATATATGTTTTTTTATTAAAATTTTTTGTTTTATTCAAAAATAATTTTTTTAAAATTATTTAAATATTTTTTAAATTAATAAATGATATATAATTTTAAAAAAATTATAAAAAAAATTTTGACTACATTGCAGTCGAACATATATGTCCGATTGCAATTTGGTCACAGCATTTTCGACTGCATTGCAGTCGGACACACACACACACACACACACATATATATATATATATATATATATATATATAATATTTATATATTATATATATTATAATATAATATAATATTTATTATATTTATATTTAAATTAATTAATATATATTAAAATAATATTAATATTTATGATTTTAAAATAATAATTTATAAATTTTTTTAAAAAAATAAATTTAATTAATTTAAGGAATAAATATTTTTAAAATTTAAATATATGTTTTTTTATTAAAATGTTTTGTTTTATTCAAAAATTTTTTTTGAAATTATTTAAATATTTTTTAAATTAATTTATATATTTTTTATTATTATTATTTTTTAAAAAATATATATATGTAAGAATTTAAAATAATAACAAAATTATTATTATATTAAATTAATATATATATATATATATATATATTTATACATTTTCTCTCCTTCCACCTCTCCCTCCATCCAAACGTATGGGGAGAAAATATTTTCTCCCCAATTTTCTCTTTTCTCTCCCTCCCCCTTCCTCTTCTCCCATTCGAACAAAGCATTAGTGATGAAACATCCAAGAGTAAGGTTACAAAAAACTATTATCTGATAACCTCCAGCCATTATCGGTCCGGCAATTATTGGTTTATCAACTTGTTAGCAAAATAAGATGGCCGGTATAAGTGATTGTTCAGTAGTCTTGTCAATCAACCTCAAAGGTAAAAAGGATAAAAATTAGTGCAACGTAAGGAAATGGATCCTCTTTTAGCATGCCGTGCACAACAATCTCAGTAAAACTTATTTTCAATATATATAATTAATTTTTTTGACGAGTTCAGTAAAAAATATATTTTTTAATTAAACAAAAAAAGCAGAATATTTTTTTCTGCAATGTCTTAAATCTTATTTAAAAAAATAAATGAGGAACACAATCAAAGACTCCACGTTCCTCTTCGTTAAGGAGGGCGGGTAAATAAGGGGAGAGGGTATAAATTCTAAGTTTATAAGTAAAAAAATTTATATATAATTACTTATATTTTTATTATTAGATTTTTCAACTAAAATATAATAAATACATAACTCACTTATAATATTATAATAAAATTATGGTTCTTCAATTATTTTTTTAATAGGGTTTTAAAAAATATTTTTTACAAAATTTTTGAATTCTTTAAAAAAATAATAATATTTTAAAAAATTATATACTTGTTATAATATTAGATAATCATATAGTTATTTAATTAACAAAAACAAAATATTATTATTTTAAAAAAGTAATAAAATATAAATAATTGTATATAAAAGTAGAGAAAAATGTATATGTAATTTTTTATATCTTATTATTTTTATTTTAAAATCAAATAATTATATGAATTTTCAATATTATAACAAGTGTATGGTTTTATTAAAATATTATTATTTTTTAAAAGAATTCAAAAATTTTTTAAAAATATTATTTAAAATTTTATTAAAAAATAATTTAAAGACCATACATTTATTATAATATTATAAGTGAGTTTTATATTTGACATATTTTAATTGAAGAATTTAATAATAAAAATATAAATAACTACATTTAATTTTTTTTATCTCTGAACTTATAATTTATAAATTTATTAATGATAATAATTATTATATTTTAATATTTTATAATAAAAATTAAATTAAATTAAATTAAATTATTATATATAAAAAATGACCTCACATAAACCCCGTTCCACCCTCACATAACCCCCTCCCCCTGTTAACCCCCTCCAAATATAGCCCCATCCCTAATTAAGAGGTCCTCATTTAATTAAAAAAAATTAAGGGAACGCAGATGAAAGTGCTCTGCATTCCCTTATTCAATTAAATAAAAAATATTTTTTTATTGAACACAAAGGTATAAGTTTTGTGTTCTGAAAAAAAAAAAAGAAATCAGTTATATATACTAGAAATAAATTTTGACAATTATATGTATTAGTTTTTTGGTTTTTTAGCTTATATATGTGTGCGCACGTCAGCCAATTTTAATTGTTAATTTTTTTTATTTTTTTAAATGAAATATAAGATAAAAATAATCTTTCATCTACTACTTATATTTTATTGTTTTAATTTAAAATTTTTTATTTATCTATTAAAAATTAAAAGACTGTCTTTATCTTAAATTTTTTTTGAATAAAAAAATCAAAATAAAAAAAGAATGAAATACAAAATTTAAATGACTAAAATTGCCATGCTGCTTGCACAATATACTATAACATAGAATCCGAACACCTAACGTAGAGGAATCAACTTTAAATGCATGCATTTCTTACTCATTCTTAATTAGCTAGGAAAGTTCATTACAAGGTCCAAATGTGGATATTGATCCGCACACGATCCATGAGCGGCTTTTCACGACCACTGAACAGGTCTAGCCAATGACTATAATGCCCGTAATTAGCTGAATCTGGACTGTTCTAACTTTCATGAGTTTGAGAATGTAAGCTGAATGGTCTACTATTTTACGAACTATCATCCATCCATTAATTACTCTGATTACTTCAATAATGTGAGGCTATATATATATATATATATATATATATATATATATATTTCTAGATATAGCTTTTACCATTTTTTGGAAAAGAATGAAACAGATGGAAAGAAATGTGATTCGTTTAATCAAATCTAAATGTGGGCAATATTTCTTATAATGGAAAGCGAAACATTACTTGAGAGAGCAAATGGCAAAAGAACAATTGGATAGTTAATTAGGTCATGAATAAACTAAGTAGCCCAAAGATCTTATCCTTCGTCATCATTTAATCAATCCGATAGCTCCATGTTCGAAGATAAGTAGTCCAGAAATGGAAGAGGAGAAGAACTGAAAACCATGGGTTAGAACAAAGCTAGGTTCGCAAGCATTTACAGGTAAAATTTACATACCATCCGCATCAATTTTATGATAATTAAAGATTAAAGATGAACTTTATTTAACCAAAAAAGAAAAAAAATCATTTTTCATTATGTAACAGCTCAGGCTTATAAGGCGATCATTAGTTTTTTTTTCCACTTCATAAAAGATAAGAGGCCTTGATCACAAGTAAAAGGTAATGAAAGATATTTGGAGAAAATAATATTGAACATTTGACCTTAAATTCACATCAATTTTAGAAATTGAATCATTAAATTTTTTAAAGAAAATAAGTAAATTAATAATTTAATCCTTAAAAGATTTTTTTAAAAAATTATTTTTTAAAAATAAAGTCTATCAATTTAGTCTATAAAAAATTTCGCTTTTTTAATTTAGTCATCCAAAGATAAAATCTCTCATTTTAATCTTTCAAATATTTTTTTCCTAATCAAAATCGTTCTCCATTAGGCAAAAATGGGATCCTATGTGCTTGCTCAAGAGCCTTTAACCAAAACGACGTTGTTTTCTATTACAGCTAAATTTTAGTACGTTAGAGCTTGTAAATGCTTTTTGAGACCATTTTTATTAGGGTAAAAGGTTGGAAGGATTAAATTAAGAGATATTATTTTTGGATAACCAAATTAAGAAGAAAGTGATCTTTCAAAAATTAAATTGATAAACAGGAAAAAAAGGGGGATTAAATTTGGGCTTTATTTTTTAAAAACCAAATTGAGAGAAGAATAGTATTTTATGGATTAAATCATTAATTTACTAAAAAAAAATCATATTTTATCTTTCTACTCTAAGGTTTACTTATAAAATTAGCATATAAATTTTAAAATATAACAAAACAATTCCTTAAACTTTAGACTAAACTAAAAACGTTAAATCTCAAATAAAATTAATAGAGAAATGCCATGTGGTGATTTTGATTGTCATTAATGTTTGGCTTTGTTCAACGTTGATTTTGCAAAAAGTTCTTTTCTAGTTTCAAAAAATTTATTTCTAATTTCAAAAATTAACTGAAATTTAATATTTTAATTTTAATTAATTCAAATTTTAATTTTCAATGCATGAGAAAATGGAAATTTTATTAAAAAAATTAGGAATTTGAGGCAAATTTTAACGGATTTTGTCAAAAAGATAATTAAATGAAACTACATGCTACCGGTGTACTAATGATTTAAATCACAGCTCACTTGCAAATCCAGACTTTTAAACAATGAGGTATCAGAGTACAAACATGCCAAACCATAAGATACCAATGTGTATTTTACCCACGCGTGTGTGTGTGTGTGTAATTTTTAACACGCTCATGTAAGATTGTTAATATTTTAAAATGGTGTACTAATTTTTTTTAGCGTCTCAATAATTCTTGATTAATACAATGAAAAAAAAAAGAATAAATATGGCACACAATGGAAGTTAAGGGATCAAGTTAAAAGAAAAAGAAAAACTAAATTGAAACAAAAACTAAGGGATTAAAATACAAATTGGCATTGGATAATTGTCCTTCTTCTCCAACACTGATGCTGAACGTGATAATTGCATAATTGATTTCTATTGATCCATATAAATTAACATGCGAGAGAGAGGGTAGGGGTGAGCAGCCCCTAAATCCGTCCATGTATATATATATATGATCTCATAAAAAATAATTTTTTTTACTATGAAAAAGCTCAAAAAGTTAAAAGGATCATTAGAACTTTTTATTATTATGAAAAATATATGAGGCCTTGGAAATAAAAAGTAGAGAAAGAAGTTGCCATATGGATTGAACTTTTGACCTCAAATTCACTTGGACTTTAAAGAGAGCAACTAAGATCACATAAGATATTGGCTTCTTAACTTATCAATTTTTTTAAAACAATATTTTATTCCTTAAAATAAGACTTTTTTTTTTTTCTTGTGGCAACTACAAAGTTGCCATTAAAAGTGTAATTTTATCAACAACGGTCATGACTTGCCATAAAAATTTATCACCCGAAGTTTATTTTATTACAAAAGCTTTTACTAGTTATTGAAAAGTGGTGACTCGTGAAAAATTGCTACTAAGTTTTTTGTAGCAATAAAAATGTAGTTACAAAAAATATTTTGTGGCAACTCTTTTGAGGTTGTTATACAAGTCTTTAAAATTTTTTTATCAAGAATTTAAAAATTTTATTGTCAAAACTTTTAATAGCAACCTTAAGAGATTGTCAAAAACCACAATTTGTGGTGAAAGGCTTTCATGGCAACAATACCAAGGTTGCCACTACAATTGTATTCAATAGTGACATTTAAGGGTTATTACTAAAATGAAACTTTTACTGGCAACATTTCTAATAGGAATTTACTATAAAAACACAAAAAAAGCATTATTAGGAAAGTGTTTTAAAATTAAGAAACCACTTAAAATATGAAAGTCTTAGAAGTAAAAAAATTCTAAAAGCCAAGCCACTAATTTGAGCTTCCACTTTGATTACTGATGGTCTAATTGACCTAAAAACTCTCCCTCAAGTTAATTAAGGCATCTAAGTACAATGGTTCATCAGATGAATGGAATGGGAAGATGCCTATAATAGAGAATGTCTTGGAAATCCCCATTGTGTCTAATAGGCCCACAACATAAGCATTGTCGTTTATCTTCTTTATTATCAAATATGGACCATACTTTTTGGGTTACAACTTATAGGTACTTAATAGAAATTGCTTTTGTCACAAAAACACCATCACTTAATCGCTTTCTTTAAAAACTTGTTCCTCATGATGCAGATTTGCATCTCTCTTATACTTTGCATTAGCCTGTTCTAGCTTTTGCCTTACCTCTACCTAAATATCTTGCCACTAAGAGACCAAATCATCTTTAACAATATTGATTTTGAAACCTTAGGAAGCTTTATTAGATCTAAGGCATGCTGTGGGGACTTATAAATGGTGATCTACTCATGGCACTATATACTGAATTGTTGTATGCAAATTTAGCATGTGCTAATATAGTGTCCCATTATTTTAGTCTATTGCCATAAATATTGCAAATTAAATTCCCGAATGTTTTGTTCACCACTTTGGTCTAACCATCAGTTTACATATGAGTGGTGCTATTATAATTCAAAATAGAATCAAACATCTTCAACAAAGTTCCCCATAAATGTCCTAGAAATTTGTTTTCCCTATTCTAGGTAATGGTCTTAAGCACACCAGGCAAGTGGACAACTTCTTGAAAAACAATCTATCTATGCCACTCATATCTAACATCTTCTTACTCGTATGAAGTGCGCCACTTTAGAGAATTTGTCGACCACCACAAAAACAAAATCTATGCCTCTTTGTAGTACAAATCCATAGACAAATATTCTCAAATGTTCTTTGGCATAGGTAATGGTAAATACAAATTTATATTTTATGATTGGCCTTTTGTTCCCTGACATATGTAATAGCACTGTATAAATTGCATTACATCCTTCTACAAGTGTAATACTATCATCTAACTAGAGCAAGTTTCTTATCTTGCTCAAAAATGTCTAGTAAGATCCCCTTCATGCAAGTCCTTAATGAGTTCTTCCCTTAAAAAAATTCTAAGAATGCAAAGTTGGTTATGTTTCGTAAAAAACCTATCATGTATATGAAAATCATCTATAGGTTATTTGGCAATGCATTTCTCTCATATCTCACAATATTCTTCATCTAATTTTTTACAATTCTCAAATCTCATCAAAACCCACCACTCTTTGCTTCATGTTGGCTAGTAAATTTGCACTTGCTAAGCATGTTTGCCACCTTATTTTAGACTTTAGATTTATGTCTCAACATGTAAGGAAATTCTTTAAATACTCAATCCACCTGGCATGTATATCATTGCTAATTCTTCTCTGATTATTCAACTATTTTAGCCTCTCATGATTTGAATAAATGACAAATCCATGTCCTACTAAATAATGCTCCTAATGCTTTAAAGTGCAAAAAATAGAATAAAATTATGTCATATGTACATTTGCATTGTGCATCATTAAGTTTCTCACAAAAATAAGCTACTACCCTTTTATTTTTCTTAAGATAAGATAACATCTTTTCCCATGCCACTCATGTCACACTCCACCCTAAACAAAACATCAAAATCTAGTAATGCTAAAACTGAGGTTGTGCAAACTTTCTCCTCAAACAAAACTGGTTGTAGCCTTGAACATGCCTTTGTTCAAATGTTCTTTTATAGGTACTATAATGGTACTGGAATTCTATATAAACCATTTATAAAATGTTTCCAAACCATGAAAACTCCTCATTATAGAAATTATGGTAGGGATAGGTCATTCCCTAATAGCTCTAACTTTCTCCTCATCCATCTATATCCCTTTTGTACTAATAACATATCCTAGAAATAATAGCTATCTATCATGAAGTTACATTTCTTCAAGTTCACATAAAGCCCTTTTTTTTAGGCAAAACTATCAGTACTTCATGTAAATGTGTTATGTGATCTATCTTAAATTGGCTAAAAATCAAAATATCATTAAAATATACCACAACAAACTTGCCATTAAATGGCTTCAATATTTGATTTATTAGTTGCATAAAATGCTAGGTGTATTACTCAACCTAAATGGCATTACAAGCCACTCATATAGCCTATCCTTTGTCTTAAACGTTGCTTTCCATTATTTTCTCAACTCAATCCAAATCTATTGATAATCGCTATAAAGGTCAAGTTTTAAGAACATCTTAGCTCTATGTAATCTGTCTAACAAGTCATCAAGCCTTGGAATTAGGATTTTATATCTACAATAATTTTATTTATTACCTAATTGTCAATGCAGGTACCATAGACGGACTTAGACTCCCTCGAATATGTCTTTTGCACAATAGCTCCTTAACTGTTTTCTTTAAGATTTCACTTTCCTTTAGGCTTATTTTGTAATGTGGCAGGTTCAACAAACTTGCACCAAGAATAAAGTCAATCTAGTGCTAAATATCCCTCATAGATGGTAACTCATAAGGTAACTCCTCAGGCATCATGTTATAAAATTCTATTAGCCATGGCCTAATCACCTTAGAATAGTTTGTTGCCTTGAAGACCTACTTCTATTTTAATGTTTGCTTCTTAATCATCATATGCATCTCATTTGACTCCATCTTTAGAAGCTTTATGCTTCAAATTCACTTTTAATGGTAGCAATGTGAACTTAACTCCATCTTTCTTCATCTTGTAAATATTCTCTTTATCATCATGTTGGGCTGTAACATTAAACTGCCAAGGTTTACAAACCAACAAATAACAAGCATCCATGTCTACCATCAAAATAAATATCATCCTTGTATTTACTAATGGAGAAAGGCACCTTGTAGCATTTAATAACTTGAATCTTCTCTAGGAACTTGATCCAGCCAATGGCATATTGGTTAAGGTCTCATTTAGTCATTAGTCCCAAATGCCTCATGACATCCTTATTCATTATGTTCTTGCAACTATCATTGTCAATGATTATATCAAATAGTTGATTAGTGATGGTATACCTTATATGAAACAGTTGAGGTCATTGTGTACACTCCTCTTGCTTTAATGCCAGCATCATTCTTCTGGCTATGTAGTTTTTGCCATCACTCTTGTCATTGTCATACTTTTCATTATACCCATTTGGAAGGGTGAATTCTTTTTAAATGGAGGAGAATAACGTAAAGCACATAGCAAACAAGTACTTAGGCCAATTGAACCATCAAAAATTGAAGTGGAAGCCTAAATAAGTAACTTAACTTCTAGAATTTCTTAACTTCTAAGACTTTCCTTTTTTTAAATACTTTCATATTATAAGGCATTTTCTTGTTTTAAAATACTTTTCTATTTTTGGCATTTTCTTATTTTATGGTATTTGTTTATTTCCTTTTAATTAGGAGTTATTTTTTATTTATTAGACTTGACTAAGGTTTCTTAGTTTCTTATAAATACCTTATGACATTATTTTTGAATCATTTATCAATAAAGCAATATTTTATGTATCTTTTTTTTTTTTGCTCTTCTTGTGTTCTACAATTGTGCAAACATGTTCTTCCACTAAAATGCATGCTACACTTTGTCATACATATAGAAGAATGCATGAGTGTTTGGTTGACCTTTTTTTTGGTTCAATTAATTTGTTGGAATGGATGGGCATGCAAAATACCCAAGTAGGCATTTTGAAATTTATATATTTAGGTTTTAGTATAAAAATTTTTATGTGTATTTTAAGGATTTAGATTTGAGTTATGTACCATCATGACCATCCCATCCTAAACCCATGTTGTCTATATATTTGTACATACATATATCAATATATATTGACCAATTTAATATATTAAAAAAAGTAAAAAAGAAATGTAATTCAAAAATGATTTTATTGGTTTTAAATTATATTAATAGTCGTTTAAGACATCTAATTCTTTGTTGTGATTTTATATAAATGAATTTTAATATAAATGAGTTTCAACTTGAAAAAAAAAATGTTCATTCTAATATTTGTTTGTGTACATTTAGGTTCAAGGATTTAGGTACCTTGCCCATTTTAAAATTTTCCTACTATATATGGTTAAGAGATAATGAAAACTATTATAGTACCTTACCCATACCCTATTCATGATCATCCTTATTTGTTAGTATATACTTACAAATTTAAAAGAAAAACACATGTACACACTCTTGTGTAATGTGCAATTAATTCAGTAAAAATGTTAAAATTATAGTGAAAAAAGTAAAAAGAAAAATAAAAAGGCTAGACAATCATGGGGATGAAGTATCTAGATTTGTTAATTTTATATTTAATACAACCTTTTATAGTTATTAATTTATTTAACATACAATATATTTTTTTGACAATGAATTTTTCATAACATTAAAAATAAAATAATAATTTAAGGAAAAAGAAAAACGCACGACGCTCTCATCTTTTATAAAATATTACACAACTTTTTTCTAAAAACAAAAGATTCTTACAACTAAATCCATTTTAATCAAAATATTTTTAATAATAATAATAATAATAATAATTTATTTATAAAAAGTATAATTCATTAAAAAATAATTTTTCAAACTTTTGTTTCAATATTATTTATTTTATGTTACAATAATAAATTTAATTTATTCTAAAATGTTGTTACATTTATAAATGTTTATAATGGTTAAACATATATTTAATAGACCAAATCTATTAAATAACTTTTTCAATTAATTAATTATCTTATGTATGTCAGCTTAAATGATGAACTTAAGAACTAAACCAAGGTTATCGTTTGACTAAATTTGAGTAGCTAGAATAGTACACATTGTTTTAACTATTTATTCAGGTGAGAGAGTGAAGTAGAGGATAGATCTGGTGAATACTTAATGGGCATTAGGGAACGCACGAGTATACTGTTACTGTCTCGTTCATATATGTTTTTGTGGTCTTGGTTTGTGGTTGATGACAAACTCTTTTCGCCTATAGTGTGTAATATAAATGCTTTTTTTTTATATGAATATGTGTAATATCAATTATATCCTTATAATTATTATTATCTAATAATATTTATTTTTTAAATTAAAATTAAAATAAAAGTATAAAAAAATTTTAATTTATAAAATCATTTTTTAATTTTTTTTTTCATTTACAGAACTGAATGAGAGAATAATCATAATGCAATTTATATCTTACAAAATTAAATTAACAATACAGGATTTATATAATAGTGGAAGCAAATTTAGGAATATAAATACCTCCAACTATGCTTTCTTTGATCTGCTTAACAATTTAATACTTCGATTTGAATTTTCTACAACAAGAAAACTATAATGTAGAAGAGTTACAGAATAGTGAGAGTAATGGAGAGAGGGTTTTCTAATAAGTTTATGAGTTTTTGTGATGGTTAGTTGGCAAACTCTCCTATCAGGAACCCTTTAATTATTAACTTAAAAAATTGGCCACTCTTCTATCAAAAGAAGTTAGTTGACAATGTACAGATATCCATTAACCTATTAACCAAAATATTTGACAATTTAAAATTTAAAAATTAAAAGCCACCAATTAGAATAATTTAATTTTTATTGGAGATATTATTTTCATTTAATTTAATTCAAAATATCCCAACAACTGATAATGTATATCTTAAATAGATTAATAAATTTAATTAAAATAATAATATCTTTAACAAATATTATATTAAAATATTTCAATATTCTTCCACTTGGTCCGATTATGATTTGCCAGATAGCATATTTATGGGTCAATAAATACATACTACAAGAATCATGGTGGTAAGTCTTTTAATCAAATAAGTATTATCCTTCATATATCGTATTGTAGCATATCTTTAACCTTTTAAGATATATAACTTTTATGAATAAATCTTAAATGTTTATTTAAGTTTTATCTCACATGTTTGTCAATCTGCACCAAAATGTATACAAATACATAGAGATAACAAACCAAAAATAAAAATTTCATTCTATTACATACCTCAATTAGAATAAACATGGTCTAAGGCTTATATGAGGCACATGATCCTTAAACTTTTTCAAATGCATTCTTTTACTTAAAAGAACAACTAGCATTTCTTTTGTCTGAATGTGCTTTATAATAACTTGATTATTCTTAACTTGTTCTCTTTAAACTAAGTTCTTAATATAGATGTATTTACTTTGACTTTCACTCTTGTTACTTTTAGCTAAGAAAATTGCAATTTTGTTATCATAATATACTTTAATGGGCTTAGAGACTAAGTCTACAATCTTAAGCCCAATAATAAAATTTCTCAACCATATAGCCTATGACTTGCCTCATAACTTGAAATAAACTCAACCTCTATGGTAAAAGTAACAATCAAAGACTGCTTAACACTCCTCTATGAGATGGTACCTTCAGCTAATATAAATATGTAATAAGATATTAACCTTTTAGTGTCAACACATTTTACCATGTCTGAGTTTGAATACCTAATAAGTTTCAAGTTGTTTGTCTGTTTATAAATAAGTATATAATTTTTAGTACTCTTAAAATACCTTATAACCTTTTTCACAACTCTTCAATGATCCATTCCAAGGTTACTTTGATATCTTCCCAACATGCCTACAATAAAAGTCATATTAGGCCTTGTGCAAAACTGTGCATACATTAGGCTTCCTACTACTAAAGCATAGAAAATATTTTCCTTTTCTTTTCTCTTTAGCTCATTATTAGGATATTAAAATAAACTAAATTTATTTCCTTTCATTATAGGTGTCACACTAGGTGAGAAATCTTTCATTTTAAATCGTTCAATAATTGTATTTGCATAGGCTTTATGTGATAGTTCCAAGATACCTTGAGATTTATCTCTGTGGATGTTTATGCCAATGATATAGGATACTTCACCCATATCTTTTATTTCAAAATTCTTAAACAAGAACTCTTTCACCTCATATAACAACCCTAAATTACTTGAGGCAAGCAAAATGTCATCTACATATAAGATCAGAAATATGAGCTTACTCACATTGACTTTATAGTACACACATTGATTATGATATTCTCAAACAAAGCTAAAAGATATGATTATATCATGGAATTTTAGATACCATTATTGTGAAACTTGCTTAAGCCTATAGATTGACTTTTTAACCTTGCAAACTAAGTTTTCAGCACCTTTTAAGATAAACCTCTTAGACTATTTCATATATACTTCCTTATCAAGATAACCATTAACGAAGGCAGTTTTAACATTCATTTGATATAATTTTAAATCAAAATAGGCTACTAATATCACAATGACATAGAAGGAATCTTGTTTAGAAACAGGAGAGAAAATCTCCTAATAATTAATTCCTTCCTTATGGGCAAAATCATTTACAACTAACTTTATCTTATAATGCTTTATGTTGCTTAGTAAATCCCTTTTAGTCTTAAAGATCCATTTATAGCCAATAGCATTGACCATACTAGGCAACTCTATAAATTCCCATACATTGTTGTTTGTTATAACTTCTATCTCATCAAGTATGGTATCATACCATAATTTAGAATTATTATCATTCATAGCCTATGTAAATGTAATAGGGTCATCCTCCACACTTATGTCATAATCAACTTCAACAAATATACACTATGTAGTTATTAGGTATTACTGACTTCCTTTCTTATATTGATTTTCTTAATTGAATCTTTTGTAAAGATTGAGGTTGCACTACAGGAGTATCCTCAACCACTGGTTAAGGTGCCTCTACAACATTATGAGGCTCTCTAATTTAGATGGTAGAATTTTTTGAATGATGATGCTCTTTGTCTTTTTTATGATCAATAGAAACAATTGGAATTTGATTATGTTTTTCATTTACCTAAACATAATAGGTGTTTTGAAAAGCAAAAGTCCTACTATAATTAGTGGAAGTTGTTAGCTAAACATGATCATGATAATTATATTAGGAGGTTGACCACTCCCACTAATTATGCCATTCTCCAAAAATTTGGCATTCTTAAATTATACAAATCTTATAGTATGTCAAGGACAATAAATTTTTTAACCTTAGGACCTTTCTGTATAACCAATAAAATATGCAATAATAGTCTTAGGATTCAACTTTCTTTCATTTAGGTTATATACTCTTACCTCAATAGAACAATCCCATACACGTATATGATTCAAATTGGGTTTCCAACCTTTCTAAATTCTAAAAGGTGTCTTAGACACTACTTTTGTTAGAACCCTATTTAGAATATATGCAATTGTCTTTGGTGCATATCACCATAAAGAAGCAGTAAGTTTTAAATTGCTACGTATACTCCTCATTATGTCTATTAGTGTCCTATTCCTTCTTTCAGCCACATTATTTATATTAGATGAGTCAAACATAGTATATTATGAAACAATACCATGCTCTTAAAGAAATTAAGTAAATGGACTTAGTGCCTGTTCCTCACCAGTGTATCTTCCATAATATTTATCCCCTTTATCAGATTTCTCTTTTAATTTATTTTTTCTTGTTTGTTTTTTTACTTCTTCCTTATACTCCTTAAAGGCATCTAATGACTTATTTTTATTATAAAGCAAGTATATATATATGGAGAGAAATTATTAATAAAAAGATAAAATATTTTTTACTATTAGATCATAAATTATGACAACATATATTAGTATAAATAATCTCTAATAATTCAAAACTCTTCTTAGTTTTTTTATGTGACTTATTAGTTTGATTTTCCTTTATGCATTCCACAAATGAATCAAGATTAGTAAAATTTAGAGATTGGATAATCTCATCATTTACTAACCTTTTGATTCTATCCATGGAGATATGGCCTAATCTCTTATACCACAAGCTAGTTGAGTTTTTATTTATGACACATCGTTTGATACTAAAACTATTATGTAAGGTTACAAAAAAATTAAGAGTATCATTAATAGTATAAAGTTTAAACAAACCATTGAATAAAGAAATCCTTATAATAGGAATACAATCTTTTAATAATTAAATTTAAGTTCATAAATATTTATTGAAAAACCCAACAATACTAACTTTGAAACTGAAATTAAATTTTTAGAAAAACTAAGAACATAAAAAGTTTGACCAAAATCTAATACATAACTAGAAAATAAAATAATTCTATAAGTCCATACAAACTCCACCACTAAGCCAATTCCATTGCCTGGAAATACTTTAGGCTGACTGAGATATAAATTCCTTATGTTGAGAAAGTCCTGCATAGTATTTGAAATATAAACCATAGATCTAGTATAAATCCACTAAATGTCATAACATGTATTAGTTAATTAAGATTCAAAACATATTAAAGATAAAGGTATACCTTTCTTAATTAACTAAACCTTTCTTTCAAAGCATTCATTCTTCATGTGCCCTTTCTTTTTATAGAAAAAGCACCTACAAGCTTTCTTATTTAATACATGAATAGGAGCAATATTTCTCTTCTTGCCCTTTCTCTTAATGCCCTTCTTCTTCTTGAAGTTACTTGCCATATGAGCCTTAGACATCCTACTAGAACCCTTAATAGTTAGCTTGCTTTCCGGTTGTACACATATAACCAGTAGTTCATCTACTATCCATTTTTCTTCATATGTATTATAGAAAATCTTAAATATAGCATATTAATAGGGCAATGAGTTGAGGATCAGCTACACCAAGAATAATTCATTGGGCTTCATATCTAAGGCTTTCAACTGTGACGCAAGGTCCTTCATTCTCATTATATATTGCCGCACCCTTCTAGTACCAATCAATTTCATAATACACAACTTGGCCATTAAAGTACCTGCAAGTGATTTATCTGAAGTGGCAAATTGATTGTCTATCACCTTCAAATAGTCCTTAATATTATTATAATCAGGAATAGATCCACGAATACTAATATCTATTCTTCGCATAATTGGCATCTTGCAAAGTAATTGGATTTCTCCCAAGCTTCATACAAGTCCTTTTCATTATTAGAACTAGCATTAGTAGGTACTGGTAGCTCATCCATGTAGAGAGCCAAGGCCAAATCAAGGCAACCTAACTAAAGGCAGACATCTTATTTTTAGACTTTGTAATTTGTGCAATTTAAAATGATTTTATCTTAGCTATTATCAACCATCAAAAGAGACATTTGTGTAGGAGAAGTTGTAAGGTAAATTTCCATGTTAATAATGCTTATTAAACAATTACAAGGCAAATTAACCATTACATTCTAAAATTGTATGCTTACCAATGCCAAACATACTAAAAGCATAAATATTATATCACTAGAATCTACCTATGGATAAAAAAATTAACATAGTACATATTTTTGTGTCATTTATGATAAAATTAGAATGCATTTATACCCCTTAATACTTGTGGGCTAATTAAGAAATATAAAGTAACTTCTATTTCATCCTAATTAGGCATGTAACCATAACTATTTATTTGTGGGCAAAGATTTATTATGATTACATACTTAATTATAATTGATATTTTTTATTATATATGTGATTTCCATGAAAAATCACATCTAAGATTCACGTACTCATTATAAAAGGAGGTTGTGGCTACTCCTTATCTATGCATGCTAGTCACAAAATATCAAAGCCCATTATGTGCACTTTAAAAAAATATATACTAATTAATTTTATCTTAATGAGAATTTATTTTAATTAATTAATCTACTAAACCTTATGTGATTAATGATTAAAAAATTCTCCCTTAATTATTATTTCATATATGTGTTAAATAATTTATCTAAAATAACACCATATTATTTAGACAAAATTAAATAGCACTAAAAACTAATTTTATAAAGCCATAAATATGCCAAATTGCCTAAATAAATCTTTTATAAATTTAGACAAAAATAGGCCAAATAAAGATTTTGAAAAAAATAGCCTAAAATTACAAAATAAAATGAAGAAAGAAAAAAATTGTAAACCCAAAATTTTTTTATATGGTCTAACAATAATTTTGAAGCTCAAAGTAAAACGTAAATTGACAAAAGAAAAAAAATAAAAGGCCCAAAATATTTTAGCCCAAAACTCAAACAAATAACGAATCAAAAAGAGGGGAAAGTGAAAGAGACCCAGCTCAACGTCCCTTTAGTGAAACAATGCATTTCACTTTGTTGGGTATAAACAATGAGTTACTTCAATAAGGTAGGGAAGGCACTTTCTACATGTCAAAATGACATGTTGTTTTGGTCATCCTTGACCTCCAACTTGGTTGCACGACCTAACCTAACCCGCAATAGACTCGTTTCTTAACCCATCTATTTTTGGGCTTTCAGAGCTTTAATTTGAGTGTTTCAAAAGGTTATTTTCATTAGAAAAACAAGACAAAGAGTTCTATAGGATCAAATTTGGCAAAAACCCTTACCAATTTCAAGTTTTATAAAGCCAATAAATAAATAAATTTGGATCTTTATACAGCTAATATTTTTTTTTTAATTTTCAAAACATTTATAATTCATAAGACTTCATATGTATTGAAAAAATTATCCTTATATTAGGATTCATATATATATATATATATATATATATATGTTCAGCTTCATTCGATATAAGGATCATGCATAAAAAGAAAAAATCCCAACCTCAAAAAATTATACAATATTTTTTGCTTCGTTTAATATATATATGAATTAATAATTCAAAATTTTCTCTATTCTCATATATTAAAATTTATAAATCTAGTGCAAGCAGAGGATATTAGAGCTAAGCTTTAATACCACATGAGAGAATAATCATAATGCAATTTATATCTTACAAACTTAAATTGCAATACAAGATTTACATAATAATATAGGCAAATTTAGGAATATAAATACCTCCAGCGATGCTTTTTTTGATCTGATTAACAACCCAATACTTTGATTTGGATTTTCTATAGTAAGAAAACTATAATGTAGAAGAGTCATAGAGTAATGAGAGGGATGAAGAGAGGATTTTTTGATAACTCTTGTGAATCTCTGTGATAATCAGTTAGCAAACTCTCTTTATTAGGAATCCTTCTAAATGTTATCAATTAATAACGTGCAAATATTTTTTAATCTATTAATCAAAATATTCGACAACTTAAAATTTAAAAATTAAAGACTACCAATCAGAATAATTTAATTTAAATTTGAGATATTATTTTAATTTAATTTAACTCAAAATATCCTAACAATTGATCAGAAATATCTTATATATATATATATATTTGTTTAATTAAAATAATAATACCTTTAACTAATATTAAATTAAAATATTCCAACACTAAACACATTATATATGTCAAAAACTTTCAACAATAATTGATTCCAAAACCCATAAATTTCAGACTAACAAGGTAAAAAAAAAAAGTGTACTACCTTATCTTCAAGTAAGCACCAACTTTGCTACAACTACAGCCCAACCCATTGATCGATTGTAGTTATTCCTTGCATGACCACCTTCATTTCACTCTTACTTTCCCCTTCGCCCTTAATGGAGGTCGGTGTTCTTCTTTATTGTATAAAAATAACTTCTTTTCAGTATATATATATATATATATATATAACTGTATCACCTATTCGTTGATGAAATGTGAAGGTGCATGAATCTACTTATCGCTTGAGGGTGTGTGATTCGTTTAGGTTTTCACATTGTCGATCACTGGTTCAAATTTTGCATCCTTAGTTTTTATTTTGTACCCTTTGCCCTTATAGTTCTTCTTGCCTTTGGTGTTTTAATGGTTCTTTGCTTTATCTATGATAAAATTTACTTGTTAAGTAAAGCAACAAACATGTTTACTCTTATTTAAATGGTTCTGTCTTAATATTATATTAACATAATTAAGGAAACATTATTTATGCACCTTAGTCTTTGGTTTTAATAGCTTGAATCCCTTGTAGTGCGTGCTTCTACTATGTAAGGGATCCAAGCTATTTAAAAAAAAGAATTTTTTAATATATGTGTGTTCTTATTTAAAGGTACAACATTCCCTATTTTGCAAGGTCATAGCAAAGAATATGGGTAATGGTTTTAATTGCTTCATAGTAATTAATTCTAGAGTTAAACTATAGTACTTTTAAACAATATTATTATTATTTAGTATACAAAGAGGGTGAAAGCGCAAAACAAAAGCAAGGAGGAGATTACAAGTAGATAATGCAAGGAATAGCCACTCAATAGTTATCCTCATTCAGGTTGGGACCTAGTCCTATCAGAGTAGCATGGAGTTTTTGGCAACCAAGAAGATAATCTTAAGTTCAATTAGCAAGCCAATCGATACATTTGCTTACTTCTCAATAACAATGCGTGAGTGTCACTATCCAAGACCCTAGGATGCTGCGAATCTCTTTCACTATATTGAAGCAGGGGTGCATTCTACCACACTCATTCTCAATAAGGGAAATGACAGCACAGAAGTTAGAGTTAATGATTAGTTTCTTGATGTCAAGGTCTCAAGCTATCTGGAGTCCCCAAAGAATTATTTATAATTCAGCATGTGTAATGGTACCCAAACCTAGATTGTAGATGAAACCTGATTTCCAACACCCAAGGTTATCTCTTATGATCTCTCCACAAGCGGTCACACTTGTAGCCGATCAAGAGCTGTCAGTATTTAACTTGTACCAGTCCTAATAAAGGAGGTTCCCAATGGATAGGGCTCTTTTCCTTCCGCTTAGAAGTTTTACATGGCACGTGCCTAGTTATACATCGGAGTTGATTTGCCAGAATGCCTTATGAATAATGCTGCTATTACTTTCTAAAGTTTTTGAGAAAATTTGATTACAACGAAAGGTTCACAAACATTAACAAGTATATGCAAAGATTTTCCTCTAGGGGAGATTATTGCAAGAATGGTTTCCGAGCTCATTTCGGTAATTCCACTCCAACCATTCTTACCGTAAGAGAAAAATAGATCTATTCCAGTGAGTTTCATCTACCAAGTATTTCCAGATGTTTAGAGCTCTATTACAATCTCTCATATAATAAAAGGAGGTTTTGGTTTCATTACAGCCAAAAGGGCACCTATTAACACTCCTAGTCCTCTTTTCATTCTTAGCTCACGTGTATGAAATCTGTCATAGGCCAGCAACCAAAGGAAAGTTCTAATCTTTTCTGGAATAGGCCATTTCCATACATTTTGCCAAACTTTTCGAACATAATCTTAATCACCTATGGCCATCATACGGTACGTTGATTAGACCGTGAAGCATCCATCATATTCTCTTTTCTATATCACTATATCCTGCTTAGAGTGAAGAGTGGGGGGATAATGTTGACTATGAATTTTTGGACTCGGGGAGGGAGAAATCTATTAATAATTTCCCAGTCCCAATCACTAGAGGGGGATAAGTAGTCTCTGACAGTGACTTGAGATTATTCCATAGATACATTTATTTGAACATAATTAGATAATTCATGTTCGAGGAGGGTCTATAAATCATGCCCAAACTTGACTTGAGTTCTATTGCCAATGCTCTATCCTAGTCCCTTGGAGAAGTCCTCCTGAACCTTTATAATGCCACTCCACAAATTTGAGGCTCCTGGGATTTTTTGTACATAGGGAATAGTTTGAAACTCACACCTATATTTGATCCTAATTAGTTTGACCCATCAAGCATCCTTTCTTTGAATAAGATCCCAGCAAATCTTCATGAGGAATGCTTTGTTCTAGTTTTGGAGATTTTTAATACCTAGGTCCCCTTGATGCTTAGGTTTTCATACTTTATTCCAAGCCATTAAGTTGATCTTTCCCTCATTCTCAGTGGACCCCAAAGGAAGTTATGGCCGGTCTTCTTTAACTCATCACAAACATTTATAGGGAGATATATGGTTTGCATAAAATAGGTAAGGAGGGCCGATAAAATAGCCTGCACAAGAGTATTTCACCCTACAAAGTTGAGGAGTTTGCCTTTCCAACTAGAGAGCCATTTGTTAACCTTTTCCAAAATGTAGCCAAAAGTGTCATGTGAGGTTCTCTTATGCAGAAAGGGAATCCCCAAATATTTTTCAAGGTTGCCTATTAAACCAACCCCTAAGGTGCTACTTATTTGAGAGGATCTTGAAGTATGGATATTTCTAAAGCAACATAATTTGGTTTTGGTAAGATTCATACATTGGCCTAAGGCTTTGCAAAAAATATCAAGACATTACTTTATGTTTTCGATTTATTCTAATAAGGCTTCCACAAAAAGAAACAAGTCATTTGCACAGAATAAGTGTGTGATAGGGGGACTATTCCTTGTCAGTCTAATAAGATGCTAGAGTTTATTCTCAAGAGCCCAATTAATGAAATGGCCAAGCCTTTCCATACAAAGAATGAATATGTAAGGGGATAGGAGAAATACCTATCTAATCCCTTTGGACATCTTAAAAGAATCTGACGGCATTCCATTCCAGAGGACTTGCATATTGCAGCTAAAAGCACAAGCTATAATGAGTGCAGCATAATGTCGATTCAACCCAATCATCAGTAAGGTCTCTTTTAAAAACTTCTAGTCAAGATGATCATAGGCTTTCTCAAGGTCTACTTTGATTGCCACGTAGCCTTTGCTCTTTTTCTTTTGCCTCATAGAATGAATAATCTCTTGAGTTATGATAATGTTGTCTCTGCTTTGACGTTCTAGCATGAAGTTGCTTTGGTTTGACTTAATTAGCTTACTAAGGGAGCCTTTTATTCTATTTGCAATGATTTTTGTCATAATCTTGAAAATCATATTGCAAAGGGAGATGGGTTTGAATTCCTTAATAGTATCTAGTCTTTCTGTTTTTGGAATGAGCATCATGTGAGTTTGGTTTACTGACCCAATAATACTTAGCTCAATAAAGACTTCTTTAACAAATCTACACACCGAGGGGCCAATTGTATTCCACTGACTTTTATAAAAGATGCCTTGCGGACCATCAAGGCCTAGAGCCTTACAGGACCCTATACTAAAAGTTATTTCTTTAATTTATTTGTTCATGACCTCACGTTGGATAAAATCAAGCTCTTGAATGCTTAAGGTAGGAAATCCATTGGGAATAGGGGTTTTGACTAATCACATCATCCTTTGTGTATAGAGCCTTGAAGAATTCAGTTGCCAGCTTTTTCAACCCATTTGGTTCTTAGACCCAGACCCCAAAATCATCTTTAAGCATTACAATTTTGTTTTTTCTTCTCCTTACAATGGTTGAGATGTGGAAAACTTTTGTATTATAATCCCCATAGGTAAGCTAATTAGATCTTGATTTTTGGAACTAGACTAGCTCTTCTTAGAGTAGAAGTTTCTCATAATCCCCCCAAAGATTGCTTCTCAACTTAATTAAGAAAATATTTTGGCCTTGGATCAATTTCCTTTCAATTCCTTGGATTTGATTAAGAATCTTTTTTTTTTTGTGTAGGATATGTTACCTATAGATTGAGACCTCCAAGTTGTAACATCTTGTGTAAAGTTCACTATATTTTCTATCCATCTATCACTTCTCCAGACTTGATTCATAACCTTGCTAAAGGAATCTTTAAGGAGCCAAGCTATATGGAATCTGAATAACTCTTTATTTTGAAAGTGCAAGTTTGCCTAGTGAAAGCTAATTTTTACCAGCCTATGGTTAGAACCATAATAAGGTCCATAATGGACAGAGAAGTCAGAAAAGCAGTGAATCCAATCTAAATTACTAAAAACCCAATCTATACATTCCTTTACCTCCATTTTCTCCCAAGTAAACTTAGGTCCAATAAAGCCAAAGCCCATAATCTGAGCAAATTTTATATAGTAATTGAAAAGTTTTATATCATTCCAATTATGTCTATTACTCCAATATTTGTTATTGGTAATTTGTCACTGGTGTTCAAATAAGTGTTGAAGTCCCCAAGGATAATCTATGGCCTTTAAATGTTTGAAGTAATCTTTGTAATCTCTACCTATAATAGATTCCTTTTACTTAGGTTTAGGTCACCATAGACCTCAATAAGAATAAAGTTTCTTCCAATAGAGATAGCTTTAATGTTGTAGTGAATGAGCTACTCATGGAAGCTGATATAATCAACCGAATACACCTTTAGTTTTATATTAGCTAAATGCCTCTTGCAAAGCCAGTTTCCTCCACCCGAATCCAATTAGTGAATCCCAGTTTCCTCATAATTCTATTAGCCTTTTAACCACTCACTCTAGGCTCAACTAACATAATCATAGCCAAGGAGTTGGCCATAGTTAAATCTCAAATACAAAAAGGAAATGTCTTGAAGGTAACCCCTCTATAATTCCAAAATCCAAAATTCATTTTTACTAGCTGGGAAAGAAAGAAAAGCCATATGGCTTACATTTAGTTCAGATTGAAGTTGGAGATGCTACTAATCTCTAGCAGTTTCAAGGGATCTAAATCAAGTGACTTCCTTTACAGTAGGTTGATTGATTTAGCTACCTCCATCCTGTGAAATGGTTTATCTTTGGCCACCTTCTAGTCTACATGGACTTCTAGGCTAGTATCCTTATTCAGGTTGGAAGAGTCTCCCAAATGAGTGAGCCTATCAGTTTTTGAGGAAAGGCTTTTGAGATCCAATAGAATTTTGCTAGAAAAAGTTCTTTTTATTTAGATCAGATGCACGGGTTGTGGGCCGGTTCTTTTCCTTGCTGGATTATAAATGCTCTCACACACCACCTGATGTAATCGTGGGTCATTTTTGCTTTTAGCCTTTTTTGGCCCAAGTCCCATTTTACTATTTATCTCCTATATTCCTTTTAAATATTGCATGTTATTATCGGGCACTTATTCTTCTAAGGTAGCTATAGCTACATCATTTACGTTTTGTTTATTAGTTCTACCAGATTTGGGTCTGCTCTCCTCTCGCGAGTCTACGTCTTCTTTGCCCCGAGAATTTTAGTTCATCTTATTAGCAATTTCTCCAATCTATTTGCTAAATCTTGCGATAGTCACTCTGTCTTGGCTTACTTCTTGGTTTCCTATTTTTAGGTTAGTGATTGTTGCAAAGCATAACCCCATAAGACATCATTCTGAACCCCTACCTCAGCTTCACCTCGTGTTAGTACTTTCTCTTGGTTACCCGCACTTTTGCCCGATGAAGGAGTTCTCTGTTTGACTGGCTTCCTCACCGTCATCAATGGTCCATATTCTTCTATCGAAATGGATGTTCAGTAGGACAGTGGCTCCTCAGTCTTAAGAATTGTTCCACTTAGCGTTTCCTTATTCCCAACCCCCTAATCGAGCTCTGGTAGTCTGTTGACAGGGCATTCATTCCTTGTATGGCCATATTTTCCACAGCTGAAGTAGATAAGGCTAAGGCCCTCGTATTGCACTGTAAATATACAATTTCGAGTAATAAACTTCGAAACTAATTTCTTGTTTAGGTCAATTTCCACACTTAATGAAGCGAAGCGTCCTCTTTCTATTCTTGCATCTTTCCCACTTAATCAATAGAGTTCCAAATAATAAACTTCATAAAAAATGCTTATTGTAAAGTTGGATAGGGAGATTTGGTATTTTGACCTATATGGCAATTTTGCCTAGCTTGTTTACATTGGGATTGAAATGCAGAGTCCATCTTTGCACTACTAGATAGTGCTCCATAATGACCCAATGGCCTTCATTCAAAAGGAATTGATAGTCCCTATCATCTACAAATCTCACCAGGAAGTAATTGTTCTCCAGGTCTATGAGGTCAAAGTTAGGTATTTCAGAGTCTCTGTAGTTTAGCTTTTAGTAGTCTATAACTTAGCCTCTTCCCCAGCAGTGTCAAAACCAGCGCTTTCCTCCAAGGGGGACAATGGCTTAACCATTCTTCGCCAATCAAAGGGATCATAGGATATTGTTTCATCAGTTCTTTGATTTCCTCGATGGGTTAAACATCTTCCTCTTCCTTAGTGTCCTTCAGCTAGTCCTCCTCCATGTCTTGGTAAGGATCATTATCAATGCCATTGTAACCCAATAAGGAGTCTTTATAGGATATTGTTTCCTTTCTGTTTGTCTCTGTGGTATTAGACATTAATAAGCTTTTGTTGTCAATTGTTACATTTGTATGCATAAGCTCTTGTTTTTATTTGTAGTGTCTTGCATTAAGTCTTCCATTTCCATCTCTTTCATGTCTTCTTCCTTCGAGTTGGGATGTTTAATGCTCCTAGCAATGAGGTCTTCTTCTTCTTTAGATTGCACTAGGCTTCCCTGTTTATTAGGCACCGTGTTTTGAATTTGAATCGTTATACACTCACAATGAAACTTTTGAAACTAACATAAATGAGGAAAAGCAATATTGTTAGGGTTATTTGGATGCCTTCTACTATAATTGTTAATCATATAATCATGAACAAGATCAAATTTATTGGTATAGGTTGACTCTAGTATTCGAGGTCCATTATTTGTTATAAAATGTCCCATTGTGAAACAAAACCAAGATGTTATTCAAACTTAAATTTGCTACAAAATTTCCATGATTTTTATATTTATTAAGAAATACTAAAACTTTTTGTTCTAATGTTCATGATGGAAGAAACATTCATCATTTTTAAATATCAAAATTGCTAAATACTTAAATTAGAGTCTCTCATTTTAGTACCATTTTATTTGTCATTAACTTAAATAAATGGCAAAGCTCCCAAGGGTATAATTCTTCTTATTAAGTCAACGTTAAATTGAGTGGTAACCACCTATGTGGCCTCTAGCTCCAACCCTTTCCTCCCCTCCATCATTAATTTGAAAACTAGTTTATCTTGAAATTTTTTCTCAAAGTGTGATTTTTAGTGATGAAAAGTACAGGAGTGAGGTTTAAAAAAAAATTATAGCTATGTAGTAATATCCGGTCACTATTAGTTTATCAACTTGTTAGCAAAATGAGATGGGTTGATATAAGTGATTCAGTAATCTTAGCAATGTCAAAAGTTTCTTTTTTTAAAAAAAGAAGGTTTAACATAGAAGAATCAATTTTAGGTGCATGCATTTCTTACTCATTCTTAATTAGCTAGGAAAGTTCATTACAGTGTCCGAGTATGGGTATTGATCCGAACACGATCCATGAGCGGCTTTTCACGACCATTGAACATGTCTTGCCAATGTCTAGATCAATGCCTGTAATTAGCTGAATCTGAACTGTTCTAACTTTCATGAGTTTGAGAATGTAAGCTGAATGGTCTGCTATTTGTGCGAACAATCATCCATCCATCAATTACTCTGATTACTTCAAGAATGTGAGGTCATATTTTTTTTAGATATAGCTTTTTCCATTTTTTGGAAGAGAATGAAACCGATGGAAAGAAAGGGGAATCGTTTAATCAAATCTAAAAGTGGCCTATATTTCTTTTAACGGAAAGCGAAACATTAATTGAGAGAGCAAATAGAAAAAGTACAATTGGATAGTTAATTAGGTCATGAATATACTAAGTAGCCCAGAGAGATCGATCTCCTCCTTCGTCATCATATAATCAATCTGATCCATGTTCGAAGATAAGAGGAGAAGAACTGAAATCCATGGGTAAGCAGATGAACAAAGCTAGGTTTGCTAGCATATATATAGAGGTAAAATTTATATAGCATCCGCATCAGTTTTTATGATAATTAAAGATTAAAGATGAACTTGATTTAACAAAAAAAAAAATCATTTTTTTCACTATGTAACAGCTCAAACTTTTTAAGGTGGTCATTAGTTTTTTTTTTTTCACTACATGAAAGATAGAAGGCCTTGATAGTAAAAAAATAATGAAAGATATTGGGATAAAGATTGAAATTTGACCCCAAATTCACCGCAATTTTAGACGTAGAATCATTAATTTTTTAAAAAAGAAAATAAGTAGATTTAATAATTTAATTCTTAAAAGATTAATTTTTGATTTTTCAAAAGTAAAGTTTCTCAATTTAATTATCTTATAAAAAGCACTGTTCTCTTAATTTGGTCATTTAAAGATAAAACTTTTCATTTTAGTCTTCTGAATATTTTCTTCCAATCAAAATAGTCTTTTGGTTAAACAAAAATGAGATCTTATATGCTTGCCTAAGAGCTTAACCCCTAAAATAATGTTATTTTGTATTAGAGCTAAATTTTAATATAGTAGAGCTCATAAATGTTTTTAGGACAGGCCATTTTGACTAGGTTAAAATGTTAAGAATACTAGATTGAGATGTATTATTTTTAAAAGACTAAATTGAGAAGAAATAAATCTTTCAAAGACTAAATTGATAAGTTTTATTTTTTAAGAACAAAATTAAAAAAAAAATAAAATTTCAAAGACTAAATTATTAATTTACTTTATCCTTCTATACAAAGGTCTAATTATAAGATTAATACATGAATTTTAAATTATAACAAAATATTTCCCTCAACTTTAGACTAAAAAAATGTTAATATCTCAAATAAATTAATAGGGAAAGATGTCATGTGATTTTGATTGTAATGACATTAATATTTGGCTTAGCTTATTGATGAACTTGCAAAAAGTTTTATTTTAGTTAAAAAAATTAATTTCTAATTTCAAAAAGTTGATTGAAATTTAAAAATTTTATTTTAGTTAATTCAAAATTTGATGTTCAATGCATAAGAAATTAAGAATTTTGTAAAAAAAATTAAACATTTAGGACAAACATTAACAAATTTTGACAAAAAGATAATAGAATGAAATCATGTGACATTAATGTGATAATGATTTAAACATAGCTCACTCATGTCCAAACTTTTAAATCATGGAGTATCAGAATACAAATGGATTAAAACACAAGAAACCAATGTGTGTTTTAATGTTATATATATATATATATATATATGGAGGCTTTATGGAAAATCAATTTTTACTATGAAAAAGCTCCAAATTTTAAGGTGATCATTCGGTTTTTTTTTATTATTATAAAAAAAATGAAGCCTTGGGAATAAAATGTGAAGAAAGAAGTCAGGATATGGAGCGAAATTTCGACCTCACATTCACTTCAATTTTAGATATTGAAGCTGTGGTCACTATTGAGCAATTGGCTCCTTAGCTTATCCATTTTTTGAAAAACTAATATTTTAAATCACTCCTCATTCAAATCCAAACTTTTTAACATAGAACATCAAGGTACAAGTAGATTAAATCATAAGATACTAATATGTATTTTAACGCTCCATATGTGTGTGTGTATGTGTGTGTGTGTGTGTGTGTGTGTGTGTAATATACGTATGTACATATATAGGGCCTCATAGAAAATCATTTTTTACTATGAAAAAACTCAAAATTTTAAGATGATTATTAGATTTTTTTTAATTATGAAAAAAAGACATGTGGCCTTAGGAATAAAATGTGAAGAAAAAAGTTAAGACATGGATTGAAATTTTGACCTCAAATTCACTTCAAATTTTAGATATTGAAGTTGTGGTCAATAAACGATAGGCTCCTTGGCTCATCAATTTTTTAAAAAAAATAATATTTTAAACCGCAGCTTACTCAAATTCAAACTTTTAAATTATAGTGTATTGAAATGCAAGTGTACCAAACAACAAGATATCAATTGTATTTTAACCATATATATATACATGGGGCATCACATAAAATCATTTTTGTCTATGAAAAAGCTCAAAATTTTAAGGTGATCATTAGATTTTTTTAATTATTATTATTATGAAAAGCCTTGGGAATAAAATGTGAAGAAAGAAATTAGGATATGGATTGAAATTTTTACCTCAAATTCACTTCAATTTTAGATATTGAAGCTGTGGTCAATGAGCAGTTGGCTCCTTAGCTCATCAATTTTTTTTTTCAAAATAATATTTTATTTTTTAAAGTAAGAATTATAAATTTTAAAAGTATTAGAACATTAGCTCTTTTAAACTTTGGACCAAAATTTTTAAAAAAATTAATTCACAATCAAAATTAATAGCAAAATGTTATGTAATTTTGATTTTGATAATAATATTTGGCATTACTCAATACTAAACTTCTAATAAAATGATTTCTAGTTTCAAAACTTTTTTCCTAACTCTAAACATTAACTTGAATTTAACTTTTTGGTTTTAGTCTAAAAATTTAGAGAGATATTTTTACTACATTTTAAAGTTCATATAGCAATTTTATAATTAGAGTTTAGTTCAAATATGAAATATATTTTTTCTTAGTGTTTTAATATGATATTAAATCATTTTTAACTAAGTCATTAATAATTCTATCTATAAAAAGTTGAAGTGTTTTTGTTAATCTTCGGTAGTGATTCAGTGATGGAAGGTTTTTCACTAGTGTTCACATGAAATTCCTGAAAGAGATCTCTTTGCTACACACACACACACACATACACATATATGGGAAGAAAACCATGTATGCTCCTTTTTGCACTGCCATTGCCAATCAAAAATTTTCGTTGAAAGTATTTAACCCACCTATTTTACCTTCACATGAAACTAATTTATGCCCATACTAATGTGAAAGGAGAGAATATTTGTGATACTGCGAAGGTTTGCATATTATTATTCATTGTACAAGGTTGAAATTTTTGTAAAGTACATATAGAGTAACGCATGAAAGTTTTGTCTGCCATTTTTTGGTTTAGCTAATTTGTTAGTACGGATGGGCATGCAATCTTATGGCTATTTGTAAAATGTATTCATTTAAGATTGGATATAAAAAATTTTTTATGTGTATTTTATTAAAGATAACTGATGCCCGTGACTGTTATAACATTTAGTTAGTTAGTTGAGTCAGAAAACTAATCAGTTGCAATGTAGATGATATTTATATTCAGGGTGCTACCGTAATAAAGTATCAATACATCATTCAATATCAACATTTTTTTCCCGTTCTCTTATCTGCTCATTACATGGTATCAGAGCCTCAAGCGTAGTTTTGAACCAAGATTGCTTCATAATCAAGATTCCTCTCCTGCTTCCTTTTCTCTGTGATGGCGAATACAAGTTTGACCATAAAACATTCAATGACTACACTCGATTACAATCATCCATTGTTTCTTCATCCTTCAAACACACCAGGCATCGTTCTTGTTTCACAAATTCTCACTGGAGTCGACAATTATCCAGTTTGGAGTAGAGCCATGAGGATAGCTTTATTCGCTAAGAACAAGCTTGGTTTCATTGATGGGTCATGTGTGAAAGACACAAAAGACCAGTGTTATCAACACAATGGGAAAGATGTAATGCCATCGTTTTGTCATGGACTCTCAATTCAGTCACCAAAAAATTATTCTCGAGGATAGTCTATTCCTCTAATACTTATCTCGTTTAAGAAGATTTACGTAAAAGATTTGATAAAGTCAATGGTTCTCGAATTTTTTTTCTTCATTGGGAAATTAATTCTTTCACTCAATGACATCTCTCAATCTTTGGCTATTACAACAAGTTAAAGGAACTATGGGATGAATACGTAGCCTTAGTACCCCTCCCAACCTACGAATGTCACACAACTAAGTCTTATGTTGATCAAATTCAGCAATAGAAATTGTTTTAATTTCTTATTGGTTTGAATGAAGTTTATCATTAAGCTCAAAGTCAAATTCTTCTAATGAACTCGTTACCATCTGTTAATCAGGCTTATTCTCTCATCTTACAAGATGAATCACAAAGACAGCTTACTGGAGGCATTCAAAACCTGACAACTGATACAGTACTTTTGTCAAGATCCATTGTACCTGATAAATCTTCTAAACCTAAGTTTCTAGGTGAATGCAATCATTGCCACAAGAAAGGCCACAAGAAGGAAAACTGTTACCGATTGATTGGATTTCCTTTTAACTTCAAATTTACCAAGTCTAAGAAGACAGTTGAAGTACAAGCTCACAATGTTACTAATGAAGTATCAGAGTCTCAAAGTGCTCCCATTACTTCTTCAATTCTTTCGTTTACCGCTGAACAATAGCAACAGATCTTACAACTCCTAAAAAAGGAACACCCAGAGATGAGTGTCAATATTGCAGGTATCATCGCTTGTAATACTACTAAAACTTCTACTAACACGTGGATTCTGGACACAGGTGCCACGAATCATATGGTAACCAACATTCAAGGTCTTAATACCTTTTTTCCTTGCTCTTCTCCAAACCATTTTGTTTCTTTACCTAATGGTCAAAAAGTTCTAGTCTTGTACAAAGGAACATTTCCTCTTTCTTCTCATATTCAATTACAAGATGTTCTGTACATCCCTCAATTCTGTTTCAATTTAATTTCTATACCAAAACTCACTCGAGATCACCATTGCTTTATGGTTTTCTATCCAGATTTCTATCTTTTAGGATCTTTGGAGTGGAATGGTTAAGGGGATCGGTAGGATGCATAATGGCTTATATTTTTTCCAATCAATTACAGCAACCACAGACAAATGCCTCGCCACCACTCTCCCATCTTGTCCTGTTACTTTTGATTATAATGTATTAAACAAGCTTGATAGTTTTTCATTATGGCATAAACGATTTGCTCATGTATCATGCTCAACCTTACAACATGTTACATCAATAACAGATCATATTTCTCTCAATCCTTCTAAGCAAACTTTTACATGTTTTGTATGCCCACAAGCCAAACAAACTCGGCTACCTTTTCTAGATAGTCAAAGCAAAACTGATCATCCTTTTCAATTACTTCATATAGATATTTGGGGTCCATATCATTCTTCCACTTATCAGGGTTGCAAATATTTTCTTACTATTGTGGATGATTACTCACGAGCTACCTAAGTATTTTTAATGAAAACCAAAACTAAAACTACTACTCACATTCAATCCTTCATTTCCTATATTCAAAATCAATTTGCTGTCACTCCTCGCAAAGTTAGATCAGACAATGGGCTTGAATTTTTCACTCAGTAGCTAAATCTTCTTTTTAGTAGACTAAGCATCGTCCATGAAAGTTCTTGCCCATATACACGCCAACAAAATGGTATTGTAGAGAGAAAACACAGATGTTTGCTTGAAATGGCTAGAGCTCTCCTCTTTCAATCATATTTTCCCATTTGTTTCTGGGGAGACAGCATTAGAACTGTAACCTACATTATTAATCGGACTCCATCATCTGCCTTGAATTATAAAACACCCTATGAACTCATATATAACAAACCTCCAAACATTCATCATCTTCATGTATTTGGTTGTTTAGCATATGCTACAACTTTAACCCATAAAGACAAATTTGCTCATAGAGCTCATCCTTGCATATTCATTGGTTACTCCACAATATAAAAGGGATATATCCCCTACAATCTTATCTCTCACTCTATCCGGGTTCATAGGGATGTAACCTTTCTTGAACATAAGTTTCCTTTCCATGACAACAATTCAAACTCCATTGATAAATCTTCATTTTCAACATCATTCCCTCATGACCTTGACATATTTCATGACTCATCTCTTGTCTGTCACTCCAATTCCAACCCTGTTCATTCTCCAACTCAGCCAGATCCTTTTCATGCCTCTTTACCCAGCTCTGACATCACACCCTTAACCTCAACATCACCAAATTCTTTACCAACAACATCTGCAAAGCCTCAACCCTCTCCACCAGCAGATCATATTATAGCTCAAAGTCACAAATATTCTACTAGAATTGTCAAACCCCCCACGTGGAGTAAAGATTATATCTGTCCTACTATCCTCAAGCCATCCACTTCTAACGTTTCTACTTCTATCTCATAAGGTACTTCTCTTTCTTCTCCCTATCCCATTTCTAATTACCTTTCTTATCACCATTTGTCTTCTCCTTATCAATGTTTTGTTACTACTTCAACTTCTTTGGTTGAACCCAAATCATTTCAAAAAGCAATGCATCATTCACAGTGGATTACAGCCATGAAATATGAAATTCTGGCACTCGAAGCCAATCAAACATAGGAGCTTGTTCCTTTACTTGCTGGAAAACAGCCTATTGGTTGCAAATGGGTGTATAAGATCAAATATAATTTTGATGGTACAGGTGAAAGATATAAGGCAAGGTTGGTGGCTAAGGGATACAATCAACGAGCTGGGATAGATTACCATGACACTTTCTCTCCTGTCATTAAAATGGTCACTATGAGAGTTGTCATTGCCCTTGCTTCCGTTAACCGTTGGCCACTCTTTCATATGGATGTTAATAATGCCTTCTTGCAAGGTGATCTCCATGAAGAAGTGTACATGACCTTACCACAAGAATTTGACAACCAGGGGGAGAAAGTAGTATGTCGGCTGTACAAATCACTTTATGGGCTCAAACAGGCTTCAAAGCAGTGGAATTCAAAATTATGTCAGGTTTTTATCTCAGCAGGATTTGCACAAAGCAAACATGATGATTCCTTATTCATAAGAAGAAAGGAAGATGCTCTCGTAATTCTTCTGGTCTATGTAGATGATTTATTAATCACTGGAAATAAGGCGAAAGCAGTACAAGAGACAAAACAATTGTTACATGATCACTTCAAAATCAAAGACTTAGGGGAGTTGAGATATTTCTTTAGAATTGAGATAGCAAGATCCAAAAAAGGCATTGTCATGAATCAGAGAAAATATACTTTAGATTTAATTTCTGAGGTTGGGTTGACTGATTCGAAACCAGGGGGAGTTCCCTTAGATCAAAATATCAAACTGACAGCATTTGAAGCAAACTCTGATATGGCTCGAAATGATCATGATCCCTTGATTGCAGAGCTAGGTGTATTCCAAAGACTCATTGAAAAATTAATCTACCTAACTATGACCAAGCCTGATATTAGCTATTCAGTTCAGACATTGAGTCAGCGCTCAAAATTGTGAAGTATTTTAAACCAAGTCCAGGCTTAGGATTATTGATGTCTTCTTCTAGTAAGATTGAGCTTAAATGCTACTGTGATTCTGATTAGGCAGCTTGTCTAACTACCAGAAAATCAGTAAGTGGCTTCATTGTAAAGCTGGGAGAATCATTAATTTCTTGGAGATCCAAGAAACAAAATATAATAGCGAGATCATCGGTAGAAGCTGAATACAGGGCAATGGGTTCAGCAGTTTCTGAGCTGGTATGGTTGATAGGATTGTTCAAAGATTTAAAAGTGGAAGGATTAGAGCCAGTAATACTTAGATGCGATAATAAAGCTGCAATACACATAGCAGCTAATTCGGTCTTCCATGAGAGAACAAAGCATATTGAGATTGATTGTTATTTTATGAGAGAAAAAATACAAGCAGGATTAATCGTTACTCAACATGTCAGAACAGAAGAGCAAGTGGCAGATATATTGACGAAGGCATTAAGCAAACACCAACATCATTATCTGTTATTCAAGTTGGGTCTTGTGAATGTTTTCAGCCCCAACTTGAGGGGGAGTATTAAAGATAACTGATGCCCGTGACTATCATAACGTTTAGTTAGTTAGTTGAGTCAGAAAACTAATCAGTTGCAATGTAGATGATATTTATATTCAGGGTGCTACCATAATAAAGTATCAATACATCATTCAATATCAAAATTTTTTCCCGTTCTCTTATCTGCTCATTACATATTTTAAGGGTCTAAATGTGGGTTGGGTAATATGATATTCATCTATATTGTATATTTGTTATTTATATTTCACATATATTTATATATATTGATCAATTTAATATATTGAAAAAGCAAAAAAACTATTAAAATAGCATTCTATTAGTTTTGGATTATATTATAGTTGTTTAAGACATATAATTCTTTGTTGTAATTTTGTATAAATAGATTTTTACATAAAGGAGTCTCAATTGAAAAAAAAAATTGTTCACTTTGAAATTTGTTTAAATAAATATAGGTTTGGCCTACCCATTTTAAAATTTACCACTAAATATGGATTCAAAGATGAAGACTATAATATCTTACCTGTAACCTACTCATAATCATCCCTATTTGTTACTATATGCTAACATATACAAAAGAAAAACACAAGTGCACGCACTTGTATAATGTGCAATTAATTTTAGTCAAAATGTTGAAATAAGGGTGGGAAAAGAAGAAGTTGATAATCAAGTAGATGAAGTAACTAGAATTGTTAATTTGTTGTAAAATTAATGAAAATATAAAAAATGTAACAAGAGTAAAAAAAATTGAGAGGAGAAGGAAAAAATAATTCTCATTTACTTAGATACTTCATACTTAGTATATAATTTCTATTTATAGGCCTTTAAATATAAAACAAACCTATGAGTTACAACAACAGAAATTAAAAGATTGATTTACATAATTGTACAATATAAATAATTTATAAGGTATATGCCATTACACATTAGAAGAGATCTTATAGAGTTATTCTTTAGGAGTTGTGAACATTCATTTAATTATATCATTTATAACACTATCTTTAATGTATATTAACAAATAATATATCTCATTAAAACTTTATTAATTAAGAAAAAAGTCAATGAGATAAAAACCTAATAAAGGAAAAAGGATATACAATATTTATAATAGTCAATATAAATTGCCTTATTAAAAATCTTACCAAAAAAATCCAATAGGATAAAACTTTAGTTAAGAAAAAAAAAGTACATGTCTTTTATTCCCCCTAATGCAACACTTTGTGTCTTTGAATTGGCATGTTTCAATACTATAAACCAAACTTTCAAATATGACAATTGACAATACCTTAGTGAACAAATCTACCAAATTATTACATGAATAAATCAGTTGAATATCTATATCATCATTTTTGTAAAGATTATGATTGAAAAGAATTTGGTGAAATATCTTTTATTTTATTTTCTTAATGTACCATCCTTTTAGTGAAGCTATGCATGATACTTTATTTTTATAAAATATTATTAAAATATTTTTCTTTAATGAAAAACCATACATCCCTTAAATATACTAGGTCATTAATCTAAACCAAATACACTCTTAACTTGGCCAACCATATCTAGCCAACCTTAGTCTTGAGCTTCAATTAAGGCTTCACATTTGGAACTCTATGCCTTATTTCTTAGAGGTTTTTTGTTGGTATAATTATACCTTCTACATGTAAATAAATAATATATTTAAGATTTAGTTTTATATGGATCAAATAAGTATTATGCATCTGCATAGCCAATTAATTATGATATAGATTTAGTTAAATAAAATAACTATATATCCTTCAAAGATATTACAATAAATGCTTAACTTAATTGCAATGTCTTTTTGTTAAAGAAAAACTAAATCTTGTTAACAAACTTATAGTAAATACAATATCAAGTCATTAAAATATATTAATGCTCCTATAACACTAAGATATTGTATTTTAAAAAGTTCATAATTTTGTTGAAAATAAAGAGATTTTTTATTCATATCTAGCGATCTTATAATCATTAGAATACTTAGTAGACATGTTTTATCTATAGAATCACTTTAAAATCTTTTTAATATAAGTTAATTGATAAAGAAAAATTGCATTTGTTATATGTTCGATCTGTAAGTTAAGACAAAACTTTATTTTCCTAAATTCTTTTATCTTAAATTCTTTTTTCAAATAATTAACTATCTTTTGAAATTTTTCAAGAGTTTCAATAATATTTAAATTATCAGTACATATAGTAATCATGACAAATTCTTATCCAAATATTTTTATAAAAACATATAAGTAAATTGGATCATTTTTATAACCTTTCTGTAATAAATATTTACTAAGATGATTGTATTTTAATTCATATAAGAATTTATAAAAACATATTAAGCAATTTTCCTATAGTCTAATCATGCTTTTATCATTTTAAATTCTTTAGAGATTTTCATGTCAATTTCACCATCTAATAAGCCATATAAAAAAAGTTATAATAATATTTATCAAACACATATCAAACTTTTTATGAACTATCAAACTAATAAGATATCTTAAAGTAATTGTATCCATCAAAGCATAATATATTTCTTCATAATTAATGCTAAACTTTTGCAAAAACTTTTGTACTACAAGTTGTACTTTATATTTAATGACTTTGTTTTTCTTATTTTGTTTTTACACAAATACCTATTTATATCCTACTAGTTTTACATCTTTAAGTGTTTGCGCTATAAGTCCAAAAACTACACATTTTGAGAGTGAGTTTAATTTTATTTGAATTGCATCTTTTCATTTTCGTTAAGCATTTGTCTATATTCTTTAACAAATTTAAGTTTAAGATTATCATTTTATTATATTAGTTTACTAGCAACAACTATATCTTTTTAGTTCTATCTCCTTTTTTTTTTTTTGGTAGTGATGTAACTTATTGAGATTTCTTTATTATTTTCAAGTACCTAAACCTCTTTTGATATTTTGTGATTAGTTATGTTTTGACTTTTCTTGAGTACTTACCTCTGTTAGATGACTATCTTGCATGGTTATTTGCTCTTTTTTTTTTTAGGATTTTTATCTTTTTAATCAATTGGTCTATTACACTTCAAGCATGGCTTACTCTTATTTGCACTAACAGATTGTCCTAATAGAATGTTAATTCAAATTGGAGCATTTTCAAGTGGTATATAAGATTTAGCAACTTTTTTTAAATCAATAAATGCATCTGACAATAGATTTGTAATATTTTGTAAATGTATTATTTTCTAAATTTCTAATTCACATTGCTTTATACAAGAATTTAGATGAGATAATGATAATACATTTTATAAAATTTATTTTTTAGCTACTTATTATCTCCTTAATGTTGAGAAAACCATTTTTTTCAAAATGACAATTGCCAAATTGTGTCATAGATAAAAAGAGACTCTTAACCATCATATATTCTTCACCTTCTTTAAAGACCCATCTTTGTACATTGTGGTAAAGTAATTAGAACATATATTACACATCTAAAAATTCTAAATTAGGAAATATTTGGCTCTTAATCAAAAGTCAATTGTAAAGGAAAGGATTTATAATAATTTGTTAGTTTGATAGTATAAGTGTTGTTACATGTAAAATCATATATCCCAATATCAAAATGGGAAGATTTATTTTTATAAGTATTCGTCTAACTATTAATTAGAGGTGTTTGATAAATGATTTTATTGAACCATTTTGTATGAGCATGAGCAACAGAATTTTTAACTATTATTTCACTAGATATACAATAGTCATCATCAAAAGTTTGAGATGTAAACTCACTAGCATTATCAAGACAAATGTCTTAATTGCATAATCTAAAAATTGTACTCTTAATCAAATTATTTGAGCAAATAAACTCACAAATGTTAGGTTACAAGTTGATAACAAGCACATATATAACCATTTTTGTAAATGCATATATCAAACCCATATAATATTCAAATGGTCTACATGGTGGATGAATAGGTCTGCATATATCTCCTTGGCAACATTTCAAAAATGCAAAGTATTTAATCCCAATTTTAATTATGATACTCTAATAATTAATTTACTTTAAGAACAAGTAATACATGAGATTTTTTTAAAATTAAAGAATCTTTTTATTCTCCAATAGATGTCCATGTGAATTTTTAGTAATTTTTTATATCATATTTGATCTGAAATGGCATAACCAATCATGCCAAACCATAAATGTATTTAAATAAACTTATGGTTTACTATATCAGGTGCTTCAATTATACTAATATTTGTAGTGCAAACTAGAAGATAAGATACACAATTTTTCCAAGACATATTTCTTTCTTGATATAATAATTGTGATATGCCAATATTCAATATTTTTCTCATTTGTAGTCTCAATATGATATCTATTATGGTTGATATCTTTAAAAATTAATAAATTTTTTTAAGATTTAGTAGAAAATAACGTATCATCAATAATAAACTTCATCTTCCTAAGTAATAATATAGTAATTCTTTTAGATCATTCAATAATTCTATATTACCCAATATAGTATTGACATTGGCATTCCTTATAATCAAATGGAAAAAAAAAATATTTTTCATCTATAAGCATTATTTGCGAGACATAAGTTTTACCATGGATCTTATATCCAATCATAAAATGGGAAACATTCATTTTAATTCTTCAAGAATTAAATCATATTCTATTATGCATAATTTTTAAAGAACTAACATATATTATATTATCATATATATTATCATTATACATTTTTACTACTCATTAACAATATAGTATCAACTATTCCAATATTGCTATAACAAAAGTACATTCTAAATATGAAACATTAGGTTTTTTTTTCCAAGTGATACATGTAAAGATGTGTGTGTGTGTGTGTGTGTGTGTGTGTGTGTGTAAAGGAAGAAATTACAATTGGTCTTCTCTTTTAAGATCTTAATATCTGCATATAAATTGTCACAATAAAACATATTACTATCACAAAATAATCATTCAATATCTTATGGTAGGCTTTACGACTTTTTTGTATTTTCAAACTTAAAGAATTTATGGCCATTTGTCTTTATGAATTTTTACTATATTCTAGTCATTGGTCATAATTTTATGTCATTTAAATAATTGTAGCAAGTTATTATTAACCTTTAATGATTAATTTATGCATACGTCATCAAATTCTTTGGTGGCACAAAGTATATAAACTATTAGCTTTTAGGATTATAATAAAAATATCATTTACAATCATTAATTTATTAAAATATACCACAAAATTTTTCTTTATATATACACTATTCATTTAACCGATGAAATTATTGGTTACAAGATAATTAAAACTAAAGGTCATGTAACTATTAGCCATTTAATCATGTTTAACCTTTTGGTTTTTGAAATATTTGCCAATATCAAATTGATAATTATATTATGAATATGAATAAAGTATTGAATTTTTTAATAATATAAAGTAGAAATAAAATATTTCTTATACCCTTGTGTGATAAACAACAAAGTCTAAGGATTGATGCTTGACACTAATTTGATAGAGACTTATATTGATAATGTATTGTAAAATTAATTAAAATATAAGAAATATAATAAAAATAAGAGAGGAAATTAAAAGGAGAAAAGAGAAGATGATTCTTATTTATTTGTATACTTTTTGCATAGTACTTCTATTTGTAGGCTTTTAATCATAAAGATAAACTTATAAATTACCATAACATAAATGAAAAAATTAATCTCTATATAATTATATAATATAAATATTTTAACAGTTATGGAGTATATGACCTTAAACAAGAGAAAGAATCCTAAAGTCATTCTTTGAGAGTTATGGTCATCTATATAATTATATCATGCACAACATAGTTTTTATTTTTAAGACAAAGATAGTTATTAATTTATTTAACATACATATTTTTGAAGCTTTATATATATATATATATATATATATATATATTTAAGATAAAATAATAATTCAAGAAAAAAGAAAAACACACAATGCTTTCATATATTATAAATTATTACACATCCTTTTTTTTAACCAAAAGATTTCTTATAACTAAATTCATTTTAACAAAAATATCCTTAAGAAGAATAATAATTTCATTTATAAAAAATATGACTTTTCAAATTTTTGTTTCAATATTATTTATTTTGTGTTACAATAATAAATTTAGTTTATTCTAAAATGTTATTACATTTATAAGTGTTTATGTTGGTTAAACATATATATATTAATACATATATTATTGATAAAATTAAATTTTCTTAATTATTGCCTTTTAATTAGTTAGATTTATTAAAAAAATTTATCTTGTGAATATATTTTTTGTTTTTAATAATTATTCATTTTCTTTTAAATTATTTTAAATATATTAAATTAAAGAAATAGTTATTTTACACATTTATGAATAATTTAGTTAAAAACAAATTTAGTTGTAAGGTGAATTTTGAATTTTAGAAAACAACAACCATATTTGAAAGGAAAGGAGAGTAATATCCAACCTACTTTTTTAGTCTTTCTTAATAAAGTTGTTAATGTATTAAGAAGTTTTAACATATATTTGGTCATGAAAAAAATAAGTAGATCAAGATAGGTGTAATAAAGATTATGCAATTTTTTATATGTTTGCTATTAAGTTTTACAATTAAAATATGATAAGTGTACAATTTTTTATATAATAACAAAAGAGAAGGAAAATAATTTTGAATTCTACCTTTTTTAAGAGAATGTTAAAGGCTATATAAAAAGGAAATTACAAAGGGAGAATATGAGAGAAAAAACACTCCCAAAAAATTGACTTACAAATTTAAACTAAAATCATTCTAAATAAGGAATTTAATCAAATTCATATCTAATTTCTTTAATTAAGGGATTTACATCTATTAAATACTTATAATTAAGAATAATATGTTAACACTCCCCTTCAAGTTGAGGAATAGAAGTCTTTCACTCTTAACTTGCATATAAGACCATGAAATTTCAAGTTATTTAGCCTTTTTGTTAAAACATCTACCAATTGCCGGTTTGATGATGACATAAGACATGCAAATTGGTCCTTCTTCTAACTTTTCTTTAATAAAAGTTCTATCGATTTCAATATGATTTATCCTATCATTTTGTATAGGATTATAAATAATATTAATGGTTGATTGATTGTCGTAATAAAGCCTCATAAGACCTTCCTATTTGATTTTCAAGTCATTTAAAATGATCTTCAACTAAAGGAGTTCTTACACTCCTTGGTCATTAGCTCTAAATTTAGATTCTATAGATGACCTTACCACCATATTTTGCTTCTTACTCCTCCATGTCGTTGAATTCCCCTTAAGAAAAGTATAATAACCTATTGTTGATCTTTTATCCATCATAGATCTTACATAGTCAGAATCAATGTATGCTTTAAGATTGAGAGTATTGTCCTTTTTGAATAAAATGCCCTTCCTTAAACTACTTTTTAAGTACTGAAATACCTCATAGGCTGCTTGGAGGTGTCATTCCCAAGGGTCATGGATGAATTGGTTGACCACACTAAATGGATATGTTATGTCTAATCGAGTGTGAGAAAGGTGTATGAGTCTGCCAACTAGCTTTTGATACATTTTTTCGTCAATAGGTGGTTCTTCTTTTGCTTTTCCCAATTTTTGGTTTAGATATATTGGGATGGAGGCTAGTTTACATCCAAACTTCCATATTTCTATCAACAAATTAGTAACATACTTTTGTAGTGATATAAAGATCCTTTGTGAGGAATAATCTACCTTAATACTGAAAAAATATTTCAATTTTCCTAACTCCTTTAACTTGAACTCCTTCACTAGTCTTTCTCTTAAATCAAGTTTTTCTTTCTCATCATTACCAGTTACAATGATGTCATCTATGTATACTAAAAAAGTTATAACTCCCCTTATAGCTGAGTATTTAAAGAAGAGAATGTGATCGTCATGGCTTTGCTTGTACCTAGCCTTTTTTATCACTTTTGCAAGTCTTTCAGACCATGCTTTAGAGGACAATTTCAACCCAGAAAGAGCCTTTTTAGCTTGTAAACTTTGCTACCCATGCGTTTTTCAAATCTTGGTAAGATATTTATGTAAATTTCTTCATTTAAGTCACCATGAAGGAAAGCATTTTTTGACATCATATTGTAGTAACTGCCAATTGTAGTGTGTAGCTAACAATAGCAAAATTCTTATGGTGTTCATCTTTGCAACTTCAACAAATGTCTCTTGGTAATCCACCTTATAAGTTTGCAAGTATCCCTTGGCCACCAAATGAGCTTTATACATTTTTTTCGAGACCCACTAGCCTTGTACTTAAGTGTAAAGATCCACTCGCAATCAACAATGTTCTTCCATTTTAGTTTATTAACAATATCCTATGTTTTATTCTTTTCTTAAGCCTTCATCTCTTCACTCATAGCATCTCTTCACTCTTTTTTTGTCAATACCTCAGAAACATTGTTAAGGATATCAATGGTATTTAAACTTATAATAAAATTTTTACATGCTGGTGACAGGTACTTAAGAGAAACATAAAAAAAAAAGGTAAAGTTGATGTTTGGTGCATTCTCTAGTTTCTTTTCCAAAAATAATGGGAAGATTAAGATTTGTTGTGTGTATAAGTGTGTTAATAGATTGAGTGTCTATAGATTGATTAGAACTTATTATGTTTTCAATCTCAAGATTTGAGTTGGATTCTTCGACTTGTTTCGTTTTAGAAGAACCTTTTCCTTTAAATATACTTGAAAGAAACTTGGAAAATTGTGAGTGCCACTAGTTAGGATGGGAGGTGGTTTGAGTTGTTCAATCACTGGGTTGGGAAATGGTTCATGTTCTGTAGGTTTAATGGCTCAAGTTGGAAAGTCAAGGTTTTTTAGTGGCTCAAAAACCTTACAAGTACTATTTTCTATTCTAGAAATCTCCCCTTAAAGATGGAACTTGAAGAAAAAAAGTTTTATTTCAACAAAGGTAACATCTACAGAAATGTAGAATTTTCTAAAAGAAGGATTATAACACTTGTAACCTTTTTGCATGTAGGAGTAGACAAGGAACACACACTTAATGGCTTAAAGATCAAGCTTGTCTCTATGTTGGTTGTGAATATGGACAAATGCAATGCATATAAATACTTGAGGTGTAAGGCCACTAGAGGTTCTAAAATGGGATAGAGGCTAGTAAGGATTTTTAGAGGACTTTTATTGTCTAAAACTCGAAAAGGGATTCTATTGATCATATATGTAGCAGTGAAGGCAGCCTCTCCCTTATATGACTTAAAGACATTGCCTTAAAAGAGGAAGGTTAGAGTAGCATTAAGTAAATGTCTATTTTTTTTCTTAACTACTCCATTTTGTTAGGTTGTGTTTACACATAAAGAGTCATGAATAAACCCTTGTGATTGATAGTATGATCACAAGCTCTAGTTAAAATATTCCCTTTTGCTATCTAATCAAAACCTCTTTATTTTTACCTTGAATTGATTTTGGATTATTGAATGGAAGTTAGGTATGGTGGTGCACATATCATATTTATATTTTAAGAGAAAAAACCATGTAACTTAAGTGCAATCATTAATTAAAGTCACAAACTAATGAACCCTAAAAATATTAGGTGTACGAGAAAAACCCCATATGTCATTATGAATTCAATGAAATGGATAAGAACTTCCTTTATTGCTAATAGGAAAAGGTACATAAGTATGCTTTGCCATTTCACAAACATCACAATGGAAATTAAAAGTTTCTAATCCTTGGAATAAATAAGGAAACATAATCTTCAAGACTTTAAAAGATAGGTATCCTAAGCCAAGGAGATATAGCTAAATGTCATCTTTATTTGAGGAACTAAGACAAGACAATGACAAATTATTTCTACCTTCTTGTAATGGTTCAAGATAATAAAGGTTGTTCCTTTCCCTAGCAAGTCTAATCCTTTTCCTTGAGTCTTGGTCCTTAAAAACTCAATAATTAAAAAAAAAACAATGTAACATTGAAGGTCTTAGGTGAGTTTTTAGATAGAAACAAGGCTAGCTAATAGTTTTGAAACATGCAAAACATCTTCAAGGATTAAAATAGGTGTAATGTGTATTTCTCCCCCCATCCCCAGGCAACAAGAGCCATTTGTAACAACAATTTTTCTATTACTCAAGCAAGGAGTATAAGTCTAGAAAACTTAAAACATGGGGTTCATATGGTTAGTAGCACCAAAATCTATCATCTAAAGGTTATCATATTTTTTTTTTCCTGAGGTATTCATATAAAGAAGGAATGGAGATTTACTTGAAAGAGCTAAGAAGTAAGTTCTGGAAGGCTTCTTGAGTGGCTCTAACAAATTTCTCAGCTTATCAACCTTTTCAATGGTGAATCTCCTTACAATGGGCTACTCTTCAACTTGAGTTTGTTTTGTCAAGTATACCTGCGATTTCTATTCTCTAGTAAAATTTCCTATTCTTGGCTTGGTGATTCCTATATAGTTTCTGACATTTTTCTTTAGTGTGCTTTGGCTTCTTATGGTAGCTACACCAGAGGTTGTCATTGTTATCTCTCCTAGGCTATTTAGCTGAATCACTCTTTGTTTTTTTCTTAAAGGCTTGTCTTTGTCATTAGAACTTACCCATCCATGGCTTAAGGTTCAAGCATGACACTTCTTCAACTCTCATAAACCTGAACCATCAAAATTGTCTCTTCTAAAGATGGTGCGTCTTCCTTGCCACGAATCTAGATTGTGACTCGATCAAATTCAACATTTAAATTTGTCAAAAAAATCATTAACTCTATCTCTTTTAATATAGCCTCTCAAGATGGTAGCATCTTCAAGGCATTTCATTTCAAAAACATAATAATGGTCTAGCTCTTGTCACAGATTTTGTAATACATATGCATAATCTATGATAAATTTTTCTCCTTGCTTAGTGGCTACAATTTTGACTTTGATTTCATATACCTGAGTAGCATCATAGGCCTTAAAGTATGTATGTTAAATAAAGTCCCAAATTTCCTTGGTTGAAGTCATAAACATGCAAGTGTCACTGATCATAGGATTCATGAAATCCCATAGCTAGGACATAATCATTAAAGTCTTCTTCATCTTAAGCATCAAACTTTGAGTCACTCCTTGTTGGCCCTATTCCAAGGAGATGGACGAGTCTCCCCTTGCCTTTAAGGTATGTTCAAACAAATTGGAACCACTTAAAGTAGTTCTTCCTATTGAACCTATAGGTGGCCTAGATATGTTGGAGTTTTCCAATCTTTTGAACAACATTGGATTCATTAAGTTGAATTGAATTGTTGGTGGAGGTTCCAAAGGTTGACATTGTGAGTGAATCAAAATGCAACAATTAAAGTTGTCGAACTCAAGAAAGAGGAGGAATAAAGATAGAGTAGGCAACAACGAAGGCTACCAAAGAGGAATTTAGAAAGTGACAAAGGTTTCAAGGGACGAAAGTGGATCAAATCTAAGTGCTCTAATACCGTGAAACAAAATAATTTTGAATTCTACCCTTTTTTTTTTAGGTAAATGTTATAGGGTTATAAATAGGAAATTACAAAGGAAGAATATGAGAGAAAAAACACTATTAGAAAAATAGAATTGCAAATTTAAATTGAAATTCCTCCAAATAAGAGATTTAACCAGATTCTTATCTAGTCCCTTCAATTAATGGATTTAAATCTTTTAAAATATTTACAATAAAGACTAATATCTCTACATATAATAACATAATAAGTGTATAATTTAATTAAAAAATCATATACTTATACGAAAAAATTATTCATTTGTTATATTATTATTAAAAAGTCATACAATTATTATATTTTAATTAAATAACTTAAAAATATAAATATAAATAAATATAAGTTTTTTCCCTTATAATAAACATACAAGTATATTAGAATAAATATCAATAAAAATGTATTTGATATGCTTAATTTTTATTATAATTAATTTTGGTATTATTATTTTTAATAGACCAACTCAATTTAACAAAATTTCCAATAAATTAATTAGCTTATGTAAAGTGGCCTTTAAATGATGTACTTAAGAACTAAGCCAGAGACAATGAATTTCATTTGGCTAAATTCGAGTGGCTGGTAGATTGGTACACATTGTTTTCTCTGTTTATTCTGGTGAGAGACAGTGAAGAAGAAGATAGATGATACAGGATCCCCTGTATTTGTTGCGAGAAGTATAGTGAGAAAAAAGTGTAAAGAAGAAAAGATTTGGACTCTTCCTCTACTGCTTTCTAACTCTTTCCTTCTTACTTTCTCAAAAATATACCATGATCTAGAGTCTAGATAAAGTAAATGCACAACATCTGCAATGAGAATAGATATGATGAATAATACTTGATGGGCATTAAAGAATGGCACCAGTATATACTGTTACTGGTTCGTTCATATCTGTTTTTGTGGCCTTAGTTTGTGGTTGATGACAACATCTTTCCCCTTACACTACAAACCCTATATGTCAGAAGCCTTCAATAATTGATGCTAGAGCCCGTATGTTTCAGGCTAACAAGGTAAAAAACTAGAGTGTTAGTATGTTACTATTTGCCTTGCCTTCAAGTAAGAACCTACTCTGCTCCAACCACAACCTATCCCACTGAATTGCAGTTACTTATTCCTTGCACGACCCCCTTCATTCTCACCCTTGCTTTACCCTTCACTCTTCCCTCCTCACTTTGTCTCAGTACTTTTAAGACCCAACTTTTTATACAGGTAAAATACATTTATAAAATTGAATAAGTTATATTTTCTTTTATGAGAGATCTATAAATTTACTGTTTTTATTTTAAAAAATATTTTTATTAAGATTAAAATATATGTTATATTATTTTTCTTAATGATAAAAAAATAAGTTATAATTATGCTTATTATAGTTAAAATACATTGATATTTATTACTTATATAATATAATTAGTATTAAATATATATTTGACTAATATAAAATAATTATTTTAATTTAAAATAAATTTAAGTTATGGTTTTTAACACTAAATTAAATAACATTAAAAGAAAAGTTTAACAAATACTTATTTAATAAATTAGTCTTTAAGAAAAGAAACCAATATTATACACAAAGTATTTGTGGTCATTTTTTAACTTTAATAAAAATTTGTGTATATTTACATAAAAGAAGAGAGAATTGTGTTATGTGGATACCTTTTAAAGAAGGGAAAAGTCATTTACCCGCAGAAAAATTTTGATAAAAAATTTTATTGTGATTATTTTGGAAAAAAATGTAAAAGGAAAAAATTCATCAATCTAAATTTTATTTCAATTTTTTAAAGAAAAATCTTTTTCACATTTATTTTAACTCATTGCTATAAGTCTACAATATGAGAACATTTTTATCAAAAACCAACATGGGTTACGTTTGGATTCAAATAAAAAAAAATTGTCATAAAACAAATACAAAAAAAATTTCTGAAATTTTTTTAAAAAATTTAATAATATTTATTTTCCTACAAAACAGAAGGAGTATTAGAGTACTCTTGGAGTACTTTTGGACCCAGTTGAATTCTCGTTGATAAAAAAGAAGCCTCATTACAACTGTCAAAAAGTAGTAAGGGGAAAGTACCGCAGTAAATCAGCAAGTGTTACTGATATCACTTTGCCACCTCAGAACTAGGGTTATGTCATGCAGTTCCAGAAGATGAAAAAGAGGAGAATTCAACACAGAAAACAGTTCTAGTTATAGATTGAAGTTGTATCTCTATCCAGAAAGGATGTTAAATGTAATCTATTGGAAGAGAGTAAATACTCAGGCCAATTATTGTACCATTTGATTAAACATACCGTTAAATGATTGGAATCTTGATAGCAAGTAATTAAGAGAAATTTCAAAAGAAAAAAATTTAAGACAATTCCAATATCACAAAGGCGTCTCGTCCGATAATGGGTGATTAAGACGGATTACCTATTGGTCCTTACTAAACTTTTCAAGACAATTATATGACACTACATTTCACTTACCAGCTCTAATAATGTCTTATTTTCGACCAAAAAACAAGTATGGGAAAATATGACTCGGTAGAAAAAATAAATTTTGAAATCACTGATGATGCAGGTTAACTCGGAATGAATCAGAAAATGTTGTCTGTGTTTTATGGAAGATGGTTTTGAGCTGATGTAGAACACACTGTAAAAAGTCAGAAACCATATGACCAACTTAATTAAAACGTTGGAAAGGTTGTTTTTATTCAAGTGTACCCCCCTCTAACTAAGATTCCTAGCTAGCATGTCCAAATAATATACCTTGGTGGTGCACATGGCAAGAACATGGAGATGGAGGAAAAAGTCTATAAACTCCCTCTGCTTGTCTGCAAATCTCACAAAAGTTAAAGAAAAAGCCAATGACTCATGAAAACAAAATAAAAAAAAAAATTATACTTTTTTTTATTTATGAACATGTTTCAATTATTTGGTTCTTAAATTTTATTTTTAAGAAAGTAAATAAGTTTGACTCACTATATATTAGCATCCAATAGTCAAAATCAAGGACTAAATCATCAAAAAAAACAAGAGTAATAAATCAAAAATTTTTAGAGACTAAATCATATAAAGATAAAATTTAGAGATCGGAAAAAAAGAGAAAAATCATGATAGCTTTTTTCTGAGCAGAGGCCAACCCATAAACTCAAACTTCTTGGGGACAATGACACCAAGGACCCCATTCATGTGCTGCGACAATGGCACAAGACAAATTTTACTGTGGGACAGACACAAGGGGATCCCCACTGGTGGGTCTATACCTTCAAGAACTTGTACCTCTCCTGACAGATTTAGCTGTGGATGCTGTCCCCCTCTGGTAAATAAAAATCTCTAGCTGAGATACTTACTCAGATACAAAACACAATTAAGCAAAATATATACTGTCTTGGTACGTCTTGCTATAATTTGAAGTGTCAAGCGTATATGATATGACAATCGACAGATAGGGACTGTGAGGTTTGACGCGCAAATTGTGCGTATTATAAGTCTTGTGTGTATTATATATTTGGGTGGCAGTGACAAGTTTTGGTTCATGGGTGAAGTAGCCATGGGAGAGTTCAAGCACTTTGTGATTGTTAAGTTTAAGGAAGGTGTGGTAGTTGAAGAGCTCATCAAAGGGATGGAGAAGATGGTCTCTGAGATTGATGCTGTCAAACGCTTTGAATGGTAAGCATTTGCTCTGTTTCAAGATATATAATCATGCTCTTCTCTACATATCTTTGTTTGGTCACCTTGTAAATAGCAATAGGAAGTAAGCATGAGGCCCTTTCCCTCTGATTCTGTTTAGCAAAGTTCTCAATTATTTTGACTCTAACTGGAATTCGAAATCAGAAACGTAAGCCTTGGAGATGATTCCAGCACCACTTAGTCGAAGCCCATCAGTTGTTTAGCATAGTTCTTATATCCTTGCTTACCATCATGTACTGTATTAAGTTTGATCCGTTAAGACTCTTGGAAACTTTGATAAAAAAAGTTTGACATATAAAGATATATGAATAGTTATTAAGATAATATCGCCTAATTGGCATTAAACAGGGGACAGGACATTGATAGCCAAGAGGTGCTGAGACAGGGTTTCACTCATGTCTTCTTGATGACATTCAACAAGAAGGATGACTTCGTTGCATTTCAAGGTCACCCAAATCATGTGGAATTCTCTGCGACATTTTCAGCTGCTATTGAGAACATTGTGGTTCTGGATTTCCCAGCTACTCTTGTTAAGCCACCACCAGCATAGCTTGATCCTGAAGATAATGAAGCAATAAAGATTCTATCTTTAAAAACTATTTATGTATAATTATGAGGTTGTTCCTTGTTCCTACGAGTTCTCAAGCTGTTTCAAGTTGTAATATATCACTTATGAATCATAAAGTCTTTTATTCGCCCTTCTGATAAATAGATCTTGGAGTTGGTATTTGGTAATAAGCACTTTTTTGACTCTGTTGCCTGATGAATTGAACGATTCTGAGGGACGACAATAGCTGTGATAAGAGACTTTATATTTAATAACATCACTAAGCTGAAAAAGCAGGTAACCGAAAAGCAACTTTAGGAGTCAGGAAATCAGAATCAATGGGGGTGAGGGAATTTGAATCATGCATCGATCGGAAATAAAAAATAAGCAATAGTCTGAACTTTGAATAGTGAGAGAAATAAAGCACAGGGGAAAAGAAAAAGGAATCTAATAGCCAAAAGTAACGTTCCATTTCAAAGGACATGGCATAATCACGTAAAGTAAATTGGACTTGTAGACTAGCTACAGATTCCCCGAGGCAATGTAACCTTTCTTATGAGAAAAAAGATAACAAAGAAAGAAAGAAAAAGGTTAAATTATTCTTTATTACTATAATTATTTTTAATTTTTAATTTTTTTATTTTTAAAAATTTATAATTAAATTTTTATCATTTTAAAAATATTTAAATTAAAAAAATTAATGAAACTTCATTAATATGTCTTCAAATTTTGTTTACATGATTAATTATATGTCATTTTAAAATTTTATATATAATTTAAATAAATTTACTCAAATTATTTACTTATATAATATAAGTTGTATCATTGAGTATACATATAAATTAATTTTATTTTATTATTTATTTTTATTTGTAATTAATATAAATCGCATATATTTAAAGTGTCAAAATAACATATAATTAATCATGTTAAAAAAATTTAGTAAGACTCAATTACAAGTTTTTAAAATATGAAAATTAGATTAAAATTTGAGTAAAATTATATGAGAAAAAAAATAATTTAACCAAGGGAAAAAGATCAATCTAGAGACGTATGGAGCCAACTCGAAAACCAAGCGGATGCAGTGGATTCTCGAAGACCGTGCTCTGTCTTCGTCCCTACTACTACTCTGATCCTGAAGGAATAAGCCCCAAAAGATTCAAGATTTGAGATTTCAATAAAGAAAAGTGCAGAATATGAAGAAATTCGGCATTCTTCATTCTGTTCTCTTGTTCAATCTCATATTAGTAGTTACTTGTATAGCCCAACACAATCATACAAACTACTGTGAAGAGATCAAAAACCAAACATCATCTTCATCTCTATTGAATAGCATGACCCTATGCAGATCACATAACCTTTACTTCAGAACATCTCTGGGCCTTTTTAGAGTCACTTCCGTTGATTATAACACTAGAACACTAACAATCTCACACTCTTCTTCTTCTTCTCTCCAATTTGTTTCTCCTGTGGCTGTCACAGCTGGTTTCCCTTCTCCTCCAGAATTTAATTCACTTCTTCTCCTCAATTGCTCCAGCAAAGAAAGAAATAGAAACCCAATTTCACCATTCATGCAAAATTGCAGAGAATTATGCTCAACTAGGCCTTATGAATGTTTACTTGTTCATGATCTTCACAAAATTGACAAGGGGTTTCATCCTAAGCATTTGAACTGCTCAAATTATATGTGGGTTCATAGGAGTTCTTCAGTTGTTAGCAGATATGGAGGATATAAGTTGGGTATGAGGATTTCTTTTGATATTCCAAATCATGTTCCAGATCTGTGTAAGGAATGTAAGAAGCCTAACGGGAACTGTGGAGCTGGGTTGAGGTGCTTATGCCACGCCAAAGATTGCAGTAAGTGATTTCGATTAATGTAAAAAAGACTTTTAGTTTTTTAATTTTTTGTTTATCTTGATTCCCTGTGGAAAACTTGTAATAATGACTTGGTGATTTTGACGATGTTTTTTCGCAGAAGACAAGATCCTATCCAAGGGTGGGTCCATAAACTCTATTGGTAACATCCTCTTTTCTCTGCTTTCTTTCATTGGTGTAGTAGTTTTTCTTATGGAAATCTAAGCAAGTTTATCAGAAGATTGAATTCCTGCTAGGTCAGAGAGTCGTTAATGATGAAATTAGAAATTTTACATATTTTAGGTGTGCAAGCTTAATATGAGTGTATGCATTTTGAATGTCATAGTTCATCTATGGACAATATTATGTGGTTCATGAATTACATATTAATAGAATTAATGTAATTAGATTTCAAGGGGTATCTTTAATATGTGGTGTTTGAACTTAACCAAGCAAGTTAGGAATTCACATGGGCCCAAAAGAAAATTATGAGACAGTGGTGAAATTAATAATTTATTTTTTCTCTAAAAAAAGTAAATTTAATATTTATGTGATTAGACATGAAGAGGTCTCCCAAAATTAAAATGTACCTATAAAGTGAATTTAGCTCTTCTTAAATGCCTCTTCCTTTTTCTCACTGTTCATCAACATTTTTTTAGTTGCTTCACGGTGTATGCTAATTTATTAAATTTATCTACAAATAAAAAATTTAAATATAGCAATTTTTTATATATTTAAAAATAATACAACAGCATAATTAAAAGTAAAATAACATCTTGCTTCTTCACGGACACTAAACTTTTTTATCATAATTTATATTCATATTTTTTAAAGAAATATCGTATTATTATTTTTATGTTAATACCTAAAAACATCAAAGAATTTCGAAATCATATTAATATAAATTTTTTCATATATTATAATTGTTGAATCCCGTCGATTGAATGTTTCTAATACAATTGTGGTGTCACTACACTTGAAATGTGAATAATAAGTTTCGATTTGTTTACAGTAAAATAAACAAGGACAAATTTCTAAAGCTCATACTCTTTTAATTGTTGAATTGTTTTCAAGATATTATTTATTATGAATCTCAAAACATTAAGAGTTCAAATTTCCTCTAATATCGCCTTTAAAAAACAGATATATTCATGCGCAGATGATTCTTTTTCTTTTCTGTTTTTCATAAAGTTTGAATCTTTTAAAATATAAAATGTATAAATTATTTTTAAAGTGAAGAAATAAAAAAATAAAAAATAAATCCCATACATATTTTTATATTTCTCTCATTTCAACATTTTACTAAATTTCATTAATTTAGAGAATCCCAAATCTTATTTATCACACATAAATAACGGCTCTACCTCCCGAGCGTCCCAGAAAGTGGAAACTAAAAAGACCCGTGAATATTGTCAAAGGACACAGAGAACAGACAGATGTTTAAATATATTTTACGAAATCACGTTTGGAGAGAAGTATAAATTCTTTACTTTTTGCAAATAATGGATTCCTCTTTACAAAAATGCCAATTCAAACATGCTATTATCATGGTTAATATTGATAAACATAGAGCTTCTATCATATGATAGAAGATAAAATAGTCAAATGTTATTATTACCTTAACCTAAGCCAAATCTTTTTCCCGAACGATAGGGTTTACATGTAATTTTTTAATTAAAATATAATAAATATATAATTTTTTAATAATAATATGATAAATATATAATTTTTATAAATAATTATATGATTATTTTGCACAATTATTTATAAAAACTATTTACTTATCATATTATTATAGAATAATTATATGTTTTATTATATTTTAATTGAGGAATATATCAATATATATATATATATATATATATTTCACAAACTCAATGTGTTGAGGTATCCATAATTCTAAAGCCCATTCTCCATTGCAGGCGATAAGTTGATCAAGTCTCATTTACATGAAATCATAATTTGAAGTTGTCAATTAATGCTTTTCACGTCTCTCTAAACACACGCACAATATCTAAATCTGTTTAAAAATAGAAGACTCAGAAATAAAACTAAAACGAGAAACACAAGGTCAAGGATTACGTTTTAAATTATTTCCTTTAGTTTTATCGGGACTGATAATGATGGGTTGGGTTTGTGTGGGATCCAGAACATATTCTGGATTGCGAGATAAGAACTAATTTCACATAATTTTTGGTTGCCAGTTGGATTGCAAGAAGTGGCTGGAAATACACCAAAATAAGCAAAGAAAATTCAAACATTGTTTGTTCATCATTTCAAACATGTTTTAAGGCCAAAACAGAAAAGAACCCCACCAAATTTCAGGGTGTGGGACTTTGACTTAGACCTTGCTGATGAAGATTAGGTCTTTTTCGGCTTGAATGAAGATTAGGTTGTATTCACATGGATTACAGATAACTCCAGACAAGATGGAGCAACTTGGAGAGATCCTATTGTATTGATTTTAACAGTAAAAATCTTTTTACGTACTTATTTTGTATTGATTTATATATAACATCAAAAGTTAATTCACTTGAATATAAATATATATATATATATATATATATTCCATAGTGGGAAAACTAAATCATTAGAAAGAGCTAGCGTGAAGAAGATGATCAAGTGCAATATTTTTTAAAATAATATATATATATATATATATATATTAACTTTTTTATGTTATTAAATTATACTTAATATCTCTTCTATTTTAAAATTTTCATTTAACGTACTTGATATTTAATATATATTGTAAATTTTTTTTATTATTTATCTTCTATCAATAAAGTTAAATTTTTACATAATATGATATTGTGATTTTATTATTTATATGATAATAAAAAAATTAAATTAATGTTAAATTTTAACATGAGATTACAATTTTTATTTTTAACATGATAATAAATGGATCTAAGTAATTTATTTATTTTTAAAAAACATATATTATGTATATAGTTAAATTTATTGACCAAAACTAAACAGTGAAAACTATTTTTAATAAAATATATCAAATATCAAGAAGTTAAATTACATTTTTTAAAATAAATAAAATATTAAATATAATTTAATCCAACCTCATCAAAAACTAATATAATTTACCTTATTCAGATGATGTCGAGGTGTTGGTTTTAAAAACATTCACCCAAAAATAAGCACATATTCTTGATTTTAGTCAATTCAAATGATTGTGCACAGGATCTTGTTGTTGCTTCTCCATATTATAAGATATCGGAAATTAGACGTACTTTTTCTGACCTTTCTTAAAATTATACAAAATTTTTTATCATTTAAAAAAATATTTTAATTTAATTTTAAATTTTTTAAGTTAAATATCTTCCCATAAACTTTTTTGACTTGCAAGAATTAAATTTAAAGAAAATTTTAGTTTTGAATAATATTTTTTATTATTATTAAATTTACTCTCCTAAATTATTAGATCTGAAAGAAAATATTTTAATTAATATATATTAATAAAAAATATTTTAGTTAAAAAATAAAATCAAACTTTAGTGTAATATAATTTTTAATTTCAAAAAATATATATTAAAATTAATAAAAAATTATATAATTTTAACAAAACTTAAAATATATATATATGTATAATTTACTTAATAAATTTATTAGCTCAACAACGAAACTCAACCATTACAACTACATGCTGAAATATGTGCCCCAAAACAGGGTAGTTATGTGACATAAAACCATATAGTTAGTCCCAACACTCAAGGCGTCAGCATTAGAATATAGCTTCTCACTTTCTGGGTTTAGAACTAATGCGACTTTTCCCCCCTCAAAGTTAATAATAAACCTAACTTGTATAGATTTTTTTTTCCAACCCATTATATTGCGTATGGTTAGGTGGAAAAAATTTTAAGAGAATGAAAATAAAAATAAAATAAAATCTTGTAATTAAAATTATATTTAATATGGCATAAAAAATGAGAATACATTTCTATTTTGATATTTAATATAATAATAATAATATAAGAATGAAAATAAAAAATGAATAAATGACTAAAATATCTTTTGAATCAAAACATATTAAAAATTAGTTTTTATTAGAACAAAAATATATAATTAAAAACTTCAAGTTAAAGATATTTATAATTTTATATTAAATTTTAAAATTATTTTAAAAGTTTAAAGACAACAAAAATAAACTATATAAGAAAAATTATAATTCAAGATTTCAAATAAAAATTTTTTATTCTTAAATTCTTTAAAATAATTTTAAAATTTAAAATCTTTCAATATAACATATTGTCATTTGAGATTTTTTTTCTTTTTCTATTCCAAACAATATATTCCCACTTAAATTCACATGAAATATCAGCATCATGAAATAATAACTATAAAATCCTTCAATATTTCCATATTCATTCTTCCAAACAACTTTTGTTTCAACTTCCATCTCCCTTTCTCTCTTTTTAGGTCATGTTTGATATCAGGGCTACTTAAGGGGAAGAAAAAAAAAAATGGAATACGATATCCCTTGCACTATCCATTTGGTAGCTAGTGTAGCTTTTCCCACAACGTGAAACATTCCAATAAATGAAGGAGAGTTAACACTTTAATAGGAGAGACAGAAAGGGAACGCATTCAAGGAAGAGGCAGTAGAGATTACTATTTTACCCTTGATCTGCCATTCATACAAAGGCTGAGATCATAGATAAGGTTGGCCGATAAGACATGGTAAGCTGCAATAAGACATATAAGCGCGCAAAACCTTTGATCTTTCCCACTGAGTCTTCACCTTCTTTAGGCCACTGCAGCTTGTGGACACCGTCGATGGACCCATTTTGTGGTGTCCGAAATATGTGATAACTATAAGAGAGCTTTTCAATGGAATGAATCTTCTTTGTTGGTTAGCAATAGCTCATTAGGACTCTGAATTGGAGCTTTTTGTGTTTTCCTTTTTTACTCATTATTCCTTTGTTTCAAAAATTCAAATCACAAGAAGTAAAACAAAAAAAAAACCATCATTATTTTTTAAAATTTATTAATTTAGGAGTGTTATAGTCTTTTTTGACCCTTTTTTCTTTTCATATCATCTTTTTTTTTTCTATCAAACCAAACATAAAAATAACATCTTTTTTCCATTCTTTCTTAAGTCATTCCAAACAAAAGTTGAGTCTCAATAGTCCTTTATATTCTCGTTCCCTTTATCATTCCTGTTCTCGACAAAATCCATTTTGCATGCCAAACGAACCCTTAATCTTTCTCTTCAAACGTTCCAAACATGCAAGTACAGTGGCTGAAACTCAACTTGGACTAAAGCAACGTATATGATGGGAAAACCATATTGTCGCACGCGGAATTCTTAGGAACATGTACTGGTTTTAAACTAATATCCACCAAATACAACCTAACTTGCAAGACCAATAAAGCACTGTACAACCTAAAAATGATTATGCACTATATATTTCACACTTATTTCTTAATTACCCCATTTCGAGTGAAAATAAAAAGCACCCAAAGACAGATATTATAACATAATAAATTTTAAAAGATTTTTTGTTGACGAAATCTTTACCATGGAGGAGAAGTGGGAGATTAATGATTGTTTATTAAGAAACGAGTTGAGGATTGGAGGCACCATGGAGTCATAAAAACATGTCAAAGGATCTGAGGGCATAGAATAGACCACTATGCCCAAGTGAAGACAGCTCGAATATCTCAAAGCCTAAATGCCTTGTAAATTGCTTCAATCTTGATCAATGTTTGAACTTCTATAAGAAGCAAGTTATACGTTAATAAAATCATACCTTGTCGTGTTCTTGTCTCCGTTGGTGGATCACAATCATAACCCCCCCCCCCAAAAAAAAAAGAAGAAAGTTCTCTGAGAAACATCACAGGGAGATTAATATGGTCAAGATATAGTGATAATTCATAAGATGCATCTTCAGTCATATCCCTGTCTTAATCCTAAAAAGCACGCTTGGGCATTCTAAAATATTAAAAACTTTTCGAAACAATTTGGGCATTTCCTTCTTCAAATCCTTGTCCAGGAAGAGAAAACGCAGAGAAACAGAGGGCTTGAAATAGCCCATTGCTCTGTTGTAACTCAGATTATTCTCTTTCTCTATGATAAAAAATGAACTGAGTGTATATCCTTTCAGGAAGAAAGGAGAAGAGTCAAAATCAAAGAGGGAAAAAAAACAGAAAGAATAAGAAATTAGATTTTCAAAAGACGAAAAAGTCCAAATTTTGCCCTTATGTGGCGGTCTTACAGGCATATATCAACAAGGAGAATTTCTGAGCATCCTTCTCCTCCGACCACAATCTGCTATCCAACGCACTCCTAGTTCTGAACATGAACACAGCACCCCCAGAAGAAGAAGAATTGAAAAACCAATCATGAACATCCCAAAGCAAATCCACAACCAACCCATCAACGAAAATCGTCTGGTTTCCCCTGAAATTCCATTGCAACCTCTTCACTCTTATCACTGTTTTCTTATCAATACAAACCGTTAGGACTGGACACTTTGTATTCTTCAACCCTTCGTTTTCTCCACTGCATCTTATCAAAATCTCGTGAGTATCCCCACTTTCGCAGAACTGAGCCTTCGTTCTGTAAAGGGTATTTCCTGAACAATGCTCTCGACGAGAAATCAGTGAGAATTTGGCCATAGGAGTACTGGTTTTAAACTTCTTAGTCACAATTTCTTCAGCCATCTCACCCAGAATTAGAGCTATTTCTGAATCAACGAGGATTAAAAGATAATACCCGTCAAGAGGTTCAGGGGCAGAATCGTACTTGGCATTTGAAAGATCCCAGAAAAATTCGATCTTTAAGTCTTCAGATTCCAGAAATTTGCTGCCTTTTTTCTTCCTCAAGAATCTCGAATTGGTGTTGAGTCTGAAAATTGCTGTTGCGGGGTCGTCATCGTTGAAGTTTATAGTGAGTCCTTGATTGGAATGGTTTTTAATCCAAGCGATTGTGATTAAAAGCTGCTTCTGAGTGGAGAGGGTGATTTTGTAGACGCAAGAGACTGAGTGCTGGATCGAAGGTGTGAGACTAGCAGATATACTAGTGTTGTTTGAATAGCTAGAACATGAAGAATAATGAGACACATTGACTGCGTTCTCACTGAAACAGGAGATTACGTCTCTCATTTTTGCAGAAACTATAGGTAAAGATCGAAACTCTAGAAGAAACCCACAAAGAAAAAGGGGGAAAAAAACCGTTTTGTTTGTTTGGGGTATTCTATGAGGAAATCAGAAGATCCAGGGATGGAGGTTATGTCTGCATCTGAGGTGTTTTAGATTTTCTGAAGGAGAAGCTCAGAGTAAGAGGATAAATGAGAAATCTGGTTTTCTGACCGGCCCATTACCAATTTATTTCGACTCTATCTCCGCGAAATGAAACGGAATAAAGTAAAAAAAAAAAAATATATAAAAAAGTAATTTTGAGTATTTAAAATAAATTGTATATTTTTTATTTAAAAAAATTAAATATTATTAAATAATAATTATAACAATATAATAAATATCATACAAATTTAAGAAAAAGAATTGCCTTTCCATAATGATATCTAAAACGGGTAGGGGTCTTGAGAGATGAAAAGTTGGAGAAATGAAAAAAATGAAAAAGTGAAGGAGAAACCTAGGGGGTGTGTTTTTTAAAGGTGTCTTTGCTAGTTAATACAAGGATTTAAAAAATGAAAAGGTGAAGAAAGGAAAAGGTTATACCAAAAAAAAGTAGGTCCTGTTCTGCATCTCAGCACTACCAGTGACACAATCCGGATCGCCTATTAATGAGAAGGTATTTTTTTAAAATCAAATGGTTTAAATTTAATTTAGATAGTTGAAATTTGATGTTGTACTTTTTTTAAAATATTTAATTTAAATTATTATATTTTAAAATTAATAATTAAAAAACTATTTTATTTTATATTTTTTATCTTGTTAAATAAAAAATATCAAAATCTAAAATCTAAAATTATCAAATTTAAGTTATTTAGATTTAATATAAATAGTTTAAATTAAAATAAATAAGAAACGACTAAAAATAAAAGAGGAGGAGATCCAATCCAATTGGGTGTGTTTGGTTCAATGGAGGGGAGGGGAGGGAGGAATTTTAATGGAGGGGAGGGGAGGGGAGGGATTTTAATGATACATTGTTTGGTTCAGGAGGGGAAGGGAGGGAAAATAATAATAGATAGACTATTTTGCCCTTATATATTTTAAAAGTAATAATAATATAATTAATTATTTTTTATTTTTTAAAATTTAATAGTTTTATTACCAAATTAAACAAATATTAAAAATTATCTATAATTATAATTATTTAAAAAAATTATGAATAAATAAAACTAACTAAATAATTAAACAAACAAATATGAAGACATTTTAGTCCAAAAATCAACTTTCCCTCCTAATCCCCCCAAATTGGAGGATAAGGAGAGGAGGGGAGAGGAAGGAAAGTTTAATGAAATTTTTCCTCTCTTCCCCTCTAAAATTACAAACCAAACAAGGGGAGGGGAAGAGAATCCCTCCCCTCCCTTCAAACCAAACAAGGGGTTAAGCTACAAGGTCATGTTTGCTTTGATTACTTTACCTCGGATTTAGGAATATCATTATGAGATGCAAGGGGAAAATGTTATCACTAATTGATTAGACTCATGGATTACTGATCGAAACGAGCGTAGCCCAAAAAGAAAAAGAAAGAAAAAATGGAATTTTTTTCCTTTTTTTTTTTTTGAGAAATTGTTTCCATGAGTACAGTTTATCAAATTTCAACCCTTATAATTCCCCTCGTTAATAACAAGAATTTCGGTTTTGTCATAAAGTCGCTTTTAATTTTCCCAGCGTCTTTATTGTAGATATAGGCTCCAAGTATTAAACAATAAAAATAGATGTTGATTGTTCAAATTTGTTAAAAATTATTGTAGAAAATTATAAGCAGCCAAAATATAAAATTATATATATTATATCCATTCATATTAAAAGTCAAACTATGATAAATTATATTAATTTTTTTAAATTTGACTAAATTATATTTGATATATCTTTTGTTTTAAATATTATATTTAATTTTTATTTAATTTATTTTTATCAATGAAATTAAATTCCTGCACAGTATATATTTTTTAAATGTTAGAAATTATTTAATTATTTTATTATCATATTATTAATAAAATTTTAATCTTATTGTTTTCTAATAACAACTTGAGAATTGTATAATTTTTACAAACAAATATATAGTTCTTCAATTAAATTATATATTTTTCATATTTTAATTATATAATTATATATTTATAATACTTTAATTGAATAACTTAATAGTAAAATTATAAGAAATTATATCTAAAACTAATTTTGGAACTCAATATCAACATGTTGCCTTTCTTGTTATGTTAAAAACAAATTATAGTGTTATGTTGTGTAAAAATTAACTTCTGTGACATAATACGAATTGGAAAATAGGTTTTTACAATATATATATATATATATATATTACAAAAATTAGGTTTAATTTTTAAAATAAAAAATATCAAATATAATTTGTTAAAGAAAAATAACGTAATTTACTCTTAAAACTAACAATGGTTTAATCTCATTGAAAACTGAAAACCCCTTAATTAAAACGTATAATCAAATAGTAACGATTGTTTTTAATTTTTGTCTTTATTTATCTAGGCTATAATAACCCTTGTTTACTCATCAGAAAACAAAAAAAGAATTTTCTTTCGTTTATTATAAAATACCATAATTCCTTAAAATGCTTGCCAGTTGCAGTTCCATGGCTATCAATGCCTAAATTTCTAGAGCACCGATTTGTTTACTCACACCGTTAAGTATGGACTAAACGGTGTGATTGGGATAATAATTTAAAAGTGAAATAGATAGAATAGAATGGATTAATATTTAACGTCCTAAGTTTTAAAATCTTTCTAAATTGAGAGATTTGGGATAGTTTGGGTTTCAACCTTCATTATTTTCCTTTTAAAAAAAAAATAGATTAATTTTATAAGAGTAATATTAAAAATTTTACTGTTTAAACTCACTCCACTCGATTAATGCCATTTTAGCATCCAAACAGTAGAGAGTGACTCTATTTATTTCTTCATTAAACATTTAATTACTTGAATGATTTATCTCTAACACCCCTATTTTGTACCACTCTATCCTCATCTATTAGTGAATAATTCACTTTACTCTTTTCAAAACTCCAAATTAAGCTGCTAAAGTCAAGAAGGACTCATCAAACAATTAGTATGTTTAGATAGATGAAAATAATGAAAAATATAAATAAAAATTAATTAGCATGTTTAAATTTAAATTTAAAATTTATTTTTTTTAAAACATAAGGATTACAATTTAGTAAAAATAATACTAAAATAATTTAAAAATCAAAATTCTTTTAAAAGATTAAATTCATCACTGATATTTTTTAAAGTTATCACTTATGTTAATTTGATATTCTTAATTTTACAAGAGTGATCTTATATGAGGAAATAATAAATATAAACTATTTTTATAATATTAAAAAAACTTAATTATAACTTTTTATCATATAAATAATACAATTAAAAAGCATCAATAATAACTTTAATTTTTTAATATTTTAAAAAAATTTAATTTTTAATATCCAAAATTATTTTTATTAAATTATGACCTTTATATATATATATATATATATATATAGTACTTCTGATCTTATATATAAGATATTTTTTTAAGTTTTGATTTGGTTTAAAATATCAGAAACAAAAAATTAATGTATGATATATTAATTATAATATTTTAATTATATTTTTCATTAAATGAATTTTTTAAATTATAAAAAATAGTTATCATTAATTTTAAACAATATTCATATTAAATAAGAATATTTTAAAAAAATTATTTGAAATAAAATTAAAAAAATTAATTATTTTTAATAATTTTTTTAATATTTATAAATTATTTATTTATTTTTTATATATAAAATAGAAAGTAGAATATGTTTTTCCCATTTCCTTTCGCCTCAATATAAACGCACTGTAACCGAACCGCCTCTCGAAAATATCAATATGGATAATCATGAATTTTTGAGTTGGGACCGTAAAACTGGGGGTCTCAATGCACGAAAAAGGCAGGGGACCGTTGAGGCAAAAATGGGATGAGATAGATGCTCTCTCTCTAACTTCGTTTCTGGCGCCAAAAATAACTGAAAAAAGTTATATTTAAGAGTTTTAAGATAAATATATTTATATTAAAAGACATTAAATTTTACAAGTATTTTTAAAAAATTTAACTTAGAATTCTTCATTATAAATTTTTATGTAGTTTAAATTTTTAATTTTAAAAATTTTAAAATAATTTCATTTTTTAATTTTTAATTTTTTTAATGTAAATATCTTTAATTTAAAGTGTTAAACTATACTTTCTTTAAAATAACTTTACTTCTTTTTGTGACAATCAATAATTGAAAAGAAAAATTATAATTAAAGATTTTATGTTAAAGGTATTTATATTAAAAAATTTTTAATTTTAAAATTATTTTAAAAAATTTAAAAACTAAAAATTGAAAGTGTATAAAAAATTATAGTTTAAAATTTTTAGTTAATATTTTATTTTTAAATTATTTAAAATAAATATAGTATAATTTTTTTTAATATAAAAAGGGTCAGTAGGAAACTATGAATAATGTGACAGAAAATGTTGGGCCCACAAAATAAATTTGGCCTCTGGACCCACCAACCCTACTCCCAAAACATTTTATAATTTGTTTGACACTATTTTTTTTTCAATTAAGGTAAATTTGACATCTTAAACTTCAGATTGAATTAATATATATTATAAGCGGATGACTTTCTCTAATTTGTCTCTTTTATTGACTCTCAATATATATTAAATTTCAGAATAATATTATTTCATATGGCAGTGTGATTATTTTAATTGGTTATGGTGTACTAGTTTCATCCTTTTAATTTATAATATCATGTGGTTGCAGTTGGGAAAGCAGAGCATTAAAATCGACAATGCAAGCCCATGAATTATTAAAGCTTAGGTCAACACTTCCATCAATCTCTCTCGAGGATTTTTCTGCAATTAAAGCATAACACAGTGAAATTGTGAAGTCTGAAGTAACATTAATAGAATTTGCATGACAGCTTTTCAAAAGGGAAAGGAACAGTTAGCAGAAACTAGAATTAGGAATATCATATCGATTCAAGACCTTATGGTTGTGATTAAAGTTTTGATGCCAAGTTCATAAGAATGTAATGAGATGAAAGATAAATTGAATGAGGGATGGACAGGAAGTTGGAGGAATCTGCCGGACACACGTGTATAACAGTGCACAAGGCATCATGATTTAATATAAAAAATTATTAAATATAACAAAAATAATGCAAATGAAAATAATCATTGATTCTATTAAAATAATAATAATAATAAAATATAGATACTATTATGTAATAAGAATAATAATAAATATTGTATAGATTACATGTTCTTATTTTTTGTACTTTTTTTTTTCGTTTTTATTCTTTTTGGTTAACCAAACGTTTCTTAAGATACAAACAAGGGTAAGAGAGAAATGGATTCTCTGGATCCTTCAGTAGTATCTCTATAGTAAATTTTGTAAGAGGAGGGGTAGTATGGTTTTTCAGAAAGGAAAAAAGAAAAAAAGCTGCTAAAAAACACTACAGGGAATGAAATCCGAGCAAGGGCATATAATTTAGGCCATAGACCCCAAACAAGTAAAACATGATTAGCTCTCAAAGAAGCAATTATATTTATTATGAGTAGACATATAAGTATATAGAAATGGAATTTTGAAAATATATATTATTTATTTTTCAATAATTACTTTTAGTTATTTATTTGATATAAATTGAATCTATTTTAAATTTTTTAATCCGATCTTTTTCATTAACATCAAGTACATCGCGCTGAATATGAATCAACGTTTGGACTTGCTTATTAAAGAAGTTAAGGATAAGTCAAGGATTCTTTGTTTGTATCAGCATCTAACAATTACACTCTTGAAGAGTTACAAAATTAGGCAGAAGCAAGAGCCAAACTGTACCTGTGTTAATGCAGAAACCATTAGTTAGTAAGGCGGGATAGGGGTGAGATTGGTGCATCTAGTACATGAATTTAACGGATGATGAAAGGTGAATGAGACACGCATGGTTCTTTTCAATTAGAAAGGGAGGCATCCTCACTTTTCTTTTTCCTTCACCTCTTTCCTCTAATGAAGTAGAATAACCAGATTCCTTTCTAAATATAATGCTTCTCTCTGCAAATCCTGATTACAAACTTCCCTGCCAATGCAGCTCCATTAATGGCAGAAGCAATTCAGCTTGCTCACCAAACTGGCGAAGGTCTGTTGGACAAAGAATTGGTGTTGAGGGAAATCCATTACTCAAGTCCCATTTCTTCAGGTTTTTTAATAACAATACTGTAGTATATGTAAAAAAAAAAAATTCACATATTATGGTTTTATTATATTTGATTCATTTTAATGTCTTAAAATAATTAATATAATTTTGGAAAAAACTAGACACAATATATATAGAACTTATTTAAACGATAGACACCATGAAAGTGATAAATATCATCTTTTTTTTTTTTTAAATTAATGTATCAATTTATTAAGAAATTGAGATGATTTAACCCTGTTCTTATTAGAGAACCATTTAATAAAAAATTTTACTTGATTCTTTGTCTGATCTTGAAATGCTTCGTCTCTATAGCCAGCTTGTTCTACCCTATCATGGGGTCCACTTTTTGAAAGTTCCTTTCTTCTTACTAACCCTTTACAAAATGGTAGTGAAAGCAGTGATAGTAGAGATCCATAGTAGGACTCAGCAATGAATGAAATCCATATACTTTCTCCGGTTCAGTATGTGAAATATTTTTTAGAATGTTTATTTGGTCTAAAATATAAAACACTATATAATTTTTTGTATTGACTTTTTAAAAATAATTTTTTTTAATATTAATTTAATTTTTTTTCTTCTATAAATAAGGACAAAAATAAAAAAAAATAATAAATTTAAAGAGTTCGAAATAATAAAATAATTTTATTAAATTGTATGAAATAATTAAAAATACCTTATAATATAAACTGGAGAAGTATATATATATATATATATATATATATATATATGTCTGCTATGACTAACTGAAAATCCGTATAATGTTTCACTAACTTTGCATGTGACTCTTCTTTCACTTTATATATTCTCTTTTGCTCATTTTATTCAAAGCAGCTATGGAAACTGGTAGGATCCCACTGTTTTCTTCTTTCCCATTGAATGCTAAACATAAGTTGCGCTATAAGATTCCAAAGGGCGATAGTACACCGAAACACAACGTGAGTCGTGAGGGTGAGAAAGAGAAAAGGAATCCTACTCTTACTGAAAAAGGGAATTCTTTTGTAGCTAATACCAAGAAATTCCCTTCAACCAAACACGCTTAGGAGGCAAAGGGTAATTTTTCATAAATTTCATTTGAGCTTCTTTTGACCGAAGCAGGACCCAGTATACTGTGTCCTCCTTCATGAAACTTCAGGGAAGCTACTGGCAAGCGGGAATATTGGGAATTGACCACTTGGGCCAGCTCGTGAATTATACCCTTTTTAAACTCCTCATGATTTTATCAAGGTCTTTGGGAAATTTCAAGTGTTATATAAATTTGTTCAATGAGTAATACTGAACATAATTATAAAAATCACATCAAATTAGATAATCAATGTACTGGTCATAAAATTAGTTTATTTAACCTTTAAAATTAATAAAAAAAATTAGTTAAAATTGATAAAATATATAAAAAATAGCCGATTCAACACTAAATTAGTCAAGAATTATTTTTTTGTTTAAAATAAGATTTTGAGATTTTGTAATGAAAACTTATAATATTTTATGAATTTTACTCAGCTTATTTTACATAAATTCATTATTACATGTAAAATATTTTAACTATTTTTTATATTTTCAAATATTTATATCTATTTTAAATATTGTTTTATAATATATAATTAATTTGATTATAAAATAATATATATTTATACTTTTTATATGTATTTAAAAAATAATTTAACTCCAATTCAACTAATTATTAAATCAAGAACTGCTTACATCCCACTTTTAATACATTAGTATTAAATACTGTATCAAAAAGATGGATGAAGTCCTTGTAGTAGTACGAGTCCAACGAGGAATGCTAAATATGCCGATCTATTAATTAATGAGTTTAGCTCGTTAATACTAGAATTGTTTTTATATTAAAAAGATTCGAGTTTTAAAATTTTAATCGGAGCTAAATTTAAAAAGAAATTGCTAAAAATGCTTACTTTTCAAGTTTTAAAGTCATAACTCCATAATTATAGAGGTAGAATTATTTTCATTTGGGTGATTTTATATTCATTTTTCCTTCTAATTTAACTTTATGAAGTCACGTTTATTATTGTGGATGCGAAAAATGGAATTTTCTAACGTTTATGATTCACGAGTTTGTTTGTCTCTTAAATTTATGTTTGTCCCAATATTTAAAACAAAGTGTCTCTTAAAAAGTCTGAGTACACAAAAAATTAAGTATAAAAAAATTGTAAATATTAAATATTTATAATATCTTTATTTTTAATAAATGAATAATAATTTATAAATAATATTAAATAATAATTAAGTAATAATTATAAAAATAAAAATAACAGTTTGTTTGGTTGGACATGAAAAAAAATAAATAAAAGTTTGATGAAATTTTATTTTTGTCTATATAATTATTATTTAATATTATTTAAGATCATTGTAAGTATTTTTTATTTATAAAATTATTTTTTTTTATTTTTAATTTTTTGTATATTAAACGGGTGTAATATTTTTTAAAATTTTTATTTTACTTTTCCTTTTTCCCAGCAAACCAAACGGACCGTACAGGGAAAGCCATTTCCTTGACTATATTATAATCCACTGAATAAGACGCAATCTGTGGGTTTTATTTTAAACTCTCTTTGTTTTATTTTTGTTGAATTACTAAACAATTTTATAGAAATGTCCCATGGACCTGAGAAAGTACAATTTCATTCAATGAGTGTTAAGTCTTAAATGAAGTATTTAATGAGGGCAGCATTTGCCTATGGTTGAGGTTGAGGGGGTTCAAATGCAGGTAGCAAACAAAGTGGATGGGGATCCTCTCCCGTAAAATTGTCTGCAGTATCTCTCCCATGTCAAATCTCAACCATTCAACTCATCCAACGGCTCAAAAATAAAGTAAAATTTACAAGGCTGAATCACCATCCGAAAACGTGCGTCTCACCACCAAAAAACCCAAAAACGTAGCCAGCTTCCGATCATCCTTCACGCGATAACGTCGTTAGCGTGGGAGATCTATTCATTTACCTTCAACTAGCCTCAATCACGTTTTTTAACTTCAGATTCAACTTCTTCAGTGTTCGGTTAGCCTCAATGGTGATGCTCTTCCCTTCCCGCCTAAATGCCATGGGAGATCTGCTCCTCCCTTTATGCATCCTCAATCATGATGTAGCAACATCAGATTTGGCTTTCTTGGCGTTCGGCCATGGGAGCTCTGTTGTTCCCTTCATGGCAATGCGAGTTTGGAGTCCTATATGAGAGTGATTGGGATTCGGCCATGGGAGTTCCGAAAGCTTCTTTTTTTCCAAAAGAAAAAATGTTGAGATTTTGCTTGACTGAAATTTTTGCTTGATTGGTTTGCTATCTAAATTTTCTATTTTCTCTGTGTATTTGGGTATGTCAATGCTGAAGTTGTGGTACTTCTGTATTATTTGTGTATTTGCTATTCATGGTGGTTATCTTTGATTTATTCAGAAAGCTTTGGCCAAGTGACAGAACCTCTGTATTTGCTATTCATGGTGGTTACCTCTGAATTTTCTCCTTGTTCGTTTGTTATCTGAATTTTCTATATTCTTTGTGTATTTGGGTATGTCAATGCCAAAGTGCGGTATTTCTGTTTTATTTATGTTTTATATCTTACAGTTGAGGTGGATTTACAGGAACCAAGCTTTGATGAAGATTAAATCTGTGGCACTCAATGGTTACAAAAAAGATAGAAAACAGAGAAGGGAGATAGCTGACAAAAAACGGAGGGGAAAAAAATGGAGGGAACAAGCTAGCGTAAAAATGGAGGGAAGCATTCTGTGCAATATAGGGCGTGTTTGAAACTGTTTTTGTTTGAATGTTTTCAAAACATACGTTTCTAAGAACAAATTTTTGAAAACAAAAAAATTAAAAAATTTATTTGAATTATTATTTTAAAAAATAATTATTTTCTGTTTTTTATCTGATTTTGTAAAATAAAAATTATAAAACACTTAAAAAGTGTTTTGAGTTTTTTGTTTTTGAAAATAAAATTTTGTTTTTTTATTTTTTAAAATACTTCATTAAAAATACATTATCAAACAGATTTTTTTATTTTTTTGTTTTTGAAAACAAAAAAATTATTTTACAGAACAGTTTCAAACAGGCCATAATCCCTATGAAACGTATCGTTTTTGTGCTTCTAAATTTGTTCTCCTCAAAACGGTTCGTTTTGCTGTCCAAAATGCGTGGTCCATTGAGTGTATATATTCTGCTTCATCTCTGAGCTGTTGGATGACATCAAAGGCTGGAAATTGCTACGGGAGAGACACTGGAGAGAAGCCTACGGGAGAAGATCCAAATCTAAACAAACTGTTGCTCTTCAACTTTTGATTTTATTAAACATAAAAATTAAAAATCTCATCGCATACTTAAGCTACCCAAAATACGAACTCAAGAAACATTAATAAATAATTACATGCGCCTCGATTAAAAAAATAATTAATATTTTTTAAATTTTATTGAAATAATATAAACATTTTTATTTTTAAAATATACACAAAATTTTTAAAATAAAAAGTAACATTATATTTTAATTTAATTTTAAGTTTTTTAATTAAAATATCTTCTATTAACTCAAATATATATTTTTACTTAAAAATTTAAAATTAGATTAAAATGTAAGTTAATATTTTGTTTCAAAAGAAATTTATATATTTTTTCAAAATAAAGAGAAATTATATATAATTATAAAAAAATTAAAAAATATATAATTTATTCCAAAAAAAGAAAAAGTTGCCAAGGGTGGCGAACGAAGTTTTCTACTTTTAGTAATCATGCTAAGCATTTTCTTCATATAAACATAGTTTCTGTTCTACGCTAGAATATTGCCGACATGATTAGGGTTGTAAGCTCTGACTTCTGACAAATGAGAAAGGTAAACAGAATCATCACTATCAACCAGCTGTAACTAAAAAAGTGAGTCGGAATTCCCTCTTTTTTTTTTTCTTCGTGAAATTTAGGTTATGAATTATTCGGTTACATTTAGCAGTTCCCTACCATTTCTCTCAGAACTACCGTTCAAATTATTGTTATTTTTTACAGTGATATAACAAGAATTTAAGTTGTATTAAATATGTAAAGAAAAAGGAAATATAAAAAATAAGTTAAAAAATGAAACTCATATCTTTTATTTTTAAAAAATAATAATTTTATTAAGTAATAATTATAAGAATATAATAAATATTATAAAAAATTATATTACAAATTATATCCCGGCAGATGAAACAAATAAACCCTAAGTAATGTTACTCTTGTTGTCATCATATCCAAAAAAAGTTTTTGGTAAATTTAGTTTACAAAAAAATCAAATCCACTATGAATAAACATACAAATAAGTATATTTTCTAATGAAATTTATTTTAATATATTTACATATTTATTCACAATTAATTTGATCTAATTATTTCTCATAATTTAAATCTACTTAAGAATTTTTCTCAACTCAAGTAATGAATATTATTAATTTTATTGCTCTTGTATTTTTGTTTTTCTTTCTCTCTTTTTTAAATCCTATTCGTGATCCATATAAAGTGGGTTGTCATAACTTCCAACAGCTTTAATTAATAATCAAAAGTAAAATGGCGTCTCACCCGCTTAGGCATGTGCAATTTTAGTCTTCTAAGCCAATCTCCTCAACAGAAAAGCATTATAATAAGCGAATCTTTGTTTCAAAGACAATTAAGTAATCTATGTTTAGACTTGAATGGGATGTTGTCGCTTCTTGGAAGTTTGGTGAAGAAGTTCATTATCTCATCTTAACAGAAACTTAGACTGATGGATGAAAATGACAGTTGAAACTCCGCTGTACCTTCTTCCCTCAATTTCTTTTATCCTATTCATACCTGATAATGCTGGCAACATCGACCAATTTCGTGTGATTAGAGGGATCCTATATTCAATTCAAACGTCCAGTTCTCTAAACTAATAGAATAGCCAATCCATGGGTGATAACATCAGAGATTTCTGAAATTCCAATAGAAGTAAGAGTCTACCAATTGAAAATGAATATGCATATGTGCCACCTTTAACCAGAGATTTTCGAAGTTTGATGCCAAGATCTTTGTAATATACGTATTATGTACAGTTATTTACCTAAGGAAGATTTCTATTGTAGTGTAGGAAGGGCAAGTTCTATCTTAACATCGTCCAATTTCTTCAAGCTCCAACCCTTATCCCGAAAAAACTGGTCTTTCCCATCTAGGTTAAAAAAAATCCCTAAGCAGAAAAATGCGGAGTATGAGATTTTATTATTATTATTTTAATGCTATGATGAACATGTCTCTTGATGATCCAAGACTGTCCAAAGCAGACAAAGATCACAAAAGAACTTCACCAGCTAAGTGCAGCTCCTGTTCCTAACTCCAGATAAATTTCGCCCTGAAAACTAATAAATGGAGCGACAGCTAGAAAAGCATTGTCAATAGAGACATAATAGGTAATATATTCATATCATCCAGCAACTTTGGCACTATGTAGACTTCATAATTAGTCCTTCTCTCCCACTTCCCAGCCTTTCTTTCTCCCTTCCACAGAAGACAGAGCGAAGGAAAAAAAAGAAGGAAATGAAAAGAAAAACTACCCCAAATCCCACTGATAGATCCATATCTATCGTACTTTTACCGCAACTCCTATAGACAAACAATTGTATTAGTGAAAATTAAGATAAGCTTTTATAACCTAATTCATAACAAGTCGCTATAAGCAATGCTACTGGCACAATGTTATAGTCATAATGGGGCACAATTGCACCCACGGCTTCCTTCGACTTCGACTAAACCCAATTAAATATTTTCTAAGTTAGATAGAGCAAGTTTGCAGTTGTGCACATCGGTGGCTCCAATAGTTGTGTAAGAAGCATTGTTCAATTCACTAATGCCACTGCTAACGAGAGCATGGCTTAGCACAGATTTCAGAAACACGATTCAACAAGACCTATCAGAATAGCTCAAAGATAAATCCTACGTGTCTTACGTTCCAACGCTAAGGCAAAGGATTAATTCTCCTGAAATGTATCCTTCCCGACCATAGCATGAGAACTTATATGTCATTAAATGACGTCATCGAGTCAGAAATGCTTAATCCTCCGCCCAAAAGAGAGAAACAAGCCTGACATGGTGCCATATCTGATTAATGACAACTGTAGTTAGCTGCAATATTGCAATCAGGCATTCCACTTTGTCGTGCTTCATAGCCACTATTACATAAGAATTTTAGGCAATATTAGCCTTTACGATATTTCAAGCTTATTATTAAGGTATTGGCGCAAAAAGAAAAGAAAAAAAAAACTTATGCTGTATATGACCCGTCGGCTAGAGTAGGTCAATGAACAGAACAACATGGTTTTTCCAGTAATAAACAATAATTGAAAATTCAATGCGCTTGTCTCATGAAACACAATTCACTAACAGATGAATCCGCTCGTTCAAAAGGAACCGAACAGGCTCCAAAATAAATGCCACATAAGTTAAGACCCATCCGTATCTACAATCTATCTTCTGCCAGTACTCCAATCATACAAAACCAGCGAAATTCCCCCAAACTCACATTCTTGCTTGGATTTATAATTGTAAGTTGACAAAGACAGAGACTCCTACCCCAGCGAGGTTTAACAAGAATTAAAACATTGGAAAGAAGGAATGAGCACTCAGATCAACAAATGTTTTCCTAACGTAATCTACACAGTCCTTAGGTCACATATGAATAAAGGACCTCTGGTTTTTTACTCCCAACTTTTCCATGTATAGCACTTACTAATTGTGCCAGGGTAACCCGGAGTTACATATGGAACAAAATAACAGTAGAAATATGGATGCCAAAAATAATATATATTGTCTTCTTTTCATTCTCATGGTTCAAGGGAAGAGATCTCCCGTTGATATGTGGTTCTGAAATGTTCCTCATGATATTATTTCGAAGACAATATAAAACATTATTTCACTTATCAAAGTTACAAACATATGTCAGAGTTGCAGAACTAGAAGACAATCAAGACCTCGCTATTCAAAGTACCAAACCTGCTCAACTCTTGGTCTAGAAATCTAAATTCTGAATTCTCAAAAAGGGGGAGGAAAACTCGGTTGTTCAAGAATTTATAAGAGAACTCCTCGTCTCCCCATCACCATTATCAGATAGGACTGAGATAGCTAGCAAATCTCCCTGTCATCAACGAAAAACAAAATTGTCATGACTCATGAGCTTAACTTCGTCTGAGAGCAAAAATTATAGCTCAGTAGATAAAGCATCAACTTACAGTTCTACATGACATGTTTTATTAAATTCTTATGACAAAATCTAGTTCATGGACTAATCTCATTGGCCCTCAAGTCTTTAGATTTATCTCTGCAAATAACTTCCTAGACACTCACCAATCAGCAGCTTATTCCCATAATTCTATTTCTGTACGGACAATGCTATTTCCGCTGAGACAGGAAAATATTAAGGATCCCAACAACGACGATATCTCCCTTTACATTCCAGCGTAGAATGAGGATTCCTAAATTGAATCCTTAATCTCAACCCATATCCTCTAAATGTTCTCCGTGAATGAACTAAACACATTGGACATCTAGCTCCTACCTAGAACTCTTAGGTTATGGGCATTAACATATTAAAAACGGGTATACAGCATCATCAAATTGTTGACCTCAGCGATGGTAGCACAGTATATTGCCAAATATTGCTTTACCACTTGACTGTTTACATGGACAAAATGGCCCTGATCTAGATGATTTCATCGCAAAGCGCGAAGTATAATCAGGTATTGAGAGAAAAAAGAAAGAAACCTTCGCTGGAAATGTTGGCATCGCAGGGAAGCTTGGAGACAAGGTAAGCGGAAGCAATCGCGCTATGTACGGGTTTAAAGGAGCTCAATTCTCTTCGCAGTAGCCTAAGCAAGGATTCAAAATGGACAACCTCATAACTATCATGAAGGTTAGATAAATTAAAACGATTATTTTATACTTCGAATTTGAAGCGGTAAGTATGAATCGCGAGCATCAGAAGGACTAGAGTACCTCAGAGGAGAAGGGTGGACAATGGGAGGGCGCGGAAGAGTGAAACTAGGGTTTCGGAGTGAACCAGCCAAAGAGGGCCTCCTTGGCGCCGAATTCGTCGAAGCTCTGCGGAAGGTGCGTGCAATCGTTCGTCTTCCGGCCATTGAAGCCATTGAAGCTGCCATTTTCTGTCTCCCTCTCTCCTCGAATCGGACCCTAAAACCTCTGTAAAACCCGCGTCCCCAAATTCGATTTCACCGATATTGCGGGCCTCTATGAGCATTTACTTTGGCCCAAAAATAAGGGGCGTATACTGGACTGGGCCAACCCTGCACAACCTATCCTCTTACCCAAAGGATGGCCGTGTCTTCGTTAAACGGCCCACGACCTTGTGGTCAAAAATTAACAAATCTTTTCATTAATTTCGACACATTTAAATTGGAACTCAAATATTTTAGTTTTATAAACAATTTTAATACTACAAAGTAAACATTCATTGGTATCAAGAAGTTTAGTACCATGGACTCCAAAGCTTCAAAAATTTGCCCTTGGACCAAAAGGAAAGGACAAAAAAAAAACTAAACATTTCAAATTAAAAAAAATGGCCTCTCCTTCAGACTTTCCATTGCTTTCTAAGGATAAATAAATTGCTCTTCTCCAACATGGTATTGAGAAAATCAAGAGTTGAGATCAAGATGATATATAAATTCATCGAGTTTGAAGAAGTATAGGGAAGAACTACTAAACGCTACAAATTTTAATGCAAATTCAATTGCTAAGGCCCACTTTTATATAGAAACTCAAAAGGGCTAGGGATCGGATGATGAAGGCTCTAGTAGCAAAGATGATGAGATGAGTGAAGCAAATGATGATAAGAAAGATGAGCATGAGGAATCGTCTGAAAATGACCTAAATGAAGAGATTCATAGGAAGGAGTTTGTAATTGTTAAACATTATAAGGGGAAGGTTATAGTCCCAGAATTCATTATTTTCTAGCCAAAAAAAAAGGAGAATAAGTTTCCCTTTTAAAAGATCTCTTATTGTTCAACTTCTTGGTCATATGATTAGGTTCAGAGTGCTCGAATCTTGTTTATAATAACTTTGGGTATGCAATAGTATTATCATTGTAGTATATTTCAAGAGCAATTTTTATGTTATCAAGTTTTCTAACTTTGATAGTGGTAATTTTGCTCTAGAGGGAAGACCTTGACTATTCTTTCATCATTACCTCATGGTAAAAGATTGGTGCCTAACTTTTGACCCAATGAAAGCTACAATTGATAAGGTTCTAGTGTGGGTTCAACTTCCCAATCTCCCTTTGGAGTGTTATGATAAAAAAAATCCTTTAAAGGATGAGTAATTGCATTAGGAGAATGATCAAGGTGGACCTCACTACATTGAACCAAACTAAGGGGTGTTTTGGTGGAATATATGTAGAAGTTAATTTAACTAAGCTTTTGTTACCAATTTTCATGCCAAAAGGTTGGAGTTTGTAGTGGAATACAAAGGTCTTCATATGTTATACTTATCATGTGGCTTCTTCATTCATAATGAGAAAGAATGCCCAAAGAAGGCTAAAGTTACAGATGATGCTTAATACGAAGCTAATGAGAGTGGCCTTAATAGTAATGGAGGTTCCTTTTTTAGTATTTAGATTATAGTCTAAAAGACACGTCGAAATCAAAAACCTATCATGGGAGGGACAAGAGAGAAGGGATGAACCAAGTTGGGAACTAACCAAACAAACTTGCCAAAAATAATAGGATTGAGATATGTTAATTTTCTCTTTGACAATATTAAAAAGGAAGTTTTGGCAATTAACATTACAAATAATAACGCAGCTAACACATCAAGTATTGTAAAGGAAAGATTCATGTTCTAGAAAAAGAGGCTAGCTAAAACACAGGCCTAGGGTGGTGTAATGCCCACTTAATGAACACATCAATAGCTTTATAATGTGTCTTCCGTAATGGGCTTGAATGGTGCAACTAAAGGAAAGCCACATGAAATAATTACAAGAGACCTTATTTTTACATTTGATTAGCTCATACCCAGCCATATTAACCAAGTTGAAGAATTGAATAGAATGAATGCCACAAGGTTTATCTTAACCATTCCTTAGTTTTGAAGTAAACTCGAAGAATGCCTAAAAGAAATATCCTTTAACTACTGAGGTCAAGCTTAAAAGGACTAAATTTTAAGTCAAATTTTTGGGCTTGAAAACACATGCCCACTTGACTCTAAATACATGGAGGAGACTTTATTATGCCCATTTGTCCAAAATTCCTACCAATAACATGATAACGCCATGCAAAAGACTATACTTTAAAAATGAATAAGGACGAACATTTTGTATCCAAATGAATCTCCTCCCCTTTGTTTCTATTTTTATGGATAAAAACTTTGAAGTGTGGAACTGTAAAGGTGCTAATAGAAAAGCTTTTAAAAAGAGTATGACCATGTTGGCTCAACTCTATCACATTGATGTTTTGATATTGCTTTAAACTTATGTGAACTCTTCCTAAGCTTCATATACTTTTCGTCAGTTAGGCTTTAATGATGTAATTGTTATATCGCAGTTTCACTAGTGGCATTTGGGTGGATTAGAAGACTTATGTAGTAAACTTTTATGGTTATGAAATAAAATCCTCAATTTTGTCACCTATTAGTCTAGTATGTCGACAAGGAAGATTAGCTCTTAACTATTGTTTATGGAAGCCCAAGGAAAAGCATGAGCACTCTTTTTTGGGACTAACTTTTTCTCACTTTTAAAAACTCCATATCTATATCTTAGTTGTTATTATGTGATTTTAACAAAATCCATAGTGCTTGAAAAAAAATTGGGGGTGCTCTTACTAACATCAATAATTGTAATTTGTTTAAGTATCAAATTAATAGTTGTGACCTTATTGAAGCTTAATCACATGGCTATAAATTCACTTTGCATGGCCCACTTATCTCAAGCTATCAGAGGGTTTCAAAAAAACTTGATAGAGTACTCTATAATGAATCTCAGCACCTACAATTTCAAGATGCCTATGTGAAAATTTTGACTAATGTTAACTATTCAAACAACTATCCCCTCCTTCTTAACCTCTTAAGGGGAATAATGTTGTTGTGTAAAGGCCTTTTCACTTTGAGGTGGCTTGACTTACTCATGACAATGTCTATAACTTTATTGTCCAATATTGGTTGAAGGTTCTCTATGTAAAAGGCTTTCAATGCTGATAAATGACCTTAAGGATTGGAGTATAAATTTGTTTGCCATGTTATAAAAAGGAAAAGAATGTGATTTTGGTAAGACTTGATGGGATTCAATAGAAAATAAATTCAATTCCAACATCATTTTTAGCCCTCTTCAACTTGGAAAAAAAAAGTTGCAATAAGAGCTTGATTTTATTCTTAGATAAGAGGAAGCTCTTTGGTTCCAAAAGGCCAAAACCAAGTGGATTAACAATGAAGATCATAATACTAAGTGCTATCATTTGAAAACTATTACTAAATGAAGGAGGGATAAATTTCTTATACTTTGTAATGATAATGGAGATTAGGAAGATGATCTTGAAATTCTCAAATATATGGCTATTAAGTTTTATAAAAATCTTTTCATGAAGGATGACAGTGATTCACCCAATCCTTTTACTCATTCTAAAATTCTTTTAATTGAAGATAGAGTTCTTATTAACTTGTTTGTCCTGTTACTGATAAGGAAGTCTAGGATGCAATGTTTTTTGTTGGAACCTTAAAAGCTCTTACTGAGGATGGCTTTTTGGCAATATTTTTTCATCATAATTGAGAAGTCATGGGGCTAGATGTTTTTCATTTTATCAAAAGGATTTTTATGCAAAGAGATGATATTCATAAAATTAATAACACTTTACTTGTGTTAATGCTTATAGTGGAAGCTCTTAAACAAATTGCTTAGTTAAAGTCTATCTTGCTTTGTAATAATCTTTATAAATGCATCCCTAAAATTATTGTGAATCACCTCAAGCTTTTAATTCCAAGACTCATCGCCCTTTTTAAAATAAGTCTTATCTAAAGTAGACATATTTAAGAGAATATTGTGATTAGCCATGAGCTAATACATACGATAAAAAGATTAAAAGGGAATTAGCCATAAATTTCAGCCATCATCTTGAATTTGTATCACAAGTATAAGAGCTAACTCTCTCTCATTCAAGCTTATCTTGCCAAATGTTAACTTGCTTTGCAAAATATAGTTCTCAACCTAACAAGCTTGAACTAATTTATGCATTGCTTCTTTGATTCTTTTAGCTTTAACCTATGTTATTGGCTCATCCAAAATATGCAGAGGATCTTTGAATGCTTGTCCACCATGATATGCATTAAAGTGTTGCTTTACCTTTGTTATATTATTATGAAATGCATTTGGACAGTCTCAACTTAGGTCCTTTAGAATGGGGTGAAGATAAATAGTTTTCTTCCTTTAGAGGAATAAGGCAAAGGGGACCTTTTATCTTTATATAGTTTTATCTTATGCATGGAGAAATTAGCCCATGTTATTAATTATGTTGTCTTGTCTAATCAATAGAAGCCTATTAGAGTAGGTAGAGATAGGCCTCAAGTAACTCATACTTGCAAATAATCTGATTCTCTTTGGTAAAATTTTTAAGAATTAGATACAGTGTATAATGAAATGCCTCAATTTGTTTTGTGATGTTTCTTGGCACAAGGTCAATGATGCAAAAATCAATATCTTACTTTCCTATAATGTGGCACTTATTTTAAAGGCTGAAATTGCTTAAATTTCAATATTTCAAGTTAATAATGATTTAGGGATATACTTAAGAGTATCTCTATCTTATAGTAAATCTAAGGCCAAGGGCTTTTAGTTTATTGTAAGTAAGGTGAAAAGGAGACTTATTAAGTGGAAGGCGAATTGTCTTAGTATAGCTAAAAGAATTACTTTGACGAAATTAATGTTTAAAGTTATTCCCATTTATCTTATAATGGTTGTTAGAGTTCCGATAAACCTTTGTATGGAGTTAGAAAAGTTGCAAAGATGCTTTATTTAAAGGCATAATTGGACATTCACAAAACCCACCTGATAAGTTGGATCAATTATACGAGCTGAAATCTAATTATGGTTTAAGCATTAAAAATTCATATGCTTTAAATGAAGCTTACTTGTTGAAACTAGGATGGAAATTACATTATGGCCAAAAAAAGTTTTAGTTTGATGTCTTGCTACATAGATACAATAAAGGTACTTAGGTTACTAGTTTCCCATGGACAAATAGGATGGCCTTTGCCTTTTGGCATGCGTTAGGCTCAATTTGGCACTATATAGGAAACTTTTCACATTACAATATTGGATATAGAGAAATTATAAAATTTTGGCCTGACTAATAGATTGATGTGTCAACTTTATTATGTAACGCTACAACCCAACCTTTTGATATGATGATTGCTCATTATAAACTTGCAATGTGGTTAAATAACATAATGAATAAAAGTGGTCAAAGTTTCAACAACTGGCTTTGCCAAAGACTTGCTCAAAAATCTATGCCATTCCCCCCTAAAGGTTGATCTTAGGTTTGACACTTTGATCTAGAGTGGTGAACCCAATGATGCTTATACTATTCGATATGTTTACAAGCTTACAATAAGAGATAAACTTGAGAAACCAACTTCTTTTTGGAAGCTAGTATGGAGATGGCTCGAGCTAGAACAAATACACTACTTCTTATGGCTGGTGGAAAGAAATTATTTAACTATAAATAAATGAATAAATAAATAAATAAACAGACATGCTTGCAATGTTTTTGAAAACATTATAAGAGTATAGATATTTTGGTTCCACCAAATAAAAGATTTTCCCTTTATACCTACCTACTCACGAAGAGGCTTGCTATGAACTTACAAGATGAGGCTTCCTTGATTGCTACGATACAGTGGCGTGTCACCGTCAACATCGATTGTTAGATGACATGGAAGGGGCAAAATGTTGCTATTTTCAATCTTGATAATCACGCCCTTATAGTTTCTACCAACAAGGTTTGTGCTTTTACAAACCTGATCATTAATTCGCGTGAAGGCTCTACTTGCATTATGCAGCAAACTCCTTTCCAGCATGATATCAAATGGTGGCCACTTGATGACAATTGGATTAAAGTTTATAATGATGGAACTAGTAAGGGAAACTCGTGTTGAGCAAAATGTGAGGGCATTTTTAGGGACTCTAGTAGACATTAATTAAGGGATTTCTCTAATAATATTAGGTGGTGCTCATTATATCAGGGCGAGGCTTAGATTGCCTATATGAGTGTCATTTTAGTTTGGTAACTTGGTTTTCACGCAATTCACGTCAAACTAGATTCAACAAACTTGGTTTTAACATTAAATAATAATAATTTTTTATAATGGAAATCCCAACTATCTGTTCTCTTATTAAAGACTTCTTAGCCAAAGACTAAACTATTAAAGTAACCCGTACCATTTGTGAAGCTAATAAATGTACTAATCTCATAGCCAACCACAACTCCTCCCTCCATGAGTTAAGCCCTCCTTTTTTATTGTATGGGTACTTTTTTCTTCTATGGTTTTAGGTATTTTCTGGTTTGTTTGTTGGGCATTTTAGCCCCTTCCTATTAAACCTAAGAAAAAAAAAATTGCAACTCTTCTACTACTGTGCAAATGTTCGAGTTTGATATAAGAAATTAAAATGTGATCTTTATGGGTAATGTATTGAAATGGAGTCGCACGTAGAGAATGACATGCAGAGGAAAATATATTCCCGTCTTCGGGTGCCTAGTCTTTTGATAAATATTCATAGATTCAAAATTTTTAAGGAGATAAAAAATTAATGAATTTTTTATTTTGTTTATTTCTTTATTTTGGATTTTTAACATATAGAGTAAATTAGTAATTTAATTCTTAAAATATTATTCTTTTTTCAATTTGATATTCTAAAAACAAAATCTCTCAATTTAGTCCATCAAAAATTATTTGTCTTTCAATTTAATTTTTTAACAATAAAACCTCTCAATTTAATTTCTTTTTTTTTAATCAAAATAGTTTCTAAAAGAGAGTCACAAATATTTCTCAAATGAAACTATTTTAATTGAAAAGGAAATGTTTGAAAATTTAAATTGTAAAATTTTATCTTTAAAGGACTAAATTAAGAAAAATGTAATCTTTCAAAAACTAAGTCATTTACTCTAAAATATAAGTAAAACGTTGAACCAGATTAATGACCCGTAATTGTGTATAAATAAAATCTAAGATTTCTTGCAGTTCTGTAATTTGGATAAAACAGGAATACAGCCATTAATCAACAAGCAGTCTCTAGCACCAATATATTGAATGCTCTAAAAATGGAATTTACAGATGAAGTGAAACTCATTATCTTGGATGATTGGTGTTATCTAAACACGCCCTATAAAACAAATATTTTTTTTAACAATTTAGGCATCATAAACCTCAAACTTTACAATTCAAGTTAATATTAGAATCAACTACATAGTTAAAACTCTTCATTATCCTCTGTTGATCTTGTAATGGGTATGGACCATCTTCCCAAATGTGCAGTATAATTTATGCACCTGATGACGCCTCTACCCTTGGGCCCATCGGGGAAGTCAAGGACACTCACGCTCCCTGCATCAAGATGAAATGATCCCAACCATTCTTTTGTCACATTTAGGCAGTGCCCCATCAGTGCTATGTGGATGACAGGATGACTAACTACAACCACAACTTCTGACGATGATGATTCATCAGATAGTTCGTCTAACAGAGATTGCCAGGCCTTTCCAGACTGATCCCATAATGTTGTTCTCACCCCATCGTCAATCTTATTTAACCAGCCAGAGTGAATAGACGGAAAATTTGATATATCCTGCCACAATTAGACAGGCAGAGTCAAAATATAGTGATATAGGAAAGAGCGAAGACAAGAAGATTGTAAACCAAGATAAAGCAATTATTGGCACCAAATACTTTCTAAAACCTCAAGCTAGTTTACATGCTTCGTGGTATGTAGATCCATGTCTTTAAGTGTATAATTTTCTTTCACATTTCAGTACCGTTTAGCTTCTTCCTCTGTTTTGAATTGGCTGACCGTTGTTACGTCAAAATCAAGCCAACCAAACACATAAAATACTCCATCAACTAGTATTCATTCTTCAAGTAGTCAACAAATGATTTTTAAATGCTTGCTTACGGACACACGCATCTAAACAATAAGTTCTTGCCTTGGATTGCTGAAAGATTGTTTCAACATCCAGGATCCCCATCTGCTTCATCTCAACATAACGTGGCACACAGTCGGCACCCAAGCAATCAGCAGCTTCTTGTACCTAAAATCATGTCGAAAACTTCAATAAAAGAGGAACTGATTTAGGACCAGTAGAAGAGAAAGGGAGAGAGAGAGGTATAAATAGGGAGATAAGATGGAAGAAGAGTGAGAGGAAACAGAGGGAAAGGGAGAAGCTAGAGAGAAAGACGAAGAAAAAGGAGAGAAGACAAACACTGATGCTTTATTTATTGCTGAACTGAATGAAAAGTCTACAATCAAAGGTTAATGATGGGAACTAAAAACACATGCTTAAAACAATATCGGAAATAGTAATAAAGAGTATTCCTGATTTAAGCCTGAATCCCTGATTGACAAATAATTACCCATATCACCATTGATCATATCAGTCCTGATACTGATTTCCCACTCTTCATCATGAACATAAATGAAAAGGAAAATAACACCACATTTTCAAGTTCAGAAATACTATTTGACTATTATTTCAATATTAGAGCCTCTCAAGTAAATTCAAATAATATTAGTAATATGGTTAAGAAAATAAGAACAAGGAATACAAGCATACTGTAAATAACTGGAAATCACCAATAACGAGCTTACTTGGGAGATGGCATTGGCTGTCCCAACACAGGCTTTGTTAGGACTGCTAACTATGGAATTCACTTTCAGATCAAGAAGTAGCTCTGCGGATTTCTGGGACTGTCATATATGCCAATGGTCAGATCGGATAACTTTTACCTAATTATTTCTCAAAACTGGATGCAGTACCTGTATAACACCAAGCATGTTCAACTGTTGATCGCCAGCTAAAAGAAAACCATCCTGTTCAACACAAGGGTGCTAATTTAGAAACCTGACAGGGAGAAATGCAATGCAGATAAATCTCAAAGGAAGTTTCTTGCCTGATGCAAATTTTTTTGGTTAAATAATTATGTCAATAACTTCATGCAGAAAAGAAAAAATAGAAAAAGTAGTGAATGAAAGTGGATTCCCTAAAAACATCACTTAGACGTGCAATTATGTCTGTGTTAAATTTACAGTTTTGAACCTTTAAACACTTTCAAACATATTTCCCAGCAAAAAACAATTATCAACCTTGGCACCAAATGTTAGAATGAGTCATAAGAGCACTTGACAACCCTTTTAAATTGTTGCTTCATACCTCTGCATTGGTCTGTGTATATCCATGACAAACAAGTATGATCTGCTTGCTTGTTTTTCTGCCTCCAGATTTCCCACCAGCAACAGGTGAACCAGGGGTCTGCACCAATAGTTCAATTCTAGTTAGAGGAGTCCCTAACTTGCACAGCCTATACATCCTTTCACTTGTAAAACACACAAGTCTACTATAATTTTACAAAAAGTGGTAACAATAACTCCATTTGCAGGTGTAGAAATTCACATCAGCTGATTATTTTAACACCTGTCCTAGAGGGGAAAAAAAGCCAATTCCATGTGCAGACTGAGCTGACCTTAGATGCAAAATTTATGTTTTATTTTTCAGTAAATGTACTATATACCTGATTTAAGCGGTTAAGACAGATATGTGGAGAGCCACCCTCAGATCTTGGGATGAAATCAAGCACACTCACACCACAATTGCTCTGAAGTAAAATTCTGAAGTACTCAGTCCCTAAACCTGATTGATACCAATGGTAGATTGGGTGAGTAATTTCATATCGGCAATATTCTTTATCTTTTAGCGTTAAGTTTCCTTGGGGGAGAAAAATGTACCAATTGCCGTTGCAACGAGAGCCTGATTAACTGCATTGTGAGCAACCACAAGAATGGACCTGCTATCATGAGCTAATATTTTAGTCCAGCAGGCCCTAGCACGTTCCCATAATTCTCTAACTGGATAATGACCATCCACGTTGAAATTTGCAGCATCTACTTGCCATTGGCGATAAACCGGGCCAAATCTTTCTTTCCCCTCGTGCTTTAAGAGGCCCTAGATAAAATACAGCAACGAGATAGTGACACCAAGCCATAAGCTTGAAATTGACAAAAACCAAAGGACAAATACAAAGCTGATCATACTTGAAATGAATATAAATCGATTTCCCTCAATTCATATTCTGGAATTATCGGCTGTTCACGAGCTCCCCAGATTATTTCAGCCGTTCTCTTTGAACGCGCCAAAGGACTTGAAGAAACATCCCACGTCAGCTATGTGATATAGGTAGACTAAACGCAAACACTGATGTGCCACTTAAGGGCAAAGATTTAAGTATAAATCTATGAGACTAAACTATTTAAAGAAAAAAAAAAACCTCCAAAATAGCATTGCCCTATGAAGATGAATTTTCAACAATATCCTCAACCATTTTGAACATCGAAAGAAGCAAATAAATTCATGATTCTTAAAGGTAGCATTGAAATCGGACCTGGTGAAGCAAACATCGAACTTATCATCCATAAGCATTTGACGCGAAGTCTCGGCCTGAGCCTCACCCTTCTTAGTAAGAACCGAGAAATTGGAGCTACCTTGGATCCTGCCTTCGGCATTCCAGGTGCTCTGGCCATGCCTGACCAAGACAACTCTCTTGGCGGCCTTGATGAGAGGGAATGGGACCAAAGCATAGAGCTCCGAACTCAACTGCCTGTCCTCGGGGGGACCAGAGGACTTCAGAATCTCCTGCACACTCGAAGAGCATCGAGGAGTGAGAAAACTGTTAGGGATTGGTCTGGTGTGGGTAGGGAAGAAGCTAGATTTTCTATGGAGGAGAATATGATTATGGAGAACTGAGAGGGAAGAAGGTGCTACTAGTATCATCAGTTTTTTGTGGTTTTCGCGCTAAGATTGGAATCTGCGTTGTTTGTTTTTTTTTTGATATATGGTTTCCGTTGTTTCTATGGCTGTGTGTGTGGAGGGAGATGGTAAGGGGAAAGACACGTGTTAAAAAAAAAACAAATCCCTCATCGTCCTTTGCTCATCACAAACAATAAAAATCAGCGTTGTAATAAATAAATATCTTCGGAAAAACTTTTATTTGCGCCAAAATCCGGAATATAATTATTTTCATGAATAGATAAAAACTAAATCTGCATCCTATGATGTACGAGATGTTTAGAAATTTAAAAATAAATAAAAACAAAAAAAGGGTAGATCTCACCACAAAGAGGCTATAGACCGTGAAAATAATAATAATAATAATAATAATAATAATAATAAATAGTGTTTTAAGATTCTATTTTATATATATATATATATATATATATATATTGAATATTGATACCCAAAATAGGGACGGTGGATTATCAATGATAAATTCAATTAGGTGAGTCTCACTTAACCCTTACTCTTGCTTCAAAAAAATCTTAAGTTTTTAAAAAATTATACATTTTTTTAAATTTTATTATAATTATAAAGATTTTTTTTAAATATACAAATTTTCTTATAAGATAAAAATTATTCTACGTTTTAGTATAATTTTAAATTTTTTGTTCAAAATATTATATATTTAACAAAAATTTAGTTTAAAAAATAATGTATTTAAGTTGATTAAAGATATTTTAGTCAAAAATTGAAAATTAAATTAAAATGGAAGATAATTTTTCATTTTATGAAATATTTGAATATATTTTCAAAATAGGAAAAAAATCTATATAATTTTAGTAAAATTTATAAAACATTTGTGTAATTTATTCTAAATTTTTTATTGTAAATTTTTTATAAATTTGAAGAAAAAAAAAGAGAGGAGAGAGTGTTTGAAGTTTACTAGTAAGTTTCATCCCTTCTCTCTTTCTAATTTAGCTTTTCTCAATTTATTTTTTTTAATTTGTCATCAATTTAAAAAAAAAAAAAAAAGAAGAAGAAAGAAAGAGGTGAGAATGTATCCACTATTTCTCTTTTTTTTTCTCTCTCTAAATTGATGAGAATTTGATAAAAAGATAAAATGAGAAGATTCAACATTTTTTTTTGTTTTATCTCTTTTTAATTTTATCAAATTTTACAGCAAAAAAAATTAGGGACTTTGGATTTACCCACAAAATTAATACTATTTCTTTCTCTCTTTTTTTTCTCACCTATAAAATCTCTAATAAAATAGTTTGAACACTTGATTTCTCTCAAGTCAAATACTATTCATATATATGCATATATGTAAACTCTAAAAAGGGTTCCTCCCATTGTCACCATCACCACGCCGAAAGCAATAAAATTAATGGGCTGCCATGCTGGAACCATATTGGTTGGGCTCGATTGACCCCTTGTTTCTCGTCAATACACAATTGACTTTCTAATGTAACACACAAAAATATATCATTTCGCTAAAAGCCAAGGGATTTTTTTAGCCAAAAAAAAACCCCAATGGATTAAGGTAACACAACCAATCCGCTTCTTCTTTCTCTTCTTCTTCTTTTTTGTTTTTTTTTTGGGGTTAACAGCCCATATGATTTTTAATAAAAGGCTTATATGTACTAATCAAATTAATTAGATTTTTTATCCAAAATCATAACTAATTTAATTAGATCGTATTTTCACCCCAAAAGATTATAGTGTGTATAATAATTGAAATGGTAATTCTACTTTTGTTTCCAGCATTTGTGTGTTTATTTTTTACTTGCTAGTTCTCACTAAAACTAAAAGAGATAATTAAGAAAAATAATGCCACAAAGAACTCTTTTATTATTGAATTTTTTTCGAAATTTATATAATTTCGTATTGTGATGCATACATAGATCTTGAAGTGATTTAACAATAAAAAAATTTTAACTTTCAAAAAAATTGACCTTTGTTAGGCAAAATTCAATTAAGAATATGGCTCATTAGACGTGCAAACCAAACCATATTCCAGCAGGATTAATATTAATTTAGAAATTAAAATGAGTAGTTATTACAAGTTCAAATGATAATTCGAGGGTATTTAAAAGTAATAATATTCAAATGTTAACACAAATAGTATGTGTTTAATTGAAGGTGGATCTTTTGTGCATCCAAATGATACATAGAGGATGCACTTTTTTTCTTTTGTTCATTCAGATTAAATTTGGATAGCTCATATTACATGACTTTTTTTGTCTTGAATGATGTAAAATGTAAAATAAAAATAGTTTTTTAGTATTAATTTAAAAATAATAATATTTGATATTTAAAATATTAAAATAAAGTAAAATTTAAATTATCTAAATTTAAATCTAGACCATCCGAAAAAGGATGTGCATTATGCACTGATGATTCGCATTGGTGGAAAATTAGACATTATGTTAATGATATTTAGAAAAAAGAGTGAGGAAGTAGTAGACTAGATTTTTTTTGGGGGCGGGGGGGGGGGGGGACCTTGATTAGTTGCATTGATGGAAAGGAATTTATGTTTTTATTAATTTTGAATAATATTTTATTATATATTTATAATTATTAATTTTTTTATTTTTTAATAAAAATATAAAAATTATTTTTTATTTGTAAAATTATTTATTTATTAATTTCATTCGTAGAACAAAGCCTTTAAAATAATAGAATAGGGAGGCATCGCTATCGTGATCAAACGGCTAGTTGGAATTGGGCCAATAGACAGAAGGGCGCTCCCCAATCCTCCAAAACTAGCCGTTACTTTCTCCATTCCTCTCTTTCCACCACTCATCCCAGCTTGCATTTTATTATTATTATTTCATCTTCAGACGTGATTAATGCGTTTGTGGGGGGGGGGGGGGGGGGGCGCGGGGCCCACCCAGGACTTCTTTGTAATTTTTGTCGTTTAGGCCGATCATTCTTCTTCAAGTATATACTAAAAAGAATACCCCCCCTTACCTACGCAGCTATTTTTAAACTTAAGAAGTCTTTTTTTCCCTGTTAGTAAATTATATATTTTTTGAATTTTGTTAAATTTATATATATGTATATTTTTTAAAAAAATATTCAAACATTATTAAAAATAAAAATTAGTTTATTTTTTAATTTAATTTTAAAATTTTTAACTAAAATACTTTCACATTATATAAAAACAAATTTTTTAATACAAACATTTTAAATAAAATGTATTTTGGTCAAAAATTTAAAATTAAACTAAAATATAAGATAATTTTTTATTAAAAGAAATTAGTATATATTTTTAAAATAGAATGGATGTCTACATAACTTTAGTAAGAATTTAAAGAAACTTTATATGATTTATTATTTTTTAAGTTAATTATTGATTTATTTTTAAAATATTTTTTATACTAAAATATTTTGATTTAGTTCTTAAAAAGAATACTTTATTCTCAATTTGGTCTTTAAAAATAAGATCTCTAAATATTTTTTCTCAATTAAAATAGTTTATTTGGGAAGCATTTCTTACTTTATGATACGTGGAAATCTATTTATAATACGAAACAACATCAATTTGGGGTTAAAGATGTCACGATAAGTTTACAGCCACATGAAAATTTATTTTTACTTAATAAAATAATCATTTTAATTGAAAAAATATTTAGAATATTAAATTAAAAAGTTTTATTTTTCAAAAATCAAATTGAGATAATAGTAATCTTTCAAGATTAAATTGAAATATTTTTTAATAACTAAATTAAAAAAATAATTTTTCAAATATCAAAATTTTAATTTATTTCTTTTCTCTAAATACGAAATATTGAGTTTTAAATTTTAAATATCTAGCTCATTTTTATAAATATTAAAAAAATTAGTTCACAATTAAGTCTAAAGCCATGTACAATCTTATTCCCAAATATCAAGCAATCCCATAATTGATTCTATATTCGCTAGTCAGTTACTTGCTATATTCTCAGTGTTGTTTTCTTTGTATAAAATAACATCATATGCTCAAATTGTCCATCCAAGACGTCATTCTAGAATCCTTAAAAAACGCTGAAATGAAATTAAAATACGTTTTTTCCCTTTTTTTTCAAAAAAAAAAAGGTTGGCATAAATGGGTCCTACCCAGAGGAGCCTGTTTGTCTGAGTGCCAAAGTAGATTTACAACTGGGAATTGAGGATAAAGCTTTTTATAAGATGGTTAAATAAAAGACGGTGGAATTGGCAAATCACAATCAGTCTTTAAAAATAAAATAAAATAAAAAAGGTTGAAGCATGCATGCATATAAGCATCAAAGCCAACCAATTCATTAAAAAAACCAATAATTTTGCCCCCACAGCGTCCTCTCCCACATTTGAACCCCACTTAGCATTAACAAACAAATAGAAAGAAAAAGGCTCTTTTACAAGTGAAGTTTTGCATAATCCGTGAACTTGATTGTAGTCTTTTCAAGTGCTTTTGCTGAATATTATGTATATATCATCGTTTCAAAATCTTTCTTTTTCATTTTGTTCACTTAAGCAAAAGTTGAAAAGATTTGTCTTTTCTTTTATATCCTTTTTCAAAAGAGAGAGTTCAAAATGCTTGCTTCGTTTGAAACTACATGGCAGTCAAAGGTGCCAGATTAATGGTTATTATTATGTAATTGAAAAAATTAAAGAGGCTGTTATATGAATGGAGATAAAACGCATGTAATTAAGCAAAATGATTAGTGTCGTTTTCAAGGCATCCAAAGTCACCCTTTTCACACATTCATTGTTTTTTAATGCCAAAGCTTTTCAATTAGCTGTTTTATTCCGTTGGCTCTATTGAACAGAAAACTAGGTTGCACTGTCAATATCTTGGAAAATTTCATTGATTACAATTTACAAGTCTTCGAATCTATTACCTCTTCCCTTTTTCTTTTTCTTAAGTATAAATCTGTTACCTCTTTCCTTTTGTTCCCTTCTCTCAATTCTTATTAATAGAAATAGAAATAGAAAAATAACCTCTACGCCTATGCTAATATTTGTAAAGTCCAGTCCTTTTTGCCTTTCTCTCTCCTTTAAAGATTTTCATTTGCAGTCATTTACTTGGAACATTCAACCATTGAATTTGAAAAGTTGTTATGCAAGCGACACTTCAACCAAAAACTTCAGCCATCTAATTGATGGTGGGGAAAGGATTGACTATAAAAATTAAAAAGGGCATTCATCTCTTTAATTTCTTGGAGAGATACTTATGGATTATACAACCTTTTTAATTATAAAAATATATACATTTTTTTCATAGAATCAAAATAAGATCAAAATATTCTTAAAAATAATATCAATTTCTTTTATTAAAATTACAACTAAGGTTGCATACAAATCTTAATTGCTTTGCCCAACTTAGCCTAACCTAGTTATATGAGGCTGGGCCTAAAAAAAGAAAAATTGTTTTAATTGGACCAAACTAGATTTCAGGTCAAGTATTTTGACTAATTTGATTTAGATAAGATTGACTGTATATATTTTAAAAAAAATTTTGACATTTATATGTAAATTTTTTTTTCTTTAGAAGGGAATATTTGATTTTATATAAATTTATGTAAAACTTTTTTTAAGGCATTATGTAATTCTATGGAAGTTTATACAAAAATCTTATTTTTTTTAGCCATTCTTTAATTTTTACCAAAAGAATATCTGAGTTGAGCCAACTCAATCTAATCACAAATTAAATCTTCTCAAATATTTGCTTGAGCAAATAATTGACCTTATTCAGTCTTAATTATAACTTATCAAAAAAGGAATTACTTAAACTTTTATTTCAGTGTCATTTGTTTTGTGTTGAATATTATAAATTTAATTTATTCTAAATTTGAGAAAGTGAATATTTTATATTTAATTAAATATATATTTAATATTTGTTATACAAAACATTACTCTTTTAGTTCCTATACTTTCATCTAATTTTTAATTTGAACCCTATTATTTAAAATTTGTAATTAAATCCTTTAAGTTAAAATTTTTTTAGTTTAATTCTTGTTGCTAAACTTTTATCAGTATTCTGTAAAATTTTATTAAATTGATCAACACTTTAAATATATATAATTTATGCTAACTCATCTAAATAGTTTAATATATGTTGTATCATATGTTATATATATGAATTAATTTTAGTTGATTATCTATTTTTACTTTCTTTTTTTTAATCATGCATATTCAAAGTATTAAGATAATATATGATGGTTATGCCATTAAATTTAATTAAACATTGTCAAAAGTTCAATAAAAGGAACTAAATTCAAAATTTTAAAATTATTATGACTAAATTATAAATTTTTAAACTATAAAAACCGAATTAAAAATTAAATAAAATTATACAGATCAAGAAAATAAATTACCATTCATTATATTATATAACTAATAAATATATAAGTATTTCAATTGAGGTAAGTATAACTGTAACACATATTTTGCTACAAGAGAAGCTAGCGTAATACATTATTTAATTTTAAAAAAAGAGAGTATAATTTTTTAATACAAAAGAGATAACCATCAAATTTAAACATTTGTCAAAGAAGATAATATAATACACTCTATTTAAAAATATATAAGTTCTCTTAATTAACCTCTTCAAATAACTTTATTAGTTGAGGATTCAATGTAGTTCAACCGTCTAAATTGCGTATATATGAATTATATTCACGAGAAGGATAGTGACCATTTATCTAATATTTATGCAATAATCTTAGCTAGCAAGGTGCGTGGTTCGTGTCAATGAAGGAGTTTTCGGGCTTCCTCTGTTCTTGCCGTGTGAGAGACGCCCCCAAGTTTTGCGAGTTTTCCACATCGCTTTTTGTCTCCCTTTGTCACTTTATGATCCTCTTCATTAGTTCCTTTTCTGCACATTTTCCCCTATATTCAATTCTGCGAATTTGACCACAACCCCTAATAATATTCCCCGAGTCACAAGTTTAATTTTTATCGACAATCCTGCGTTCGTTATTTTTTTAAAACATTATTTTCGAAATTAGAAAGAGAACTCAAAACTTCTATCATAATTTTGTTTCCTCTTCAGCATGTATATATATAGTCATGGATTGTAGTTTAACTAATGTTATATAATAAATTAGTTTTAAGAGAACACTGAAATTATAATTATGTCTGAGAAGTAGGGTGAAAACAAAAAAGGCTTCATGGACGATGGCTCAATCCTAAGGGTCGTTTGAGGGGGTTTGGAGGGGAGGGGAGAGAAGGGGAAGAGAAGCTTTTATCTTGTTTGGTATGAAAAAGATGGAGGGGAGGGGAGGCAAAATATCCCCTCCCCTCCCCTCCAAAAGTAAGAGTTTTTGGAGGGGAGAGAAATTTTTTTTTTAATTTGACTAAATTATTTCTCATTTAGAATATAATATAGATCTTATTTTTTTTAATAGGATTTAAGATAATTCTTCATAAAAATAAAAAATTATTTTTTATAATAAAAAATAAAAAAAATTTATATAAAAATATCTTAAAAACAAAAAAAAATTAATTTTAATATCATAAGAGTATAATTGTCCATTAATCCTTCCCCTCCCCTCCTCTCCCCACTCCAACCAAACAACATATCATTAAAACTCTTCCCCTCCACATCAACCAAACAACACATCATTAAAACTATGGGTGTACATGGGCAGGGCCGGGTCAGGGCGATGCTTGGCCCGGAGCCCGCCCGATTAGGGTCTTGGGCGTATTTTTATGCCCGTAGCCCTGTCCGGCCCGGAGAAGCCCGATTTTAGGGCGGCCCGGGACGGCCCGAATAAGTAGGGCTGTACATGTATAAAACCAAACTGAACATCTAGTATATCTGATACCTGACCCGATTAAGACATGAAACTTGTTTTTATACCTGTGGCCTTATTCAACTCTAATAAGTCTGATTTATGTAGGGATAGGGCGGGTTAGGGCCACCCAAATTAATTTTTTTTTAATGAATTGATACTTGTAATATAAAAATATTTTTACACAAACTTATGGCATATATTTCAAAACAATGGACTTTTAGAACTCTTATATTTGTATCAGTGATAAAAAAATAATCTAGTATTATCAAATAAAATATAAGATATACTAACATAATTAGTCTTAGGTAAATATATATTTTTTCATTATTTAACAAAAAAAATATCAGTAAGGATTCACATCAATGATAAAAATAATTAAGAAGTAAAGAATATTTGAATAAATAATAAAAATTGCAGTATACAGAGATAATTAAATGAAATAAAAAAAATAAGATGACAAGATATTAATAACTAAAAAAAAAGAAGTAACTATTAGGGCGAGTTGGGCGGAACATACCTTCGCCCGTGGCCCGGCCCGGAGCAGTCTTGTTTAAAGTTATGCCCATTTATACTTTTAGCCCGGCCCGGCCCAGCCCGATTAGACCGGGTTAGGGCGGGCCCCTAGGGCCAACCGGGCCGATGTACACCCCTAATTAAAACCCCTCCCCTCCCCTCCATTGAACCAAACACTGCCTAAGGCATTTTTTATTCACGAAATAATTTGTATGAAAATGAGAATGTGAATAAAAACGAGAATAATAATGATATTGTAAAATAAATTTTGATGAAATAAAATAGTTATATTTGATATACTAAAAAAAATAGATATTTTATTTAATTATTATATTTAGTTGGATAAAAACAATAAAAGAGTAAAAAAGAAAGATGATTAAATGGTTATAACACTCTTAACGTAAAAATATATTAAAAAGTATTTATTATTAATTTGTAATTAGTAAAAAAAATTTCTACATTCCTTTATTAAAAAAATTAAAATATTCATTTTAATTAATAATAATAAAATAATTTTATAATTCGAAAAAAATTGAACTGCCAATCATAAAAGAAAATATAAAAATATTTATTTTTAATTTTTTAATTTAAATGACAAAGGGTGTAACGGACATTTAGAAATGCATTCATAGAATACTTTATTATTCTATTATTTATTGGATGGATTTCTTATTCTCAAAAAAGACAGAATTGGAATTACTGGTGGAATGGAATAATAAAGAAAACTTCCAACCAATCAAAGTGTAATTTTAGAACGCTAATCCTATTTCACTGTAGATATAGAAATGGAATACAGAAATGAAATTCTATTTCTTTTTCTATATCTACAATGAATAAAATGTCATACTAAAAGACGACCAGTACTTATACGCACTTTCCACTCTTAGGTGACTTCTTTCAAAAGTTTCTATGTATGAAGAAATAAAATGAATAAGTTATACTAATTACAATTTCAATTTTCGCCATAAAGTAAAAAAAAAATCAATTTTAAGTTTGCTTTGTACACATTTTGTGATTAATTAGTGTCATTACCAATTAACCGGTAGCCAAATAAAGAGAAACTAAACTATATATCATTTCGCTGGTCTAAATGTCTGTTCTTTTCTTGGTAGCATTCGTTATTTGTGAAATTCTCATTTATAACATGAGTTTTACATTCTGACCGAATAAGAAGAAAATTTATATAATCATGTATGTGTAACAATGAAATTTTAAATTTAATCTCCCATGTCATTTTACACAAAAAAGTTAGAAAGCATATTACAATTTATATTTCCTTATCCCTAATTTTACTCCGTTTAACCTGGGGAATTACAGATCTTGTTATTTTGTTTTATATTTGTCGGATAATGCAAAATTAAATTTGGTGACATCACCACTCAGCACACCTTTTTCGGGAGAGAAGAAGAAGAAGAAGAAGAAGAAGGAATTAATAATAACGCGGCTTTAGGCTAATTAGCTCCTCCACCACTCTCTCTTGAGTTCTTAGTTGTTTTTCTTTCTTCTTCGGCACTTCTCACTCACCCTCATACAAGCCCATTTTTACTCTTTCCTTCTTTCTTTCTCTCTCTCTCTTTGCTCTCACTCACTTTCACGCCGTGCCTTAGCTTTCTCACAAGCCTCTCTTCCGCAACCCGGGGACGCTATCCCTCCAAAACTTCTGTAAAACCCTAGAGCTTCACTTCTTTTGCTCTGTGCATTGCTGCAATACCCGCCAACTCTCCAGATCTGGAACTACTCTAGCTATGTGTCTATAGCTTGATGCAAAATGTCCAATTCCGATCCCAAAACCCGACAACGTCCGGGTCCATGGCCTCCGGCACCCGATTCTTCTGCAATGCCACCTTCTTCGTGGGCGAAGAGGACCGGATTTAAGCCCAAGTTCTCCGGCGAGACTAATGCTAGCGATTCCGGTCAGATAAGCTTGCCGCCCAAGCCGAGAGAGCCGGAAGCCAAGGCGGATCTTGAAGTGGGTCGAGTTCGGGCGGCGCCGGCCGTGAATGGGGAGGCCGAGGCGGACAGGATTCCGCCTTCGTCGGTTAAGGATCAGACAGTGAAGAAGCGCAGGGAATCTGATGGTGTGCCCAAGAGTTCTGTTCCTAGTACTAATGGGCAGGTAACAGCAGCACCGGTGGCGCCAGTGGACCAGCCTTCGCAGCCGCGGAGAACGACCAGGCATGAGGAAGTAATTGATGTGTTGCCACAGACTGTGGATGACGATGGGTTTGTGTCTAGACATTCGCATATGAAGTATGAGCTCAGAGATTCCCCTGGTCTGGGTAAGTTTCACTCTCTTGAAGGGAAAAAAAGATTTTTGCTCTTCTAAGCTATTATCCTAAGGTTGAAGAATTCGATATGTACTGATGATCTTGAATGCGTAGTGTAGTTCCCATCGGTCTATACGGTGTCCAACATTACATTTCGATATTAGGTTCGTTGATTCTCATTCCACTCGTCATAGTTCCTGCGATGGGAGGCACTCATGTGAGTGATTGCTATTGCTAATAACTTATTTGGTTTTTTATGTTAAATCTTCTTTGTAGCCAGTGTTATTATGTAGGTAGTGTTATCTGATGTGTTCGTGAATATAGGAGGATACCTCAATGGTTGTATCAACAGTGCTCTTCACGTCAGGAGTGACTACACTCTTGCATACAAATTTTGGGTCTAGGTTGCCCTTGATACAGGGCCCGTCGTTTGTCTATCTGGCTCCAGCTCTGGCGATAATCAATTCTCCGGAGTTTCAAGGATTAAATGGAAACGTATGGATCTCTTCTAGTTTCTTCATTTTGTCAAATGATACCACTTATTGATTAGCTATATATTTCATGCATCACTCTTTTTAAATTGTCCAAGTTTGTGAGAATTTCTATCTTAATTGATAAGTATGAAAGTTAATAAGATTTCCGTCCTAATTTGCAGAAATTCAAGCATATAATGAAGGAGCTACAGGGAGCTATAATTATTGGTTCTGCTTTCCAAACCTTTCTTGGATATACTGGGCTTATGTCACTATTAGTAAGGTATGACTTTGGAACTACTGCTTATCTATTGATCCATTTTACTGCTATAAGCTTCATGTTTCCACAAAAAGCAACAAGTGTTGTGGACTGGGGCGATCTTTAATGTGGCACTGAAGGTTGATAAATTCAAGTGGAAGTATCAACTAGGATAAGAGGGTGTGGGAAGGAAAATGATGTGGTGAAAGGCAATGGGGAAAACCATAATTGCAAAGTGCATGGCGATAGTATCTTTCTGATGGAGTTATTTGCTAATAGAGTTCATAACTATATATGGAGGGTTTCATTTACTTCTGAATGGGGATTTATGTAGTTGGCATAAATTATTTGCATTATTTTCCTCTGAGCAGGGTAAGTTGCTTTAATTGTTGATTAAAATGCATACTTTTCTCTAGAGCTAGGATAACTCTTAGTTATCAATCACAAATTCACACCTAACCTTAAGCCCCACAGTATGATTATTAATTACAATATTTTTGGTGCAAACTTCTAGAAGATTTTGTGTTTCAAAGGGTTACATGTAGCTTGTTTGGGAATTGTTTCTTTACATGGTTGGTTTTTTATGGTTCCTTCTCATGTGTATCATTCCATTTTTTTTTAATCTTGTTTGACAGCATTTGATCTATTGACCCTATAATTTAAGAACCAAATTGGAATAAATTGGTTTAGTGCTATAGTACAGAGCTAGTATTGGTGCTGCTTCTAGTCCGTCTAAAGCAACAATTGTTTTTAAATCTTTGCCTGGAATAAAGAATCAATCGCATGGATTAGATTAAAAAATGGTTGTTCAAACACTTTGTTGTGGGATAAGTATATCTAAGCTTTTTATTCTTACAAGCGTCTGGAAGAATTCTTGCTCCAAGAAATTTGTGATGGGTGGGTCTAATGGTGTCCCTTTTTTATTCTGATAAATACTTTAAGAATGTAGCTGAGGAATTAGGTCTTGATTCCAATTTCACTGGGCACTTTCTCTTGCACTATCAACCTGTCAAGAACCATAAGCTTATATCCTCATCCTTTCCTCACTATTAAAATGACTTTACTGTTGTATGAATCAAAATATTACCCTTCATGTCTAACTTGTCTGGTCAATGTAGCTGATAATGAACCTTATCTGATATGAGTTTCCATTTCAGGTTGATAAATCCTGTGGTTGTATCCCCAACTATTGCTGCAGTTGGACTTTCATTTTTTAGTTATGGTTTTCCACTAGTTGGTACATGTGTTGAGATTGGTGCGGTGCAGATATTAGTGGTTATTATATTTTCTCTTGTAAGTTTATTGACTCTACCTTGAGAACATTTGAAAATGCCTATCATCTTTAAGGTTTGCCTTTGCACTGTGCTCGAATACTTAATTTATTCATTCTTACTTTGTGCAGTATCTTCGTAAGATATCTGTCCTTGGTCACCGCATATTTCTAATATATGCAGTAAGTTTTAAGTTACTCTTGATTATGGGCATAATTATCTTTGGTTCCTAATAATTTGCTTTAAGTATGACAGTTTTTTTCTTGACTTAACTGCCAGGTTCCATTGGGTCTGGCAATTACATGGGCAGCTGCTTTCTTGCTCACTGAAGCTGGAGCCTATAACTACAAAGGGTGTGATATAAACATACCTGCCTCAAATATGTTATCAGAGCACTGCAAAAAACATGTTTCAAGGATGAAGCATTGTCGAGTTGATACTTCTTATGCATTGAAATCATCCCCTTGGTTTAGATTTCCTTATCCGCTTCAATGGGGTACTCCTGTCTTCCACTGGAAAATGGCTCTTGTAATGTGTGTGGTTTCCTTAATCTCATCAGTAGATTCGGTTAGTTCATTGTCTTTTTCTGTTTTATTTCCTGGGTTGTATTTATCTATCATGACTTGTAATATGTTAATAATTTAACTTGCTTGTGTTATAATAGCAAAAATTATAAGTCATTAAATATCTCCTGGGCCTTCTTGACATCTCTAGAATGTGAAAGGCTTTTCTCTTTATAAGTATAGTACGAGCTTGTGATACTTAATTATGATGTAGGTTTATTTAATAAACGTGATGGGTTAAATGCTGAAGGAACTTGCTCAAGATATTGAGCTGAATGTTTGTCATTCTATTTAAACCAGAACCTTGACAATGAAGGTTGATAAACTTTTTAAGAGTCAAAGAATCAAGAGCATATAGGTAGGGGTTTAGTTTATTAAATCCAAAGTTAAAACCAATGGTTGTCATATTGTCTTTATCTCATCAAATTCTTTTTGCCATTTTTTTGTTCTCCCTTTAAATGCTGAAGAATTACTGTATTTTGAAGATGAGTTATGTCTAGGTTAGTCAAATTACTGTTTAGGTTAGTTTATCAAATCCAAAATTAAAACCAATGGTTATCATATTGTCTTTATCTGATCAAATTCTTTTTGCCATTTTTCTGTTCTCACTTTAAATGCTGAAAAATTATTGTATTTTGAAGATAAGCAATGTCTAGGTTAGTCAAATTACTGTCTAGGTTAGTATATCTGATCAAATTCTTTTTGCCATTTTTTTGTTCTCACTTTAAATGCTGAAAAATTACTGTTTTTTGAAGATGAGCAATGTGTAGATTAGTCAAATAATATAATGTACTGATCCCTGAGAGATCAGCAAGTAATCTACCATCATTATCTAATCACTGTATTCTTGTTATCATTTTTCCTTGAACGTCTTAGGTTGGCTCATACCATGCATCTTCATTATTGGTAGCATCCAGACCTCCAACTCCTGGAGTTCTTAGTAGAGGAATTGGTTTGGAAGGTCTTTCTAGTGTCTTGGCTGGTCTCTGGGGAACTGGAACTGGGTCTGCAACACTAACTGAAAATGTTCACACTATTGCTGTGACCAAAATGGGAAGTCGCAGGGCAGTTGAACTCGGTGCATGCATTCTGATAGTGTTGTCTCTTGTGGGTAAGTGTCTATCATTATTCTGTTCTCACATCTACCTTCATTGGTATCTGACTTATTTGACATTCTTGCTCACTGTACACAAGTAATTTATTTTGGATGGATGTGAGTAGTGAGGACTAGGCTTTTCATGGAAGCACGTTTATTGAGTCATTGGGGATAAAAAAACCATTATGGTTGTGTGTCATTGATGTTTCTTGTAATGAATTTGTGCAATTTAATATTGTGTTTATCCTGCATTTGGTTTGGCTTTCCTGATCTTTCCTTTGACTGTAGTCTGTAGCATAGTTATCGAAATTGCACGATTTGCGATTCAAGATATGCGATTCGACACGATTCATCAGGCAAATGATACGAACCATGCTTCAAATCGGAAAGTTGCTAGAATCGTGTGTCTAAATCGCCAGAATCACATGATCCAAGCTGAAAACGGCGATTCGCAACTTTCTGTCAATTCAAAAAGCTGCACAGCCATGGGTTGCAGTCGGGTCTGTGTCTGTCGCAACTTGTTTCCAGGAACAAGACAATAGCTTTTTTATTTTTGGTACAAATAAGATGATAGCTTTTTGTTTTTGTTAATGTTTTTCAAAGTAAAATATGATGTCGTTCATAGACTGTGAAATCTATCATCTTATTTTACATATGTAACTTATTTTATTTTATTTTAAAATAACTTAAAATAAAATAAAAAACTATCATCTTATTTCAAAATTTGAAATCTCTTATCTTTTTAGTTAAACTTTTTAAATTTATTAAATTTTAAAAAATAATATTCGTTATCTTTTTTTAATTAAAAGTCTACAACTTTAAATTTAATTAAAAAAATTGATATATCTTATCTTCTTTTGATTAGAATTTTGCTGTTACATCAAACTAAAAATTTGTAATTTTTGTTAAATAAAAAATTTTCTTTATACTTTAATTTAAACTTAATTGAATAAAAAATTAAAAACTTCTATCCCTTAAACTACAACTTAATGAAATAATAAGTTAAAAATTGATATCTTTTATCTGTTTTTAGTTAGAAGTTTTAAAATTATTAAGCTAAAAAATAATATCTCTTATCTTTTTTAAATTAGAAGTATGAAACTTTAAACTTAATTTTTAATTAACTTTGTTTAAAATTATTATTTGAACAAATTTTAGTAATCTATATTTTTATATAATATATTTTTATCTATGTTTTTGAATCTTACGATTTGATATGATTTACGATTTATGATTCAAAAATCGGTCGACCAATTTATGATTTGAATCGCAATTCAATAACTATGGTCTGTAGTACCTGTGCCAATTCTTTTGTGTAAGATGATTCTACTTCTACGAGATGTTTGTAAGCATCATCTCTAGAAATGGACCTCCATGAAGAATGCATGTGGCAGTTGAACCATTGTTTTACTAATTTCAATGTGACATCCAAGTAAATTACTTGTTCTATCTGAATTCTTGTCTGTAGAGAAGCTCACAATATTGGATTCTAATTGCTATTTTAATTCATGGCTAATCAATAATGTGGTTTTCTGCCCAAATTGCCTAGTAGAATATTTTAGATGATATTTTATATGTGTATGCTATTGAATAAGATGAAGATGTAAACATTTATGGGTTATTATGTATATTTAGCTAATATGTAATGTGAGCATTGTATAGGAATGAAAAAGAGTCTTGAAATGAGTGAGGCAAATCTGATATAGTGTCTTAGACGGACATAATCACAGTTCGGAGGGGGAAGAAGGTTAACTGTAATATAGATGTATTGACCATGGGGCCCTATCAAATGCTTAAGAGTCTAGATTATGTAAGACATCCTGATGGTTTAGTACTATGCCTTTGTGATCTCATTTAGAGCATGATGAAGACACCTAGCATTTTCTTATGTGTTTGGACCATTGTCAGGACAGATGTACTGATTAAGTGAAGCTAGGAAAAGAGGGATGATGTATATGAAAATTTCATTCTATGATGTTAACAAAACCAAGTCTCTAGCTGATGATTTAAGAAAGTTGCTGCTAAATATTGACCCCACAAATTGATTCTGAATTTCTTAAAACTACTTAAAATGCCTGAAGAAGCTTTACTATATGTGCTTGGCTTATGCAGATAGGAAAAGTTCTCTATTCCAAAGGCCTAATGTTTTTCCTTACCTCTTTAAATTCCTTAAGGATTATGATATAATTCAATTGTGGACATGGTATTCAAAATTTTATAAACTTGGATTCGGCAGCTATTATAGCATTTGAATGTTGCTATGTTGGTTTATGCAAATGAATGCATAATATTGCTTTCTTTGATATTCAGTCGATCTGTTCTATAAAAATATTAATGCTTAGTGGCTCAATCCACATATTTACAAATGAATTTGCCTCCTGAATTTCGTACTGCCACATTACTCCAAAAAAATTAGTCAATGATTTGAAATTTTGGTATTGATCCCTAGCCCCTTTACTGCTTGATAGTTGAGTGGCATTTTAAGTCTCTTACTGGCAAACTTAAGACTTAAATAACTGTTGACTAGTATGGATAGTGACTTTTAATAAATTGTGGTTTGGATGATATCCATTTTTAAGTCATTACCCTGTCATCCAAATCTGAATGGCATGACATACACACCCACACCCACACATATATATAGATATATATATATATATATATATATTAATTTAACTGGTTTGTCTGTTCTTATGATGATGGAACCTATCAGTCACGAAAGTGGTCATTTTTGTATTAGAGATTACTTGTCCAATCAATTTGTATGGCATATAAAATAGTACATTAACAAATCGTTGAATCGCAATGAAACCTAAATAAGATGTTAATTTCTTGTGCTGATTATTTTAGCTTATTACTTTTTTTGGGACCTAATAATAAACTATAGGACAAATGGGAGATGCTATGCAGTCGCTTTCTAAATTCTGGGTCATCTGGTTTCTCGGGATTGCCCATTTTAGATTTTCTTAATCCTTTTTCCCGAAAAAAAATTTTCATTACAAAGCTATTTATTGTTTGTCATGTCTATGCTAAAACAGGTAAGGTTGGAGGATTCTTTGCTTCAATTCCAGAAGTCATGGTTGCTGGTCTCCTCTGCTTTATGTGGGCAATGCTTACAGCATTAGGTTTGTCAAATCTACGCTATAGTGAGGCTGGAAGCTCTCGCAATATCATCATAGTTGGGTTATCGTTGTTTTTCTCTCTTTCCATACCTGCCTACTTTCAACAATATGGCATATCTCCAAATTCCAACTTGTCTGTGCCAAGTTATTTTCAACCCTACGTTGTGGCTTCTCACGGGCCTTTCCGCACCAAATACGGAGGGGTATGTCTCCTTGTTATGTCCTTCAACTTTTGTGAATCTTGTGTGTGTAATTCTGATGGTGCCAAATTCTATTATTATGCGATCAAACTTAGTTACTTTGAAGTAGCCATTTTGAAAAGATGAAGAGTAATTTAAAGCCCTGTCCCCCATCTGCAATAGTGTGTGGCTTACAAAACTACATCATTGCATAACTATTTCTGTGATATTGTGAAAGAAAGTAGAAACCAACCTCTTATTAAATGGTGATATATGTAATTGCATAATTTCTTTAAAGACCGATAGCCTTCTACTCCTTGGTTTTACTCAAGTTTCTGTCCGTATATGCTTGCTGGTCCCGTGTCATTTTGCCAACAAAAAACTACTTCACTCCTTAAACCCTTCTTACAGAAGAGACTTTTGTTCTGTGCTTTGGCATGTCAGAATTTTCGAAAATAACACTTGGGTTAATATTTTCCTTTTGCAGGTGAATTATGTTCTGAACACGCTCTTTTCACTTAACATGGTGGTAGCATTTCTTGTGGCTGTTATCCTGGATAATACTGTACCTGGCAGTAAACAGGAACGTGGGGTTTACGTTTGGTCAGAACCTGAGGCCGCTAGAATGGAGCCTGCTGTCACCAAAGACTACAAGTTACCCTTTAAAGTTGGCCGGGTTTTCAGATGGGTGAAATGGGTGGGGCTATGAAGGAGCAGGATATTGTTGGGTGACCATCATTACATGCTCTCAATTATCTAAGGGAGCACCAAGTTAGATTCGAATGTGGTCCATTTTGTTCTCAATGAAGGATAGCAAACATTCTGGAAACATATCATACATGATGAGGCGCATCTTGGTAATAGGATCTTGTTATAGAGATATTTTGTGTAGGATTGAGGATCCAGATGGATCTGTTTGTGTTGTAATTTATTAGATTAACCATGTATGTAGTTTTGATTCATTCAAAATGTCCAGGTGGATTCTTTTTCTTGCTTTAAAGGCGAGCTTTGACAAGTCATCCTGGTTATGTATATATACATTATATATTTTTTATTTTTTGGGGGGCTTTTATTCAACTTAATCCTCAAAATATTTTGTTTCTACAGGTAGCAAGACTCATCTCGTTGTTAGTTGTTTCATGACTTTCACAATCTGTTTTATTTGGTTGGTGCATTAATGGTTCAGGGCAATTTATTTATTTGTTTTTGCTATGTTTTTAGTCAGCTCTCTTTGTTTAAATGGGCTAGATGATGTATCTTTGGGTGGGGCTTTGACAGCTTTCGACCCTGAAGTTTTGGTGCCAAACTAATCTGGCCTCTTCATTCTCAATTTTTAACACATGAGCTCACTAGTATTATTAGTTGTTAGCAATAATTTAGATAATGAGTTGGCGTGTCAGCTCAGCAAATATGAATCTGTCATTTTCACGGTACATTTTATACTTTTCAATTGAGCGTCCATTTTAAACCCTGAATCAAGTGCATAAGAAGTTGGAGGCTTTTTAAAGAAATCCTAGATCTCAAATCTTTTCCGGACATTGACACACGACTTGGAATCACTTGGTATTTTATTATCTCGTTTTTAGATATCTTCAATATTAGTATACAAGATACCGTGATTTATATCAACGTATTTGATATGATATTGAAAGTCATCATAAAATAAAATAATTGATCTTCCTATACAAATTAAAATGGTAGCCTTATGCATTTTAGTATTTTAAATGATAATACGAGTGAGAAGTGGGTGAGATCTAAAAGCTTCGAATCAAAATGACGAAGTATTAAATGTGTTCCTTGTTCGACGTTCTCATCAATTGTTGGTAGAACATGCTGAGGAAGATCAAGTTGTTTAAAAATCAAGACATCAAAGGCGGTGTTCTATCAACTTACTGGTCACGATGCAACACGTGCTTACTTAACACTCAAAGCATGAGTCTTAGGAAGATATATCCATGCGATATTAAACCAACAACTCGTAAACAAAAAGGACTCGTACACTTAAATCATCAGATAACAATAACATGTTATTTTGGGTGAGTTTTCTGATCGTCCTTTTCGAAAAGTTCAGATTCAGAACCCAAATTCTTAGACAGTCCCCATATTATTGAGATCAATGCAGTGAAGTGAGAGAGAAAGAGTAGAAACAAGCACAGCATATTAACACGAGGTTGGTAGAGCAGTGAAGAGGCAACTTCAGCTACCTTATTAACTCATCCATCTCTTTTAGGTACAATTATTAATTGTTTATTTATTATTAAAATTTTTTTACAAACATTTTTAACAATTTAGCATGACTGATTGAGTCTTTTAAAAACTTTTTTGCATGCATACTACATTTATATTATATGACCTAATAATAAATATTTATAAAATTTTTAAGTTTTTTGTTTTAAATGCCTAATTCATTAAGTATTTTTCATGTTGAGTACTCAAGTTGAATTTTTGGAGCCTAACATAAAAAAAAATTACTTTTCTAAATGCATCAAGTTAGTATGATGGTGTATTTTTAAAATTATCCAAAAAAGACTTAATCTCTATTAATGTACAAACTTAACCCTTACCATATTTAAAAAATAAAAATGATAATCCAACCAATTGAGAAATAGGTAGATCTAATTTCTTTGCTACTTTCAAGTTGAGCAACAAGTTGTGCTATTAAATTTGAATAGGCTGTTGGAGTAGTTTGAAAAACTAAAGAGTCAAAGTCTTACATTGAATAGAGACAACAATCCCAAAGTCTTTATAAGAAGGAGGGTATAACACGTCAAATGATATTTTAAAGGATAAGATAGATTTAAATATTAATTATTTAATTAATATTTAAACACTTAGCACTTAGCATGTGGCGTGTTTGTGAGCGTTGGATTAAAACAGATCAAACGATATATATTTGGTCTAATTTAAAAAAAATCGATTTCAATTTAATGTGCATATGTTTTTATCTTTAAAATCAAAAAGTGATTTCAATTTAATTGCTAATGTTTAGAAACGGATGATTTTCTTTAATTACAATCAAAATTCAATTTCATACTCTTTAGCTATATAAAGGAGGGAGACCAGTAGTACAACATGCAGAACATTACATTTCTCTTCTCTCTCAAATACTCTCCATTTTCATTCTGCATACAAGGAGATATTTGTAATTGTTGATTGCTATCTTTGGTGGTTCACTGAAACCTAATAACAAATTAGTGGAAACAAATAACACCTTCAAAATAATGTGTTGTCACACGTTTCTGAATATTAACCAATTCATTTTTTATATATTACTTTTAACATAAGCCCCTCCAAACAGAAACACTCTTTCTCTTTATTTATTTGTATAATTTTTATATTGTACGACTCAGAACTACATAATAAAAAAATCAATTTCGAAGCAAACTTTATAGTTTATAAGATGTGAAGCGACCATTTAATGACCAACCAAGTCAGCACAAAGCGTAGAGTCGTTCAGGCTCATAACTTAATTTGGATGCTTTGGCATCGTATGGTTTTGGCCCCTCAAATTAATATTTTATATATATATATATATATATATATATTTGAACAAGTTAAATGAAGCATTGAAGAAAGAGTCAACATTTTCAAAAGTTGTATTTTCTGGCTTTGGAGTTTCAGACTCGGTTTTTGTTGCTGTTTGAGTCAACAAAGGGTTTTCCTTCCTATTAATCTAATCATACTGTGACCCTTCCTTGAACTATCCGTTATCTTTATCACAGTTGTTTATTCATAAAATAAAAAAGATTTGGTAATAATCATGTGCACAAAAGGGCCTGGTTGACTAATTACCACAAGGCAAACGTGCAGGATCAGCTGCCAACCCCAACCATCACTTGACCCTTCATCCAGATCTGAGTCTCAATTAACGTATTTGTATTTGTATACATACGCGCGTGTGTGTGTGTGTGTGTGTGTGTGTGTGTGTGAGCAATTCATCAATATAAGACGTTGGTGTATAAGTATGGTGTACACTCATTTTGTATTTTGCATGATCAAACCCAGACAACTATTTTAAAATTATTACAGAAAAGAGATTAATATTAAAAATGTCAAATCACCCGAAAATTTTATTTGTTCTACGTATAAATTACTTCTCACCCAATCCAATGACCATATATCTAAGAGTTTTCTAAAGTCAGATTTGATTCTGAAAAAATAGTCAAATTATAATAATCATAAAAATTTGTAATCATATTAATATTCTTTAAATAAAACTTATTTTTAATATATATGTATATGTATTCAACTTACATGTATCTTAAAATGAAGTCTACTTAATATTTTCTTCGTTTTAAAAGTGCATTGTGTTAATAATACTACTTTTCGTACGATATTAAAAAAATATGAATTGTATTTTAAAGCTATGAAGAAGATTCACATGATTTTATTGTGGTATAAAAAAAATTTATACATGAATATGTTTGTGGTCATCTTTTATTTCAGTTGAATGAAACGTAATTTTTCATTCTGCCAAAAGATTATAATAATAAATGCAACTTTTCAGTCAACAAAAGACACTTGAAAAAAAAAAAAGAGAAAATTACAAGTATCTGACTTTTTAAACATTACGATTTAAAATACCACTCATTGCGCATGTAGAAGTACACGTGCTGTATTGTAGTTGTTGGCTTAGCGTCGTTTTTGCGGCCAACCTGGTAATGTTGTCTTATTTTCAGAGTAATTTATAATTTAAAATTCACATAAAAAAAGAAGCATCGCATGCTCCAAGTTTCTTGTTTTCTCACTGTAAATTTTTGGGTAATTAAGGTGTTGAAAACTTGTTAAAGGCCTAAGCTTTTAAAAAAAATATTAAATTTAGGTACACTTTTTTTTAATTTTTATTATCAGATTTTTTAATTAAAATATGATAAGTATATAATTTTTTAATAATAACATAATAAATATATAATTTAATTAAAATTTATACATATATTTATCAAAAAGCATTCATTTGTTGTGGTTTAATTAAAGAATTTAATGATAAAAATATCAAAAAGTATGTACTATTAAAAAAAAAGTTAAAAAACATGTTTCTTATGCCTTTAAGGTGTTTCTGACGAAGAGAGAAGTGCATATATATGATGCAAAGTGGTACTCCTTCCGGTCCAAAATGTAAATCACTTAAAAAAAATTTTGGTTCAAAATGTAAGTCACTTGGCAATAATTATTACTTTTTTTTTTTATAATACTCTTCATTTAATAACAACAATTGTGTGAAAAATTTTTCATTTAATGGCAATAGTTATATTAATTATAGGGATAAAATTAAAAAAATATGATAATATTTAAAATGTTTAAAAACGTAACTAATTTTTTTTAAAAGATGTAAACCTATTAAAAATGATTTATATTTTAGATGGGAGGGAGTATATCATTACGCTAACTATGAGGAAGTTTAATTGCTTAAACCCAATACTTATAACATCTTTAACGTTACTTGAGGGGATCAATTAAATCAATGTCACAGCTTCGACTTCTTAATCTTCATTTATTGCTTTCTACGTGTCACTTTCTCCCTCTCTTATTCATATATATATATATATATATATATGTGTGTGTGTGTGTGTGTGTAACTTCAGTTATAAACCTACACAAATATTAATAGGCCAAGACTAGCTAAATATTTATCTAAACCTTGCATGCAAAATTAGAATAAAACCGCAACTGTTATAACTGTTTTTGTTTGATTCCTATTAATGATTTTTATCGATAGTCATTCATTAATCATAATGTCTTTTACCTTGAAACAAGAACTATTTAATATATTATCTTGAGTAAATTACATTTTCTAAACTTTGACTAAATTAGTATAATACCCTATTTATTTCAAAAATTATACTCAACTTCTCTATTATTTAATATATATTGCAAAAACTTTTTTAGTTTATTTTTTACTTAATGAAATTAACTTTTACATGATATGTGTTCCTTTTGAAATAAAATTACTTAATTAATTTTATTATTATATTAAGAATATAAATTTCAAATTAGAACTTAACATCAATTTAACTATCTTTGCTATAATATTAAGAATAGAATTATAATTTTTGTTGTGTAAAAATTAATTTTATTAAGTAAAATGAAAGGAACATTCTTACAATATATATTAAATGTTAAGAAAATTAAGTATAATTTTTAAAACATAAAAAAATAGATATAATTTAGGCAAATTTTAAGAAAAATTAGTGTAATTTACTATATTATGTTTAGAATTTGTCGTTCTCTAACACACAGACACATATACAAGGAAGGAAGCAATTATACTTTGAGCAACATTTTAAACGTTGAAATAGTTGGGACACTTTAACACCAATGAATGGATGAGATGTGAGGTATACAGCTAGCTAAGTCGAAAAGAGAGAGTTGTGGTTTGGAAATTTTTAGAATAGAATATTTTCTTGACCTACTTCATCTCTGTCGTGAGCTCAAATCAAATGTTTAAAATGTCTTACACTAACCTGTATTCTCCTCTTTGAAATAAGAGGTGTACTTTGTTTTGCCGGTGTTTAAAACAAGTTTGTCTTTTTATATCACTAGGTCTTTAGAATCAATAATTTTATATTAAGAATTACTGAACCCAATTATTTACTCCCTTTACTTCTCAATGCTCTGTTGCGGTTTATCTTGAAAATATATTTAAATTAGATCAGCGATCGATTTCTAGGTTTTGTTGTAAATCTAATTGATTATCTATAATTACATAAATCAATAATTCAAACCGCATTCAAAGATAGGGCGTCTCTTATTTTTACAAGAATTTCAGCAACAGAAACAGTGGTATCTCCAATTATAACCAAATGAATCTCGAAAGAGGGCATTAACAGTTTAACAATTACGTGAGGAGAGACACCTCTTGTCAACTACTACTAGTTATTAGTTTCCTTCGTTGTTTTGTTGTCTTCATTTTCTCCAGAATCAATCTTCTTTTTCTCGTGCTTACTCATCAGTTTCACGTGGTTGAATCACACCATATTGTTGATGCTCACCGGCCATTTTCGACAGATGATGACGAGTTATTACACATCGTTCAGTGAAAGCACTTCTTGCTTATATGCATACCAATCCTTCTTTTTCTCTGGGTCTTCTTCCTCATCCTCTTGCAAGCATTCCCTTCCTCCACGTACTCGAAAAGTCATCTTCCTTTTGTTCTTCTTTTCTGATTTATGCATGCACGTTTAATGTGTTTGAAACAATTTCAAATTAAATATTTAATTATAACGTAAACGGAAGTAACAAAAGCGGGGAAAAACTTAATGCAATTGTGGAAAAAATGAAAAAAAAAAAACTAATTTTAAAGATACAAATAATCTTTGTATCTTTATTTTAAATAATAATAAGAATATAATAAGATGCTACTGAATAATAATTACAAATATATAATAGATATTGTATATGAGTTATATAAAAATAATCCCTTTACAAAAGAGTTGTCAAATGGCCAAAATAATAATTTTGTAAATGGAAAAATAGCTTTCAAATTTATATTTTAAAAAAATAATAAAAAAGAATTGGATACCGTTAAATAATAGTTATATAGACATAATAAACATTATGCATAAAATAAAAACAGAATCTATTTCTTCCATTCATACCCAATGATTTTGTGTGAATTTTTTTTTTTTCTACTGATGGAAGTAGAATGCAGTCCGAATCTTTTTCCTTAAATTTCTCTCCAATACCTCTCTTATAAAATCTAGATCATTCAAATTAAAATTTAGACAATTCAGATCCATAATTTTTTCTTTATTTTTTTAAATTTAAACATTATTATTTTTAAAATTTATAATTAGAAAACTATTTTTATTATACATTATGCTCTCTTAAATTTTTTTAAAATAAAAAAATAGTAGATTTAGATCATTCAAATTAATTTGGATGATCCAAATTTTGTACAAAAAGGAGCACAAAAAAGAGCATAGAATAAGATCTGATTTGGGCAAAATGTCGTTATAGATCAATAGTGAAGGTTAAGTTGAGGAACAGAATTAAAGAAAGAGGGCGAGAAGAAGATGAGTTGCAGAGAAGGGAGAATGACGGAAAGGGCAACTGGGACATGAGAGGAAGAAGAAGAAGAAGAAGAATAAGCGTAGAGAAATTGAAAAAATTATTTAAGTGGTGATTAGATTGTGTTGAATATGGAATATTGAATAACATGTCAGCTCACATAGAGTCTAATCAGCATAAAAACGGCTTTTATTAGATAAAATATAAGTTAAGGCTTTTTTTAAAACTCTTAAATTCAAAAAATTGATTTAAATAATAATAATAATAGAAAGAGCAAAAGCAACAAAAGCCTTTTGATTTGAGAATGGCCCACTTCAACATGTGGGTGCCCCCGTGGGGGAAGACCAGCATGACGTAGGCTTGTTTGCCTTAGAGGACGGTGGCTCCCACCAGTTTTTTACATGCTAATGTCTGAAGTAACAATTTTTTATTTTGAAAAATTATGTGACCATAAAATTAATTTTTTTTTAAAAAAAATGATATTTAAAACTTATTTTAAAAAAATTTAAAGACTTATTATTTTAAATGTGAGGAAATAAATAAGGCATGACTACGTCTCTAGAGCATTAGTTCTTCATGCCTCTCGCTGTTGGGTAAGATATCTTTGTGTCCACAAATATCATTAAGGATTATTATTAGCGTGTTTGGAGAGAAAAAAATCATGTTTACTGACCATAATTTTATAAAAGTAATATATTGTTGTTTTTGTACAAAACGTGATTTGAAAGATAAAAAAAATCTTCTAAACATATACTGTAATGATGTTGACAAGTAGCAGCCGAAGTTTTCCATTGATTTCCAACTCCTTCATCATTTTATATTTTTTCGATATTTAATTAATTTCCGACTAACCTTAAAAAGGAAACAATTGATTAACAGTGCTTAACAAAATAAAAACCATAGCAAACTGAAAAGCAAACTAAAAAAAATAACAAATTTTATTAAAAAAAAAAAGGTAACAAAGTGACGGACAAGGGGATTTGGTAAACCTTAGTTAATTGAATTTTTAGTCGACCATGGTAGCCAACTAATATATGTTTCTTTCAACAAGAGATCATATCAAATGCACAAGAAAATAATAATAATAAATTAAATGCCTTCTTTGTTATGACGAATATTTTTATCAGTATCTCAAATATTAGGTCATTGAATCTTTTAAAATAAATTTTAAATATAATGTCTTTTAGAGTAAATAATTTTATTTGATGGTCCTCAATAATGTTATTTTTGGACAAATAGTATACAAAGTCTTTAGTCACGTACGTAATTAATTCTATTAAAATTTTGATAACAAAATTAACATAAAAATTTATTTAATGAATTTTTTAAAATGATAGAACTGATATAATTTAATTATTTTCAAAAACAAAATTAATTCTCACAATATTTTTTAGACATTCAATATAACACTTCACTTAAAATATAATATATGCACCTCCTCACTTCTTAGTTGAAATTAATTAAGTAGATTATCTGACCCTGGTTTAGTCAGTGTCTTGCTGAGAAGAACACTGTATATCAAGCTCATCAAAATGTAATTTTGTAATTCACAAAAAAAAAAAGTTAACCCTTTCCTCATAAACAAAAATAATCACGACCCACCAAAATAATCTAGAAATGCTAGTAGAATAATATCCCAATCACACTCTAGATTTTTATTAGGTTTATTAAACGAAATGTCATTAACTTCTAATAATTACCTCTCGATTAAGGAACAATTTCACACTTGGGTTTCCATTTGTGGCTAACTTCAGCTTTTTCCCTCCACATACTTTAAACCACACAGATTGTGAAAGCGCAACCAATGAATAGATTGCTGCTTTCATCAGCATATATCTTTGTATAAGAAAATAGAAGACAAATCATTTTAATTACTAAATACCATATCACAAAAATCTCACACAACTTAATCGAATGTTTTAGTTTTAAGGAAAATTATGATTGAGGAATATAAAATTAAATATTTATTTTTAAAGATTTTATATTTTCAAATCGAGAGCCAAAAAATTTAATGTTTTAAATATTATGACAAGAGCCAAAAACTCTTAAAAGTTTTAATGGTAACCATTTCGCATTATAACTAATAATATTTTTAGTAAATAAATATTATACAAAATATTAGTTATTAACAATAATTTTATTAGTTCTTAATATACATTAAAACTTAAAAATATTAAATTATTTGATCCTTCAAAATAATTATAAAATATAAAATTCTTTAAGGTAGATAATTTTAATGCCGATATGTTTAGGTAATTTGGTACTTCCTGACAAGATTTTTTTTTAATTTAGTCTTGATGTAAATAATTTGTATTTTATTAAATGAAAAGATAAATTAATTAAGATATATGAACATTTACTCCAAATTTTTTTTGGCAGTACTAAATTATAATGAAATATATTTTCTTGCTCTCAATCAACTTTCACAATAAACATTTCTTTTAATTAATTAAAGCAGTCTATGGTCAATTTAACCGTATCCATATCCGTTCTTACTAGAAAAATTAAAAAATACTATTCTCATAGTAAAATTGTCTTGTTATGATAGATTGTAAAACGATTTGGTCAAAGTACGCGTAAAGTATTATATGTCAACAGAAGTAGAAAATTCAGAAGTTTAAATAATTAGATGGCGATTATATGACAACAGGAGACGAGTCTTCTAGCGCTGCAATGGCCAAACCATGTAATAAATAAATAAATAAATATAAAATAAAGGTCTGCCAGCGCTGCTCTGAATTGACCATGACACTATTGAGAGGCTCTCATAGTTTAAAAATTCAACAATGCACAAATAATCTTAGTTTTTTAAAAAAAATGTATTTTTCAATAATTAAATGGCACATGCTTCAATTTTTGAATTTAAAAATATTAAAGATACAAGAGTTTTAGTTTCTAAAAATATATATATTTTAACTATTTAATTTTTAAATTTTTGAAAGATATGATTAAATTCTTGAACAATTTGGACTCAGTACTTGTTAGTTTCCAAAACATATATTAATAAAAATTAATTAGTAACGAGTCAAAAATTTTAAAAAGAGTATTTTTAGAATTCAAAAAACCAAACAATTGAGTTATGTATCTCTCAAAAATTATATAATTAAGACATTTTATTTTAAAGACGAAAATAACATTGTATTTTTTTTAATTTCAATAACTTGGTATTTGTTAAGTAACAAGTTAACAAGAATCTTTATAAAAGATGCTAAATTAAAATCACAGTTTTTTTAAGTGATTACGGTTGAGATTAGAGATATTTTTAGGATTCTTGTTAATTTCACCCAAAAAAAAAAGAAAAAAGAATAAATAGTCCTGTTATAAGATTCCTAACTCTATAACAAATAATATTCTATAGTAAAACAATTTGCATTTTTTTAAATATTTTGAAATAATATAATTTTTAAATTAAAAATTACAAATATTAGTTCCTGTGTTAAAATTTAAATAAAAATTTTTATATCAACATTGGGTACAAGAGTTTTGAAAGTATATTAATTCTACAATGCCAAAGTCATTTAGCCCATTTTATCAAGATTCATATAACAAAATGGGATATTACAAAATCGTAAGACTAAATAACAGCTGGCATTAATCTCTGAATATATAAATATACAAACTTTAAAATATTGGGATAAGATCTTAATATTCAATCTTTATTCTTAAAAAACGGCTGTACTATTTCAAATATATATAGCAGACACTGACAATTACAGACAAATTTTATTACTTCTTTTAGTTAAGAGAAGAAACACATTGTATCACATTTTAAAAATTAAAAAATATAAAACTCTTTATTTGAAATAAAATTTTTCATTCCTTCTTTGTTTTACTTTTGATGTCAACAACATTTTTAAATTAGACAATTTATTACAATAAAATTTAAATTTTATTTATGATCCTTTTTTTAAATTGTAAATAAAGTTTTAAAATACTAAGAGATAGCCGCAATTCTGTCCAATAAAATTTACTGAACCAATCAAAATAAAGTTGAACAAAATGAATAAGAAGTGGATAATGAAGAACACACGTGCTTTAAAAAAAAAAAAAAAGGCAAAATGATAGTTAAGGATACTCAAGTTACTCTAAGAAAATCAGTTCGGATTCCAGTATCATGTTTAAGATTTCAGGTGAACATGTTGAGGTCCAACCTGAAAAATCACTTTCAAAGATTTTTTTTTTTAAATTTTTAAAAGGAAGCTATTTAACTAATTCATGAATGTCAAAAAAATTTCTTACAGAAGATTAATCATGAAGCAACTGTCAAGAAGATTCAAATCCTTATATGTGAAAATGCAAAACTTAATCCGAATTTGTTTAATTAATAGAGGAAACCTGCGTTGGGAAACATTGGGTGGATGAACATGCTAAAATGAACTGTGCATATGGACTGAAACATGAAGGAAGAGAGATGTACGTCCAGAAAAGAGCCTCCAACTAATTGGTTTCCATCTGTTTGGACAAGTATCCCTAATTAATGAATTTATAAAAAAAAATAAGTTCAATGATAAATATTTCGTAAATAATTTATCCTCTTCAATACATTATCTAATATGAATACTATTAAAAATAATGAATTTTTATATACGATTTAATCGTGAAAAGTAGAAATAATTCAGTAATTTAGCTTAGCATTATTAAACAAATAATATAGATTTAATGAGTTTGAGAGAATTTTTTTTTTCGTAGTAGGTTTTTGGTAGATTCAATTATTTCTGATCTAATAAGCATCTATAATTCATTCATAATTAACCCTTAAAAAAGAAAAATTCAATTTAACCAAATCCATTAGATTTAGTAAATCAAAGTAGGTTAGATAACATGATAAATGAATTATGAACGATAGGCTTAATTTTACCACCAACACTAACGTGTAAGGGGGAATTATTCTCGTGAATTGACAATTTAAAATAACATAGTATTCTGTGAATCCAACCGCAAAAGGTCGGCTTAGTGTATTCCCTTTATGTATTAGACCTTAAACTTTGATTTAGTTAGTAGGAAAAATTGTAACTATCATAGGAATGAGAGAGAGAGAGAGAGAGAGAGAGAGAGAGAGAGAGAGAAGGGGGGGTAGGTGTGAAATTGAACGAACGACCTCCACGCACGCACACGCCAACACCATCCTTTCTTCTAAGACTGTGTGCTTCCTCGTCACATCTTGTTATATTTATACCCTCTCCTCCCCTCACTTTCTTCTCTCAGCTTGACGTTCCCTTCTCCACAAGAGAACACCAAGCTTAGCTTCGTTCGCCTATTCTATTCTCCAATTTTCAGATTTCTCGATTTCACCCCATTTCTTTCTTTCTTTCGATTTTCTCTCCTGTCCTCGACATGCAGGCTCTTTCTCCTCACCCTTCTAATTCTCTCAACCACCTCTTCCACACCCGCCCCTCCACAAATCGGGTCGCTACGACCCGATTTGCGGTTAAATGTGCTTACGGCTTCGAAGCTGCCGGGTTTCAACACGGGTTCGGCTCAACCCGAGCCGACTGGCAGAGCTCCTGCGCTATCTTAGCTAGTAAGGTTGTTTCTCAGGAACAATCCTCCACCGATGCGAACGGCGGCACCGCCGACCATGTCGCCGCTGTCAATGGCCACAAGGCTGCTGTGACGGATCTCAACCTTGTCCACATCGGTAATTTAGAAGGTAGCGACGATAACAAGTTGCTTCAGCCGAAGCCTCTCACTATTTCGGATCTCTCTCCGGCTCCGATGCATGGCTCGCAGCTGCGCGTGGCGTACCAGGGTGTTCCCGGGGCATACTCCGAGGCGGCCGCCGGCAAGGCCTATCCGAACTGCGAAGCTATTCCTTGCGACCAATTCGAGGTGGCTTTTCAAGCCGTACAGCTCTGGATCGCCGATCGAGCAGTTCTCCCTGTGGAAAACTCCCTCGGCGGCTCGATCCACCGGAACTACGACCTCCTCCTTCGCCACCAGCTCCACATCGTCGGCGAGGTCCAGCTTCCCGTGCACCACTGCCTTCTTGCGCTCCCCGGAGTTCGTAAAGAATATCTAACCCGCGTCATCTCGCATCCACAAGCCCTCGCGCAGTGCGAGCACACGCTAACCAAACTCGGCCTCAACGTGGCACGCGAGGCCGTGGACGACACCGCTGGCGCGGCGGACTTCGTTGCAACCAACAGCCTCCGCGACACGGCGGCAATCGCGAGCGCACGCGCGGCGGAGCTGTACGGATTACAGGTTTTAGCAGACGGAATCCAGGACGACCCTAGTAACGTGACCCGATTCGTGATGCTGGCCCGGGAACCCATAATCCCGCGTACGGACAGGCCGTTCAAGACGAGCATAGTGTTCGCGCACGATAAGGGAACGTCGGTTCTGTTCAAGGTGCTATCGGCGTTCGCTTTCAGGAACATAAGCTTGACGAAGATCGAGTCAAGACCTCACCGGAGCCGTCCAATTAGGGTGGTGGACGATGCGAATGTGGGGACGGCGAAGCACTTCGAGTACATGTTCTACGTTGATTTTGAAGCTTCAATGGCGGAGGTCAGGGCACAGAATGCCTTGGCAGAGGTGCAGGAATTCACTTCTTTCTTGAGGGTGTTGGGGAGCTATCCTATGGACATGACACCATGGAGCCCCTCTTCCTCTTGCGCTAGGGGAGATTAGCAAAACCTCTCTTACACTAAAAATTCCCAAAAAAAGAAGTGGAATATAAAATGTTTCATATATTTTGAAATTTGTGAAGATTAAAAAAAAAAAGAAAAAATAGATTATTTCAATTCTCTTTAATATAGTTAAATTTGTGACCCTATATATGTCTCTGGGATTCATTAAATTGGTTAAATTAATTTATGAGGAAAATTGAGAAACTCAAGTTTTAGGCCCTTGAAAGGAATCAACATCAAGGAGAGGGAAGATATGCCAAAAGGGGGTTGGTGGGTTATGAACACGTGCCTTGTATATAGAGATTGATTTTGGTCAAAATGTGGTAGGTAGCTACCACGCTGAAAACTGAGTGGAAGAAGGACATGGCCCCATTAAGTTTTTTTGGAGTGTATAATGAATATTTTATGTTTGGGGCGTGAAGAAAGTGTACAGAGAGCAAAGAGATTATTGGTTTGGTACTTTGTTATTAGGTATTTTTATTCGTATACTCGGTCATGTATTTTGTGACCAAAACGTGTATATACATGATATTGAGTTCTATGTTTTAAACTAAAGCTTTGTTTAGGCTTGTATTTTGTTTCTTTCTTTTAATATTGTCGTTTGTCTTTGTCACCACTCCTCTTTTGCATAAAAAAATAGTGGCATTAAGGAGCAATGGCATATTCAATGGGGGAATCTCAAAGTTCAATGTAGGTACCGAAAGGCGAAATTAAAATTTGAAAGTATATTTGTTGGTTCTTGTTAACATTTAATGGCATCACATTAGATCATATTATCAATTTGGTCACTAGAATTAATCCCAAAAAAAAAAAGTCCCTATAAAAACATTCCATATGTTTCTCTCTCTTTCCCCTAGTATAAAAACATAGCAAATCTCTTTCCTCCTCCTTTTATCTGTGATCGTGGCACCCATTATAACCGCCACTTCAACTTACAGTGATGATGAAGAAGATGGACAATGGTGAATTCCCTTTGAAAATTTACTAGGAGCTATATTTGTTTGCAGACAAGGTGAAATAAAAGAATATCGAGAAATATGAATTTCAAGTCTGATGAGTTCAAATTTTGCAAGAAATATAAAGGGTAGAAAACGATGACCAAATAGCACCGCCTTATTAGCTTATTGATCGGGCTGGTAACTTCTATATAAGAGACGAGCAAATCTTTGATTTTATTCTTGTAATAGCATAGCATATGAAAAACTGACAATACGCCGCATAGTTTCATGAACCATCAAACCCATGTTATATTTGCTTAATTGTACATACCTTCAGTGAACCATGTGAGAATGCGAGGGAGTTTGACGATTCCTGCGAAGAAGTCAGTATGAGTTTTAAGCTAAGAAGAAAAGTCTAAAAGGTGTTAGCCATGCTTTGGAGGAATTTTTGGCCCTTGTATAACTAACTATACAAGAAAACAAGGGCATGTTTGAAATTATTTTTGTTTTAATATTTTTAAAATATGTGTTTTTAAAAATAAATTTTTGAGAATAAAAAATTAAAAAATTTGTTTAAATTATTATTTTAAAAAATAATTATTTTTTATTTTTTATCTGATTCTGTAAAACAAAAATTACAGAGTGTTGTGAATTTTTTTGTTTTTGAAAACAAAATTTTATTTTTTTGTTTTACAAAACACTTCATTAAAAATATATTATCAAACAAGTTTTTTTGTTTTTTTATTCTTAAAAACAAAAAAATTATTCTACAAAATTAAATCAAAGAGGGCTAAATTTTTTTAGTGTGCAGCAGAGTTTTGTATTAAAAAAAAACAATAAAAAATCGTACGGCCACCTAATTTAGAAGGCTGAGATTGCTCCCAGAGGAGCAATACAACAATAAAAAGTCCAAATCAATATTGTTGCCTTGATTGAGCTTTATTGGATTTCATCACTAATATATCTACGCTTTTTGCTATCTTCAGTATTCTAAAGGTTTGATTTGGGAAAAAAACGAACAACTTTCTAAGGGTCTAAAGCTTAATTCGTGGATACACAGGCTACCCATCGTTGCTTGAATAATGTAATTATATAAGCGCAGCTCTGGCCACGTCATATTAAAATAGACACCAACTTTTATGACAGGTACACATATATAAAATAGGAAATTGTAATAAAGAAGTTAAGTGTGTCGCCTATTCATCACCATACAATTATTTAGAATAAACTATAGAAATTCTCCTTAAATTTTATAAAAATTATATAAATTTTACTTTTATTTTTAAAATATACACAGATTTTACATTTGAAAATACAAAGTTATCTTATAATTTATTCTAATTTTAATTTTTTTGACTCAAAAGCCATCTACTAACTTAAATACTTATTTTTAAAACAAAAAAAAAGAGAAGATAAAAATTAAATAAAATGTATTTTAGTAAAAAAATAATTTAAAATTTGATTACAGTAACTTTTTATTTTTTAAAAAATTGTGTATATTGTAAAAATATATAGAATATTTATATAATTTTAATAAAACTTAACAAAAACTCATATAATTTATTCAATTATTAAAGTTAATTCTCAATAGCCTTCACTAGAAACTTCACTCTGGAGTTATTTTCTTTAGGAATAAAAGCAGAAATTACACTCTTAACATCATGAACATGTAAATTTTATTCATTGTCATTTCAGAGCGAATTACAATTACCTGCCGCCCAAACTTTGTTCAGATAAAACCAAACGTCACTTTAAATGAAGGGCTTTCTGAGCTTCAAGATAAAAATGCGAAAGGCTTAAGGAAGAAGGCTTTCTCACCAACCCAAATGCAGGGTGTCCTCAATTCAAGAATGATTGCTGAAGCCGAAAACACAAGGAACTCAAATTAAGACTTTTGGGTTCCTTTGATTGGTCTTTGTTTACACCAACCATTTTAACTTTATTATGACCCTCACTTTGACAACTTTTTATTTTTTTAATCCTTCTTTTTTTCAACGGAAACTCATCTACTCCAAAACTTGTTGAAGACATCATTTCTCAAAATTCCTTTTCTGTTCTTGACTCTGCTTTTGAATTTTCATACTTAAGGTTAAATGCAATGTTTTTATGCACTTTTCATGAAGTGTTTCGTTGGACATTACAGGTTGTAAATTATTTTGGATGTGAGGTAATTAGTGAAATTAAATAGTAATTTAGGATCTTTCTGTCTAATATATTAATTTAAAAGCGTTCAAACTTTTAGAATACAGAATAGTGCTTATTAATACAGAAATTTATGGCCTGCTTGAAATTGTTTTTGTTTTAATGTTTTCAAAACATATGTTTTTAAGAACAAGTTTTTGAGAACAAAAAAATTAAAAAATCTGTTTGAATCATTATTTTGAAAAGTAATTATTTTCTGTTTTTTACCTGATTCTGTAAAATAAAAATTACAGAACACTTAAAAAGTGTTTTGAGTTTTTTGTTTTTAAAAACAAAATTTTGTTTTTTTATTTAACAAAACACTTCATTAAAAACACATTATCAAACAAGTTTTTTTATTTTTTTATTCTTGAAAACAAAAAAATTGTTCTGTAGAATCAAATCAAACAGGGCCTTAAAAGTATCTAACTATATGTCTTTTATTCATGGTCGATTTAAAATTTTCAAATATCCTCTTTTTTAAGAAATTAATTTCAAGTACCTTCATGTCGGCATAAACAAAATTATATTCGCATGTAAAACTTAAGCTAGCATCCCACCATTTTATGTAGGTTTATGTGAAAGACTAATTTTATTCACATAGATTTTATTGTAATTTATGTACAACCAACGATATAGTTACATTTAATTTAATCAAAATCAAAATATGATTAAAAAGACCACGTAAACTCATACATAGTTAAATTATAGTTTTTGAATAATTTTTTTAAAATATTAAATAAGTAATACAAGATGATTCTTTGAAATAAGTAGCCGAATATATAAAGATATTAAATACTGATATTATGATAGTGTTATTTCAAAATAACGTTTTATACTGCTTCAATATATAACCGTGGAGAGCAATGACGAAGATTCAAAAAAGCAGAAAGTGATAAAAACAAAAGAAAAGATATAACGACATAGGTGATGCCAATAACTGCATATGTTTTAAAATATAATAAATTATATAGATTTTCTTTTATATTTTACTAAAATTATATATATTTTTAAATATATATATATATATATATAATCTAATTTTAAATTTTTTGATCAATATATTTTTTATCAAGATATTTAAAAAATAGAATAAGGTTTATATAATTTTAATAAAATTTTAAAATATTTAAATAATTTATTCTTTAAAATAAAATAAAGGAATGATTAAACAGGATAATAACATATGAGGGCAGATAATTAGATTGAGAGAGAGAGAGAGAGTGTGTGTGTGTGTGTGTGTTTGGTGAGGGAGGCAAGGGCATGAAAATGAGTGTGTGGTAGGTAGGTAGCTAGGGATGGTGCTTTTTCTTATAAAATATGTTTAATTTATTTTCCAAAAATTGTATGTTCACTTTTTCTGTGATTTGACATTTATTAGCTATACTGACAATTACTGTTCTTTTTTAATATATGGTGTCATAGAAAATTAAATTCAAAATTAGCATAGATTATTTAAATTCTTTATCAGTGGATCAAATCTAATAAATTTTCTCACATATATTTTGATCCTAGATTGAGTTAGATTCTACCTTTTTTTTTTTTTTTAGAGATTTTGAAATTTTTGAGTATATATATAAAATAAAATTTAAAACACGGTGCTCTCAAAACAAGTATTCTCCCCGCTAATCACTCCCTGATCCCTCTTGTCTTTTGGGTGGTGTGAAGGGATGTTCTATGTCACGTTTGTTTTTATTTATTTATTTATTTATTTATTTATTTATTATTATTATTATTATTTTGCCATTTCTCTATTATGTTTATCTGCTTTTGCGTTTTGCTAAATATTCAACCTCACGCCCATTCACCTAACCCTTTCCCTCTTTTCGTTTTATTTTTTTTTTTCATTTGCTGGTATTTTTTTATAAATTATATGCAGCATATATAGGTATTTTTGCAGATTTTTATTTTAACTTAACATTGTATGATTTAATTTTTTTAAAAAAAATTTACATATATTATAATTTTATTAGAGAACTTTATGGTAAAGATATAAATATTGTATATAAATATAATGAAAATTATAATTTAAACCTCTTATTTGTATATCAAAACAATTTAAAATTTATATATCTCAAGTCTAATAATAAAAGCAGGGAAATATGATTTACTTCTACGATTCACTATATTGCGGCCCAATTATTTGACGACATGTTTTAAACTCCAGTTGATTGTTTTAGTGAGTTTTATAGATAGAATATTAAACTCAAAATATAAATAGTTATTCGTATAATTCAAATTATGGTGCTTTCAGAGATAATGGCGTCATTTGATGACCTATTATTTTTGTGAATTAAAAAGAAGATGAATAGTGACGCAAATATTTTATGTGTGGCTATTAATTTTTTGTTTAGATTGACAGAAATTCCTTTTTAAAGCGAAGTGTGCATTAATTGGGAAGTTACATTCGTAGAAAAAATGGCACAAATTCCATCGTAACTTTGGTCCTTTTGTGGAGTCTTGGCCTCACTCAAATGATGCGTTCATTGGGAAGTTGCAGTTGTATAAAAAATGGCACAAATTCCACCATTACCTTGGTCTTTTTGTGATGTCTTGGGGCGTAGGAAGAAATAAAGGAAAAGAAAAAAAATATGAAAATATTTATTATGTTTCTATAATTATTATTTAATAATATTTATTTTTTATAAATTTTTAACAGTAAAGATACAGTGGTTATTTTTTTTTTTATAAAATCACTTTTTATTTTTATTTATATATTAAACGAGTTTTTAGTCTCACTCAAATGAACCTTTCATGTAACTCATAATACTCCAATGTGTGGAAGAAACATATCATGGAAAGCTTTTGGACAACTTTGATGGAAAATGCATAGAAAGCTTTCACAATTAAGCCTTTTTGGGGGAAGATGGCATCTTCTTCGCTTTCACACTAATATTGCAATTTAGATCTAACTTCCTCCAGGTTCATGCACTAGATATATAATTTTTTATTTAGCTCACAGATTAAATTTTACTTTTTAGTAATTTTGAAGGTGCATTTTTCTTACAAGATTATGTAAATTTAAGATATTATTCTCAAAGTATTTTTTTCTTTGAATTCAATAAAATTTTTTGAAAATTTAAAGTGATAGTTGAATTAATATCATTAAAAATAAATAAATAGATGAATTTATTTATTGTATTGTAAAAATTAAGTTAATCTTTTATTTGAAAATTAAAAAAAACTACTTACAAAATCAAATTTTAAACATACACACATACAATTTGAGATGAGATTCATGATATGTTTAATTAAATGATGTAAAGAGAAGTTAAATGTAGAAAGTAGATAAATAAAATAAAAATGATTTTTATATTCTTACTTCTAAAAAATTAATTTGATAATTAAAATAATAATTATATAATATGATAAATATTATATAAATTATATAAAAAAAAAGTACATTTGCCTTGTAACAAATCAAACAAAACATAAAAGCAGCTAAGCTTCGGAGACCTGTAGGTGGGTCCCCCTAACAATGATGATGATTTCCCAATTAAAAACAGAGTTGAGGTGGTTGCCACCCAACCTCGTGAAAAGATCATACCAACAAAATGCAATAACCATGCAATTTACTGCTACCTTCTTTGCTTATGATTGGTACTAATTTAAGTTTGCTCACTTGATAAGAATTTCGCAGTCATTGCTGTGTGAATTTAAATCTCTCCAACACTAAGAACTTATGTTAGTGGTTAATTCTCTTAAAAGATATCTTCTAGTACCTAATTTTTAATTAGGCTTCAAATCACACTTGTATGTCTCATTTTTACACCAAAGCAAGTTTAATAAATAAAGTTGAAACAGAATCTTGTATATACCAAAAACACTATGATTGATATTAATATAACCTAATAATTTCATGTCCACTTTTTTCCAATTAAAAAAAAAAAACTGTTTCCTTGTTCCTCAGGAAAAAGGTGCTAGTAGGATGGGAGGTTGTGGCTGAAAAATAAATGTGGGGATGTCATGTGAAGAGCAGAAAGCGTAAAGTGAGAAAAGTCTTCGGCCCACATAACTGTGGTCCCAAAAACCTCTTCAGATCCCCCGTACATATAACATGGGTCCAAGAGAACCTCAAGTGGGCCTCCCTTTTCGGAAATCAAAGCCCATAATCAATTTCAGCATGAAAAAAAATGAGCCTTTTCTATTTTTAATTTGTTGCACCCAAAACTATTTGTCATCAAAGTATCTCCAGATATTTTGCAAAACCAAACCCCAGAGGCATCATGAAACCACAAAAATTAAACAGGGGAATTTTAAAAAAATATATCAATCATTGATGATATTGGCCCGCTTTGATTGTTATTCTCAAAGACAGTTTTCAATTTTTAGAAGCAAAAAAAAAAAATTTATTGCTTGAATAGTATTTTTTTTCAATATTTGTTTTTTAAAACTAAAAAAAGAATTAGCTGTTACGAGAATCAAAGATATAAAACATTTAGAGTGTGTTTAAATACACATTGATTATTGTTTAAAATTATATTTAGCTAATTACAATTATCTAAAAATAATATTTTTTTTATTTTATAAAAACATAATTTAAGAGAGGTACTATTTTTTCAAACATACACTGAAAAATGTCCCCTGCCTATAATTCATGAGAACACTAGGAAAAGGCTGAAAATTGGTTGAAAAAACTGCATTCATTAATGGTGCCACCGTAAATTTGACAACTTTGGAATCCGCGCAATTCTCTTTCATCAACTCTTTGTTTTTTTTGGGGAATAGATTGTCTGTTGTATATTTTACATAACATAGCATTGTGGTTGTGCATTCTTTTCATCCACCTATTTATTTATTTATTTTTATTTTTTTAAAAAAACCCCAGATAAAAATTTAAGACAATTTTTTAACTTTTATCAGATAAACATTTTTTAAATATATATATAATAATTCAAAAATATTTGTTTAATAGAAGTTAAACAAATTATCTTTCTTTTATATTTTGCTTCTTTTATAAAAAATCAAAATAAAAAATAAATGGATGGGTAAAAAAAATGGACGGCTATGATACTTTGCAACTTGGTCCATATTCATTTCTTTCCTATCTCAATGGGTCCAAAACGACACCGGGATGCCGGATAGTTGGAGCCCCATCATCAAATAAGTCTTTGTTGTTGATTTTTTTTAATTTTAAAAAACCAATTTATAAAACAAATTTTCCGAACTTTTTCTTTTTGTTTGCAAAATTGTTTTTAAAACAGTTTTTGTTTCCTTATTTTCGCATCTGGAAACAGTTTTACAAAACAATTTTCAGAACGTTGGAACAAAAACAGAATGAAACGAGATGAATATTCTTGCACCAATTATCGCTGGAAATTTTTTTAAGTATACCTAGAACATAGTACACTTGAAAAAATTAAAGATTAGAATTGAATTTGTATAAATAAGATTTATGTACAATATAAATAAGGTCCACGTATAAAATAAATTCTAATAATTAAATAAATAAATATTGTAACGCACCTTGTGTATATATAAATTACTCTTATCACTAAAGATTAGGTAAGGATACTAACTAGAGCCACTAGATACAATCATACAAGAGATTTACGCCCTTTGACAAAGCGTAGGTGACCTTTAATTATCACTTCATTATATGGAATACAAAAGATAACTTTTATGTGTATAGTATAAGCAAAATATATGTATAAAATAAATTTTAATTGTTAAATATATAAATGATATCGTCCACTATATTAATATAAAAATTGGTCTTATCGTTGAAAACTAGGTAAGGATACTAACTAGAGCCACTAGATACAATCATACAAGAGATTACTACCTTTGAGAAGGCGGGGTGACCTTCAATTATCAATTCATTCGTTGCATGGAATACAAAAATTATCATGGGCTCCACATTAATGGCAAGGCTATACTTTTTCAGACTCTCCTGTCCATATCAATTCTCCAAATACACAATCAGTAATGCTACTCCATGATGCATTGCATTGTAGGAGGTGTTTGGTATGTTATGAAAGATGGTGTAAAAAGAAAAAAGATAAAGATGAAAAGTGAGAAAATATTATTTGATATATTAAAAATAAAAAATTCAGAGATTCAAAAGTTACTGCTTTGTTGGACTGTTCATTTTATCCAAACTGAAAAGAAAAGTTATACTTGAAAATGAAAAAAAAATTATTTTATCCTAAATGATAATAATATTTTATATTAAAAGATCTTGAATTTTAAAATTATTTTAAAATTTTAAAAAATAAAATTTTTTAACTTGAGGTCTAAAACTAAACTTTTCCTATGCAATTAAAATCTTTTGTTATGGAACCTTTTAGAATAATTTTAAAATTTAAAATAATTTAATATAAAATTATAAATATTTTTAATTTAAAATCCTCAGTTATAATTTTTTCTTGTTTTATGTTAATTAGCAAAATTTAGTTTTTTAATATTTTTAATTCTAAGAATATTTTAATCATTTGCTTACATTTTACTTTCATTCTTGCATTATTTTTATTCTACTGAATATTAAAATATAAAGATATTTTTATTCATTTCTATATTATACTAAACATGATTTTAAATTACATGATTCTATTTCATTTTCATTTCTATTATTCTTCTCATTCTCTTAAAACTCTTTTTTACTCTTTCAAATATAATTTTATACTGTATTTATAGCCATTGACTCTGTTGAAATCAAGTTTAACAAAATGAAACTTTGAAGTGAGTAGCTATATATCTATTCCAATGCACAAAAAGTGGAGACAAGATCTTCTATAGATTGAGAGTGTGAGACCCATAGAAATAAGTTTTAATGGATCCCATTTTCTCAGTCTCTTTCTATACCACTCTTTGCAATATTGGATCCCATGATCCAGAAAGTGGAGATGAAAAGGGAGCATCAAGCATCCTTCAGCGTGAGAAACGGAGAAAAAAGAAGAGACGAGAAAGTGGTAGGACCAGAGCACTTTAGATTAGCTTTACTTGCATTTTTAGTACATTTACAGATTTTTTTGCATCGAAGTTTGTAAAAGCTAGCAAAAGCAAAAAAAAAAGCTGCTAAAAAAGGGATGGTTGCTTCTTCATATTTATCTACAAATTTTTCATATTGCAATGTTAAAAAATTGAACTGTTTAGACAGAATTTGCATAAGGTCAAGTTAAGTAGTTCACCTATTGACCCATTAAAATGAACATTTGGTTAAGTTATGGAGGACAAGTTGACCCCAAGTTTTATTTGTTGTGGGTATATATGGCCCATTTATTTATTCTCCCTCGTAACTTTTTCTTGTTTTCTTTCGGCTTGTAAGAAAGATTTGAGATTCTGGCCAGGTCTTGGGTCATGGGTTATAAAGTTGCTGTGCCTTGAGGGAAACAAAAGAGTAAAGGGAATCACAATCCTTTAGGGTTGTACGTTCTAACATGGACTAATCCACGGTGATTTTGTTTGATAAACAATACATGTGGAGGGAAATGATAATAATAAATGAAAATTAGTAGTACATTAATGCACATATCATTTCAGCAAGTTTGGTTCAACGCTTGGGACAATGATTATCCTTATTATCTTTCAATTTTTTCTAGAGGAATTAAATGTCACAACCTTGTCTTGAGGCACGAAAGTAAAATTATATCTTTCATAAACGTGAAATTACAACATTTATATTGTTTTTCTACCAAAGCTGGCTGAGCCTAGAACATAAGATATTTAAAAAAGAAAAAAAGAAAGGGATGAGACAAAACCTTGGGGGCACATTATCTATTGCCAGGACACCTCACAGCACAGTGCTGTGACCTTTAAACAGGGTGACCCTTTTTTTTTTTTTTTTTTTTCATATTTTTGCTAGTGTAGCACGATATTAATCTCAGCAGAAGATATTTTTGTCAAAAACCTCTTTTCTTTTTTTCTCTGGTTGAAATGCCAATAGGTGGTGCCCAAAAGAGAGTAACAAATAAATAAGTTAAATATAAATATATTAAAAATAATATGTCACTGTAACATTCGGGCAAATACACAACACTCGAAAAGTGTTGCAAAAGGTGTGAAAACCGTTGTCGATGCTTTTCGGCAACGGTTTTGCAACACCTTTTATGCACTACATTTACCGTCCTTGCTAACAGGTTTTAGGCAACGATTTCAGGGATGGTAGTGGGGCTTGGATTTCAATCAGAACTCAGAAAATGGCAACCAATGAATATTAATATTTATTTTTTGAATATTAATATCTAAATACAACTAAAACTACTATACATATATTTGTTTACTCTCATTTTTACACTAAAGAAAAATTATGAAAACAATTAAAATGTTAATGACTACGTATAAATGTTATGCAAAAGTTTTGCTTATTCTAGAACAAAGATTGCCTAAGAGGAATAATAATAATAATAGAGATCCCATTGTTAAACTGTGAAACAAGTAGACAAATGAGTTTGAATCATCTGAATTTTGTATTTATAAATTTTATGTAATTTTTAAAAAAAAAAATATATAAAGTGGATGAAAAGGGAGAGAAAATGAGTCTCATATATTAAAATTCTTTTATATTATTCTCTCTCCAAAATTTAAAGAGAGAAAATTTAAAAAACTCTTACACAACAAATGTTGGTGTGTCGAATGACGAATTTGAGTCCTTTTATATTTAAAAAACTAAATGTCAAGGTAAAATTAAATTAACAAAAAAAAAAGGGAAAAGATGAGAGTATATAATTTTGAAAACCATTTTTATCTTCTCTTCCCTTTTTCTTTATTTAACTTCATCTTTGCATTTAATTTTCTAAATGCTGAAAAATATACTCGTCTTATTGCCCGCATGACCTGCCATAAAATCCAGAAAAACAGCAGACTGGTGAGTCAACATGACTTGTCCATAATTCTATACAGTATCATCACCGACGGCATCACCGTTATCAAAAAACAAATCCAACCCATAAAAATATAAACTACGTACTTCGTTGATAATCTCATTTTCCAATGGAATATGTTTCGTTGGCTTTTGCACTACGGAACTCTTCCGTTTACGCTTCCAACGGGCTTGACAATTACCAAACCTTCGAACCATCAATGGCTTGAAGCTTTCTTTTTGCAATCTCGCACATGAAATGGTCATCACCTTAAAAGAAAATTTTCAACCATATAGCAAACCCTGAAAGAAAAAAGTAATTAAAGAACGTACCACCATGTCAATTAAGTAATTAACTAAACTCCCTTACGTGTATGCTAATTAAGCTCAATTTTCTGAAGTTGGCAGACACAGAATAATCCAACTCAATTCCCAAAGAGAATCATAATAAATAAATCTCTTCAGCGAATCCCAATCCAACATAAGCAGTGTCTTTTGCTTTACATTGTTTATGTTTTAAGCAAGAAACGGTATAAGATTCAAATCTTCCAAAACAGAAGCACAATCTATGCTTCAATATCCAGGTATCATTTAAATACAAAGAAACGACAAAATGAGACCTGCTAATTCTACATTCCAAAGTGGATTGACAATCAGCTTCCCTATTTTCAATAAATCTTCGCATTATATAACTCTGAAATCGAATCTATCATATTTTACATACTGTTTCATAGCTTTTAATGGATCACTATCGGTATTTAAAAAATTTAGGTCTTCATTGTGAAGCTTGCGCACATCACATGGTTAATATTAGAGCTCAAGTAAAATAATAATATGCACTTGTTCTTCACAGTACAGATGGAAGCATATATGAATGTTGTGGACGAAACGGAGAGCAAGACATAATTTAATATTATATTTCAGTGTACTATGCACAATATTTATAGACTATTTTTTTTTTTTAATAAATGAGTGGGAATTGATGATGAGAAATTATATTTTTGAAAGATTTTTCACGTATACTCAGTTTGAAACCAAAAATAGACCATATGTATAAACATATTAGAGGTAATAAACTTTAGTGAAAAATATATTTATATATTTACATATTAATTTTTTTAAAATTAATTTAGTCTTATGACAAATTTTGTCATACCTTTAATATAATATTTTTATATCTATACAAAATATTAATTAATTAATTAATTAATTAGTTAATGTAAAATGAATTCGAACAAAAATACTCGATAGATTTATATAAAACGTGTCTATAAGGAATGCTTATTTAAAAGAGAACGAGAAAGGGGATAGGGTACTGTAATGGGACTAAAATAAAAATGGGTGGGTTTGCCACTGACATTGTTTGCTGATAAGTGGGACGCAACTACAAAAATGAATGGATATATTTTTAAGAATTTTGTCTTTTAAGAGATCGACTTTTTAGAAAGTTGAGCCTTTTTATTATTAATTTCTTTTGAGATTTGTCAATATAATAATAATAAATTATTTTATATAAATTTTATAAAATTTAACCATAAAAATTTTAAACTCTTTTAAGATATTTTTTTAAATATTAAATAGTTAAATTATATAAAATTATCCTAAATTTTAAATTATATACAAATAATTTTTAATCTTTAAAATTTGAGAGTTAAGCGGTTAAACTTGTGCAAATAACTTTTTTTTATTAATCTATTATTTTATTAATAAAATATGATATGTTAATAATAATAAATTTTCATAAATTTTATTTTTTATACAAATAATTTTTTTAAATATACAAATAATCTCTTAATATATTATATTTTGTTAATAAAATAATAAATTAGATTAACTAATAATAATAAAGTTATTTATATAAATTTAAAAATTTTAAAATTTTATAATCAAATTTTAAAAATTAAAAAATTATTTGCACATATCCTCCCTAATTAAAAAAATTACTAGCAATTTAACCATGTTAAATTTTATTGTGCTTGGGGAAATGCTTAGCTTTAGGAACGATGTCTTTTCATAGGTGAGGGAGACAACTCAAAAGGATACGTAGGGCACGTGTTGGAGAAACATGGTGATTGGGGAACAGCTGTGACCATGTCGAAAAGGTTGACTTGTTCATACTGTCAACAACTATTACTATTTACCTCGCTTTTGGTCTGTGCTTGGACCACTACCCCAGACAGTGACTAAAGCTTCCAAACCCTATCACATATACCAAACATAAGTCTAGTGCTCTCCTCCCCCCAGCGTCCACATACGTGTAACAAGAAAACAAGACATATTTTGATGATGAGAGGATTGAATTTTTTTTTTTTATGTGTACGTGTTAATCAAAATTTATTTTTAATGTGTCTCAGCATTATTTAAGGATTGGAATGCTCTGATTCTACAGCATTAACGAGTAATGTTATGAGAAGTTTAACTTTTTATATGATTAAGATTATACCCACAACTTATAAATAATTCAATGATAAAGATTGTGGAGCTCTCGAGAAGCCATAAGAGTAAGGTGTGTGGACCCAGTTTGAGAGAGTTTTTTGGATGTAACTGCCTGCTTTTAGGAACCTTCATGTGACTCGAACAGTGCCTGCCTTGCATGTATTTATAATATATTCACTTTCACCTCATGCTTCCGACATTCATCCATCCCCTCTCTAAACTGCTTCTTCCAAACCCCCTTCTCTGTCTCTCTCTCTCATTTGAAGTAGAAAACATGAAGCCAAGTTTTAACTCTGCTGCTCTACTCCTTTTCCTTATCTTCCTAATATCCTCCTCCTCAAGTTTATCTGCTCGTTTAACTACCCAACAAGATAAGCAAAGTAATTAATTAATTATCCACTTCTTGAAATGTATTTCTTGAAGATTATATTGTAAGTTAATTTGGTTTCTGCAGGTGCAGGGCAGAATATGAAGCTGATTAAAGTTAGGGGGGAAAACAGTGTCTCAGAGTTAGAAGGCAGTGATTCTTTTACAGTATGTTACTATTTATATATGCATCGTTCTTTCTTCTTCTGGGTTTATTGTTGTTTGTTCTTTCCTGTACTTTATGACTAAATTACACTATCATAACTAATTACAATTATTTTTGTGCTGGGATATATAAATATTCCAGAAGCTGATGGGGATGGTGGATTGCAATAGCGAAGATGAAGAGTGCTTCAAGAGAAGGATGACTATGGAAGCTCACCTGGACTACATCTACACCCAGCACCATAAGCCCTGAAATTAAGCTTAAACTTCCTATTATAAACAGTTGGAAGAGTCATATCTTCTGTTTCCTAGCTCAAATTAATAAGTTAGCTATAGATATACGCTAGTATTGCTTGCCAAAAGGGGCATATGCGTCATCTTCCGTGTGATATAGATACGATGTAACTGTTGAACATATATATATATATATTGGGGAAAATATGACCTATCTGATGTTTGTCATCTACCATATGAAGATTATATGTGCATTTTGCAGGTCTTAAGAAATACGAGATTTCGAGGAGTGAATTTTGGAGAGAGATATTACCAAATACAAGTTAAAGTAGAGATTAATTAGTAATTAGTCATTAGGCAAGTAACTGTCAGATGTTAAACACTTACGAATGCGCATGGCATAGTTCCGCCAAATCATTCGCTTGACGTATGCTCCAGCAGTTAAAAAGAATTATTCTGCAAATAAATACTGTTATTGATTGAAACTTACGAGAAAAATATCAGGAAAAAAGTAACAAGAGTGACAAGTGCAGTGCAAGCAAAATGAGTTTGGGCAATCGAGTTTGAGTTGTCAGCCATTGAAATGATTTTGGAACTTGTGACTTTCTAAAACAAGTGATCAGAAAAGAGGATGTTTAGCTAGAATGGCCTAATTTCGTTGGAGATTATGTCAAAAGAGTGAGACAACGACTTGACTGATACGAAGTTTATAGAAACATGCGCAAGAATCCATTCTGCAGAATCTTTTTTGTCCAAAGAAACAAGAATACTGCATCTCGTAAATTGTTTTAAGCATTTCCAACGTCTGCCTTCACGGGTTAAAACTCAACCAATTAGGCATTATTTGAATATAAACTTCGGGGATAGCAACATGTGAGTTTTAAATATAGAAATGAGAAGCTGTTTTATAGCAAACACACTCGTAATTTCCCAAAGAACCGTCGATGGAGAAGTGAAAGAAAATGATTAGGATAGGACTTGTCCTTTTGAGACAGATTTTTTGCTCTAACTGTCAACCAACTAGAAAAATACCACGTGGAGCAGCCATTGGACTTATGGACTTAAGAAGTCACACACAATGGGCTTAGGTATCTCGGGCCCCTACCAATTCCTTAATGGGCTTTCCTCCACTACACAGCCTACCATTTCAACTGCAAATGATCCTTGTTTATAGCCCAATTTGGATTGTCTGCTTCCAAGCAGCAACAGGATCATTTAGATTTTAATTTGAATAATTTATATTTTATTATTTTTTTAAAATTCTGACCTCTTTTTTTTTTTTAAAGAAAGTAGAACATAGAGTAAAAATAATATTTCATTTGCAAGTTTAAAAATAAATAATGATTACAGTTTAAAAAATATTAAATGTTAAATAGTTTAAATACTACATGAAATTTAAATTGTTTAAATTAAAATTCGGATGATTCAAATGTAGCATGCGCTTGCTACTTTTTCTAAACAACAGGCAATGTAAATTGGGATAGAACTAAGGACTCATTTGATTACTTGCAAAGGAGAGGAATTTTTTTTTTCAAATTATGTACAATATTTATTAGATTTTCATAATTATTATTTAAAAAGCATTTATTTTTTCAAAAATACAGATATAAAAATTATTTTTGTTCTATTAATTTGTTTTTATATATTTTTTAGCTCATCCAATCAAATGATACGCGGGTCAAAGGAAGTTCACCCATCAAACGTCACAAGTTTTAATTTTTCATCATGATTCTGGTGTCGATGATCACAAGCAAGAATTATTAACACTACATTTTCGACAACATTTATGTAAGAGGGTAAATAAGGAATCATTGATGTTTACTAGTAGCCAATGGATAGAGAGTCAGAGCAGACAGGGAGTGTGGTGCCACACCATCTCGGATTTTAAAGGAGGGTATAGGCCTATGGATTTATTCTGCAGAACAATAATAACATTGCTGATGACCGTTGGTTCAGGTTCTCATCACTGTCTCTTTTATGGGTAGCTGGAAGTCAATCCTTGGTCCGTTCCGGACATACATATCTTCAAAAATCCTTTTATAATGAAGTTTCTGGCCAGGATAATTTCATGTGAATCCTCAATTTTTTAAGGTAGAATATGTAAATATGCGAGTGCCCTGTTCTTTCCCCTCATTTCTTGCGTTGTTAGCTGCCCTTGATTTATTTAGCTAAAATTTACAAGTCCTTGTGATGGTCACGATTGAACCAGCATTTTCATTCTTGTAAACCAAGGACGTGTTCGGGATGGGGAAAAGTCATTGCAAGCCACACACCCTACGCAAAAAACATAAAAGAAATTGAAAAGGAAAAATATGCAAATAATTATAATACTCACAGTCTAAAACATATTAAAATACTTATTTTGTTTTGGTATAAAATAATAAAATATTTTTATTTTTTAATTCAAAAAAATATTTTTCATTTACCAATACCGGAAAAAGATAAAATATATGTTTTTAATGAGATTTATAATATTGAAGTTAGACGTTTATTTGGATGTTACTGCTGCAACTTCTATATTGGACAGATGATACTTTTTATTATATTTTCAAGTATGTAGAGTAGCTTTTGATCCATCCAACACATGGATCGAAAGTATAGTAAATAGGGCTTCCATGGAGAAAAGCAAATCAAGTGAATGGTTGGTTTTTCTTTTCCCTTTGAGTTTCCTTTTCTCTGTCTGCGCCCCTACCAAACACCATGCAGGTTTTATACATCTAAGGATCAATATTTGATCAGTACGTGTAAGTTATATTGTGGGGATTAATTCTCAACCCCTAAGCGTATAAGCACTTACTCACTGCAAGAATTTCTTCGAAAAAACAGATGAAGCAAGAATTATGGATCACCCCATATCGTATGACATGACAACCAATATGCCACATCAGCCACCGCAATCGCAGCCCGACACCCCCCTCCAAACTAAAACAAAAAAAGGACATGGAGAAATGCCAAAAATATTATTAAAAAAATGAAATTGAAGAAGCCCAAAGGTAAACTATGAGTTATGCTCCTAGTCCTAAAGTCATAGTTCTGGATTGTCCCTCTGATTCGGTTCTCTCTCATCTCTCACTCTGCCTTGATCGTGGTGCTCCAATGTGTCCAGTACGAGGCAACTTGTAACGCTGAACGACGCCTTTCCTTCCACCTCAATTATGGCTTCCAACCAGGTACGCAATTCTTGCTCCACCCGTGGGTATTCCAAGGCCCAAATGTGCTTCTTCAAGATTCTGCGTGTGATTTCATCCATCCCACCCTCTCACCAACAACAACAACCGCCTCATCTGAGTCCAAAACACGATCCCTCCTCCAACTCTTCTGCAAGCAGCAGAGGGATTGAAGTTGATTTGAATCTCCGATTCCGCTCCGTATCCGAGAATGCAGAATTCGAATGCTCAGCGAGTAATTCCTCCGCGATTGAAGAAACCAAAGGCGGAGAGAAGAGCGTGGTAGTTTCGCAAGTTACAGATACCAAGGAGACGAAATTCGAACAACAGATCGGCGAAGATCGAGAGGGGAAGGAACTCGAGGAAGGGTGTGAAACGGTGCCGTTTGGAGGGAAAACACAGGAGAGTTATAACAATTGCTTGGATTTGCTTATCGAAGCCGCGAAACTAGTATTTGAGGAACCAGGTGGAGAAAGGAGAGTCAGTTCCGAGTTGAGAACTCGGAGAAGGAATGAAGAGAAGCACTCGGAGCAGAGATGGATGGTTGTGGATTTATGTAACGAAATGAACGACACGTCGCCTGTGGTGAGGTCGAAGAGAGGGAGGAGCCAAACGTTGCCGTTTAGGTTCAGAGACTCGGTGGTGGAGCCGTTGAAACGCTCGGGCACCACAAGAGCATCTAGGAAACGTCTCCTTGGGTCGTGAGCTATAACGTAAAACGGCATAGCGTCTGGGTTATGGTTTTGGAATTGAAATGGCAATGGTAGATAGCTTAGGTGTAGAGTTTGTGGAGGTGACACTGTCAGGCAACGCCGTTGTTGTAACGTTGGAAGAAGATATGAAAATATAATTTTATCTTTTTCTTTTTTTTTCGTTTATAGGAAATAAAGAAATAAATAGATTCGATTCATAAAGGCTGTGAATGCTTTAAGAAAAAGCCACTGAATTGGCAGTTGGTAGATACAGTATGCAATTGAAGCTGTTAGGTTTCATGTTTGCCCCCATTTTGCAGTTTTTTTTTAGCATTTGGCATAGTAATTTGGTCTTTCATTATATCATTCATGAACTCCAGATTAGGTGCTAAAATTCTAACGCATAGAAGTTCCAGGTTGATATTAATCTTTAGATATTACGGTTCAAGCTCTAAAAAATATGCCATCAACGTTCCTTTCGTAATCAAATAAATGATACTTTGAAAGTAATATAATAATGACAATAGTAAATGATACTAGGAACTAGGAGGAAGGTATAGCAAGAGTGAGAGACTCAATAAAGAGGTTCGGCCCAATATTGGCGAAGCAATTATAGTAGTACACATGAAATATTGAGGTTAAAAAACAAAAAACAAAAAATGCAAGAATGAACTGTTTGTATTACCATATAATTTGTTGTATATTTTAACGAAATTATATTAAAAAAATTGTACATAATTCTCTTAAATTTTGAGTTATATGTAAATAATTTTTTTTATTTTTAAAATTTGATAATAAATCTTTTGAACTTTCAAATTTTATACGGGTAACTCTTTATCCTTAATTAGTTTATTATTTCATTAATATAATATAATATATTAGGAGATTATCTATGTATAACATAAATTTTATGAGAATTATTTATACATAATTTAAAATTTTAAAAAATGATATACAACAAAATTTAAAGGATTCATGGCCATTAACTTATGATATTTTATTAATAAAAAAATAAACAAACTAATAATAGGAGGTTATTTACACAAATTTAAAATTTTATAAAAGTTTATTATTAAATTTTAAAAATTAAAAAAATTATTTACATATAATTTAACGTTTAAAAAATATTGTACAATTTAGCTAATATATATATATATATATATATATATATATATTGATACCAAGGAAATTTTGAGGAGGCATCTAAATTATACTGTGTAACTGGAAAATAATTAATAAAATAAATGGGCTAAAAGCAATGGATTAGGTGCTTAACATCACACACCTTTGAATAATATGGTAGGCTTGACCGCTCTCAAATCCTAAAAGAGCAATGGCGGGAGAGACTAGGGATAGTGTGTTTGGATATGCATTTGGAGAACTTAAAAGCCCGTTTGCCAATCGCAGTTATGCTTTGCTTTGTACAAAACGTGATTTGAGAGATAAAAAAGTTTTTCCAAACACACACGGAGGCTCACTGGTAGACGATGTTATCTGCTTTTCTGCTAACTATGTAAACGTCTTTTTTCCCAATTTGACAGAACTATGCCTGTTTGGTTAAATAACATAAAAAGAATACAAATATAAAAAATCGATAGATAAAATAAAAAATAATTTTTATATTCTTATTTTTAAAAATATAATTTAACTATTAAAATGAAAATTTAGTAAATAAAATAATAATTATAAGATTATAATAAATAAAACTATGCAAAAAATATAAGTTTGTGTCACAAGAAATCAAACTGAGTTATGCATATATTTATTTCTTTTATTATTATTTAAACTCTTAATTGTCTTATCTCTTTTATTTTTTAATAAATATTTTGTTAAGCATAATTTTTTTACCAAATACTAAAAGGGATAGAGTATTAAATAAAATGATTCTTTTATTATTAATTAAACTTTTTTTATTAAGTAGAATGTTAGTCAATCAATAATCTTTATTATCATTCTTTTTTTCACAAATCATATTAATTTAGATAAATTTTTTAAATATTTATTATCAAAATTTTCAATAAAAATATAACATATGAAGTTTTTTTTACAGAAAAACTTTAATTTTAAATTGTTAAAGTGTATAAAGCATTCATATATTATATTATTATTAAAAATTTTGATAATAAATACTTAAATTATAATATAAATCATTTAATTTTTTTTTTAATTTTATTGAAATTATACATATTCTCTCCTTATTTTCAAAATCTACATAAACTTATCATAAAACTAGTGGGCTACTCGTGCTATGCATGGGAATGTAGAACAAAGAGATAGAAGTTCAACATAAAAATTGAAAAGAAGCATTATAACAAAACGTAATATAACAAAGCACCATTACAGAAGAAGTCAATATATAAAATATTCCATGATTAACAGAAGTCTAGCCCAATAGCAAAATAAAGGGATATAAGTTCAGTACAAAAATTAGGAATAATAGAAATGAGCATTATAAGAAAATCTAATATAACAAAGTACCATTATAGAAAAAAAAGAAGTCAATATACAAAAAATTCCATGATGAATAGAAGTCTAGCTAGATAGCAAACCAAATGATTGGGTAAGTAGATGTGGTGTAAATATGTCATATGAGAATTCTTATTCCTCATATGACATATTTATCAAAACACAATGAGGAGAAAGGTCAGTAAGGGCATCTCATTCTAACTTCTCTTGTTTGATGACCTTTGATGGTTTTATGGTTGAATGCTGTGGGGTATTTATTTCAGACAATCTTGGGAATTCGATTTCCACCCTAAGTGGACTTCTTCTAGCCTTTTGCTTCATTGTATGAACAGATCTGCCTGGCGTTGAGAAGGAAGCCGTTGTGACATCATTCAAACAGACAACATCGACTTCTTTTGTAGATTTCAATGGTGTGACTGTGTAGTTTCCTCTATGGTTGAAGAGGTTTCCTGGCATGGATTGTCAAATGTTAAGTGAAAAAATTATTGAAAATGAATGAAAGGATAATTTATAAGGATAGTTTTAAGCAAGGCTAAATGAATATACCTAAAGGCATCCTGTGCTTGAAGCTACCTTCAACGTTGAGAAGCTGTTTAATGATGCTTCATCTTGGTCACGTTCCTGAGGGTTAATTATCATTTGGTATTAATGTGAGATGTAATTATGATGCAAATGTTATAGAAGAAATGTATATATTCTTGACCTTTATACTTGGAGGAGTGAATTGGGCTATCACATTTTCATTATCAGTGATATTTAAAACAGTATAGCTTGCATATTTCTAATGGAGGTTGTAGTTGCTAACTTTGATCTTCATTAGAAATGTTTGTTCCAGTAATTTATTGAGTTGCACAAGAAAAGTGTATGGTCTGTTGTCCTGTTATAATGAAGATTATGTTAACATTGTTGGTGCTATACAACCTAGTAAATAGTAAATGAAAGTAATGGAATACAAGATTATAACACACAGTACAGATATACAATGATAAATAATGTTAATCTAAGCATCATTATCATTGTTAAAGTTGATGTAGCATTAGTTATGACAAATATTAACAAATTGAAACCCAATGTGAACGAGTCAGATAATAAGTTGGGATTTAATAAATGGAAGTCAGCATACTATGTTTAAAGTAAGAATAACAAATTACAATTCAATTAACAAAGCATTAGATATTTTTTGAAGTTGATGCGTATAATAGATACCTGTATAAGGCTCTTTTTTAGTTTCTCAGCCGATATACCAATAAAAGTTGCTACCAAATCATCAAATAAACATATTGATGTTACTCTTGTACTGTCAGAGACTACCAAATGGACCTTATATCTGTTCATTTGTGAACATATAGATATTAGGATATTTAGGACATATCTATGAGTTCAGCACAAGTAGGTGAAAGTGTAAAAATAAGACCACGTAGCATATGTAAGTAAGAGTAGCTAAATAAATGTGCTAAAGTAGTGTCTGACCTATCTAGTGTTGCTACTAAAGGGCCTTCACACTTGTTGCATATAGTTTGACCATTTTATAGCCTAACCTCGATCTTATAGTTCTTGCATGATTCATATACCCAACTAAAGTTTGTTTGGAGCTTCTAAGTTCTCGCAAGTATTGTGACAACTTGAGTCTAAAAAATATGATTCATCAATCCAATGAGGAAAAAAACAAATTGAACTAAAGAAAGAATGAATAATAATTGTTTATAGAAAGTGAAAATTTACATGATTAAATTGTAACAATTCAGCTATTGTTATAATTTTGGTTGTGCTTGAGAATTCGTTTTGGGAGTTTTGAGAGGACTGAGATGAGAGTTGACTAAAAGGTTGAAAACTTGATGCTGTAGTTAGAGCTAATCTGGGTTGAGTAAGAAAAGTAATTTTATATTGGAAGACAAATATCAAATATATTAAAAATGATAAAGAGGAATGTGATAGCAAACACAATATCATTTACATGTCCATTAGTTGTCTAACTTCTGTGATGTCTGGATTGCAGAGGATCTTCGTAACATTCCAGGAGTTTGCAAGTTGAACTTCTCCTACTGTAACCATGGAGAAGAAAAGATCAGTGGACACATATATTTTAGTAAAATAGAGAAGGAATATCTTAAGGTATTGATGGAAAGACAATTGTTTGCCTTGATCCTTGCTAGCTGGAGGACAACAATAATTCTAGCATCCGTCTCTTACTCTATATGTGCAGTCGCTAATGCACAATCACCAAAAAGTATACATTCAATTGCATTACCACTATCATAAAATGAGCAGTGTAAGAAAAAGATAGTTAATGTTAGGTCATGTAACGTAATTAATGGTAGTAAATATTCAGATACTATGGGCAAACCTTTCATCCTCAACGATGAACTGTAATAATTTGTCAGTACCATCACCTTTAGAAAAATCGCGTATGTTTCCCATTGAAGTAAGAACTCCTATTAAATATGATATTACAACATACTATTTAGTATAAACTCATAGACAGAAAAGCTCCAATGGCTAGTAATATTGCAGTGATAAAAGCAAAGCAAATAAAATATATCACCTACCTATTAGACAGCCCATTGGAGCTTTTCTGTCCAATATGATGTTGATAGGAACAAAGTTGAAGTAGTTCCGTGGAATTTCAGCATCACAAGGCTCAATAAATGTGCAATTGTTAAAAGTGATACAAAAGTGATTGTCAGTTTCTCTATATTGACCTGTGTTGTTATCAACAACAAAGTTCTCGACATGATAGCAATTTCCTTCAACAATGAGGGATAAAAATTTGCTAATAAGATGTTTCATGAAAATAGTTGCTTGTATTTTATCTAGCTGTGGAAAAAGAAGTAAAGGTTGGTCAGTACATAATCAGAAGACAGCAAGAACACTGGCCAAAATTTCCCGTGGTGTTATGTTTGGTGCAATCTGTAATACCTATTGATATAATAATATCATGTTTAGGCTCAAGATCTAGTTAGATGCATGTGGTCTGCAATGAATCCAAAGGCGGATTACGCGAACTACTATTCTAGATGTTTCCTTATTTGGATGCAGATCTCTAATAAATTCATATGGGTATCCTTCCATTGCAGCTAAGAGCCTGGAAAACCAAACAGGTATAAAATGCTAATGTTTACAATCTTCCAAAATTATTAATAGATACTTGATAAAAATATCATTGTAAGTGGGAGGAACAGTAAAAAGTGTTTCGAATATGAAGACTACATTGGGTTTGAAGAGACTGTGCTTTGATTCAGAAATCTTAAAGTACCATAATCAATAAATACTGATGGCCTATGGACGTATTACAAATTACTGATAAGTAATTTACTATTTACTAATTGACTAATGACTAATATTATGGTGTTAATATTGAGAAATGATGTTAGGGTTAGATAATATAAGGTAATTAATAAAATATAGAAAAGACTATTTCTTATATAAACTTATGCTTCCGTATGTACCCCAATCACAACCGTCGATATTTTATAGGGTTATTTTTTTTAGCATAAAAATATTAAAGGAAAGAAGATAAAAAAGGAGGAAAAAGGAAGACAGACAAAGAATGCAATTTATTCCCAACTGTTATACTGTGAGATAGATTGAAGGTCTAAACATAAGAAACAGATAGAGAAGTGTCGTATGGGGGTAAAAAGATAAACAAAACAATAATAAGAAAGCAAAGATTATGTCGAAGAAGAAAACTTTATAATGAAGTGATATGGGTATTCAATAGATATACCACTGTAGAATGCAAAAACTTGGTAATATTGGTACGAAAAAGCAAGAGCTTGACTATGGGATATAGAATGGGAAAAATGACAAAAGGAGTAATATCATATGTAGTACCCAGCATAAAATGAAAACTAAGAGAAGAAGCAAAAGGCAGATGCAACACAATGTAGTTTGGTAGTGTCATAAGAAGATAAAAGATGATGATGAATCGTTTAAGTAGTTAAAATTATTACCTCTTGATCAAGAAGAATTGTAGCGTAATGTAGTATGGCTATGATAGAGAAGGTTAGGTTGAGAAAGGAATCGCACCTGGTTGCAAGATAAGTCTGTGTCTGACTGAAAAAATGAAGAAGTTATTTTTACGCTTAAAGATGAGACTGTAACAATGGAATAAACCTAAAAAAGAAATAAAATATTATATGGGAGAAGTGTGGTGCAAAAAGCAAACTTAATTATAATAGAGTTAGAGTTTAGAAATCAGAAAGTAGGAATGATATAATGAGTAAATTAGTAATTAGTAAAAAGTAATAATAAGTAAAAAGAACCAATGAGAAATCTGTTATCAAATTGTTGAAAAAAAGACCAATGAGAAATTAAAGCAAACAAGCACATGGGTATGGCCCTCCTAACACTTTCCAATGCTATTATGTCAATTAGTGTTGGAATTGTGAAATGTCAGGTTTTGAAAAGATATATAAAGATTTATTTCAAAGTACAATATATACAATTGTTAGTTCCAAGAAGTAGATATATGTTGAAAAGACATATTAGCAGTGCAAAATATATTGCAATAATTATGGTTGTTATCAGTCAAATCGAAAGACATATTTAAGAAATGAAAATAAGCAAAAGAAGAATATGGTATACACTTGATAGCAACTGGGTTTGGACCTGTAAATATTAACTTGGGCTTCCTGCAAATGACAATGTGAGAATAAGGAAGTGGACCAACATAATCTATGGAGAAAAATATAGGATAATAGGGGAGAAGAGGAAAAATGAATACAAAGGCCCTAGTTATCGCATAAAAGCAGAATCCATAGCTCAGTTGAAGAAAGTTAGATTTTCAAAGTCTTCCTCTGGGTATGGTTGAAGTACATAAAAGGATTGAGAATATAACTAACAGAATATGAGTAACTAACAAAATACAAAAGTGATGCTAACTGGGTCCTTCAAACTTAATCTGCAAGTGTACGTGGCCAAAATTCCCTAACAATTGCTATGCAATACAACTCGACCAAATAGCAGGGTATGTTTTGGGTATCATATAATATTGGATAACATATTTGATGATCTCAACAGTGATGTGAGTAGATTGAATCCAATACCTGTAAGAAAGGTAATGATATTTGGCAAGAGGAAAGCAAAACAAAACCATATCAGTTGTAAATTAGGCAACGTTAAACAAATATTTGAAATGAAATCGAAACATATGTCTAAAAGAATAAAAAAGGGATTGGAAGATAAACCTACCAAAAAGGAAATCATAAGTTATGGAAAACTTCTTTGTAGACAACATTTCTGGTTTGACTCAATGGATTAGTGTCAGAATCATGAATAAGTATCTTGAGACCAGATTTACTTTAGACCCTTGATATAGCAACATAAAGTTGTCCATGTGTGAAAACTGGTTTAGGAAGATATACCCCAACTGTTGCAAGTGATTGTCCCTGACTTTTATTTATCATTATGGCAAAAGACACAATCAAAGGGAATTGCCTTCTCTGTAGTTTGAAGGGCCACTTACTATCGAAAGGCACACAAGTTTATCCTAGCAATATAAACTTTTTGCCCTATACTAATTCCATTGATGACTTTGGCTTCAATAACATGCTTGCCCAAACGACTAATAATTAGTCATGTGCCATTGCATAAACTAGATGATTGGTCAATATTCCTAATCAACATGATAGGAACTCCAACCTTTAAAATCAATTTGTGTGGCGGTAGTCCTGAACAACTAATTGTATTAAGGAATTCAGGGGAGTATAGTTGCTCAAGTGAGTCTTGTCCATCATCATCATTCCATATACTATCAGCACTAAGATATTCAGTAACATCTCCCGAAATTAATGACAAGCAAAAGTTATTAACCTTTTCAACAATTTCAATTGTGGGAGCAAGAATTGCACGTTCCTAAAGATAAGATGGATTTGCATAATTATTGGTAAATGAATGATAAGTTGAAGAGACAATTGCAGCTATGGGGCACTGGAAATTTGTAATAAGCAAATCAGTCGGAATATCGATGTCAACTTCACCATCATTGGGTTCTTTTATCTTGCCATCTCCCACTTTCAAGATCTAGTTAGAAAACTGTTTTAATGTCTCCTTGTCATCTTCAGATCCTCCAAATCGCAATTGCAAATTTTCAATTAAATTGAGGACATGACAATAATCCCATAAGTATGAGAAGTTGACAGTTGCATAAATAATATTAGCTCTACTCCCTTTAGGAATGACAGGTAGGATTTGACGAAAGTCACCCCCCATTACAAAAGATATTCCTCCAAAGGGTAATGAATGACTATGAGCATTGTCAAGGTGAAGTACATCTCTGAGTGTGCGATCCAAGGCTTCAAAGCAGTATTTATTAACCATTGGTACTTCATCCCATATAATCAATTTTGTGCTCCTTAGCAAACCTGCCATATTAGAGTCTTGCTTGATATTGCAAGTGGAGTCCTTTGTAATTGCAATAGGTATAGCAAATCTAGAGTGAGTTGTTTTACCCCTAGGTAGTAGAATTGTTGCAATCCTGCTTGATGCAACTGTAAGAACTATATGCCCATTTGACCTAACCGCAACATATAATGCATTCCATAAATAAGTCTTTCCAGTGCCACCATACCCAGATACAAAGAACATTTTAGAAGGTTGAGCTGTTACAGAATTCATAATTTTGTGAAAGATGGATAATTGTTCAACAGTCATTGTACTAAGCAGTTTTTCACATTCAGCTCTCAAAGACTTTGCATCATAATTAAGTTGCTCAAGCAGAAGACTATTACCAAAATCAGTATCAAGGGAGATTGTTGGAAGAGGCATTGATGGGAAGTTAGTCAACTTTTTGCCATTTTGCCTCAGTAGCTTATCAATCTCGAACAATGTTGCATTTTGCCTATCAGCGATGCTGACTGTCAATCCTAATAAAAAGAACAGAACATTGTGAAGATGTGAAACATTGAAACACTTTGAAAAAGACACAATAATGCTTTCTGTACTCATAATGTCAAAAATAGGATAGGCAAAAACAATGTTATAGCCATCATTATTACAACACTATAAAACTATAGTGAGATGATATTATTCAATGCCCTTGACATTTTGAGTTAAAATAAGTTTAGTTCAATTTATTCTATCTTGGAATAATATTACATATAATGTATACATCTACATAGCTAAGGTTATATATCTATAAATGGAATAGTTGTAGATTGGAATGCAGAAAATGGTTTACTTAGTTTCATATTATTTCCTACAATGCAGATGAGAAAATTTCAGTTTGATATGACTGAACAATTGCAATATATATAATGGATGCATTAGCAGAGAAAGAAGTCCATGTCTCACTTTGGTTCTCTTTAAAGGTTATAGATAGTATGTGAATTTGGTGGCTATGCTTAGCCCTGGCAAGGTTGAAGGAACTCAATAGGCATAAAATATAAATTGGAATAAGGTTGAGTGTATGCATATAATGTTTGAATAGCATGTAAATATATGAACATGTTTGTATGTACTGTAACAGATAAAGCAAAAACAATGCTTATAATATCAAATGCCAGTTTTTAAATTTAGGTCTGCTGATAGTAGGTGACCGGGGACAAAAATGTGGAATCTTCTATTTGCATTTCTTGCAGCGCCTGCGAAATTAAATAATTGAATGAATAACAAAATGTTTGTCTTGTGTAAGATAACATGCGAATAGATAGTATATCTAACATCTGTTTTTGTAACGTAAGTCAGATGATATCACAATTTATATTGTAAATTGATAAATTCATAAAGCTAAAGAATCATAATATAGAAGATAATAGTGAGCTAAATATCATGGCAATATGAAGATAAGAAAGGAAGTTGATATTACTAACCTCTAATATCTTCGAATTTAAGAAGGGGCACAGAGCTTAGATGCTTAAGCTAAAGAGTCAAGAAAGTTAAGGAATATATCTCTTAAAAATTGCATGCAGGTTGGAGAGAGAGGATAAGCATAGGATAATGAAGCTGGTGTCAATTGAGGGAATATTGTTGTTTTCTAGTTTCAAATGGAAGATCAATAAGTTAAATAGGTTTTTTATAAGTAGGTAGAACCAGAAATTTGGACAGTTTACTCACAAGTGAAGGAATGCTTAGGTGCAAAGGTTAGTGAGTAACGAAGAGTTCATATTAAACAATATAATCTACAAATTGGTAGTAATGTAAATAGCTCAAAATCTGCATTTTGTCAAGTAAAAATGTGTTAGGTTATCATACATTGTCTTGTATTCTAATGCTAGTATGAACCTACATAACAATTGTAATACTTGATGATAATTTGATGTACTACTTGTTATAGGAATGAAGGATAACATTTAGGCATTCCCTAAGTTGATTACCCCGGTCCCAATCTGTATTGCATCGTAAGTTGTACATGACGCAGCACAAAACTAATCAATATAAAGTCAAGTTACTATTCTGTGACCATATTGGGTAAAGGTGAAAAATGTATTCTTGCTAATTATACCAAAATATTTAATGTTGTTGAGATAGACAAATACAATGATATGAGACAAAGGTGACAAAAGCAATGATATTGAAAATCATATTGGGCCTAAAGATGAGACTAATAAAGTACTAGAGAATTGTTCGTGCTGTTGACGGTGATAATAAAGATCTTCTGTAAGTAGATGAGATGTTTTTTGCCACACAATTTTTGGTCTGCATAGAGTGTGCATCAGCAACATGCTGGTGAACAGTGATCGTAAGAAAGATCCACTGCCCCACAACAATGCTTCAGTAATGGCTGCGACAAATTCTTCGTCGTCATCTAGAAGGCCCAAGTGATAACATGCTGCCCTATATGTTGGATATTTCATATCACCAACCTTTTTGATATCATCAAAAGAAGTTGAACCTCATACTTTATTAAGTAAAAGTCATTGAAAATACAATTCACCGCTCGTAGGAGGGACATAATGTAATCTTCCTATACAAAAACCTTGTTTTCTTGGTGTCTATTTCCTCAGTCTAGGATTGAACATAAAATGATGAGGGAACTCAATATAAGTCAACTTTTTAGCTTCTACAAACTGCTTGTTTGCTTCCATCCAGGCTAAAAACATGGACTCATGTATCATAGGTTTCTGAAGGACATCTCCAATAATATCACAATCTTGGTAGACAACAGGCTGTTCATTTTGCAAATGGAAGCTCAATCTTTCAACAGTTGGTTTGCGATAATGAATATCAAATGAAAAAATTCCCCACGAAGCTTCACAAGCAGAAATGTAACGACAATCATAATACTACCTGATTTCGTCAACTTCACACCCCCTAGCAGAGTTATTAGTATTCTCATGGAGAGTTGCTATAACTTGGTCAGCACATTTATGAATATACTTAAATAAATATTTTATAGGTCTTGACTGGTTGCACTTCTCAATGTTTAAATGAGCTTGAAAAACTTTAAGGTTAGATTATATGGCACAATAAATCGATTGTCTAATTGAACACCATTCTTCTTTATAGTTATGCCATTATCTCTTCTATGGTATATTACATATCCATCCTCATCAATAGAAGTGTAAGTTCCAAACCGTTTTGGGAAGTATGTGTTGCACCTATTGTTTTTCATACACAGGGATTTTGGGTTAGACACTCCGCAAGGGCCATGCAACATATATGACTTACACAACTCATACAACTCAAGATCCACTGTGGGGTCAGGAATCTCAGCACTAATAATTCTATCAATATCCTGAGTAGATGTATACTTATCATCGTACGCTGGGAACAATAATATATGAGCATATGGCAATCCCCTTTTTTGGAACTAGATGGTATACATATCTGGGAAAGAAATCAACAGTTAGTATATTGAAGCATAAGAGAAATGCATACTTAGTAAAGAATAATAAACGTAAATTAACATATTATAAATGGGAAAAATATTTTCTTACTAGCAATAATAGAGCCAAATGGCTTATTTTGCTTGAGAAATAGCATTAAATTTTGAAGCTTTATTTTAAAAATCTTACAAAGTATATCTAGACGATCTGCTGATTGGAACCCATTCCTTTGACAAAATCGCTTGATCTTAGGCCAAGCAGGATTGCAGGTAAATGTCAAGAAAAGATTAGGATAACCATCCCACTTACAGATTTCCATTGCATCCTGATAGTTTTGAATCATATATCGTGCTCCTCCAGTGAAACTTGAGGGAAGGATCACGCGCTTCCCTGTACCAACTGTAGCGGAATCTCCCCTAGTCACAGCATCAGACAATCCTTTATAGACATCAACTCTCAATTGTTTTTTATGTGATCTGATATAAGTTAACCTTTATGACTCAATCATAGTGTATCCATCAACAATAAACTGATGCAACAATCGTCTAGCCTGTAGGATACATGAAGATTCATTTGGTCGAGTCATCAGACGAAAGCACAGAAATTCTCAAATAGTCACTCTTGTTTGCTTGTTGCACCTTTACAGAGAAGAAATGTCATGTAATACATCATCTCTATAACCATCCTCCCCATAAGGAAAAAGAAGAGGGTATTGCATAGGAAGATAAAATGGATGAAACTCACTTATGCGCTAGAGTGAGCCAGATTTTGTTTGAATAATGATATTTCTCTCAGTATAGCTAAAATCTAAATCTCCAACAACTAAGGTTGCAACTTCAGAACATGATGGGAGATTGTATAGCCTACCATCATGATATCTTTTATTCAACAAGCAAAGCTTAAAATCGATAAATTCATTCGATCGTAAAGTTAATGCTGCCACACGGAAGGTTTGAACAAATGGATTGCAATGACCCAGCATTGATTTTAGACTGCAGACAATTTCTAGGTGTATTCCTGATTCAATATCACAAGATCTACATCACGAAGCAATGAAGGAAATAAATAATGGCATACAAAATAAAATACAAAGTAATCTTACAACATGAAAATTAAAAAAAAGAAACCAAAAAATCATTATATTGATTAAGAAGGATGATCTTTTTCACCTGATGATGGACATCTTATTACTAATCTCATGCTTGGTGTCATAGATATAAAGCTGGGAATACACAGGAGGTGATCCTTCATTGGGTACTAGGCTACTTATTCGATGGTAATTCTGTCCAGACAATACATAACTATAAGGACCAGATGACGAGGTCACTGACTTGTTAATTTTTCCTCCTATTGATGTAAAGGAAAACATAGTATTGTAAGCTCTAATGTTACGTAAGAAAGACTTAGATTCCATCGACTGTCTATTGAAGAATAGCTTGTACAAGTAAGGAGACGAATCCTTTATGAATGGTAATTTGACTTTTTCTTGACAACAACACATTGAGAACTCTAGTATACTTGACTTAGCTGATTTCTTGATTCTCTCATTATACCACATCATTGCCCTACAAGAACCACAGCTATAATCAGGACCTCCCTCATCTAGATACTCTGTATAGTATGTGAAGAGGAAAAAAAGTAGCTAAGCCATCTAATGTGTCAAGAAAATAATAATTTTCAATGAATGCAACTGAAAGAAAGCAAATTATAATACATTCGGAGGAGGAAGACACATCATTATTAAGAGTATCTGGATCGTCAGGAACATGAACAGCTGGAAGTCAAAAATAAAGAAGAGAGGTTTGTTACTCGTTACCCAATAACAAATAAAATCAAATAAGTACAAGGGAAAAAGATAATTGTGAATACTCTTGTAAGAGTATAGGAGGAAAGAAAGGACTGAATCAAGTTTAAAATCTGTTATCCAATGTATCTTACCACTATATTCTATACTAAATGATATACCATTGGATGTAGGCATAATATTAGAATCATTAGGGAGCTGATTAAAATGCTTGTTGAGATTAACAGTGATGTTTGTAATGTCTGCCAAACATGGACGACATTTAACAATAGCTACACCCTTCCTTTGCAAGCAACTTCCATGGCTATTAGAACAAATAGCCAAATCACTTGGATGCGTATTAGGGTCAGGTGTCCCAGAACCAAGAAATAAGTGATTCTTATCTTGTGGTTGGATAAAAGGGCCTGATGCTATTAGAAATAATGAAAAAAAGGCCATTGAACACATAAATCAGGAAAAGAGAAATAAATGAAAAACATTAAATCAAAAAATCAGAACAACTTGCAAGAAGGCTGGCTAAAAGTCTGAGTTGCTCCTGCTTGTATGGCCAGCCAGCGTAAAGTATTCCTTGATCGTTTGAAACCCATTAATGGAACAACAAAGTAACGGGCTACAATTTGTACAATAGATCTATTCCAATGAGCCTCTAAAAATAATATACATAAGATGGTAAAAAAAACTTTGAGTACAAAACTATAAGGCAATATTTATGAAAATAGGTCTAATAAAGGCAAGACAAGCACAATAACCCAGCAACACAAATTGTACGTGTACAACAATGTTATACACTTTTATCAAACAACAACAAATGCAAACTCTATCCTTTTTTTCTGCACAAAGAGTACCTCTAATAAAAAAAGCCAACCTTCCATGCTCATCTTTAAAAAGGCAAAGAAGTTGTCTAATTTTTTTCCCACACCACATTTTCATATGGTGTATCTTGTTCTAGCTTGAGTAGAACAACAAATTTTGTTCCCTTCTTTAGCCATGAATCAGAAATAAAATAACCCATAAATTTACGTAGCAGTTTTTTCATAGATATCTGCATTTCTTTGTTCTTTAAATAAACTATCCGTATATTAAAATCTGAACTATTATAGTATAAGCTATAGAAATGATTTTTTACACTTGTGTAAGATAGCTGTAGCATCACTACAAAATCGGATGTAGGAAGACTTTAGTATTAAGTGAATCACCAATCATTTTCTGTTTTTCTGTTCAAATGATGAGCACAAGGGTGATACTTTGAAACTCCAAAATCAAAAGCTTGCAAGTAAATTAAAAGAGGCAAAACTAAGTCCCTAGGTGACTTATTGGTCTGACCATCCAGATGAGTGCGAATACCTTTGTCAAAAATTAGGGTCTGTTGTACTAATTGAAATGTCCTGTTAATATACTCTTAAATTACCACCATTGTAATGTTCCTTTCCTCGACTAAAAGCATAATGGTATCAAATCAAATAGCAAACTCATCAGTTATTCTACTATTGTCTTGTTTTCATATGGGAAAAAAAGTTAATTAATCAAAGAAGCTGTTAAATAAATATATTGAAGTTGAAAAACAAATGCCTTTCGTTCAACCAAGAACTAAACTTTTACATTGATACAACAACTTCTAAACACAATTTATACTAAACCATATAATACCTTTGCAAAAAAGAAGGACTGATAAAACTGCTTGCTTCCCTGGATGAGAACCAATTTTTAGGAGCCGAGCTATTGCAACCCATAAAATTCCCTGCTTCCACAAGCTAAGAAGAAGTAAACAATTAATCCTCTAATAAACCAAAGATCTGCTACAACAAAGAAAGATGGAGACAAGTGTCGGCATTCCACTAACTTTTTCAGGTCTAAAATTTCAAAATATGAAGGATTTTCAAGAAGGTCAGCTTCTTTAGGGTTGGGGGAGAAACAGGAACAACAAATAATCACCAGAAAGAGAAGGGGAAAGGATTGAACTAATGGAGGAATAAGAGGTTACAAAGCAATGGAAATCTAAAGGAAGATCAAACCAAGAAATCGGGTAATTGTGGCTGAACGAAAAAGACGGTGAAGAGAAAAAACGAAGAAGTAATCGGTGCCAAAAAAGGAAAAAGATAGATAGCTCATAAGGTGTGACATGTGAAAAGAAAGCCAGCACAAAGCTCGACGGAGCCGAAAAGGAAATGGCTTAGCTACAGTACAAAGGAACCAAAGGTTTATATATATAATAGATAAATATAAGTTATACTAAACAAACCTTTTATTTATTTTTAAATTTATATTTTTCGTCCAACTTCCATTAGTAACTGTTAGATACCTAATTTGACTTCTTTTTTTTAACGAAATTACTCCTCACCTTCATCATCCTCACACGAAGCCACACCCAAACACCTTTACAAGATATGATGAAGGCCGACGATTTCAAGCACCACCAGTCCCTACCTTACTCACTTTTCCTTCTTGCTTTCCTCCAAACGCACCATCCCTTCTTCAAATTCCAAGTTCAAGCCTCCTTGTCGCTTCTACTACTCCCTTATTCGCTATGCAACCACCTTCTTCTCGACTCATATAGGCCATGGCGGGCTCGGACTTGTCTTTGCCATTGCCATCCCCTGAACTGATATTTTTGAATTCGTGGTCGATATTGTGCCCTGAGACAAGATCAACAGAGGTGAGGATGAGAGAATTTTTGCATTGTCGTTTTGGTTTTTGTTAGAGGGGAGAAGGTGACAAGGACACCACCGAGTTGCAGAGGGTTTGCATGGTGTCAGTGTTCATGCCGATGTCCAGGTGCTATCTCATTGGAATTCTTATGGCTACCTCTCACCTCGAATGGCTATTATTGTTGCTCTCTTTCCCTGTAGCATAAGCCCCAGGAAGATTATGATGGGAGACACCCACTGAAGTTCTTCTTCCCATATTCTTCATCATAAGCAATTGGAGATTTTGGGGAGAGGGAAGATTGGTAATTGTATATCATTTTAGTAAATATTTTAGTTAAAAAAACATTTTAGAATCTTTTAAAAATATTCTTAACTATATTAGATAATTAGAATAAAGTGTAAGTTGTGAAAATAGATAGAAAATTCGTGTAAATTTTTTAGAGAAAAAAATTAAAATTAATTTATGTTATTTACTCTAAACTATATCATTTCCTAATTGAAAGTAAAGCCAAACTAACTTTAATATTACATATAAATTTAAAGGGTTAGTGTAGTGATATATGTTGACAATGACATACGATTTAAATATGTGAATTTTATCTGTACTTTATTAATTTCTTATGACATGAAATTTGTCATAGACCCAAAAAAAAAAACTAGGAACATTAACTAATGGAGGTGTATGCAAGCTAATTCAAACATTATTCTTAATAACCCAAAAAAAAAATTACAATGACACTAAAATTAAAGTTCCTTTAACTGGAATGACTACGTATGGTACCATAACTCCTACACAAGATATTCCAAGTTTCATATACAAGTACTTGCTTATATGGTTTAGAAGTATCTGCTTATGGTAATGCTGATGTGCGAGCTTATATATGATTATATTAATGTCCTAAATTTCCAAATTTAAATGTCTTCATATTAAATATGTACAGTTACAACTACTTCAACAATATACTAATGCATTTTGAGCATAGATGATGAAACATTAATTATGAAGAGGAATATGAAAACTCAGTAAAGCCTTTTAAAAATCACGGGTAGACATTTCTCTGCCATTCTATCTTTTTTGTTATGGATGATTTGATGGTAAAAAAAAGACTCAAATTAGAGAGAATTGGAACTCCGAAAAAAGAATATGTGAATTAAAGTCTTTTTACTTAATTACTTTTTTCTACTGAACCTCCTCCTATTCCAAACTTCATCGGCGAAGAATTTAATTTGTATCTATATTAAATAATAAACATTGTATTAATAAATTGGGTACACCAAATTATGGAAAAAATGACATGGTCAGGGAAAACCCAAACAGAGTTTAAACGACAATTAGTGAATGCGCCGTTCAATTGCAGAAGCCGAAACTCAGATGTGTCTGTGTCGTATAATGTCGAGCTGGTAAGCAACAAAAAGTGCAAACGAAAACCCTCTTTGCTGTCGAGTCTTTCACTTCGGAGGTGTCGCTGACTCTACTTGGTTGCACTCACCTTATCTTCTTCTTTAGCAGCCACTGCCACCGCCGGGAAATGGCACAAGGAGACTCTGCCAATAATGCCACTGAGTCAGAACGAGAAGAAGTCAAGAGAACTGACCAACAAGAAGACTCAAATGCGTCCTTATCCTCTTCCGAAGACTCTGACCATGATTCGGACTCGGACTCGGACTCGGACTCGTCGTATGACTCTTCCTACGAAGGAGATTACGAAGGAGGAGATGAAATTCGTGACTCTCTGGCCTACCGGCGATCCCGCGAGGAATTGGCCCAATTGGAGAACACTCCTGAGGCGAACTTTGAGCTATTCTCGGAAGTTCTTGATAGCAAGCGATTGAAGAAGATACACGAGGAGGAGGACCGAGAGATTTTGGAACAGGATGACCCTTTTGATTTTCCCGAAGACCCTGAGAATTGGAGGGAAGAAGATTTGGGGGAGTTTTGGGCGGATGGTCCATTGGAAATTAATGGAACTGGTTGGGACCCGGTTTGGGCGGATGAGGATGATTGGGAGTATGTGCAGGATGAGATTGCTGCTGGCAGGAAACCACCCATTGCGCCATTTTATGTGCCATTTCGGAAGTATAATCCGGCGATACCCGATAACCATTTTGATATATCGACCCCCAAGGCCGTAATTGAAGAGTTGGATAGGATTGAGGAATTCCTCAACTGGGTCAGCTACATTTTCCCTGATGGTAGCTCGTATGTATAATTCTCCCTTGTAATTTATCAGTTACTGAGTATTTTGTGGTAGATTAGTGCATCAGGAAGTAATTAACTGAGTGGTTAACTGAAGAGTTCACTCGGAGTAATTATTTAGTTCCAGCATTTTCTTAAGTGGTAGCTTGTATGCTTCATATAATTAGAAATTTGACATTAATGTTACTTATGGTTTTTAAGTGGTAGCTTTTATGTCTACCGTTTGTTATATGATGAACGTACTATTGATAGAGCAGATTATCATCACGGGGCATTAATACTATACTTGTGTGTTAAGTCATATTGCTGAATTTCTGTTTTTGTTTCAAGTAAGTTTAAACAGTAAGCTAAATACTTTTGTTGGTACGTTGAATGTGTTAATATTCATAAGTTAATGCTATCGATTGAAATTTTCTTTTATTTGGGTTGCTGTTACTAGTATGATACTGTTACAGAGTCTCCTGGATTGACAAATTTTCCTACTGGCTGTGCTATTCTGCTCATGTGACATCATTATCACAATATGATATTTGGTTCTTACTACACTATATTTTCCCATAGTGAACTGGATGGGAGGTGACCATGTGATCAGTGGCGTGCTATTACTGTTAATAAACTCATGAACCTTTTTGGTGTTCCTCCATCAATTCCTAATTGTTCCTTGTTCATAATGTTAAGAGTTGTGTTAATCAATGTTTCTCAAATTCACTGGTGGTATCATTACCACTGTTGCTATTTTGATACTTCCCGACCTCCAAAATTTTTAATCCAGAATATTCTTCTTCTTCAAGGTATGAAGGCACTGTTTGGGATGACAATGCTCATGGAAAAGGTGTTTATGTTTCTCCACAGGGACTGGTCAGGTTTGACTTTGCTCCATTATGTCTATTGATCCATGCTGTATGTTAAACAGCCTAGGTGTTGATATCAGTGGCAGACAAAATTGTATCTGTGCATACGTAGTGAGAAGCATTTAGTCATCCTGTTGGGAAGAGTGCTTCCAAACCCCTGGGTTACTTTAAAAAGAAAAAACATACTTAGTCTATAACTGCTGTTCTTATTGGCAATAGCGAATTTACAAAATTAGTTATGCATAACAAGATGCATGTATATTTATCTTTTCTGAAGATATGTTGCATCTTTCATTCATATTTTATCGTCCATAGTGTAAGGCTGTTTGCTAATATATTTTACTAGTGTTTGTTTCAACATCTACTGGTTTCCCCATTGGATGTATCAGCTCCTTATCTAATATCTATTAATCTGTCAAAATATCTTCTGCCTTTTATGCTGTTGATATTTCACAATGCATTTTCTTTTCATAGGTATGAAGGTGAATGGCTTCAAAATGACATGGAGGGTCATGGTGTAATTGAAGTTGATATACCTGATATTGAACCTGCTCCTGGTTCCAAGTATGTAACTTAGATGTGCCAATAAATCTTTAGAATGTACCACAAATTGAATGTAAGTGTAGAAATTCAAGGTTGAATAATCCTCTGATTTATTAGATAGAAGCAGCTCTACATTTATAAACAATAAAGAGGAGAGAAGATTCCTTTGCCAACTAAAGGAAGTGACTCTCAATATAGGATAGCTCTATCCTAATCAAAATAGAAAATTTAAACTCATCTTATTCTAACAAAACAGAACACTTAAGTTAATTCTAAATACATGGAAGCATTATCCAAAAAATAATTAAAAACAAATAAACCTTAATTAAAATAAAACAAATAAAATAAAAAATAACTTATTAAAATAGATGTGTAATAAAACGTAATCTCTAATACTCCTCCTCAACTTGGGTATTTCTATCTTTGAGCTTTTTTTCTAGCATTGTTAATCGTCTTCTCTAAGACAAGTCCTGTATGAGCAACAATTTTTTTTTTTTGGTGTGAATGCCATTGTCTTCTCTGTTGGAAGTCAGTTGGGTTTTGAGAAGCATGGGCCACCATTGCAAATGACTCGTGTTCAGATGGGTGATTCTTTTCTTACTTTCCTCATGCCTCACTTCTAAATCTCTTTAAGTGATGGGAGAGGTTTTGTTTTAGGCCAATTCTTGGCTAGTTGGCTTGGCAATTTGGTTGGTTGACTCCGGTTTTTTGGTGTTGAGTGGCATTACTTACCCATGTTTTGTCATTTAAGCTTTGCAGGCTCTAATACCATCTAAAATTTCAGGGTTTAATGATTCTCTTGATTCTTATTTTATTATATGGAAGCAACGCTACAATTATAAACAATAAAAGGGAGAGCAAACTCCTACTCCAACTCCAACTAAAAGATGTAACGCTCAAAATAGAATTAGTCTATCTTAAATTAAAGTAGAAAACTTAAACTAATCTTATCTTGATCAAAATAAAACACTTAAGCTAATCATAAACACATAAAAGTATTAACCAAAAAATAACTAAAAACAAATAAGCGTTAAATAAAAATAAAACAAATATAATTAAAAAAACAACTTAATTAAAATAGACGCATAATAACACATAATCTTCAACAGAAAGCATTCAATTTCTTGTAAACAAATTGGCTGCTTTTACCCATGCCCTCAGGCTTGAAGCGAAGATGCGTGCTGAAGGGAAGATAATATCCAGGGATTTTATGTCCCCTGAAGACAGAGAATGGCTTGAGATGGATATTGAAGATAGTTATCATCTTGCTGATGGGACCTATGAAATTCCTTTTTATGAGAATGATGAGTGGGTTAAACAATTTGGAAGAAAGCCGTAAGTTTTATTAGTGAGCTCTTTGTTGTCTTTTTCTATTAAGACTCATTGTGCTGGTTACAGAAGGTTTATCCTTTTTTGCCAGGGAGAAAGGTCGTTATCGGTATGCTGGTCAGTGGAAGCACGGGAGAATGCATGGATGTGGTGTATATGAAGTTAATGAGCGTACCATATATGTAGGTGCCTGATATAGACAACATATAAACTCAACTTACTAAGTCCAATTTACCTCTTCCTTTTTTTCTCTTTTTGGGCCATGGGGGGTGATATTTGGAATTTTAAGATGCAAAATAAGTGCAGATATCTTATAATGTGCTTCTTGGAGAATTTTCTATTTTCTTAATGCTTGTTGCATTTTTATACTTGCTTGTTACATAAGCCGTGTGCATGCAGGGAAGATTCTACTTTGGAGAATTCTTAGATGATTCTGAGGGCTGTGATGATGAAACTTCAGCGGTATTGTTTAATTTCTTTTGGCTCAGCAAGGAGAATATACTGGCTGCTGTGCTATTAACTCTCCTACATTCTGTACTTTCAGCTGCATGCCGGTATAGCAGAAGTGGCTGCTGCAAAGGCTCGTATGTTTGTGAACAAGCCCGATGGAAGTAGGTTTGAAATCCCTCAAACTTATTGTGTTATATATATATATATATATATATATATATATATATGTATGTAGATATATCTTCCTTTCTCTGTTGGTTAGGTTGCTAATAGTTTTGTTCTTTTATTGAACCCATGGAGGTCCTTCTGTTATCCTGAATTTCCCAGAAGTTATTTTGGTTTGAACATTAACAGAATCTTTATTTTTTGTGGTTTCTTCTGGATTTCAACAGTATTATATATTTTTTAAAAAGTTTTTCCTTGTCATCTGCTTATACTAGAACAGAAAAGAATTAACAGAGTGTTCATAGGTTACCCTATTAGAGGATTACAACAGAGTGTTCTTACCTCCCTGGAAATTCTTATACATCCCAAGCATAAGCTAATTAGCCCACAGAAGTTATATCAAATGCTTGTGGCTTTATAAAGCTTGTATTTGGTTCACAATGTCCACAGATGCACATACCATGCTTTCCCACCACTTTTAGGTACAGTCATTGCTCTTGTTCTTTCCTAGTTTCGACCAGCTGACCAATTGGAACTTCACGCCACAAATATGTACCATTGCTATGAATTATATGTGCAATTTTGTAATGAGAATTACTTTCTTTTCTTTTTCTTTCTTTAATTTCCCTTTTCTGATCAGCTTTATGCAGTTCAATTTTTGTATCTTCTTGTCTGACAGCTCTTTGGGTTATCATATGTTACTTATCATTCAATGCTTTGTCTGCACAGTGGTTAGAGAAGAGAGAGGTCCATATAATGATCCTCAGCACCCCTACTTTTATGAAGAGGAGGACGTGTGGATGGCGCCAGGCTTTATCAACCAGTTCTATGAAGTAAGGCTCACTGGCAACATTTAATCTTGCTTACACTGCGTAATTTCATTCTATGCAAGAAAATGAGACATGATGTGATTCTATGGCAGGTCCCTGATTACTGGAAAACATATGTGCATGAAGTAGATCGAGAAAGGGAAATGTGGTTGAACTCCTTTTATAAAGCTCCACTTAGGATACCCATGCCAGCTGAACTTGAGTACTGGTGGTCAAAAGGTACTGATTCTCTCTCTCTCTCTCTCTGTGCAAACAAGTGTGTAGTAAGCATATATTATGCTTTTTATCCATGTTCTATTGTCAATGCCCCTTTTTCTAACTAGTTATGCTTTCCTCTAATTTTTAGCATCTCCTCTGCCGACAAAAAGCATAATTTCCTTTAATTCATCCTTTAATTGCTTGATCAGATGAGACTCCTGAATTTATGCTCGTTAACAAAGAACCGGAGCCTGATCCTGAAGATCCATCAAAGCTTGTATATACTGAGGATCCTCTCATCCTCCACACGCCAACTGGACATCTAATTAATTATGTTGAGGATGAGGAACATGGAATACGTTTATTTTGGCAACCACCTTTAAACAAGGATGAGGATGTGGACCCAGAGAAGGCCCACTTCCTTCCCCTTGGTTATGATGAGTTTTTTGGACGAGAGGAAAAGGGCAAAAAGGAGGGCATATTGATGCGTCTTGTACTGGCAGTGGAAAATGCTTTGAAGCCATTACTTGATAATCTAGAGAAATGGACTGAAGAGCAGAAGAAAAATAGTGAAATGAAAAAGAAGGCATTGGAGAAAGAACTTGAACTGGTAGAAGCTGAGTTGTGTCTGGAAGAGGCGGTTGCAGATTTGGATGAGTTGTTGAGGAGAAGAGAGAAAGAAGAGGAAAAGAAGGTGGAAATGGGTTTGCCAGAAGAAGAAGATACTGCTGCTGAAACCAATCAAGATGGAGAAGCTCGCTTAGCAGAGGAGAAAGTGGAAGAGGAAGAGGAAGAGGAAGAAGATGGAGATGAAGATGAAGAAGATGAGGATGACATTGCACAATCAAGCTTCGGGTCCACTGAGCAGGAACAAACAACAGATCGCCAGAAGGGTGGCAAACCTGGGAAATCACCATTTTCTACATCTTCACTTTTTTTTGCATCCAGTAGCCTTGTTTCTGGGGTGAGTTATGATTTCCTACTATACATCTGATGCATACTTTTCTGGAAATGTATATCTGATTCAATTAAGCTAATCTTAGCGCAATGCTGCTTGGTCTGAAACTTGCGCTTCTCTCTGTTGGCCTTGCAGGTTCCATTCAAGTTACAAAGTCCCTTTTCCCTGTTGAAGAAGGGTAAATCAAAATCGGAGTCGGTTCCTCCCTTATGTACTGACGGCTTCAGTAATGTGAGAACATTTGATTCGGTTAGTTTTCGTCCTGTGATTGGCCAGAAGAGGAGCTTGAAGGCTAAGTCTATTGGCCAAACACACGGGAGAGTCAAGGTAAAAAGCCATTCAGATGAGAAGTGTTTTCGGGTGCGTTCATTGTCTCGGACTCGGTGCCAATCACTGGGTTCTTCATATTTTAAAAGCAACTTGAAAGAGCCGAGAACGAAGGGTGACATGTGGTTGCATGTAGCACCAGAGAGGGATTTAGACAGTGTATTGTCTTTGCATACACCAGTGCATAATTTGAAGCATATAGAGAGACAGTGTGTTGACGAATGGGATCCTTTGGATCCGAATATGCTAGAGGTTCAGTGTAAGTCCAAGTATCTTCATTTTCCGTTGAATCAACTGGGAGAAGAAAAAGAAAGATGAACAAGAAATGAGTGAGAGAGATTATTCAATTTTTTTAGAGGCGGTCTTCTTTTATTTTTATTTTTTTGTCTGCAATGGTAGAGAGATTGAAGAATGAGAACTCTTGTAATATTTACGCCAGTCACAGTCCGAAAAGAATTTTCCATTTAGAATTGTTTGAGATATTGTTTGCATTTCACTTTCTTGCATTTCATCTCAATAAACATCATCTCAACTGTAGCTGTAAAAGATAAATAACAGTTTAACCAAGGTTTTTCTCTTTTCCTTCTTTTCTAGTTGCTGTGAATGGTCCATTTTTAGCATTTTCAACAGCTCCAAGGTATAGAAGCGCTGCCTTCCCTATTAACATCATTTTCTGCAAGTAGCTTAACCATGGTTGTCGGTTAGGAAGGTCTGACACAAAGGTCCACTGGTCCCGACACCGCATAGACTTGACAAGGTCAATTATGGCAGACACAACCTAACACCCATGATTTAGGAACGATGCTTAATTCAATGCATCCAAGTTTCCGAAGATCAAGGAGAACTTCCTTTTACAGTGAACCAAAACTGGATAAACTTATTGACAAAAAATTCCATAATATGTTAGTATTCATTCAATATTTGCGTGTGTAGGGGAAGGGGGAAAAATGTAACTGTAGGGAATGATTTTCCATGAACCCGAAAATGTTTTATTGAAATAATTTATAACAGTAAATTATACTCTGGAAAGGCACTTGATTATATATAGGTAAAGGCTTAATTTTTTCTAGTTGAATTTATAAAATGAAAGTTGGCATGATATTTGGTCCAAAAGATGTATCAATAAAATTATAATACAAGCCCTCAGATTTAACAAGTGCTTTTTTTTTTTCGGTTTATGAAGCCAAAAAGTTAAAACAAAAATTATTAATTAATTATATCTGGATTACCAACCTTATCTTCTGCCACTCCGGCCAATGTATTACATTACATCGTCAAAAGACTGATTTCATTTTCCTCTGTTAACATGTCGTAGAGGCGATTCCAATCCCGTAATAGGTGCAATGGAATATCTCAGAGTGGCTGTAGTGGAAAAAGATATTTAGCGAATATTAATTAAAAAATCATTTTAAAAAACAATGAATTAATTAAATAATGAAGATCATGGAGCAAGACTGATCTGATCGCAAGCCACCACACTGACATCATTGAAAAATAAGGAATCTCTATGCCATATATTATTGGGCAAGGGAAAGAAAGTAGTTTCCACATGTTAATAAATTTAAGAGCCGGCTAATGTGCCATGGAATAGTTAGCTTTTAAAAGTAAAAGTTTCACAACCTTTAAATCATTGATTTGATTATTCTAGGAGAGGCGTCCCTACCATCCTTTGTCTCATTCCTGATGTGTTCATTACCAGAACCTTCACAAGTCATGATCCTGGTTTTCCTAATATACAAAAATTTTGAGATGTGTTAGGTATACGTTATCTAATTGTCAAATCTATTTTTTATATGTGTAAAATGATATATATATATATATATATATATATATATATAATCTTAGCCACCAATATCAAATAGCTAACTTTAAGGATGTTAACTGGCAAAGAAAAAAACGGATGTTAAATTTGTAAGTTTGGAGAAACTCGCAAAAGTGGTTCTCACCTAATGCCTTTTAATAGTAATCTGTTTTAAGAAAGTTAAGTTTATTATTCTCTCACGCAACAATCCAGAAATTCAAACCCTGCCAAACACCTTGAATCATCCTATGACATTTAGAACCTTCACTTGCTTAAGTTCACTTACCGTTCTACTCAAGGAATCTAGTTAGCTTCTTCATAAAAAGAGATATTGTTACATGCCTTTCTTAATGAATTAATAGTTTATACATGGTGTGTTTAGATACTGAAAAGTAGAGGGCAAAAAAAATAATATAAAATTTTTAGTTTGACTTTTTTTAATTTGAAATTAAATATTTTTTATTATTCATTCATTCTTCTTCATTTAAACATATGAAAAAAAAAATTAATTTGAATTTAAACAAAAAAAAATGTCAAATTTTAAATTTCACTTCTTTTTTCTTTCATCCAAACATATCCTCTTGAGTCAGTTTTTACGTTGGGTTAAAAAAGAGTCATCTATGTTGAAGTTAAGATTAAATACACGAATTCTCTGGTATTTATAAAATATATAGGAGATTTTTTATTTTAAAAATTAAATATTATCTAATTCTATTTAAAGAGATTTTTAAGATACTCGCCAGTTAAAACGTCCAAAGCCAATTAAAAATGTCAAATTCGACTGTCAAGTTTTAAAACATCTATAATTAGATGTCTAATTCTAAAAAATGTGTACGGTTTAACTTTTAGACTCTTCAAACGAACATGAATAATTCTTGAAGTTATGAATATTAAAAATGTTTCAAACATATTTTACCAATGATTCTAGCTTTTGAGACTTTGACAAGCTGTTTCGATTAAAAGCTATTATTAATTGTCATGAACAAATAGTATTATATTTACGTCTATATATGTTTTAATCTTTTTCAAAAAAAGTTTATGTATTTAATGCTAAATTTACAAGACGTCAAACTATTTTGCTCGTGAAAAGAAAAAAAACACTATTACTACCATGATAGTAATCCGAAACATTGAGTGAAAAGAGTGGAAATTGATTGTGTCAGCAAATGTTGGATATTCGAACCTGGATGAAAAGTGATACAAGGTTATTAAATACGTGTGGGGTTGAGATACCGAATGTGAAGGATATGGAGCTTGACATGTGTTTTTTGTTTTTAAGAAAGATTAAAAATTTTAAATTGTAAAGATAAAAATTTTAATTATAAAAAAAGTATATTTTATATTATAAAATTTATAATCTTTTTAATCGTTTATCTATTTTTTTATAATTCTTATTTATTATTATTCAAGAAATGATTTTTTATAATTAATTTTTTTAAAAATATTACACTTATGACTATAGGTTAAAAATGTTTATTATAAAAAATTTTAAAATTATTTTACAAAAAAAAGTTTTGCAAAGAACAAAAAATTATTGTTTTTAGTTAAAATTTTTATAGTCATAATTAAAAATTTTTATTTGTATATTTAAAATTTTTTTATCTCTATATATATATTAAAAAAAAAAGGGTACACATTCAAGCTTATACTTGATTGCATCCCCGTCTTGGATTACAATAATAATTGCAAAGATCCATTCTCAACGAAAACAAGGTAAATATTCACTTGTCTGGCTGGATGATTTACGAAAAAAAAATATTTTTTTATGAGCAGACACTTTACCTTAATTTTTTTTTAAACTAGACAAATTCTTCACTATTAAATTTTTTGTATGTCAAGCAAAAATACATTTACAAATATATATGATAACAACTTAAACAACAAATACTTATTTCCTCTTTACATTGTTGTTGAAGCGAAGCCTGCCATCCTACAAGAACCAACAAAATTTGGACGGATGTAAACCTTGAAAGCATATGTGCAATATCTTTCCTAAGTACATGTAAAGAAGTTGGTTGTTGAACATAAGAGTGTAGAAATTGACGCTGAGATGTTGTAGACAAAAAGATGCACATTGAGTAGGCTTGATTAGGAGTGTTCATGGCTCAGATGAGGTTAAATTTTGGATCCAGGTAATTTAATATTGGGTAGGGCTAAGTTAAGGTTAAGTTAATATTGGTTGGTTTGGTTTTTTTTTTAAATTTATTATTAATATTATAAAATGATCTAAAAAAATATTATATAAATTCTTATAAAATTATGTTTTATTTTTTAAAAATAAAATTTTGATATAAATATTTATAAAATATAGTATTTTTTTAGGCCTAATAGAGCCAATATGTCTTTTAGAACCCGTATGATTTTTTATTAAAATTATAAAATAACTTTTTAAAAAAATGTTTTTATATAAATCTTTATAACATTATATTTTATTTTTAAAAAATTAAAATTTTAATATAAATTTTTATAAAAAAATATTTTAAAAAAATTATCAAATAAATTTTTATATTTAACCTAACCCAACCTAATTTGGTTGAGTAAGAGCAGGTTCATGAACACCCTTAAGTACATGTTTGGATGGGCGTTTGAAGGAAACAAATCACATTTTGCAAGAAATAAGTCAATAATTTGCAAGAAACAAAGATGGATAGCTTTTACACAATCATGATTTTGTATCGAAAATCCAAACACGCACTAAGTTTATGAATTAGTAAAACAATGAAATATAAGGCATGTCCTATCACCTACCAAAAAAAAATTTGGGTGTGGATTGGTGAAATTTGTCCAACTAGACGCATTTTTGAAATATGGTATGTCGGTACCAAGTTGAAATCAAGACTTGATACTTCTTTTAGAAACCCAAAATAAAATGTGCCGCCTCTCAAAATTAACCCGCTGATGAATCAACCTGGGTACGGTTAAAAGGGGTCTTGATTCTAGCCGAGCATTTGTTTATTTGTTTACGTTGCCTTTGAAGTCGATTAACCAATTGTAATGCAAAGCCGACCACATTAAGGATCTTAAAAAAATTTTGATTTTGACAAAAACATATCACATAAAAGAATAAGAATGAAGAGCACCATAAATTCATCAACTTAGTCCTTAATTAACCTTATTTGTTTAAATCATATTTGGAATAAACCCCATCATGGATAGGGCTTATTAAAAATATAGGCAGGGCCCATGAAAAAAAATTACTCTAAAATTGGGCATAGACCTAGATAATTTCTTTAATTTTTGGACCAAGCTTGACCTTGCCTTTTTACAATATAACAAATTTATTTGATTTTCTGTTACAACGAAAGAACTGAATATGTTTCTTTGCATACTGCACTTTCTTCATGCCTTAGTCTTTATATTGGTCCACGTGCACGCATGTTTATGTTCCTGTCAAAGGGATTAAGTTAGGTCAACAAATATCTAAATGTCAATTGTTCATTCTTATTCACTTCTACATTCTCTTGTGTTTCAATTCTTGCATTCTTTTTTTTTTTAATAAAAAGCTAAAAAGAAAATCCTTGATTGGTCAAGGTCCCGCAAAAAAAGGACATAGAGCGTAGAAAGCAAAGCAACTTGTCCCTGGTCAATAATGAACTCCCCAAGCACCAATCCATTTTGCCATATAATAAAAAAGTGAAATAAATTAAACAAATTTTTCTATATTTGAATTTTAAAAAAAGTTGATTACAATATAAAATCAAACAAATATGATTTATTATATATATATATATATATATATAAGTTTTGATTAAAATATGGGTTAAATTTAACAAAAAAGTTTAAGTCTAACTTGTTTTATATTTATTATTTTTTTAAAATAAGTTTATTGTTTGTTGAGTATTTTTTTAATTTATATCTTTTTTTTTTGGGAACTAGACTTATCAAGTTAAGCGAACTTTTCAGCACATGATTAGATTTAGTTTGAAGCCAAACAAAAATCTCTATGAAATATAACTAATCAACTTGCAAAATAAGAGAAGAACTAAACCAAATTACATGTGAGAAAAAAGACAAAAGAAAAAAAAAAGTGATTGATAAATTCCTCATACATCTAATAGAAAAATAACACTCCTCAATAGTTAAGTGATGTACACAGAGAATAAATGTTAAGAAAAGTGCATTTCACAATAATCTCCATAAAAATGCTGTTTACTATTAAATCTTCACTACTAAATCATACATAGTATCTTAATAAAAGAAAAGACTTGAATAAAATTTATTAAATGTTTGTTATCAAACTTTTAGTAAAAATATAATATTATTATGATACCTTGCAAGCATACGAGTTCTAGAGGCTTAGAATGACCCAAGCTACTCTGTTAAGGTCCAAAGAACTTAATTATTATAATTAAGTTATATACAATAAATGGATACTGCAAATTGCACTAAATAAATGTAGCTCTAAACAACCAAACATGCAAGCCATCCTAAATCCAAAAGGACAATTGGTCTAATCACGCCTTTGAAAAGTTTTATAAATAAAAGCCTTCGAAGACTAACGGGGCATCCTACTCTAAAGGAATTATAAGCCACACAGAGTTATTAACATCCGAAGATACCTACACGACTCTACTATGCATATACAACAAAACCAAGCTCCTCACGAGCTTATTTACAAGGCATCGCCAAAATCTTCACCTCGCATTATCTTGAAATTTAAATAAGATTCTCTCTCTCTCTCATTTTCACTTAGGGCCCGTTTGGTACGCAGGAAAGACCACTCCTGGAATGGAAAAGGGAATGGGAGAGCAAGGAAAGCATGTTTGGTATGCAACGTAGTCTTTTCCTTGGAAAAATCCAAACCCTCAAACATGGGAGAGTGCAAGCCTTCATATTTGTGATGGAAAGTAGTCTACCTTGAGGGAAAGCAAAATTTTGGATCATTTTAACCTTGTGTGTTTTAATTTCTGATGGTAGAGATAATTAAAATTAAATTTTTAAAATTAAATTTTATTATTTTATTATTATCAAAAATAAAAAGTAATTATTTTTTTCATTTTTTTATTTTTATTAATAATTAAAAATTTTTATTTTATTATATTTTATAATTATTAATAATAAAAAATAATTAAAAATATTTTGACCTTTCAATCTCTCTTTCATCCCATTTCAAATATAAAAAAATAAAAATATTTATTTTTTTGTTTACATCATACCAAACATACTTATGAGGTACAAGATTCCTTTCCATTCCCATTCCATTTCTCATTCCCATTCCATGAATGCTCACTCCCGCCTACCAAACGGGGCCTTAGAGTTAGATCCACCTCAAAATAAAAGACGTGAAGAAAATTTTTTAAATACTCAACCATATAGTGTTAAGCAATTATAAAAACTTTACTTTTTTAATTTTTGTTAAAAGTTAATATTAAAAAATTAAAAATAATATTAAAAAAAAGTTAGTATTGGTATAAAAATTTTCAATTAAAACAAATGCTAAGAGATTAGAGAATCTCCTTTTTTAAAAAAATTACATCATATGGTATTACATGATAAAAAACTTTTACATTTGATATTTTTATTAAAAAATTTGACAACATGCTAATACTAAAATTTTTTTCCAAAATAATAATAGGGGTTGGGAAGTGAATTGGGCATGGCCGAATCCACAAGCTTATCAGCACCCGATGCTCAACTTGCGTCACCTAGACCGAAGTAATAATTCAAGTCAATAAATGCATGGAATGGCTAACTCGCGAGTGGCAACGAAACGGGGCACGTTTTTGGACAGAGCCATATAGACACTCTCTGCACCTGTCTTTTTCCTCTGACCTGTCTCTGCTTTTGCCCAATATTGAGTCACACTCTCTCCCTCACTTCCCCACCCTTGCCTAGATGATGCCTTCCCTGCAACGTACAAAAGTTGGCTCACTACCTCACGGCTCACGCTTTTGCATTGAAATTTCGCCCTTTTCTTGTTGTAGCCAAGAGAAACGAAGCTTCGTCAATATACATCAGCCGCATTTGCAGGCCGCACAGCTTCCAACGTTTCTCATTAGTAATGAAATAGAAAAAAAAAAAAAAATTTCTTGCAGTGGACTGTATTCTTATACGTTCATAAGATTTGATTCATACATACGATGAGTTTCGCGAATACGGACTAAATTCTGAATTTTGAGTGTAATTACATTTAATTTATGTAAACATTTGTTATGAAATAAAATATGTATATTTGATATAACGATTAAATTTGAACTATTAAAATAATTAACATGACTATAACTCATTATTAGAGGTGTTTATCTTGCTTGGCTACCTAGCGTGCTTAGTTATATTAAGTTGAGTTGAACTAAGCTAAAAAGAAATTTGGAGGCAGGGCTAATTTGGTCATATAATTAATATATATATATGTTTTTAATTTTTTTAAATAAAAATATAATTTTACAAAAAAATTATATACAAATTTTATTTTTTTATAATTTTTATCAATAATTTAAAAAAAAAAACTTAGAACTTGACCAAATACTAAATTGAGTTAAGTATCAAACTTTACTTTTGAAATTTAATTAAAATTGAGTGAAACATTGGATCAAGTCAATGACCAACCCGGCCATACCTATGATTGTGAAATTTTCATTTTTTTATGGTACAAATTTAGATGATAATGATTTTCTTGAATACCAACAAATTTTTATAAAGAAAATTTATTTAACAACTCTTCTATGAATCAATGACCCCTAAAATGCTTTAAGAGCTAAATAGTGAACACGAATCTTCTCTATAGTTAACATGTATTATAGTATTAATGAATATATAATAATTTTTGAGACGGATTGTGTTAGTGGGAGATATGGCAAAAATAAAATGAAGAAGATTGGTCCAATAAAAAGGTGATATTGCGTAAAGTGATGTGGGCATAAGTTTTTTTTTTAATAAGTTAAGAGGAAAGAGAGGCGGCTACACAATAATATATTTGTCAAGATAACGTCTCTTTTGGAATTTTCTTTGATGGCTATATGAAAATGTACTAATTGTTATTAGTTTCCTTAAAGCTGTATAGAATTACTCTAGTGATATAAATCTTGATACTGTGAATTGAATTGTTTTAAATTTGTAAAAATATTTGACCTGTAAAGCATCCATATCCTATTGCATTATGGATTCTAAAGACAATAATTAATTGAAGTTGGTAATACAATAATAGAGGGAAAGATGTAGAGGATTTGAGCTGATAGCTATATTAATACCAAATTTGATGAAAATTCAGTTGAGTTGAGATCAATAGTAATATTCTAAAACCATCAAAACCCTAATAATACTCCTAAAATAGCATCATTCTTATCGGCATCATGATTGTCGTAGTAATAATCTTATTTTGGCTGAAAGCCGACAATTTAAGCTACAAAACATCACTATCACACATGCTTCCAACTTACAGCACACTTATCCTCTTACTGTCGCTCTGTAATTCTTTCTCTTCACCAAACGACTTCCCAATTCCCAAACACTATGAACCCGATATTTTCTTTGTTATCTCTTTTGATAATTACTTTCAATTATTCTTATGAGATGAGCCAAATCTTTATAACTTTTTAATAACATACTAAATTAATCCCAGTTAAATAATGTGGCTTTGTTTATTTTAATGATTTGAAAATGGAATATACAGTTCTTGTATAATTTATTTTTAAAAATATCACTAAATTTTATTTTAATATAGTTTAACAACAGAAATAATTTTTTTTTGACAATACTTTATCATGAAACCAAACTGAAAATTTATGTACTTTTTGAATAAGAAGAAAAAAAAATACTGCACTTCCATAAAAAAAAATATAAAATATAATATTGTATTAGATCAGTTATTTTTTAATTATTTTGAGATTGAGCTTTTTAATTATTAAATACACTTAAAATTATAAATGTATTAGACAAATGTAAGAGAGTATCTCTAGAATTGGTTATAGAGAACAGTTTATTAGTTTAGATAAAGTCTAAAAATACCGTAATTTAATTATAACAATAAAAAATAGATTTAGGTATAATTTGTTATAATTATAATTTTGTTATCGTGTTCTTTAATAAAATAAAAATCTAACATTTGTAAAAAAATTATTTAAAAAAATCTAATCATGTAATATTAAATTATGAAAACTATATATTTATCTACAAAAATTATATACTTATTATAATATTATTAAACAAATTTTACACTCATGATATTTTAATTAAAAATTTTGATAAGGGCATATGTTAGTTCACTTGCATTACAAAATATAATCTTTTTTTTTGTATTGCAAAATATAATTTTTTATAATATTTATTATATTATTGTAATTATTATTTAATAATATTTATTTCTTTATATTAATTTTTTTAAATATATGTCATTCAATAGAATATATGTCATTTCTTATCTCATATATGTACTATATATATATATATTACATATCTAATATTCATCTAACCAAGTCTTAAGTTTTTTCTTAACAAATGTGATTTTCATTTTAATTATTAATTATTAAAATAAGAATATTTAATAATTAAAGATTTCGTTATACAATTACGGTAAGCTAAAATTTTCTCTTAAAATAGCAAGAGTGCTTTATAGTTTATATGGATTTGACAAGTTAAGGTCCTGAGCAGCGGTTATTAAGTACACCAGGTTCCACCTTCTCCAGCCTCCACCCCAAAACACATCCAATCACGAAAGCACGTCCGTCTTGCTCATTTAATGCACTCGCACACGTGTCGATCTTTAATAGGCTTTCCTCACACTCACCATCTCCCCGTCAAACCTTTTATGTCCTTAACTGTTCATTCAGAGATGAAAATATAATTGTATCGATAGCATATGATTGACAGCCTTGAATTTTCATTTCATTATTTCATTTTCGATAGAAATTTAGATTCTTTCAAAATTTTGATGGAATAACAGAGTAATTCAAGAAATGGTAAGCGAATTTATATTATTTTTTAATTTTATTATTTCATATATCATATTTAATATTTCTCAGAGATAAAAAGTAAAACATTATTATTTTAAAAATATTAAAATATTTAAAATTATTTTAATACATTTTAAAATTTTTCCAACTAAATAAAATAAAAAATTAACATTTTAATATGTTTTTATAATAAAAATTATTATTATTATCTGTTCATTTTTTATTTTATTTTTATATTATTTTTATTTAACGGAATACAAAAATAAAATATTTTCTAAAAATATATTAAACATAATTGTTTTACCTCATCAAAATTTATTTTTATTTTTATTTTCCTCCTTTCATTAGCATTCCTATTCGCATAAAAATTACTTCATCAAACAAGCAAGCAACCTAAAACTGTACCCTGAGCCGGCACAGGTTCGGTACCCAATCCCCCGATATCAGGATATCTATAAATCTCCTCACACGAAATCATTCAGAGAGCCAGCCTTCTTCATCATCTTCTTCTTCTTCGTTCTTCTGTCCGTTGATTACCATTCTATCCTTCTGGTTATGATAGCTTCCGGTTGCCATCAACTACAGAGCCGAAGCTCTTCTTCAGCTGTCGGCTTCCCTCGCCTCCGATTTGTTAGATACCGCCGATTGCGGTGACCCGACCCGATTCACCCAATTTCTCCCTCTATTCCCAACTTTGCCCCTTTTGCCTGGTTACTATTAATTTGAAATGCCTACCTCAAAAAACCACCGCACTGGCCAGATTGAGGCTCATCGGAGAGGAAAGTTAGGAGATAAATCGTCTTCGTTTCACGGCCAGAGCGCCCCGGCGGAGGCAACGATGTCCTCTCAACTTCGCCGACCAAAGACCTTGCCGAACCTCGTCTCACATAGGAAGCATGCCGGATTGCCGCCGGAGGGGGGCCTGCCCCGGCAACCGCCGAAGATGCTGCTTCACTTGACCGTTCTGGGGAGCCTGGTACCGGTTAAGGTCCTGATGGCGCTGGAATCAACGGTGGGCGATTTGGTGGTGACGTCGGTCCGGCAGTACCTGAAAGAAGGTCGCCGGCCGTTCTTGCCCGCCACCGACCCCTCCGCCTTTGACCTCCATTATTCCCAGTTCAGCTTAGAAAGTGAGCCTCACGATAAGAATCTCTCTCATTAATTTTGTAAATTATTAAAATAATAACCGCCCCTTTATTTGTTCTGGTTTAATTAATTTAAACATTCTTGCGCGTGAAGGATGACGTGATACAAATTGATTTGATTACGGTTTTGGTGTGTCATGTGTGCAGGTCTGGACAGGGAGGAGAAGCTGATAGAACTTGGGTCAAGGAATTTCTTGCTGTGCCCGAGAAAGTCGACAGCCACCGTGGACGGTAGCGCTGGGGAAAGCGGAAGCATAACGACGCCGTTAGGATCGTGTTCGAAACAGGCGGAGAAAGTTGGCAAAAGTGGGTTTGCCTGGCTCAAATTCTTAGATTTCTTGTTGTGATTGGTTCTTAGATGGTTAGCTTCCACTTTGAGCAACCTCTTTTAATGCCGTATTTTTCTTTCCTTCCGAATGGTCGGTTACTTGTGATGTACAAATAGGTCCCCAAGTAGGTAGTTTCAGATTTGTGGACATGCAAAAGCAATTATACTGCATGTGATATTTCATTTTTCAAATTTCAAATTTCAATTATGTCGTCTGCTTGTGTTCCCCATGGCAAATATTTGATACAACTCATGCAAGTTGATGAGTCACAGTTATTTTTTTAAAACTATTTTAAATGATGGAGATGAGGGAATTTAAGGGGTTTAATTGTAATTTAATAAGAAATGATGTGCACATTCAGAAAGATATGGAAACAGGGGAAGTATGAAATATCCAATAAATTTTCATCAAATTTGCTTCAAAATCCACACGGAGTGCACACGGATTTGGTAACCTTTATCTTTCATCTTGGGCGGCAGAAAGGATGGAGAATTAATCAAAGTCCCTTCACTCATAATTGTCACGACTGATTGTGCTATAATGTTTGCTTTGAACAACCATCGCTCGTAATTCTCATGACTGGTAGTCCCTTCACTCGCTTCGAGCAACCAAGTTTGGTATGTGCTTGTGAGCTGTGAACGAGCCGAAAATAGTAATACATATGACCTCATCAAAATCCATGATCATTTGTATATGGCTGAAAGCAACTTTTTGTTTTTAAAGTTTCTTTTTAAGTTTTTATTTTTGCCTCATAAGTATTTTTTGATCTGTTTTGTGTTATTGAAGTATTATTTTTATTCTAAAATATTCATTTGTTCATCTAGTATTTCATTAGTACTTATATACCTAGATCTCATTTGTACTATAATATATCTGTTTGGCAGAACACGTGTTCTGATACAGGCCAATTCATCATTCAACATGGCACATGCAAGCTGCCCAAACACTTCTCCAATGTCCAAAATTTGAAATCGCTTCATTTGCACTTCCCACCAAAAAAAAAAAAAAAGAAGAGCAAAATCACGAAGGAGAGTTGGCCAAGCACGCTGTTTGAGCCTCACACAGTCTTCTCAGGACTCTAGGCGTTTGTATCAAGCACTTATTATTATACTAAAATATTATTATTATTATTTAGGATGTAATTTTTTCTACTTAATTATATCTAGTTTAAATATCACGGTTCTATGACTTCAGCCCATACTTGAGCTTTTATCATTAGACAATTGTTATCCCATCTTATCCAAATGAAGTGGTTACAAATTTACCTACCGTAAATTTTGGAATTGAACCAAGTCTAAATGTGATAGTTTTGGCATTGGATTGAACATCATATTTTATTTGGGTTTAAAAGTAATAAATTTATATGTTAAGTATTTTATTTAATTGTGGGAACCATTTGAGTTATAACTATTTTTTAGTTAATTTTAATTTAATTATAAATCATTTTATTCATTTGAGTTAAATTTAATTTTTGTCTGGACATTTCTTGAAAATAATAAATTTGTACGATACTTAATTTTGGATTAATTTCATTTTAGTTTTGGGAGTTATTTGAGTCATAGTTATTTGTGAATAAATTTAAATTTAATTCTGTCATTTTATTCATTCAAGTCAAGTTCAATTTGAATAATGAAATTCCATACATTAATGTATTCATGGCATTTAATAACTTAATAAAATACCTTTATCCAACTAACTAGCAATATATATAAAAAAACAACCTAAATTTAAGAAAATTGACCTAAAAATAGAACCAAAATATAAAAATTAAAATAAACCAACTTTTCTCTAAAAATCACTAACATGGCATTGGAACCCACTTAAACTACTAATGTCACCTCTTACTCTTTTCTCTCTCCTCCCTAGGCCAACCAATGGCTCTTTATAACACTTGTTGGGACCTCGACTACAGAAATATACATAAGGGAGGGGGAAAAAACAATACAAAGATTTTCAAAATCTTAATAAAAGGAATTTTATGAAAATTTTTATCTCTTACAATTTTTAAACAAGAAAATTATAAACATTTTCTTATTCATAAACTATCTAATACTCGGATTACACTCTTGTGGTAATACTATGATTAGACTAATTGTGGTACTTAAACCAATAATTAAGAAGTTCTATTTATAGCACTATATACATTCTTCTTCTCTTAAGCCCATCCATGTGGGAATTTAGAGAGCATCATAACACTTTCTTCATTCCTTTGTCATTTAAACTAGTTCTTATTCTTGCACATGATGTGATGGGGAGATAGGAGGAGAGAAAAATGAGTAAACAATGAAGAAAATTTGAAGGCCATAGATGAATGAATTAATTGAATAAGATGAACAAGAGAGTAATAAAAGAAAGGTATTTTATTAATTTTACAAAGTCAAAATTTCAAATTTAACAGTAAGAGATGAATTTATTATAGTAAGACTAATAGATCATCGGCTAAAGATAAAGATTATGTGAGAATATGCAATTTTTCCTAATAGGAATATAAGTTTCTTCTGGATTGAACCTAATAATAATAATAATAATAATACCATTAAAGCATTTTACTAATACAAAAATATAGTTAACTGCACTAACCTTCCATGATATTTAGTTAAATTATCTTTAAAACTCTCATATTTTAAAAGTTATACCTAGTTTCTCTTTAATTTATTTTCTGTTAATAAAGTTAAATTTTTATGTAACATATGTTTTTTATAAAAATAAAATTACTTAATTGTATTAACATTATATTAAGAATAAAATTATAATCTTATATTAGAATTTAATATCAATTTAAGTGTCTTTATTAATCACAATCTCATGATAAAATAAGTTAACTCATTTGATTAAAAATAAATTAAAAAGAAGGTTTTTGTGATATATATCAAAATGTTAGGAAAGTTAAGTTTAATTTTTGAAATAAGAGGAGTACCAGAAATAATCCAACCAAATCTTAAAAAAAGTTAGCCTAATTTTTCCTTAAAAAAATGTTCAATACAAATAAATTTATTTCTGTTCACATTAAGAAGGCCTAAACTTTTTCACAGTAAACTTTTACATGGAGTGGAAGGCCCAATCCCGTGTACTTTTGAACCAAACATGAATAAGAGGGGCCCAAACCCAAACACTTAGCAAGAAAATAGTGATTATAAATATACATTTTGATGTTTGCCCAAAAATTATTTTGCGCAAAAGGAAAAAAAAGAGTGCACATAAATAAAATGACTTTAGATTATAGAATTAGGAAAAAAAGGACGAAGACGCATAAAAAGGAGGATTATATTCAGATGCATTTTGTAATATTTTTATTATTAATTTTTTAAATAAAATAATAAATATATAATTTACAATAATAATATAATAAATATATAATTTAATTGAGAGATTGTAATTATTCACAAAATTATATATTTATCATATTATTATTAAAAAAAATTTATTTATTATATTTTAATTAAAAATTTTGATAACACAAATATAAAAAACTATATATAAGTTTTTTAAAAAAGTAAACTAATATAATTATTAAATTTTTGATTAAAATATAACAAATATATAGTTTTTCATAATATTATTAAAAAAATTATCCCGTAATTTTAATTGAAACCTTACAAGAATTTCCTCATAAAAAACCCTAGTAGGCGGCAATACAATTATAAAAGGCCTTTAAATCACTATCTTCGTAATCGTGCATCCGCACTCAGTGTCAGGTTCATTTCGGTCCGAAAACCCTATTTTGCCTCTGATCGTTTCTTTGTTACTGCAATGGAGTTCTGGGGTAAGACTCACTCTGTCCTCACGTTTTTTTTTTAATTTTTATCTTTCGGAAATGTTTATTTGAAAATGTTTGAGCATTCTGTGTATCTACTTTGACGATTGCTCTTACATCACTCTGTCCTGGTTTTGATGCTTCCTTCTCTATCTGTTTATTTATTTTTGTTTCTTTTATATTCATCACTGATTCACCTTCATTTCTTTTTCCTTGGTGCGAAATGAGATTCTTCTGCTTTTTCGTTGTCCGACGCACAGTATCACACCCTCTCTGCTCCTTCTTTATCAATGTGCGTTATCATATTTTCACTTCATCTTTTTTGCAAAATGTGGTTCCTTCATTATGCTAGTTTATTTGATTTATTTTTTCTTGAATTTATTCGGCATATTTTCCTTTTACCAAGAATGTGAGTATGAATGCTATTGGAAGTATTCTAGTGAGGACAACCTTTATTTGGCCCTTTTCCTTGATAAACCTTGCATACACGATGCCTCTGTTAGTGTTCCCTCTAGGCTATGTTTGATGGAGGGTGAAGTGGAGTTGTCATTAAATGGATTAGGGTTTGAAGGGAATGGAGTGTGAAGAGGCTGAGTTAATGGATTAGGCTCCGCATTTGGATGTTTAATGGGGAAAGGGATGGAAGTCCCCTTCCACCATTGACATTGTTTGGAAGTTGCAATGGTAGCTAATGTACCATTATTTTGTATTTTGGCAATAGGTGTTGAGGTCAAGGCTGGGGTGCCTGTTGAAGTAAATCCAGATGACTTGGGTAAATGCATACACCTTTCTCAGGTGATATTTTTTTGTTTTTTGGGCTATTTTATTTGCTATTTTTACTAATTTGTTATGTTTATTTTTGTTGCAAAATCTCTAATCTGTCTCTCTGTAGGCTGCTCTTGGTGAGTCAAAGAATAAAGCAAGTGAACCTGTGGTCGTTTATCTGAAGTTTGATGACCAGAAGCTTGTTTTAGGAACACTTTCCCAGGAGAAATTCCCTCAATTATCTTTTGATTTGGTTCTAGAGAAAAAGTTTGAGCTCTCTCATAATTGGAAAAATGGAAGTGTTTATTTCTGTGGATACAAAGCAGAATTAGCAGGATATCCTTAGCAGTTATTTCCAATTGTTGTTAGCGGATTTTTACATTTATAATTTTTTCCCCATCATGTGGGTGATTCTCTGCATAGACTAAAGCTTATTTAAAGAATCTTAATTGCTCTATATTTACCATTTGCTTCATCTTTAAATTTTCCTTAACTATTGATGGATTGCTGGTAGCACGGACCATGATGATGACTTAACTGGTGAGGCTCAGAACTTATTTCTTAAATTTGTTATTGGTTTTGGAATAAGTTAGTTGCTTACTCTTGCTTTTTGTTTGACTTGCACAGACAGTGAGGATGATGAGGATATCCCGATGATAACCAAAGATGATGGTAAATACTGCTTCTTTAATTTGAAATTCTTGTTAGCTGTGCATATTACTGAAACAAGATTTTTATAGGGCATTAGGGTGACTAATAATTGTCTTTGTTTAGCAAAACCTAATATAAAGCCTGAAGTAGCAAAGGCTGCTGCATCTAAAAGTAATGATGTCAAGCTTGGTGAATCAAAAAAGCAAGTCAAGCTTGTGGATCCAAAGAAAGATGAAGACGAATCTGAAGATGAAGAGGATGATGATGAAGATGATGAAAATGAAAGTTCTGATGAGGTATTTCAGTAGCTGTGGGCATATTTTCGTACTTCAGTGTAGATTATTCTTCTGGATGTTTCCTTTCCAAAGAATGCAGTTTGAATTGATAGATGTTAGGTTGCATTTTGAACTATCCAATATGCAGAAATTGGTGAAAGTTCTTTTCCAGGAGTTTTGTCTTAGTTTTAGTTAAACTTTGCTATCTGAGGTCCAAAGACAGGAAAGTTTGGTTTTACTTGCCATTTTTTCAAGGCAAGGGATATTTTATTGGCATGCTTATAGCATGCCTATATATGATATGATTTTTAATCTTTGCACAATTGATCATTGTAGGATATGTTGGGTGGTGATGTTGATAGTAGTGATGAGAGTGAGAGTGATGAAGACGATGAGAAAACCCCTCCCAAGAAGGTAATAGTTGTGCAATTATATTATCTCTCTGGTTATTTTATTTGCAAGGCATTACCTGGTATTTTGTCATGAAGGCTGATCAGGGTAAGAAGAGACCTGACGAGTCTGCATCGAAAACTCCTGTTCCTGCCAAGAAAGCTAAATCTGCTACACCTCAAAAGACTGGTGAGGCTCTCATAGTATGCTTTGATGTTTGATCCTTAGTGATAAACCCTATGGTATTTTGTTGAGTTTTTATATATGCTCATGATATTCTGTTAAGTTGCATAGATGTATAAGAACCTTTAAACCTAGGATAGATCATTACCAATTAAGGGTATCAATGAGATCTGGTTTGCATATGTGTGTTTACATCTAATTACATTTCTTGGATGTTTGAACATATTTACCAATCCCCCCCCCCCCCAAAAAAAAAAAAACAGAAGTGCTTAGCTTGGTTTTGTTAATGCCAAATAAGTTTAATGTATGCATTGAGTTTGCAATAAAACTAACCAATTTTTTTAATTCTCGTAGCCCCGTGTTTGGGCAAGCTTGTCAATTTTGAGAAGAGTGGAAGGGAGCAAAGTAGTCAAAGGTGAAAGACATCCTTAAGAGGGGAGACCTCTCTAATTACTTTAGGCAAGAGGTGTTATTAAAGAGCTCCCTCAAGTGTAGTAATTAGGGGATAAAGGAGAAAATGATATACATATATATACAATAACAACAACAACAACAACAACAACAACAAAGTCTTCTATCACTAAGTGGGGTTGACAATATGTATCAATCGATACCAAGAAGTCCAATCGTAAATCATATTTTTAAACAAATCATTTGACTCTAAATCTTTTTTAATGGTTTCTCTTATAATTTTTTTAGGTCTCATTCTACCTCTGGATATTGGATTACACTTCATTTGATTTACTCTCCCAATTGGGGTTTCTATAGGTTTCTTTCACACTTCAAATCATCTAAGTTGCAATCCTACAATTTTTTCTACAATAAGTACGACTTTCACTTTCTTTCTGATGCATTCATTTTTAATTCTCTCTTATTTGGTGTATTCATTCAACATAATATCCTCATCTCTGTAATATTGAGCTTATTTTTTTATTGGCTTTTTATTGTCTAACACTTAATTTCATACAATATTGTAGGTTTTATAGCTGTGTGTAAAATTTACCCTTAAGTTTTTTATCACAAATAATGCTCGAAACACTTCTCTATTTTATTTATCCGGCTTGAGGGTAAATTTATATATAGTAAATATATATATATATATATATAAAGAATAAGTAAATTTTAAATATTGTCATGTGTAATTATCATATTAATTAACTAATGAAGGATAAAATACATATAAAACAGTAAAGTTTCAAGATAAAATATGATAATTATTCACAAAGGTTCAAGTTCATAACCAAAAAGGATCTGGCTGCACTAAGTTTCAGATAAGAAACATTTTGTGCCTTAATAACTAGTAGAACTTGTTCTTTTAGAATTTTTTTTCCCAGGGTCTGTATAAAGTTTCCATTGCATTAGAAACTCGGTGGATTCAAATTTAGAATATGCTGAATCTGCCAGTATCACCTAGTCATTCCTCAAACCTTCCTCTTTCACCCCCCCCCTTTGTTTCTCTATACATATATTGCTTGCATTTTGACTCAGCAGTATTGAGGTCTTTGAAGATAATGGGGTTCATCTAGTTTCGCTAAATAGATGTGAAACAACATTATAGTGGTAAAACAAAGTACCTCATGTCAGAACTTGATTATTACTTGTTCCAATGCATTATCTGAAAAATGGTTGCAAGAATTGAAAAAGAAAAAATTATTTAACATTTCATTCAGGTGCCCAGGGGAGCACCTCACATCCCTATAAAATGGCCAAAAGCACTAAAAGTGAGTGCCTGGCTAAAGGTGTCTTGCCCAAGTGATCAAGAAGTGAGGACCCGTTCTAGCACCTCGCCTCATCACCTTAGGCTTGCCTTTTGGCACATGCATTGGAGTGGAGTGGTCATTAATGAGTGTGGGCTGGGATGGAATGGAATGGGAAGAGGTGGAGTTTCCACTTCCAAGTGATGTATGCTTTCCATGGTTTGGGGGTTATAATTGGTAATTATGAATTAATGGAGTGGGTTGCGAAACTTACAATGTTACCTCTGTTATTTCTCAGTGCAAACTGCAAAGTTGTAATTGAGCAAATAATCGGGAGGCAAATGGCAAACCCCATGATTTTTTTTTTGGGGGGGGGGGGGGATCTGAAGGATTTGGAAATTGGGCTGTGGGTTGGGAGCGAATTGGTAACCCACCCCACCCCATTATTTTAAAAACTTTCAAAGAATGCTTTAGAATCCCCCCCCCCCCCTCCCGGGGGGAAAAAAAAGAATGAAAATACTAATTGAAATTATCAAGCCCCTGGGATGGATTCATTGCTTTAAATTGGTGGAGCTTTATTTTTGCACAAAATAGTAGTATTGGTGATATTTTGTTTGCATTTGTGCTGGATATGAAGAAAGGTAATGTCTTCTGTTTGAATTTGTGTTGTAGATAAGAAATTTGTCCATACAGCAACTCCTCATCCTCTAAAGAAGGGTGGAAAGACTCCTAAAAGTGAAACAAAGGACCAGACTCCCAAATCTGGGGGACAGTTCACCTGCAAATCTTGTAGCAAGTACGGTTTCGATTTTTACAACTCCAAAGCACAGTTTTGTGGGGTTGGATTATGGGTTAATCTTTTGTTGTTATTTTTTATGTAGGTCTTTCACATCGGAAGGTGGTCTGCAACAACATTCAAAGGCTAAGCACGGTGGTCAGTGATACCAAATATTTGCTGCTACTAAGTCATCTTGTTCATCAGGTGTTAGGTGTTAATGTGAGTGAGGTGGGAACATTAGGTTATTATCCTTACTATTTTGGCATCATAGTAAACATTGGTAAGGTTGAGGTGTGTAAACGTGTTTGAATGTTTGACGTTGCTGAGCGCCTAAATATTAATGTTTAAAAAATTTGAGTTTAAATATAGTTGGTACTACAAATACTCATTTTGCTGATCAAAGGGCAAATGAAGCTTCTAGGAAACTCTAGTTGAATACTTTGTATGTTCTTCAATCGGGATATTAAACATGAATTCTGAAGAACTTTACAAACATACCGTTCTCACTGGGGATAAGTGCAGTATGTAAATAACTCGGCCAAATATAACAATGATGAATTATAAGATTAAAATTTTATTTAGGTATCCAAAATGATTTGTGTTAACCGAATGTTTTGGAAAAAATATTTACTGCTTTAAATTTAAATTTGTTTTAACTTTTGTAAGATATTTGTTCCTTAAAAGACTATCATTTTAATATTTTTTAAAAGAAAAAATTAGGACAAAATTAAACCTAAAAGGGAAGTGATACAAAATATTCTGGAGGGAACTAAAATTATGTTGAGAGAGAGAGAAGTCGCAGTATGCAAAAGATTAATCTCGTAGTTTTTTAAATTTTTACTTTTTTTTTAATTTGTGCTTTATAATTTAAAATTTTCTTATTGAGTCCGTATAATTACATAAATTGTTAATTTGGTCTATATAATAAAATTTCAGTTATAATTGTTATGTTGGTACTCAATCAGCATGCTCTAAAATGCCCGAGCACATGAACATGTGACTCACTTTCCCTCTCACGTTTAATCTTTCTTCATTGACATCACACTGCCACATAAGGATTTGCAGCTCGTCCACTGCTTGAAATCAAGCGGTGCTACAATTTTTGGAAATCAAGCGACGCTGCAATTTCTGGAAATATATTGTTGTATTCATAGAAACTGGTGCAATCGCAACTCTTGAAAAACACACGAGATAAAACAGTACCAATTGTAATTAGGCCCAACTTTGAAAAGCCACTGTCTATCAATTTTTTTGGTTTCAACTTTCAACAACAATGTTTCAATCTCCAGAGAGAGGGCCCAGTTTCAAAAATTTAAGCTCCAAGACAGTTTCCCCCACTGAGACAGGAGATAAGAGTCGCTAGGTGTTCTGGGTCTAAACCCACCAACGAATTAGTGAATAGTGATAATTGCGATGGGGATGTAAAGCTAGGGCATGCCCTATTGTATCTTATGTGAATGTTGTATTCATTTTACCTTGTTTTGTTAGTACATGTGAAAAACCTAGCACTCAATTTCACCACGAGAACGGAGAGATGAGAGAGAGGTGAGAACAGAGCAGAGAGAGAACAAAAAAGATAAGGGTGAATATAATTTGTTGTTTTGTTCATGTAGACCGTCCAGAAGTGAGATATCACATACATGTCGGCATTTTCCATTCAATATTTCATGATGATTAAAAAAAGAAGACATAATTGAAACATTATCATAAATTAAAAAATTAAATTGAAACAAAAATAAGATAAACGAATAACTTAAACTCGTACATCAGAATCTTAGTAGTATGCTTAAAATTCCTTGGAGAATTCTAAGCCTTAAGCATAAAGATGTAAAACTTGGCATGGATCCTTCAAAGAGCCAACCCGGGTTGGCTACTGGTTGATTTTTATTCACATTTTCATGTGCGCAGCGCGGGCACCGTAAAAATCAGATTCTTGCATGCTTATCAAATGAACCTTACAAAAACACTTACTAAAATGATGTCTTTGGAGGCATTCTTCACTGCAAATCAGAAAATCGACAGCATTCATGCGCTGTTTGGTAAAAACCGCAACAAGCATATTCAAAATGTTCAAACCGACATTCTGAAATAACAATTTACAAGCAGAACAAATGTGTATTCGGAGTTCAAAAGCCAGTCTCCGATTAGCATCTTTGTCCTCATACACGCTACAAACAGAAACAGTAGTCCCCCTTTAGCCGATGACAAGATAACCAATATTGCAGCAGATAGCCTCACCAACAACGACTATACATCCTAACATAGTTACTTGCGGTTGGAAGTGTTTTTGAAGATATCTCCAAATTAATAACCTGAAAGATTCCATTAAATCATGTGCAGCCAGAATGCTCCCGAGAACCTGTACACAAATTTCATGGTAAACTGCAATTAAATCAATGCCTCGGTCCTGAGAAGCAGGGATACCTGAACCTGCAAAACTCAATAACATAACGTAAGATAAAATGACTTTTAATAATTTTTTTCCTTAAAAAATAAATTTAAAGGGTAAAACAGATCTCATAGAAATCAAAACCCCATACAGACCCATCGAAATTTGGTCGTTCAATAGTCTTCATCAGTGTCCCTGACTGAAACAATGCATGCACGCACCAAGTGCAAATCAAGCAGAGTTTCATACATATGGAGTAAATAATTATTGACCAGTTGAAAGGGGGGCCCCTAATTTCTCACAGCAAATGGTCTAAATACAAGACAGTTGCTTTGAAAATAATATAGTTTATAGATGCTTACAATAATCTACTTTGTCAAGAACAAGCCACTTTATTTCAAGGCATAAATTACAAAACCGGGATGCTCCAAGACCAATGTGCAGGGGGTGAAGGACATGGAAAGAGAAGGCAACAAGCACTGCATAGAAAAAATTGACAAGAATGGCATAAAGGAGTAATAATTGTTAAGGAAAGGAATGGGTGGTATTTATTTTGCCCAATCTTTGGTTACAGGGTTTGAAATTTTATAGGAACAACGGAAGGGAGAAACAATACATGGTTTTTTTCACATGACTTTCATTTAAGCTTCCCTTATACAATGGATACATGAGAGGGCTCGCTATTTCCAATGCATTCTATCACTAACAACGATAGCCTACTAAAGAATACAATACAACTGGCTTTGATGACACGTGTTCAAAAAAGGGTCAGAATCATGAAACACTTTGGGAAACCAGCCATGCATGATCTACGCTAAAAGGAGAGGGGGAAAAAAAATCCCATATGTTATAGTTTAAAAACTAATGAAGGAAAGATATTCCATATGACAGATCTGTTCACCTGCACTACCTGCACAGTGGAAAATGGGTAATAAGCTTTATTTTGAGGGCAGTCTACACTGAAAAGTAAACTTTCATCTAGGGCTATAGGAATATTAAAACACAAAAAAATTTACGAAGAATAAAGAGAGAACACAAACCAGAATAGCATAAATAAAAAATCAGTATCCATATCCTCCCTCCTGTAGAGGTTGCTGCTGCTGACACTCATTACCATTTTGCAGGGAGCCATAGTAACCAATGTTACCATTGTTGTTTTCCTCAGTATTAACCTTATTTGCACGTTCTTGCTCTTCCCTCTCCCTGTTCCATTGCTCAATTCTGGCACGTCTCTCCTCACTGCCTTCTCTGACAGGACTGTGGTTCTTCCTTCCTGCAGGACTTCGACTGTGTCCTCTCCGATGTCTAGGGCTTACACTCCTGTGTTTCCTGCTTCGACTCTCATAATAATAGTCTCTCTCATCGTGCCTTCTGCTATGACTATGACGAGACCGCTCCTCATAGCTTCTATGCCTGTAAGGACTCCTGCTTCTGCTTCTACTATGCCTTCTGCAGTACCTCCCATACAATTGGTGCCTTAACTCCCTGCAGATAACAAATTACAAAAAAATTGACATTTTAAGATGGAAGCCAAAACGAAAAAAGTGATGTTATTGCACACAACGTGAAAATCAGGAGAAATTCTTACCTGCTAATTCTTTTCAAGTGCATGAAGTTGCAATAGCCACCGCGGTTACAGGTATTTTCCTCATACTGCCTGCAGGTGGCCTCACGAAAGTCCGTTACAGGAGAGAAATCAACAATAATTGGACGCCCTGCACACAAAGATTGATGTTCAAACAGATATAGGTTTTAGATGCTTCACTTAACTATTCGGCAGATGATGGCACACAATTTGAGATCACATTCAGAAGAGCATTTACGCTAATGATTACTATTTGATGATCATTACATTTTGGCAGACATTAAAATTAGCTTACCACTTATATCGAAAGCAGAACAAAGCTAAATAATTTAAACACGGAAACGAGATAACTGACCGGCATAAAATCTTCCAGTGAGGTTCCTAAGCGCATTTGCAGCATGCTCTTCCTCTCTGAACTGAACGTACACATTGCCCACCTGCCAAAATATATTGAGGAACTTAACTTCTGAGCATCAATTGATCTAACATAACATTTCTTCTTTTATTTTTTATTTTTTAAGGGAGATCTTCAATAGGATTTTTCAGGGCATATGAAAAAGTAAAACCAAGACCCAGAAAAACTTGAACTCAAATAATACATCAAGAGTATAGTATTTTTTTAAAAAAAAAAAATAGTACCATGTGGTCGGCGAGGTTATCACAAACATTGAGGCTTTCAATATCTCCATACTTGCTTAGTTCCTCAAATAAATCTTCATAGAATTCCTGCATTCACGGCATTAATCCAAAAATAACATCCATTCAAAATGCTAAAATCGAATTCAACACATAAGAGAAACATAGAAAGAAAAAGCGGGGTAAGAACCTCGAAATGGTCCTGCATCTTGCGGGGATCGATGGATTGACCCAGGGCGTCGACGCCGGGGGTGATCATATCGGGGCGCTGGTACATGTTGGAGAGCAAGAGAGTGGGGCTTATGCTGGGCTTGGTGTGGAGTCTCGAGCATCGATCTCCGTGCCTGCAAGCTCCGATTTTGAAATAGAAAGGGCAATTCACCCTGTCTTTCTCAGTCCCAAATATGGAAGCCAAGTGCTCCGCCATTGGAAACCCTAGCTCTTCGCTTCAACGTGCAGAGCAAAATTGAAAGGAATCTAACAAGAAACAGATAACCGAAGAAAAGAGAGTATCACATGCACTTCTTCCTCGTTTTCATATTTTGCCTTAAGGAGGCTTCCTTCTACTTCTAGATGGTTCTGTCAAATCTAGAAGAAGTATTTTATTATAAAAAAATACGAGCCAACATCCACAGCCGGCTGGTTTGCCCGAGAGGTTAAGGGGGAAGACTTAAGATCTTCTGCACATAAGTGCGCGTGGGTTCGAACCCCACAGCCAGCAGTGATTATAATTTATGTTTTATGCTTTGGGCTCTTGTTTTATAACATGCCTATTTGGTTCCTACTTTCCGGCCCTTCATTCAGTTCACCAATAACATACAGCATAGTAATTCACTTTCAAACTAAGCAAAAGAATCTACTTCAGGAGTGAGTTCAACCTATTCTAGGTGCGAGTTGAGGGATTGATTTGATGTTTTAAAGATTAAGCTTAACGTATTAAGTGAATGACCAAGTCCAAAACCCTCTTCTTGCTGTTATGAATGAGTCTTAATTTTTATCTTGGTTTGATACAAAATGAGGGCAAAAGCAACGGGCGTACTTGCATTGGCTGCCAAACGAACTTGGGTCGATTGCTTTGAAGGCAATAAACCTAACAATGGACTACAAACCCTCAGTCATCTGAGGCCTCCGTATATATCTTTTTATTTGTGTAAGGTTTGTTAGGAGTGTGCTTTTTCTTTTCCAGAAGAGTATTGGACCAAAGGTTGTTGGTTTATGTGGTAAGGCCCATCTCTTTTCCGGTTTCGTTTTGTTTATCTCTTTGTCCATTAAGGAAACAAAAACTCACTAAAAAAAATTAAGAAACAAAAATATTATATCTTTTATAGGAAGTTGTTTCATATGCAATTTCGTTTTGTTACAAAGGAAGTACAAGGCCTTGAGTTAAGAATAGAGAAAAAGAATGAAGTAAGTATGAACTCTATGATACTTAAATTCATATTATCATATAACACTTTTTAGATATATAAAATTATTAAGTGTGAAAATAAAAATGAAACACAGTTATAAATAGAATGGAATACTTATGTTTGGAATAATATAAAAAAAATAAAAATATTCTTTTATTTGTATATTTAGTTAAATAAAAATAATATTAGATTAGAAAAAAATGATGAAAAAATGATCTCGTAACCCAACTTAAAAAAAATAATGATAATAAAGGTATAATATGCTTTGCAGAAATTAAATATAATAATTATTGTTGATTCATGAACTTATATAAAAAAACTTGATTCAGTCTTCTTTTTTAGCATTTGAACAAAATCTAACTACTAACCAAGACGTAAAAAAGAATTCTTTAGCTACAAACTTGAACCCAATCTTCCTATACCTTGTACTACCAAATATAGTGTAAGATATCATTTAAGTTAAAACTCTTAAATGTTTTATATACAATTTGGTAGTATCTTCTCTTTCCAATTATTCATCATTCTTTAATGGATGCATAATCTGAAGAAGCAGGGAAGCCAAAGAAAATGAGTAAGGTGGAGGGAAATGATATTTAATAGTCTTCAGAAAAATTGCAGTAATTCTTTTTAAGAGATTATAATGTGTAATGATATTTAAAAAAAAAAGTAAATTACAGTAATATTTTATAAGATTTGATTAAATTATATTTGATATATATTATAAAACTTTTCGTTCAATTTACTTCTTGTTAATGAAGTTAATTTTTGGCACTGTATGTGTTACTTCTAAATAAATAATATGTGCAAAAAAATAATTTTGTTGACAAAAAATAAATAATATGAGAAGTTTGTGTAATATATATTAAATGTTAGAAAATTAGATAATATTTTTGAAATAAAAAGATTATTAAGTGTAACTAAATTAAATTTTAAGAGATATAATTCATTTAAAAATATATATAATGTGATGAAAAAATAACAAAAGAATTAATTATGATGAGGTCATCATGCATATTACTCAGTGGCGAGTAATAGGCCTCATTCTATGAGTTTAAGATCTGACACGGTATTCAAACAGAATGATTGTTTCTGATGATACTCTTTCTTTTATTTTAGGACAAGCCTTTCGAGAAAGAACTTACTTTGGAAGTACGAAATTCATACAAAGAGGGTAATTGCGGGCATGATTTATAAACTTGAAAATGTTCTTCCTCCAAAATCATCTAATGATCTTAAGAAACTTGCTCAGATCCAACCACCTCATTATAATATATATATATGCTATAATATTAAATTATACCATAGCATGGGCTTACACAATTTTCTCTGGAGAAGACAGAAACTTAAGGGAGTAAAAAAGAAAGAGAAAGGTTACCATAATGATACTTCTGCTTCAAGTAACCAAAATCCCCATTCATAATTATTACCATCCCAAACTACACATGATTGGGCACGAGGCATGCGAAGGGACAAGGAAGTGTCCACAAAAGGGTACTTTGTTCTCTCTTTCTTTTATGTGAAAACTTAAAAAAAGGGTACTTTGCTATCAAAAGAACATTGTGAAGCACGGTTGTGGTAGAGTTATAATTGAACCTTTTTGCACTTGACATCTGGCTTAGTAATACTTACGCTTATTCTGAGAATATGGCAAACAGCTTATGTGTGCAATTAACTGCATGTGATTTCTTATTCTTTGGATTATTTTATAGGGCAGGCATGAAAGTTGTGAATTAAAACTAAGAACATATCCTGAGCTTTTACCTAACAAGATAATATCTATAGTATAAATTAAGAATAAAGAAAAGAATCCCTGTGTAGGGACTCTATCTTCTCAAACATCATGTTTAATTTGAATTCAATAGGATAACAGATAGTCTTTGATATCTTATATTTTATTTATTTGTGATATACTCCTAATATATAGAAGTTTTTTCATATAGTAATATTTTAAATGTTCTATTTTTTGAGATACTTGAGCATAGGTTAGGAAAATATCAAGCAGAACTTTAAGATTGACATGATAATTGAAACATAATATCTACAATTTAGCTTGTTTAAAGATGAAGTACGAAATTATTAAATGTAGTCTAATGGTAAAAAATTCAGGTAATTGTAGTTGAATTTTTTGTATCTGAGAGTTTTTGCAGCAAGAGTAATATTGACACAGAAGCACTATATAAATGATATATATAATTCATTCCTTTGATCAAATTGCCAGTTCAAGTTCACCTATTGTCTAGCAGAATTTTGGGCTCAAACTAACCAAAACAAAACTTACATAAAGGACTCACGAAATAACTACAAAATCTCACAGAACAACCTATGCAAACAAACATTATCCACTTAACTAAAGACTCTAGTGAAGCACATTTTGGAAGATCTTCTTCCTTGCCTCAAGCATATGTAATGCTTTCTGGAAACAATAACAGCAATCCCTGTATGTGATTTCTCAAAATCTTCTTGACTCTGATCATAGAATTTAAGGGAAGAACTTCTCTTGCCCAATATTAACTGATGATTTGGTAGATAGATTTGTTGCTAAAAGATATCACCCCTCTTTGCGTTTTTTAGAGGAGAAACTAGAAAGGCATTGGACACAAGACACTTCTAAAACTTAAACTAGCTCACGAGATGCTTCAAACGATGGTGCCAACATAGCCAAATCCTACAATGGAAAAGGTTATTGTCTGTAGGAAGAGGTACACAAAGTAGTTGTTCTTCCCATGCACAAAATCATAGCATCCACAAAAGAAGAGGAAGACTGCAAATCCCAGCTCTAGTAAATGAAACCTGTTCATGTTAAACATTAAACAACAAAGTAAACAGTTAGCCTAGTGAATTAATATTTTGATTCTCGAAAGATACATTTTCTCTTAATTTGGTCCTCTAATGTTTAAACGTTTTATTTTACTCCTCTAAAAAATTTTATCACATAAGCTCATTTAAATAATTAATAAAAATAGGTGATGTTGCTCAACATGAAAATGTTGTGGCTATTAAATAATCAATAATATGTTATAACAGCGTACCAAAATTGTGTGGTGTTATGACTATTTTGAATGGTATAACACTTTATTATGACTGATTCATTAATAACTAAATACTTAACGAGCAAAATAGCTTCACACTAAATTATGACATCCATCTCTAGTAGCGAGCTTAACATTAGGATGATATTGAAAACAAAATCATCTGAAATGACTGAAATGAGACTGTTAAACTTTAGGGACCAAAATAATAAAAAATTTATCTTTAACAGACCAAAATATTTATGCTCTTGAGAATAAATGGCAGAACAAAATAGTTCCTCTTTTTTGCTGAAAATTTTACCTCTCGCCAAATTTGAGTCGGGGTTTTTTGGTAGCTTTGGTGACAGGTATCTTGCTCTTAGCAGCATCTGCTTTGCTCTTATTATTGACAGAGTCTCCAAGTTTTTCAGTAACAACCCACTCATTAGCCCTTCCAGCTTCTAGCAGACCTATAAAAGTTGCCTTGGTACGATGCAAAGACATGACATTCTCAAAGAGGATCCAGTAGAACAATAGGTGAATGGACCTGCCAGAGTTCAATATGTAATTTTTGGAGCAAAAGGACTGAAATTAAGATAGAATTTGAAGGAAGTAATTATGAGACCTTGGAGTTCCCACTGCGTTGAGGATGGTGATGATGGAAGGAATGTAAACAGCTCCCCATATTGGAACATGAACCTCGGGGACCAAAATTGTGAGGGGAAGCACCACACAGTAGAAGAAGAAGGTCACCATATGGGCTATGATTTTACGCACAAAGAAGAAGCTGTATATCACATATACTTTCTTCCAAAACTTTACTTTCTGCAGAATTAATTGTTTACCATAAAAAGGAAAATCAGAATATGTAAGAAAATTAGTAAGTTTCTTCAATTTTATCCCCTTTTCCCTCCCAATAATATCATATTACTGAGAAGGCTAACCTTGTTCCTTACAATCTCCATCACCATTTTGCGGAAAAGATTAGCAGGACCACAAGACCATCGATGTTGCTGGAAGCGAAAGGCTCTTAAAGTACTGGGAAGCTCACTTTTCGCCTACGTGATGATTGCAAATCAAGGACAACCATCAATATCAATCAATATAAAATGTGCATGTGTAATTTAATAGATTCAACTGAATTCGTATTTAGTAGAAAGAATACTTGAAGGTCACCAAGGTAGAGAAATTTCCAGCCCCTAAGGCTAGCACGAACAGCAAGATCCATGTCCTCCACTGTTGTTCTGTCTTTCCAGCCTCCTGCTTCATTGATAGCGGCAATTCTCCAAACACCTGCTGTCCCTGCATTTATGATTCCGGAACAGGAATTATCTTTATAGTAACCTTGACACAGGCATGCAATGCAAATGCAAGTAGCCAAACATTAACATCTGTTAAGAATGATGTAATTGTAGTCACAGAAATGTCTGCTAATTAATGTGCGTTGATGAGTGAGGAAGCCAGGTAAAATATATACCATTGAAACCAAAAAAAGCATGAGTGGCTGACCCAACTTCTTGCTCCACTGTGAAATGGTAATCCAGAGACATCTCTTGCATTCTTGTCAATAAACATTCATCCGCATTCACTGTCCAAAAACCGCACATTTATGATTTTTCCTTTTTTTTTGTTTAATCAATATTTTCTTTTTTTTTTGGGTTTCTAAATAAGAAATTCTATCAAAATTTTATAAAAATGGAACTAAAAATCGAAAACCTTAAAAACTGAGAGGGCGCAGATAAAATACTACTTAAAGTTTATGGAGTCAAATTACATTTTTGTCCTCATGTGACTCAAACAGTAAAATGCCACGTCATATAGATGCATGAAATGAGAGGGATAGCTGAAGTGTCGGCAAAACGAGGGGTGAGGTCCACCATCACGCACATGGCGCAGCCCACAGTATTATATTTTGGGTCTGACTATCTAACTCTGAAAGCACGTGGGACAGGGGGCTTGGGGCTAAGATTGGAATTTTGGAAAAAATCAAAATGACAATTTTACCCCGATAACTTTGTCGCTGCAAAAGCTGTTTGGTCCGTACAACAATCCGGCTCCCTTGCAAGTTACAAAGCAAATTTCACGCGTCCTCTTCTCCTTCACATGAAATCACGCAACTACCCCGTAGCAACCCTCACAATTTCTGCCCGTAAGTGCGAGGAATGTCGCACATCAGCAACGACGATGACTATGACCAATTGACCATCTAATGCCAATGACATTGACAAGGACAATTGTGTCATTTCACTAAATTTGAGGGACAAAAAACCCTTTCGAAATAAATGTTCTAATACCATCTCTAAAAAGAAATTATGAATAATTAAATATTATTAAAAAAACCCTAAAAATTAGCATCTTAATTATGAGAGAAAAAACGAAAAGAGAAAGTATAAAACCGCACCCCATGAATGGCGAGGGTCACTGCTTTGATATTATTAGTAGGGGTGTATATATATATATATATATATATATTGTTGAAATTTGTACATTAGTTATGTGGAGCCCATAAGCTGTGAAGGAAACGAGCTTCACGAACAGGGTGGCCATGGTGGGCTACCCAGTGGTCCCCACCCGGGATTGATGGTTTCATTTTCGTGGACCTTCCGTGCAGTCAGGTCAGCTCATAAGAAGGGAAAAAAAGTTACACTGAGAAGAATAAGAACAAAAATTAGCCAAAAATGGTTTAAAAAACAAAATCCCAAATACCATTACCACCGACACAGTTAATTTTACAAATGAAGCAAAAGTTTATGAGTGTTGATAAAAAGCAAAATGGTGAAGTAACAAACAAAAATTTACTGGGCTTTGCTTAGTTTACCGAATCTCCAGCGAGCTTGAACCAGAGCGATGTCAGGGTTGCCATCGAAGAAGGGAATGGCTCGCCGGAGAAAGTCCGGCTCCGGCCTGAAATCGGCGTCGAAAATGGCTACGTACTCGCAGTGCTTCACGTAGCTTCGCTTTAGCCCTTCTTTCAATGCACCTGCTTTGTATCCGGTTCTGTTCTCTCTGATTTGATACGTTATGTTTATTCCTTTGCTTGCCCATCTCAGGCACTCTTGCTCCACCATATGCTGTAATTCCAAACTGATTATTTCAGCAAAATCCAAATCACAAATGCAGTGATTCCATGCGTTGAAAATGTCGATTTTGGGAATTTGCATAGATGAAAATTATGGGAGTGAGACTGCAACAATGCTAAAAAACCATAAACATCTCAGGGAAAGTCTTTTGTTATTGTCTATTTGTCTTGGGACTTGAAACCATAACTTGAAATGGCAAAACATTCATCAGACTACACCAAACGACTATTTGTTTTTCCTTCTGAAAGATTTGAAGTACCTTGACGGAGGGGTCAGTAGAATCATCGAGGACTTGGATCACGAGACGGTCTGAAGGCCATGAAAGCCCACAAGCTGCTCCAATGGAGACCTTGTAGACCTAATCCAGAAACCACCCAATGCATAAACCGACAAAAATGTTTTAAAGTTTCTTCTTTCGCAGAAGCCCAACAAGAAAAAGTAAAGAAAAAAACACAGAGAGTCTCATTAATTCTGACCTCTCTTTCATTGAACATTGGGATTTGGACGAGAACGACGGGGAAGTTAGAGGAGCCCAATTCTACGTCGTCTTGGATGGGCTCGTATCTGTAACGCAGTTCTGGTTTTTTCCAGAAGAGCTTGACGAGGATGATGACGACTCCCATGTACAGCCTCTCTATGAAGAGCATGAGAGACATGGCTAAGCAAATGTAGACTCCGAGGTTCAGGAGAGGCACTATCAATGGCGATTTGATGACGTCCCATATGAGCTTAATCTGTCCCGTGATGTCGTAACTCACACTGTGGATTGAGTCTGGTATGAAGAATTTGGGTTCGACTTCGACCATTTTTTACTAATTGGGTTTGTGCTATATCAGAAGAAAACAAAAGGGGAGAAATTGCAGAAAGTAGATGATGAAGGCCACCTCTCTCAGAATAGGTACTTTACTACTACTACCACTGCCATCCAATGCTTCTTTTTTCTATCAGAGTGAAGCAGAGACAGAGCATAACAGAGGAAGCAGAGTGAGAGAAGGGGGACGGGAGATGGAGAGAGAAGGGGTTAATTTATAGTCAATTTTTGGTGACGAGGTTTTCTTTTTTTATTTGCATTTTTGTTAGATTAAAATTTCATTTGGGCACACCCAAAAGGCCTCAGCATCAATCAAGTCTTCAAAATTTTGATGCAAAGAGAATTTTATCATTTGACTTCAGAGGTTGATTTTATAGAATATTTTATCCTTAAAATATTGTAAAGTATTATTTTAGTATTTCTAAAAAAGAAGATTAGAATAAAATCATATATGTGAATGATGAAGTGTGTAATAAGTATGTTAGATTCAGGCAAAATTACCGATTTTAGATTCTTCAATTAATAAATATTGTATAAAAGGAAAATTTTGAAAAGATTAATCACATAATATTAAATTATAAAACAATTACTTATTTTATTTTTGACACTTAAAAAATTAAATTTAAATTTTCTCTACAAATACTTCTTTTAAGAATCAATTATTAATCAAATCTTGGAAACTAAATTAGAATTTTAGTCATTATTATTATCATTATGTCTGGAAAAAGATGTGGCCCTTTACTCAGTGAACTGTTCCTACTTTGTCCTAAAAAAATTTGAATTCTTTGCGACGCAATAAAGGGGAAGAACTCCTTGTTTAAGAATGTGAAACTGCCACTTCTCAACTTGAGCAACAAGAAAACTGAACCCATATTAGTGTGAGTGCTTGAGTTTTTTTTTTTTTTTTAATTTTGCTTCACATGATGTGGGAAGTTGAAGTTTTGTTTTTAATTAAAAAAAAAGTAAAAATAAAAATATCTAAAGAGTTGAGATAGTCCCTGGCTGTAGTTTTTGTCTGTATATTAGTCATTGGATGGTTATATCCGCCAAAAAAAAGAGAGAATTTCAGATAAGGACTTTAAATTAATAAAATTGATAGTTAAGAATTTTATTACTTGTTACAACTTGATTTTTTAAAAATTAAAATCAAATTATTTTAAAAATAATTTTTTTAAATTTAAATTCCTAACTGAAATTTTTCCCCCAAAAAAATTAATGAAGGGTAGTGTGAAAAGTGAAAAAGAGAGAAGAGAACCCCACTGAGTGAATCAAAAACATGTTGACAAAGTATCAAAAGTCATAAAGACCCCCATTTATTAGAAATTGGTATATACTGTTTTGGCCTCATTGATTACCTTGCAGTACTTGGAGGCTCTCTCGCACTAAAAGTTATCAACTTCTATTTATAGAGAATCCGAATCTTACTGGGTAATTAAGAAGAAGCCAGTGCATGATGGGGAAGTTACGTAGTTCAAATACAGAGTGGTATAAATGAAAAGTTGATTTGACAATAATGTTAATCATAATTGATATGGTTTTTATTGGGTCACTTGAGTGTAAAGTCTTTTTCTTTGCTTTCACAGTAATTGCCAATTAGCAGTAATCGCGCGTTTCGAATCCCCTCTTATCTTTAAAAGAAAATAATAAATAAATAAAAATGAAGAAGAAGATCTCTTCATTGTCTTTTTATTTTTATTTTATTTTTTTCACTTCGGTGCTGACATGAAGCCCTCCATTATTGTTTAATCTTAAATTGATGCTGAAAAAATTACGATATTAATGATACCTTCCCCCTCTCTTTGTAATTACATTCTTTGTTAATTACTGTTGATATCTGACAGACAATCAGACAATATTTTTTCCGTTGACCACTCGAGTACTGTTCTGAATTTATGGTAGGAATGAAAAAATAATAGGTGGGAAAAAGGAAAGATTTATGTAAAATTTGTAACTGTATTTTTTTTTTCTTTTATTTGCAAATATTAACAAACTTTTTAAACTTTTAAAGTCAGATTTCTTGCAAATATATAAAATATAAATATATTTTTTAAACACTCAATTGTTGTGTTGAATCATATAAAAATCTTATTTACTATATTTTTTTATTAAAATTTAAATATAAAAATTAGGTATAAATTTTGTCTTAACAATTGAATATATAATTAAAGGTATTAAAGAATAATAAATGTGGTTTTCTTAACAAACAACATGTCTTCTACATTACATTGAATTTAAAAATTAATGTGCAAATCAATGCAAACGAGACAAATGCATTAATTCGATAGTCAATTAATGCTTTAAACATTTGTTAACTATTGCCTTGAGTTTTTTTTCTTTTTGGCCCCTCAACTTTTAAAGAAAATGAAGTGCATTAAATAAAATATTTATGTATTTTCTCTGCATGCAAAATCAATGAAAATAAATAAATTACATTTATATACCCTGAATATTCTCAAAATATACACACTTTTTTAATTTCAAAATTTGAATTTATACTAGAAGTTCTCTTAAAGTTTATAAAACTTACACTTATATTCCTTTTAGTTCTAAAATTTTTATGCTACTGGCCTCTCTTATTTTAAATCGTTGAATGAGTGAATAATTTACAACATGTTTGGTTCATTGAAGAAAAAGTAAAAAGAAATTAAAATTTTGATAAAATTTTATTTTTATTCTTATAATCATTATTTAGTATTATCTATCGATCATTATTTCATTATTAAAAATAAAAATATTATAAATATTTTTTATCAACAATTTTTGTTTACACTTAATTTTTTGTATACCAAATGGACCGTTAGTCCTTTAATTATTTGAGTTGTGTTACATTAAGTTATAAAAGACTAAGAGTGTTATAGTTTTGAGTTTTGGCTCCCTTCTTCAGTACACACATAATGCATTTAGTAGCAAAAGTATATAAACTCTGTTTGACAATTTTATGAATGAAAAAAAATTTCTATATAAACTGAAATAAGAGTGAATGTTTTAAAAAAAAAAAATCAAAGTTGTTGAGTGTCATAAATCAAATGCTAAAATGAGAGTGGAGGTGTGACTTACTGTTTTATTTTATCCCTCAAATTGATGCAATCACTCCACATGTAATGCCTGTACATGAGGTATTTCCTGTGCAATGTGTTATAATTGGTCAAAAGTAACTTGAAAACTATGAAATATTAAATCAAGCATAAATTGATTTGATTTGATTTGGTTTGGTTTGTTTCGTTTCATGCTTGGCTTATTAAGAATGTTGTGTCCACCCTCTCAACAAATGCCACTCCTCATGCGCCAAATGTCTTTTGGTTTTCTATTAATTCTATCCTCTCAATATTCCGGTCTTACCACAATTGACTCAGCATTTCAGACCCACTGCTTTCTCATCAAATTCCACAAAAAATGGGCAAAGTAAAGTTTCTTTAATCATTTGCAAATATTACCATTTTTTAAGATATAAATCCATTTTAATTCATAAGCGGATACTTTAAATATTATTGTTAATTAATCACACTATCAATTCACAAAGAATACTTTAAATATTTTTTCTTCACTTAAACTAATAATTCACATAATACCGATATCAGTACTCTTTTTAATTCAGATTGATGTGAGTCTTAATGTCTTGAATTTGATCCTTCCACTAACTGTGATATTAGAGTTTATTATATTTCTAACTGTCTTTCAATCTTTTAGAATCAGTGTCATCTTGCACAAACTTAAAAGTTTGACAATCATACAATAGAAAGAGGATCAAATAGGGTACAAATTATCACCATAGATGAATATAATAATCAACTAAGAATGAAATGTTATTATTATTGTTTTGTCACATCAGACTTGCGTTATTGGTTTGATGAAGTGAAAAAATGAAACAGAATGGTATGGGATGATCTGTGGCTAGATCACACAACACAAGTGAGACAGATAAGGGTAGGGACAATCACATGTGGGAACTCAGAGCAATGTTTTATGATACAACGCTCTTAGTTATTGAGAAAAAGACCAACATGTGCTGGAAAAGGCAGACTACCCCATTAATTGGTTGCTCTTCATATCCCTTCACGACTAGCTATCTCACTTTGTAGTACAACAACAGAGGAATAGTTTAAAGCTTTTATGGTCATCGATTTTAAAGTAAAAGCTTCAAGCCACTACTCCTGTATATTGGGCCGTTGGAGTCTTAGATATTAGCAAGAGTTATGGAGGTTTTATGCTTTAAGTTTATACTTTCTAATCTTCACGTGACTATGTATAATTTAATTGAACGTAAATGGGGGCTTTATTCACTTGAGTCATTATCTTTAATACTACTTGTTGGGACTTAAAGGAGTCTCAGACACTGAAAAAAATTTATAAATCTTCTTTATTAGATTTTTTAAAAAAGCATGTAAGTAGATTTAACATTATTTATAGGCCTAAAATTTTAAGGTATTAAGTTTATATCTCATTTCTACTTATATACCTCTTCTCTATTATAATTTTATTCAATGTGAGAATTTTTTTTACTCTCACATTCACTTGACTCCAACTCTGTGTAAGTTTCAAATAATAAACACTATTGTTATTTATATTTTTATTATATAATTTCATTTTAAATATGATTAAATTCTATTTTTAATTTAAAAATAATAATTGTTTATTTGTTAAATTATAAATAACAGTGATATTTTTATTTTTATTTTCTCATTGTTATGAGAGTATAATAAATATTTTCAAATGTTATAAAGACAAAAAAGAGGGAGGGAGAATGTAACACTCTTAATTAAGAGATAAATTACTGATAATTAATGATTAAAAAATTAGACCAAATTGCTTAGTTTGACCAAAAAACTAATAAACTAATTATGATTCTAGTTCATTCAACCCTCAAAATTAGTCTTACTATTCAAAAGCTAGTAAAAATTGATTAATTTTGATAGTTTTGGTATTACGTGAAAAAAGATTTATGATGTGCAACGGTTCACTCAATTTATTTTACATAAATTTATTATCATATATAAAATAATTTAACTAATTTTTATATTTATATTTATTTTAAATATTCTTTTACAATACATGTATATATTAATTTAATTGTAAAATATTATATATGTATTTAAAAAAAAATTTACCATTAAACTATGAATCACTTATTATTCTAATTTAACAACATGTCCAATTTTTAAAACATTACTAATAATTGTAAACTACATTTATATTTGCAAAAGAGATTGACTAGAGAGACTATCCATAAAAGATATTAGATTATTAAGAATGTAAAAGAGAACAAAACTTATAAACATTGAACGATGCCAATTAATTATTGAATAGTCACCACTCACCATAGTCTTTTTTTTTTATTATTATCTTATTTTGTGATTATTCTTACTCAACAGTTCTTTCCTTTCTTGCAGAAGAGGAGGCTAAAATTGTCTCTCATGCACCCCATACTTCCATTCTCTTTTGATACAATTCTAATATTATACATATGTACTTGTCTACTCTTATAAGTTAGCAATGCAATTCTGGTGGTCAACCCTATTAGGGTAAGAGTAATTACTTCAAAGTTTAAAGTCAAATTTATTAAATGGGGCCTGTTCTAATTAAGCCTAGAGCCATGTGTAAACTCATTTGACACTCCCACTTAGGGAAATCCCTTTTTCGGTCTTCGATGAGCATTTACTTTGGTCTAATCTTTTCTTTTCTTGTATTCTTTAAAAAAGCATGCTCGAACGTAGTGGCTCGTTGCTGTATTTTATTTTCAATATTTAATGAACTATTTGCAATCTTTTCTTGCATTCTTTGGCCTTTTTTTTTTTTTTGTGAGAAGACAAATAGACAATTGCTATAGGAATATACATGCGTTGTTTAGGACGCACGTACTAATTAAGCAACGAACTAAAAATCACAATTAGCATTCAGTCATCGAATTTTGAACTATAAATACATATTTGATCAATTAAACTATTATTCATGATCATTTTAAGAGTTACTAATGTTTGCATGTATTGAAAATTTGGATTCTTTTTCTTTCATACATAATTTGCCATGAAAATGTATCCAAACTTAGACAATTATGATCTCGAGGAGGAAAACACTTCTCTTTAATCTTGCCAAAAGAAAAATCCAAATGCAATTACAAGGATAGGTCAAAAGCTACAAGGTCTAAATCTCGATTTATTGAAAGAACCATTATATAAAGTAATGTTCAGTTAGACTAAAAACCATTATATATACATACATATATATATATATATATATATTTTGGCCACAAAACCATTATATATATTATTTGGTGAACCTTAAGTCAAGGAAGTTGCGGCAGTTAATTTATCCTGTGAACTCTTAATGAGGGACATGAAATTTAGCGCTCTTGAATAATTATTGCTTTTTAATTAATGGGAATTTTAATAGACAATTAAGCACTTTCACATTTAACGAGCCCTTGATTTAGGAGTTATGCTTGTTATCTTGTCAAAATTATCTGCTCCATAAAGATATCATTCTTATTATTAATTACTTGTTTGGAATATGTCACCAAAAAGGAAAAAAATCCTTTTAGTAAATTACTATTTTTATGCTTCTTAATTTTCGGTCATCCACAATAGTAAAACTTTTTCAATTAAGCCTCTTGATAAATTTTTTATAATCATTTTCATCTCTTCATATGTTAAAATCATATAATTAATTTTTTAATTTAGTCCTCTAGATAAATGAAAACATTTGATAAAAAATTATTAAGGAATTAAATTGAGAAAGTGACATGTTAGATAACCAGATTCAAAAATTATCATCCAAGGTAAAAACAATAAATTACTCTTTTCTTTTTATGCTGTTAATTCGAAGAAACGAGTTGCCTGAAAGGTTTTGAATTCGGATTCTTTTAATAGTTTTCTCTAAATAAATATATACTAATTTTGCGGTTTCTTTTTTTTTTTTAATTAGAAAAATCTATCATTCTTTATTTTTTTTAATAAAGCAGTTGAATAAACTATGCTTTTCTAGCCCAGTTAAGAGAAAACTGAGTTAACTTTATCATAGATATAACTGTGTGTGTGTGTAAAATCTTCTGCCCTCCGATTTTTTTTCTTTTTGGCAGAAGATGATTAGAACTCTCATGTGAAAAGGCTATATATATGAGATGCCACGCCGACTGTGAAAGCCTACCCAACCTTCCTTTTTCTTAGCTTTCTTGTTTTCTTTAACTAAAGTTGGCCTTTTTTTTTTTTTTCTTGCAGTGATATAAGAAAAAAGGTATGGATGTACACCTTCACTCGCTTTCCTAAATTAATAGGAGAAAAAAGAAAAAAGGAAAAGTTATCAGTCAAGGAAATAGGTACAAATTAATATAGAGATAATGTATTTCTTGGAATTAGGGCACTCAAAGTTAGCCCTCAATAAAAGATTATAATGAATATGGTTAAATATTATACCTAGTTAGTTTTGATTAATTCTATATATTATTTAAACCCTCTACGACATGCATGACCTTTGCTTTTCATACTAGTAGTGACATCTCCATTTCAAGTTTTGATTAATTCCTGTTTAGAGTTTAATTTTTATTCACGCTTCTTTTCTCATTTCTTTTTTTTTTTTTTTAAGAATTATAGTCATCAATGTCTTTGGATTTGCCTGAATCTAAATTTAAAAAAAAAAATTAAGGATATATGCATTCAACTACGTCGGTGCAGTGTATTAATTTTCTTACTTGTTACTTCCAAGACTTAAGACCTCTTTTGTAATGATACCTTTGTAATTTGACATAAGGAGAAGTTTAAGAAGAATGAGAACTTTCGCAGTCAAATTGGACAAGCTCCTTCTACCTTTTTCCTTCTTTTTTTTTTCAAAATTAAAATGAAGTCCGAGAATGCATACAAAGCCATTGCTTTCAAAAAAGAATAGAGACTTTGACAAGTCGAGAGAACAGAGATAACTAAAATTTCTCCACGCACCACGCATTCTATTGCGCTCTGCAGATAGCTATTCTGTTATCTCGAGCAGTGCATGGAGCTTTCATCTACTGATTTTGATCCGGACTTGAACACTGAGTCGTTAAATTATTTTAAACTTTTATAATGAATAATATTATGTACGAATTTTAAAATATATGCATTATTTTTTGATTGAGAACTCCAACTTATCTTCACCCTTTTATCCTTCCCAAATAATTGAGACACGATTTCAGACTTTTTATTAGTTTCTCTCATGCACAGTTATCTGCCACTTTTCCCAGGTTTTAAAAATAAATAATTACATAGACCACGCAATTTAGTTTGTGGGAAGAATATCCTGTGGACTCATTCTTCACAGTTCATATGCTCATGAATTCACCGTACAAAGAGCTCATTTGTTACTTGCCATTATCACTTCTAACTGACCAACTACCACTTGAAAAAAAAAATTATATATATATACATATACATGCATTATTTGTACTCTAGTAATGCAAAAACATTTATTTTGTTGGATTTTTATTTACTCTAGACACATCTCACTAATATATTATATAGCGAATTTTTCCTGTGATAGTCTCTAAAAACCCATGAAACAAAAAAAAAAAAAAGGAAAAACTTGATGTATTCTTATATATGGATTTCTATGTGTTAATTAAAGATCTTTTATTAAATTTGATCATTAAAAAAAAATAAAGAAAACGAAAAGGGGAATCCAAAATCTAATGACTTGGTCCTACCCATGTCCAAAGAACAAACTAGACGGTATAATTTATAATATCTCACTATCTTTAGATTTTTGGGGGATTTATGGACATTGAACCCTAGTTTCATTGACTTTATTAAAAAGCACCGTAATAATAATATTCAAAGAGGAGGTAGCCATGTTTTCTCAATCAACTGCCGCCGACAGCTTAGATAGTAATTACTATCAAAGCAGTTGCTGATAATTACTATTATTCTTTTGTTTTTTCTAAAAATTAATGCTACCTGTTACTATAGAGAAGTCGTCGGTGCTATTTGGAATTGTCACGCATATAAATATATAAATAAATAGCAAGCCGTATATTAAGGAAAGTTGAATTGGAGAGAGAGAGTAAGGCCAAGGTTCATTCATATTCACGAAAGTAATCCAACCAAAAATCCCATTTTGCCAATTAGGGATGAACACAATTTGATTTGCTCAACTAGGTTAAAAAAAAGTTGCAAGCTGAGCTAGGTACTTCGCCAGCTTTGTTAGTTAGTTTAACTCGATCTTATTAATTAAAAAAATTTTATATAAAAATTTTATTTTTTAGAGATTATTTTATAATATTTATTAAAAAAATTAAAAATACTAATAAAATTTTTGCAATCCTAATGTCAATTCATGGATATAGCTGAAGAAGGGAAAAATGTCTGGACTCTCTGCTTTCACAACACCATTTCTTCTTTTAAATGACAATTAAAAAAGGGCAGGACTATATATTAAACCAACCCTCAATTGTGTCTCAAAAAATGCTTACCATAAAGACCCACTCAGCCACCCTCCTTGACTCTGACTCAACCCACAAAATTGAAAATCCATTTTTACCAATTTGCCAAATATAGGCCCAATACTGCCATTTCTTATCTATTTTATTTTCTTAAAGAATTGTAAAAACCCGCTTTGACGATAGTCTGATTGTGAATGGTATTACGCATAGATGAATTTGCGGAATATTTACGATTAGGTTTTCCTTCATGTGAAGAATTCTAATCGCATATGCAAGCAATAGAGGCTGACATTACATGACTAACCGTGTCATGGACGGATTAGTTATAACAAGATAAATTTATATCCAAGTAAATGTATAACTGAAATAAATAATATTTACAAAATGAAAATAATCATGCTGGAACAAATTTCTAAATCTCGGACATCAACAAGTAAATTTTTCTAGTAACTTATATTTAAATATTATATTAGTTAATGGTTGAGATTTTATATCAGTACATATGGTAAATTATTGAAATTTTTGTTTGCATAAGACATTTGGTGTGCTTCTCAACGGATTACTATCTTTATTAAATACAGTATCTTTAGGTCACTCTTATTAATTATCAGATTAGGAAGGCATAATGGTTAATTAGCTATTTCCACACACAAAAAAAAGATTTTGAAATTGATCTTCAATTTGAAAGATGACTTAGGGGAAGGTTAGTATGTTGATTAGTCATTAAATTAGGTAAACATAATGGTTAGCTATTTATCAAGAAATCCAGTGTGGACAAAGCTGATAGTCTGAATTAGAAATCTCCTTAATTACATTGAGATACAATTGTCGTTAAGCAAATTTTAAATCAAAAGATAAATGATTACAAATTAAAAAAAAAAAATCAACAAAATATAATTAATTTGTTTAATTGTCATCATAAATTGAAATGAATTAAATCAATTTTAATTATAATTTTTTTGAGAAAAGTGAAAAATTCTTAAATGTTGCTTGTGAATATCTTAAAGCACTAGTTATCAAATTTTAAGAAAGTAAAAATTTAATAATATAATGTAATAAAAATGGGCATATTATTCAAGAATGACACTTGCTTAATTTTTACGTAAAGCAGATAGCCTTACCCTGCATCTTTTTTCATAGAAATAGAAATAGGAAGGCTTCCATGTTGAGACAATTTCCAGTGCTCCAAGTAAACCTGAATTGTTTTTGAGACCGCAATTTATGATCTAACAAACAAACAACCCAGTGACAATGGCCAAATTTATCTTTTTAATGCAGCAAAACTGTCGGGAAAAGAACATGCATATCAAGTAAAATGGGGGAAAGCGTGGGAAATTATGAAACACAGCATCATCTATAAGCATTACAACTTTCGGTCTTTTTGCAAAACCAATATATATATAAAAGAATTATAATCCCAAAGAAAAAAGAATTTGAAATGTATATAGAAGAAAATAAGAAGTTATTTAACTTTCTACTACTTCTCTTTGTTATTTTTATAATTTAAAAATATTATAATTCAATTTTTATTTAAAAATTAATTAAAAGAATATTGACTTATAGTGTAATAAGCTAAAAATAAATAGACATTGATATAGATGCGGTGACTAAAAATATTAAACTGTTTATTTATACTTTATGACACCTTTGGTGTAGATTTTAAATTTATCATTAGAAATTATTTGTCCAAACAATTTAATCTCAAAAAATGAAATTTTCGGACAATCAATAGAAAATGTGTTTGAGATCATTATTAAAAAAGAAGATTTTTTTTTTAAATATGAATGTATTTATGATTACTTTGCCTATATTTTGTGAAATACTAAATGTTAAAGAAAATTAAAATTCTCAAACGACCGCGGTAAAAAATTTACACCAAATATGATATTCTTTATTCTTTTTAATTTGTTTTCCTTACAAAATTTAAAAGAATTTCCATGTAAAAAGCAAGCTTAAAGAATTTTATGGTATTTAATACGAATAAAAATAAGTACATACAAAGTTTTTTTTTTTTGTAAAATAAGTACATACAAAGTTGATACTTTTGAACTGCTTCTTCTTCTTCTTCTTTTCGCTGACATTGAAGTTTTTCTAAGATAGAACATTAATCAAACCGTACTGGGCCTTAGATAGTGCTTTGATCAAATAGTATTGGGCCGGAGGAACTTGGCTCATAGGCCCATCTTACAAACTAATTGGAAGCCTGCTTTGAACCCACAGCATTCATTCTTTGAACCCACAGCATTCACTCCAAGTCCTGTCTGGGCTTCATTGAATGAACTACTCAGATAATCTTCCTCAATCTGCCGCCCTACATGTTACTTTTCGGGTTTAGCTTCTTACACGCAAGGGGGAGGTGGGTGGGTCCTAATGCGTCAATCCTTCCGCGTTACTTACACTTCAATTGCCTAGCTTTTGATATATTTGTACAAGTTAATTAAGTAGGAGGGCTTTATCATGTCCAACATATAATTTTAGGTCATATGGACAAAGTAAAAAGATTTTGAAAGAATAAAAAAATAAAAATAAAATTTATAATTTAAAATTATATTTGATATGACATGAAAATAAGTGAGAATATTTTTTTATTTGAATATTTGATAAAGTAAAAATAATATAAAATTAAAATTAAAAAATAAGAAAATGACCAAAATACTCTAAAACAAAAAAAAAAATTATAAATAGTATAATTGTAGTATTTGGGGCAAAATGATATTTTACCTCCTTTTTCTATCTTCAACAATAGTATTCCATTTGATAATGTGATGGAAAGCAAGGTAAGCTGGAACACAAGGAGCTAATTCCACTTGGGATCAAGATCATGTGCATTCCCTAAAAATGCAAACACTGTATTTTGGCCAAAATCTACAGTCCAAACCACCCAAAATGAAGCAACGCTCCAAATGAAGCCAGGTGGCCTATAAAGCAAATGAAACTCGCACCGTTTTATTTAGTTAGATGGTACATTTAGAGTGGATTAGCAAAGGCTTCTTTGAATGCCAAAACGCAACATTTGGTCGTGGGGTGGCAAGTGCAAACGCATAAGCTTTTCTTCCTTTCATCTGCTATACGTTTCAGACTTATGTGTGAAGGCCCTCTTATTTTCCATCTCGGATTGGCACCGATTTCTTACTCTGGGGAAGTTTTTTCTTTAACGCCTACAACTTCACAATTTTTCCATGGTATAATTGCTATCTATCGATTGGGGAAATTAAAATAAACAATCCATGCTACAACTCCTACATATAATTTATGTAAAAGATAAAATTTTTCATAACCATCTGAAAATAACAACTCATCTAAAAATGTGAAAAATATTCCAAATCATCTCAAGTATCATAATCTTTTACTACATCATTATGAATCTTATTACAACTTTTACTAAGCTAATCTGTCTAAGGTATTTATTGTGTGACTTCTCCTTGCCAACCACGGCTCTTTGTCCTAAAAATGCCTTTAATAAAATGTGAGATTAAATTCCAATAGTTAGTGAGTTTCAAAATTGCATTTCCAACTATAAATATAAATCTTTTATTTAAAACAAAGGTAATTAATAAATGATAAAATAAAACATGCCAAGAAAACATCTTTTAGAAATATTCATAAGCTATAATAATTAAAAATTTCTAAAACCATTTTCATAAATCATTAATAAATGGTTAACATTTGATATAAATTAATTTCACAAACAAATCTTACTTTAAAAAACTTTATGCTCAATAGCATCAGCAAGTGGGATTTTACTACTACAACCTCAACTTTCCATTTAGTGGTATTCATAGCGTGAATTGATTATACTATTGACTCGTTCGTCCCATATCGAATAAGATTTATAACCTTAAACTTAACCCTCAACTAACAATGATCATTTGTTAGAATGTAGGCATGCTTACCTTACTCAACAATTTGACCTATTGGCCCAATAATCAACACCATTAGATTCAATCTCATAATTATAATCATAATCATTAAATAAATATGCATCCTTAGATTATTAACCATAAAGTTACATCTCAAAGACAACAAACAAGTATATGTTCTGAAAATATCACATAACAATTTCAAAATCATTTCATTTCAAAATTAAATGAACATTAATCATTTACTTTTCATTTCTAATAATTAACGATCCTCGTATAAGAATATTTCAATCTCATAATATAAAAACATAATTGATCACTTACAATATAACCTCATCATTTTATAAAGATCACAATACTATTTCAATAATTCAACTTCCTCAAATACTTGAAGGATAAATCAACATTGTATAACTCAATTTTATAAATTATAAAAATACATCAAAATTATATTTATACATACTAGTTACATTGATAAGAAGTCAAACACATACTTGCCAAGCCACTAATGCTACTTTCAAACTAGGAATTTATAATATATCAATAAAATAATTCAATATTATATATACACACAAAATAATATTTTTTATTTAATTAAATCCATCTTATTTCATCCACTTACCACAATAATCAACATTCCATAAGGATCCAACAAGTCCAATTCTTCTTACCTTAACTTGAGTTCACACTTTTTCTTCCATATTTCATACTAAAACAATGAATTAAATTTTCAAATTAATTTAGTAAATATAAATATAAATATAAATAATTATGAAAATAATAAACTTATCCAAATTCCACTCCTAAAAAAATTAATTTCCCACATAAGCATTTCATCAAATATTTAGTGTGCAACTATTAAAACTACCAACAATTAACATCCAATCAATATTCTAACTAATCTATTTGCATTGTTAGAAACTTAATTACACTTTTAAATAACCAATTTCAACATCAATTGCTAATTTTTCCAAAATTTCCAATCGTCAAATCTTAAGATTTATATCATTTTAAATTCTAATTGCTTTAAATTAAAGTTAAGAAAGAGTAGAATATATATATATATATATTTATTTATTTATTTATTTATTTCATATACCTTGGCTAAATCCTTAAACTAGTGTATCAAATGGAGCTTACAAGTGAAGATGAAAATAAATACCTCTGAGCTATATAGGGCATCAGCTCAAGATAGAGGGGATGATCGATTGTATTTTGATTTGATGAATAAAGTAATTTTAATGTAAATAGGCAAGGGGTTGGATTATGAGTATGTGTAATAGTTAATATTCATTCAAAATTATCAAAGCTAATAGTAATTCATTAAAAGAGTTATGTTTTCCTATTTAATAAATAAAAATTTTGATTTTAATATTGAGCTTTTTATTTTCATCTTTTTTTTAGTTCAGTTAAATGTAATTGTTTGGACTTTGGATCTTTAACCTTTTACTTTAATCTCTTAAATCTAAGACACTAAAATAAATAAATCCATTAATTTAAAGTATAATATTTCATTAAATAATATTTTTTATTAATATTTTTTAATTATATAAATATTATTTACTCACTAAATCCTCAAATACCCATTAATAACATAAATTCCCAATCATTTACTTTTTACCACCAAAATTAACACCTAACATGTAAAACCTATAAATAATTATTCCTAATGACTAAATAAACATTTCACACCCCTTAAACATGCCTCAATAAGTAATTAATTAATTAATTATAATTTAATTTAATTATTAATTTAGAATGTTACATTTGTTTCCCTCACATTTTCCTCCAATCTTTGGCTCCTATTTTCACTCTTAGTTTAGGAGGAGCATCTATCAAAATTTTCCCTCATTTTTGGTTCCTATTTTTCCTCTCTCAAAGCTTTCCTCTCAACTTGTGGACTTATAAGAATTCAATTCATATGGCTTCAGAATTTATAATCCACAAGATCAATGCAACAACTCTAAGAATTTAATCAAATAGCTAATGGACATAAATAACTCTTCAATTTTTTCTCTCAGAAATTTAATCAAACACCTAATAGGCATATACACACATTAAAGAATGAAGCACCTATAGGAAATTTAAAACTGCCCATAAGAATGGAAAGACGCACAAATCCAATTGCACATGCAAGTAGTATGATCCTACAATAACTTGCATTCCAAATCTTAAGTTAGTGAAGCACCACGGTGAGTTGATATTGGATGTGATGGAGGATGTCGGCGCCAGATAGACAAAGATGGAGGGTGAAGGTGCTTGCATTTTGTTACATACTTTGTTTCTGAATGATTGTTATTGAAGACGGCGAAGGTTCCTACATTTTCATAAGTATTAGAAAATGTTTTTTGAACACCACGTGGCAGAATCTAAACCATTAATCCCAAACAAGTGAAGGTTCCTGCATTTTGACAAGTTTCGGAATTTTTTGAATGCCACGTGGAAAAATCTGAACCGTTGGTGTCATCAACATTGTGGATCCATATAGATGCAACCTCAGCATTTCCTTGAAAAATGCAGAGGATGCACATTCTTCCCTTAAGGAAACCCTTCTCAAGTGTACGAAATAGGATTTCAATTTGTACTCTTATTTCTAACACTTTTAGGCATACCAAACGTGGCATTGGATTAGGATGCCATAATGGAATAATCCAAAATTTAGTATCTAATCTAATTGAATAATTTAATTATTTAAATTAAATTGTTAGATGATTAATTAGTATCTTAAAAGAATAAGATAATTACTTAGTATTTAATATTTAATTTCATATCTTGAATTTTAAATTCAAGATGAGTTATTTATTCTATCCTATATAAATTTGAATATATATTATTATCTTATCAAATCTTTATAAACAGAAAGCTAAGGTTGCTTCTAGGCCCTAACAAAGATAAAATAAAATAAAAATGCAAAAAAAAAAGAGATTGAAACTATTTTCTTTAAGGTTTTGAGTGCACATTCAATTAGGTATGTAATTTGTCAGCTTTAAATTTTTATTTTTAAATTTTTAAAATTTCTCTCCTAACAAATATATATTATATACACGTTTTTCTCAGGTGCTATAAAAACAAAATTAACACATCTAACTTTAATGTCTCTTAATAAACATTGATGTTTCACCAAAAAAACTTGATGTTTTAGTCTTCATCGTTATTATTTTCACGATATGACAAAGGTGCAAAGCCAATACTAGGACAATTTCCTACTGTTTCTCAAATTCAACATTGCAATTCCTCAGTAAGAATCTTAGTATGATTTATTGAACAATTAGACGACTGAACTAGTCAACATTATGAGTTTCTAATGTTAGTGTCTAACTAGTAAGCGCCAACCTATAAATCTACAACAATACTCCTCGTGCTTGTCTAAGGATATATATATATATATATAGTAGAAAAATTAAAATAAGAATAAAATATAATCTTAAAATTCAGAATCATATTTAATATAATATGAAAATAAATAAAAATATCTTTTTATTTTAATGTTTGGTAAACAAAACTATAAGAATAAAAATAAAAAATTAACAAATTAACAAAATACTCTTGTTGCCAAAAAATATTCAAAAACTAATTTTTTAATTAATATAAAATAAAAAATTACAATTGAAGACTTTAAATTAAAAATATTTATACTGAATAACCTTAAAATTTTAAATTATTTTGAAAGATCCTAGAATAAAAAATTTAAACTATGCAAGAAAATTATAATTTAGGATATCAAGTTGAAATTTTTTTATCTTTAAATGTTTTAGAATAATTTTAAAATTTAAAATCTTTTAATATAATTAATTTTAACTTTTTTCTCAAATTAAAATAAAACTTTACTATATAATAATGTGGAGTTACAAGGTTTTAATTTAGGTGCATGGGCAAAATAGTATTTTGGCTTCTCTTTTTCACCTGCACAATAACTTTGATAGGTACCCAAATAAGGTGGGAAACCTTTCCCCACTTAAGTACCTCATTAAACAACCTATATTATTCAATATGAAATTTTGGCATTTCATATTATTTTAATTTCCATTAATTAGTTGCTCTTAACAAGTTAATGTTCTAACAGCTACACTTTGCAACGCTTCACTCAATTTTCTATCAGTCAAAACCCAATGTACATAGCATTTTCTAGAGCTATCAATTACCAACTTCAATATCAAATGACTAGTCCCAGTCAAAGCTATTAAATAGATTTGTTTAAAAGGAAAAAAGTATTCTGCTTAAGGTGAGAACAAGCCTTGTAATTTTACTGAAATTCTAGTACTGCTTTATATTGCTAAATGATAGAATTTAAATACATCAAAGATTCAACTACTTTTATAAACAAAAGGAGTGAAGCGGCTAGTTGGTGATAAAATGGCAAATAGTTACTAAATAATGGAAATATGTTGGTTAACTTATTAATTGATTCCTATGAAAAAAAATAGAGTGAAACGAAGCAATTGCTAATGCAAATTTTAAGCCATAATCTACAAGCAGTATGGTTGGTCCATTTCATGTCACTTTGCACATCTCATGCAAACCCATTCAATCCTCATACCTTAGGTTCTTAATAGGCACTTGCACTAACCTTCTTGGTATAGACTTTGGTGCTAGACTTTATTAGCCCTAATTTTAACATGTCATGAACTTGTTTTTTTATCTTAGCTTTTTGAAAATAGACAACTTGTATGGTTATGCGTTAACTAGCTCAACCCTTTTTTTAAAGATTAATGTGATGATTTATTTCCTTTTTTGGTGGAAGTTGCTTTGATTCTCAGTAGATGTCCTCAAATTCTTATAATAAATATTGTATATTTAGATGGATTCCTTGAGGCACTTCTTCCATGGTTGGTTGCTGATAAATGAAAAATATGAAATTTCCTTAATTCATTTCTTTTAAAAGTATGGCTAATGTTGTAAGCTAAATATACTAGTAGTTAATTCCTTCCAATTGATGATAGAGAAAAAGCTCACACTAGCCTTCAAGGTAAACCTAAAATTTCATTCCATGCTTTTACTAGGTAGTCCACAGCTTGAACCATGTTAGTCTCAACTATAGTAGGCCCTCATTGATTGATTGTTCTTATTGATAGTGGATCAACCCATAACTTTGTCAATGAAACAGTAGCTAAATTGTTACAATTACCAATGACACCAACTGAATCTTTTAATGTTAATGTGGCTAATGATGATCTTCTAAAGTGCCAAAAAAAGTTTGAAAATGTTCAAGTCTTACTACAAGGTATTCTATTTGCCTTAACTCTTTATTCACTACTACTAATTGGGTTGCATATAGCATTATAAGTGTAATGGCTTAAACAATTGGGCATGGTGGCTTGTGAATGGAAAAGAATGACGATGGAATTTTCATGGAAAAACCATCATCATTAATTGGAAGGAATTGACAACCAACCTATTCAACTTATGACATTGGCCATAATTTCAAAAGAAATGAAGCAAGGAAATTCCATATTTGCTATTTGTCTACAATTGACCATGGAAGAGGTGCCTCAACCAATCCATCTAGATATATATCATTTATTACAAGAATTTGAGGACAACTATTAGGACCTAAAGCATCTTCCACCATAAAAAGAAATAGATCATCATATCAATCTCAAAGAGGGGGTTAAACTAGTTAATGTACAACTATATAGTCTATCTTCTTCTTTGATTTTGTTATTTAAAAAGAAAGACATAATTTGGTGATTTTTTTATTGATAATAGAGCTTTCAATGATGTAACCATCAAGGATAGATTTCTTATTTTAACAGTTGATAATATACTTGATGAACTTTATGAGGCAGCCTTTTTTACTAAACTTAATTTACGATTAGGTTACCATCAAATATGAGTACACCTATTAGATATTCACAAAACTACCTTTCGCACACACAATGGTCATTATGAATAGTTGGTTATGCATTTTGGCTTATGTACTGCTCCTTTAACTTTTCAAGTTATTATGAATTTTATATTCCATCCATATCTTTAGAAAATTAGGTTAGTCTTTTTTTATGATATTTTACTTTATAACCCCAATTGGACCATGCATCTCAAACATGTTAAAAAGGCTTTTGAAATCCTAGGACATCATAAATTTTTCACCAAGCTTAATAAGTGTGCATTTGGTTAACAATAAATTGAATATTTGAGCCACATTATAACCTCAAAGGTGTTAAGATGGACTAAGAGAAAATTAATGCTATGCTTTTAGCCTAAACCTATTAATATTTCTAAATTGCATGGATTTTTAGGTCTTATAGGTTTTTATAGAAAGTTTGCCCACAATTATGGAGTTATAGCTTAGCCACTCACCAACCTCTTAAAAAAAAAAAGCAATTTAGATGGAAGAAAAAAGCAAAGGATGCATTCAAAGTGTTAAAGCAAGTATGACTTCCATTCCTATAGTTACTGTGTCTAACTTTAATGAACCATTTATCATTGAATCTAATGCTTTAGGTGATGGCATTGGAACATTGTTAACTCAACAAGGAAAACCCATAGTATTCATGAGTTAAGCCTTGGGAGTCATAAAGTAATCCTAGTCTATCTATGCCAAAGAAATGCTTGCCATTATTCAAGCCAATGTTTTAAAAATCAGACCGGTTATTGAACCGGTAAAGGTACTGGTTTATGGTTTATTGGTTTGACCGTGGTCTAACCGGTAATAATTAAATATATATTTTAAATTTTATATATTAAAATTCTAATATAAAAAATAAATATTAATGAATTTTAAATATTTAACTATTAATTTTACATTTTTTAAGACTCTATTTATAATTAAAAAATAAAAAATATAACAAAATTATATACATATATATATTATGTTGTCTTTTGAGTTAGCTGACAAGAGTATTTTGTTGACAAATACATGTTCAAACTGGCAGATCAGGAAAAACGACAGGGTTTTTATTATATATTTTTTAGTATACATATATATTTGTTTGTACTAATATATCAGACAAGCATTATGGCATGCATGGAAAGGACGAAGGACTGCTTCTACTATGGTGTGGGTTCGAGCTGCTGCAGGACCGCTTTTGTTGCTTTTCATCCAAAAAAGGAGAACGACCGGTTCAACCAACGGTTTGGTGTCCGGTTTTCACATAAATCAGCCCGGTTCAATCCGGTTTTTGACCGAAGTTGACCGGTTCCCTCGCCCACCAGTTCTAAGCCCCTTTCGGACCGGACAATAGACCGGTTCCCGGTCCAACCGGTCGAACCGGCCGGTCCGGTCCGGTTTTCAAAACCATGATTCAAGCTATTCAAACTTGATGTACTTATTTGTTAAGCCAAAAGTTCTACATCAAGATTGACTAATGCAACCTTAAGTATTTGATGGAGTAGTACATAGTGATGTTAGAACAACATAAGTGGGTGTCTAAATTGTTAAGATACAACTATAAGATTACTTACAAGTCAAGGAAGGCAAATTTGGCTACTAATGCTTTGTCAAAGGTAATAGGCAGTCTTAGCCTTAATACTCTTTTTGGATGTAATAAAAACAAAGCTAGCAAGTATCATTGTATGGTCCAAATTGGCAAACTTGCAACTACCAATCTTAGGGCTTCATATAAATGGCGAAATAGTTTGGTATGTTATAAAAACCATTTAGTTATTCCTTTTGATTCCCATCTTGTCTATCAACTGTTGTCGGAATTCCATGATTTACCATATGGAAGACATTCTAAAGTGTTGAAAGCATACAAGAGGTTAGCACAACAATTTTATTGGCCATCAATGTATAAGGTGATTTAACAATATATAACCTCTTGCATGGTTTGGCAAAGGAATAAAATGGATAATTTGTCTCAAGTGGATCTTCTCCAACCATTTCCCATTCCTTGCCAAGTATGAGATGACATCACAATAGATTTTATTGATGGGTTACCATCATCCAATGGCAAAAGTATTATTTTTATGATAGTTGATTACCTAAGTAAATTAGCTCATTTCTTTGCATTGTCACATCTTTATATGGCAAAAATGGTAGTTGAACAATTTGTTGAAAGGATTGACAAGCTTCATGCATGCCAAAATCAATTATTAATGACTGAAATCCCATTTTTACAAGTCACTTTTACAGTAAATTCTTCAAAATGTCAGGGACTAAACTACACATAAACTTTGCCTATCATCTCTAAACTAATGGTTGATCTGAGGTAGTTAATAGGTGTGTGTCAAGCAATATCTACAATGTTTATTTCTCAACAATCTTGAAAAAGGATTTTTTTTTTCCTCTTCAATAGGCTAAATTTTGGTACAACACTACATACCACTTCTCTATTGAAATGACACCATTCCAAGCTCTTTATGGGAGGCCACTGCAAAGTATTCCATATTATGGAACCTAAAGCCATTTTACATTAGCTTAAGTCTACTTACATGTAGCTGTTAATCAAATGAAACAATTGGTAGATTCAAAATAAAGCGACATGGAATTTTAAGTGAGGGATTTAGTTTTCCTCAAACTCCATCCTTATTGCTAGCAAACTATCTATAAAAGAGCATATCAAAAGTTGGCTAGTCACTTTTATAGTCTATACCAAATTGAAGCAAAGGTTGGAAAAGGAGCTTACAAATTGAAATTGCCTAAAAGGTAATGTGTTTAGCATATTCTTCATGTTTCCATGCTTAAAAGGCAAGTAAGAAAGACTGATTGGACAGACAAGAGCCACTAACATTGAACTACCACTTGTAGCTGAGGATGGCGAGATTATTTTGGAACTTAAAGCCATTTTAGACATTTGATGGTTAAGAAAGGGTCAAGTTTTGTTGAAGAAAGCCTTGTTTAGTAGAAGAAGCTTCTGAAAGAATATGCCAAATGGGAAAATACATAAAAGCTACGACAAAGGTTTATCAACTTGAACCTTAAGGATAAAGTGCCATTAAAAGAAAAGGACAATGATAAGCTAAGAAAGTTAGCTCGAATGCCCATTAAGAACCTAAGGTACGAGGACAAAGTGAGTTTGCATCAAAGGTACAAAGTAAGGTATGTTGTAGACCAACCATACTACTTGCAAATTATGGTTTAATATTTGCATTAGCTATTATTTCGTTTCACTTTGTTTCTAATTGCATAAGAATCTGTTCATTAGTTATTCAACATATTTCTATTATTTAATAACTATAAACTATTTTATTGCCAACTAACTATTTCACTCCTTTTGTTTAAAGAAGTAATTGAGTCCTTGATATATTTAAATTTTATCATTTAGCAATATAAGGTAGTATTGGAATTCTAGTAAAACTATAAGGATCATTCTTGCCTTAAGTATAATACTTTTTATTTATTTATTTTTAACAAATCTCTTCAGCTTTGATTAAACCAATAAACTTTTCATTAATTATTTGATAGAAATGACTTTACGAAGCTACATCAAAATTAAAAAGGAGGGAGAAAAGCTTTTCATTGCTCCCAAACATGCTTGAATATTGCCATCTCCCTTTCACTCTCATTTCTTCCCTTTTCGTTGCTACCAAAGGTGCTATCAAATTTGAAACACAAAATTATTTCATCTTCTTTCATCCTTTTTAGCTACCTAAATACAAGGTTATAATATATATATAAATTTAAATCAATTATGAATTAACATATAATTGTCTAACATGTTAATATATTTACAAGTTATGATTAATTTAATTTATTATGTTCAACAGACCTTAAAATTTCTGATATTTTCAAACGTAAACTATCAGTTGGTTGATAGTTACAATAGCATTCAAAGTAGCAATGAGGGCGCAAGAAACATATTTGGCTTTCCTATCCTTGCGAGAATACATTTTCAAACTTCTGTTTGGTACACTTAAAAACGGAAGACTGTAATAGCGAGAAGACAAATTAAAAATTCACTTGATACTCTTGAAAAGTTGTTCAGAATAGAAACTCATACTTATTATACGTTATATTGTACTTATCATCAAATATTTTATAAAAAGTTAATGTTTAGTGAAAAAACAACAGGCAAATGATGATTTTGTCCCACTATTCAGGACCCTGTTTATCACACTTTTCAAATTTTATGTATATGAGAGAGAGAGAGAGAGAGAGAGAGAGAGAGAGAGAGAGAGAGAGAGATTTTGAATAAAAAATAAAAATAAATATTTTAATATTTTGACGCTAAAGATATTATAATTATTTATAAAATTTTTTATTTTTATATTATTTTTACTTTATTAAATATACAAACAGAAAATATTTTTATTATTTTTACATCATATCAAATATAATTTAAAATTTTAAATCTTATTTTATTTTTTATTTCATTCCCTTAAAAAAATCTTTTCACGCTTTCTACCAAACGTAACCATTAATAATTTAAAATCTGGTTACATTTTCTCTTGAAAGCAACTGGCAGGAAAGAGTTTTCCATTAAACTACTTTAACATGGACAAGACATGCCATGACATAAGCTTGTGTGTTCACGCTTAATTCAACGTGTGGAAAAATTGAATCTCAATTTTCAAACCACGTCGCCAATGACACAGTGAGTGGCGAGTTGGTCTTTGTTTATTTGTTTATTATTATTTGGTTTTTTGCACGAGGAGTCCAAAAAATTGACTCAATTATAGCATCGCCTTGCTCGCATATTAATATAACCATTAATTGAGTCTGCTCTCTCTCTCCCTATGTATAATATATTATCTGGGTGTCTAGTTAGGCCTTAGCTTACTTTTCTTGCAGATGCAGAAGCAGATAGAAGAAAATGGGTTCGCTGCTTCCAACCTCAACCATGGTCCACGAAGCAGAGATTAATCCAAGAAATTCTCAACAACAAAAAGATGTTGACGCAGGCGCTCTCTTTGTTCTTAAGTCAAAGGGTACTGATTGTCTATTCTAGATCAGTGTTTACTGTCTCTTCTTTCCAGGTTCCCTTGTTAAGAATTTCTTTGAAGTATACTGTTTAACTTTTTGATTTGATATAGTTCTAGAGAAGCAGTAGAAGCCTGTTTGACCAGTTTGTGTGATTTCTGCAAAAATCATTCCAGATCAAATCCTGGATTTATTGTTATGAGAGATGGGATATATATTAATTTTAGTTTTTTAATTGTAGGATCGTGGGTGCACTGTAGTTACCACCTAACGACATCCATAGTTGCTCCACCATTGCTGAGTCTTCCATATGCTTTCACCTTCCTTGGATGGACAGGTGGCATCATCTGCTTGGTTGTTGGCGCTCTCGTTACTTTCTATTCCTACAATTTGATCTCTCTGGTTCTTGAACATCATGCTCAACAAGGTCATCGCCAGCTCCGATTCAGAGACATGGCTCGCGACATTTTAGGTATTCCCTCTTCCCCATTTTGGTCATAAACGTTATTAATATTAAATTGTTTCCACCCACACAATTATCTGAAATTCTGGGTCAAATATTATGGTTGGAATTTTTTTTTTGGTTAAATTCATACATATTAAAAATATTACATCTATATATTATATTTTGTGAAAACTTCGATGTCACCATCACCGAGATCTCATATTTTAGTGTTTTTTTTTATTTAATATTATTAAGAATTCGGTGGCATCATAAAAATCAAAGGGGATGAAATAGAAAAGAAATAGCTTCAAAGGCAAACTGACAATGCGAGTGGAGATTGAGTGATTGGATGAATCTTCTCACTTCCTACTTTTTTTAAAAATAGTTTTGTCTATATTTTTTTATAAGATAATAGCAGTTTTTAAACAAAAAAAGAAAAAAAAAACTGAGCAATATATTATAATTAAGATACATCAATTATAATGTTTGAAATTATATAAATTATTTATGTGATTGTATTTGAAATTGATAAAACAATTATTTAAAATTCAATACAAGTGTACCAATAGTGTTTATCTTTAATTTGAGATGAAAATTATTTTAGAAAAAATAATTTCTTCTTGTAGTCAATTTTCAAAATATTGATAAAATGAATAAAAAGGGATTGAAATACATAAAATTGGAAGCAGCTATATTATTGCTTTTATTCGAATGATTATCGAATATTCTGTTAAATTCAATTTTTTTAGTATCATAAGTATGGATATTATTTAATTCTGTCTGGATTTATAATATTAAAAAAATATTTACCACGTCAACTCAATGATTCTTTTTCTTTACTAAATTTAAAGCGTTCCAATAAAAGAAATTAACTCAATGATTGTTTTTAAGTTTGTATCTACAATACAAACGTGTTTACAAAATTAATCTATTTATCTTTAATTATCTCAATGACACCAAGTTCTAATACATTTAGATGAAATCTACAAAATTAATTAAATTTATCTACGAAATAATTTTCTAAAATAATTTTATTTATTTTAGTTTTATTCCATTTTATCAATATTTTAGAGCATCAACTGCAAAAAGAAATTGTTTGCTCCTTCATTCCATACAGAACACTCTTCCATGTGAAAATAAACAATTTTTTTTTTTTTCATTTTGGTCGCGGATAAATTAGTACTAATTCACGACCTTAGTTATATTCCTTAAAATTAAAACAACTTTAATTTCTTGAACTCAATTATTGTACATTTATTGCCTTATCAAGATTCTTGACAATAACCTTGTTGACTTGTACACGTTGAATGTGAGGGCCTGCCCATTGTACGACACATATTTAAGGAAAGCACAGACCCGGGGCCGACTGAATCCTGTTCTGAAAAAAGAATTATTTGTTTCTAAAAATTTAAAAAAATGTTTGATAATGTTATTTTCATCCATTGTTCTAAAAATCTAAAAAACATAATAGTGTTATAAAAAACTAAAATTTGAGAATTTTTGTTTTAAAATGTTTTGGTCTCTTGTTTTCTAGTACTAAAAGACAACACAAAAAATTATAACTTTCATTAATGGTATTATTCTAATTTTAACGAAAATATAGAAAACAATTTTCATTCAAACGTAATTTTTGGCTTTTTTATTTTTAAAACTTATTTTTGAAAACAATTTAACAAACTTGTTTCAAAAACATAAACAAGATATGGGCCTGTTTGATTCAGTTCTGTAAAACAATTTTTTTGTTTTCAAGAACAAAAAAACAAAAAAACCTGTTTGATAATGTGTTTTTAATGAAGTGTTTTGTAAAACAAAAAAACAAAATTTTGTTTTCAAAAACAAAAAACTCAGAACACTTTTTAAGTGTTCTGTAATTTTTATTCTATAGAATCAGGTAAAAAATAAAAAATAAGTACTTTTCAAAATAATGATTCAAACAGATTTTTTAATTTTTTTGTTCTTAAAAACTTGTTCTTAAAAACACTTGTTTTGAAAACATTAAAACAAAAACAATTTCAAATAGGCCCATAGTTTCGAATAGGCCCGTGGTCTACCCCTATTAAATCCTTTACTACCCAACAGTTGTACTACTGTCCTGTGAGATTTAATAGGCAAATCTAATGAAGGGGTGCAGAAGTATCTGCAATTCACTGTATTTCTTTTCATCTATTTTTTCTTTTTTTTTTTCTTTTAAATTAATAATCACAATTTATTCTTCAAATTAAGAGCCTTAATTTAGCTCTTAAACCTGGAGGACCTGAATACAAGCCTATTAGGAATTTTGAGCCCGATGCTACCGGCAAAATATTTTGTTGTCAAATCTGTGCTTATCAAAAGTATTACATCTGTATATTATATATATTTTTTGGGAATTTAATGACATTATCTGTATATTATATAAATATAATATTTTTTAAAAAAATGAATTTGACATCAAAATATTTTATATGGTTGCATTTGCCTCAAAATTCCCAATCTATTGTCAATGTTGTACGTTTATAATTAGTAATTGCCTATTTACCACGTGTACCCTTAAAACTGGAGTCATCTGGATCTGGCAGTATTGGGCCCCCACCTGCTACAACCCCAGTGCCACTTAATAGCCGAAACCACACAGTGAAGCCCATATCAAATGGCCCATACCTCCACAAATGATAGACTGAAATCTGTTTTAATAGGGCTTACTTAAATGGGCCAATTAGGCCCATGGCTAATCTATTGCAACAATGGCAGGGCCAGGATGGGGTCGGTATTTTGTGGGGCCAATTCAATTCGCAGTCTGCTACGGTGCTGTAGTGGCCTGTACCCTTCTAGGAGGACAGTGCATGAAGGTAATTTCCTCGAATCCTTAAATATTCTCGTACACGTACAGAGTTAACTATATATGTAAATATATTTTTTATAATTTATTCATTAATAATTAAATGAAACCTACTTGAGAATCTATTATTGACTGAGTCCTCTGAGCATTTTCGAGTGTAGGCAATTTACCTGGTGTCAAACCCAACTGGGAGTATACAGCTGTATGAGTTTGTAGTAATATTTGGATGCTTCATGCTAATTTTAGCTCAAATCCCATCATTTCACTCGCTGAGGCACATCAATCTGGTGTCTTTGGTTCTCTGCCTAGCCTACAGTGTTTGTGCTACTGCTGGCTCCATATATATTGGTATTTATTTCCATTCTCTCCTTTCCCTCTTTAAGTTACTACATTTACTTCGCAATTACATCACACGATTTTGCCAAAATTCGTACAGGAGACTCCTCCAAAGGCCCAAAAAAAGATTACTCTCTAAAAGGCGATACAGAGAATCGTTTATTTGGTATCTTCAATGCTATTGCCATCATTGCCACCACATATGGAAATGGAATAGTGCCAGAAATCCAGGTTTCGAACACTTCAATTATCACACGTTTTGAATGATCAACCCCATCGAATTGTTCGTTATATGCGTGTGTTTTTCTTGGCTTTCAGGCAACATTAGCACCTCCTGTAAAAGGGAAGATGTTCAAGGGATTGTGTGTTTGTTACACTGTACTTACAGTAACTTTCTTCAGCGTTGCAATCTCTGGTTACTGGGCATTTGGGAACGAAGCTGCTGGCCTCATTTTAACCAACTTTGTGGATAACGGCAGGCCCTTGGTGCCCAGGTGGTTTATTTATATGACCAACATTTTCACCATAGCCCAATTATCAGCTGTTGGTGTGGTAAGAATCCCCCCAACATCCTACTTCAATCTCTATCTTCTGTATTATCTATATACAGTAATAACTCTTTGTTGAGAATATTGTTAATATTTTAATGTGAATTATTATATATGATACTTCTTAAAAATTAATGAGTACTCAGATTAGTTCTTTAAAAATAACAAACTTACGATATATTAACTTTTTTGTCAAATAATTCAAGAATACTAGAAAGGCTAATGTGCTATAAGTTTATTATTTTTGAAATTAACTCATGCTCACTAATCTTTTGATATTAAGCTAAACAGGCTTAACAATCCAAGAATCAAATTGTTAATTTACTTATTATTGTTTTTTATTTATGCTTTTAGAGCTAATGCTTAAGAGGTGTGTTGCCTCTTGTTCTATGCTATATTGTTACTTCCTTAGAAGTATGTGATGTTTTCTATAACGGGAGATTCTCCATCCCATAATGTTTCTAGTTTTTCATCTTTTATAACCAAAAAATCTCAAATTTGTTAAGTAGGCTTCATCTATAAAAATAAAGCCAATAAAAAATAAATGTATAAGCATATCTAATACACTTGATAGTGAATCCACCTCTTGCATGCTTACTCATCGCGCCTAAGAATCTTTGCATCTTAAAAGGAGGATAAACATTGGGTGTGTTTAGTTAAAAGATGTAATGGTAAAAGGAATATAAAATATGAACAAGTAAGGGTATGTGAGTTAAAAAATGAATATTTTACCTCTACTTTTTAAAATGTGATTTGATAAATATAATAATAAGTATTATGGTATAATAGATATTACACAAATTATGTAAAAGGAATATATTTATAATTTTACAAACGAGACGGAGTCTAAATTTCAACATTTGGTGGGGTGTGCAGGTTTACTTGCAGCCAACAAACGAAGTGCTGGAGCAAGCATTTGGGGACCCAAAAAGCCCAGAGTTCTCCAGCCGCAATGTAATCCCCAGAGTGATTTCTCGGTCAATGGCTATAACTACAGCAACTGTTATAGCGGCAATGCTTCCATTTTTTGGGGACATTAACTCACTGATTGGTGCTTTTGGTTTTATTCCACTTGACTTCATCTTGCCTGTGGTTTTCTTCAACTTCACATTTAAGCCATCCAAGCGAAGCCCCATTTTCTGGTTGAATGTGACTATTGCTGTGGCTTTCTCTACTTTGGGAGCTATAGCAGCTATTGCAGCAGTCAGGCAAATTGTCATTGATGCTAAAAATTACAGATTGTTTGCTAATGTATGATTAATCACATTCCGGCAAATGCCATGAAGCTTGTTTCTATCTTGTCAAAATTTTATCTTTCTTTGGGCACAACGTATTAATTATTATTACCTACACTGCTTTCTGAAGAATAAAATATGCAATAACCCAAAAAAACTACGAATGGCAAATGAAATTGTGCAATGTTTCAACCTGCCATGATGATTGTAGTTGTAGACAAACAACCATGGCAATGCTGACAAGTGTCAAAGTACTAAATTTTTAGATGAACTCCATTTTGGTCCTAAAAAATGATGTAATTATCAATTTGATACTCCAAGATTTTTTGCAACACTTTAGTACTGTAAGTATAAGTTCTTTGTATTTTACCTTTATAAAAGAACTAAAATAATGACTAAATATTTTATAAGATTGAAAATTGAAATAAAATGAAACGTTTAAGTATTAAAGTGATACAAAAATTTAAGAAATGTTACACTAATAATGATTCCATCTTTTAAAATCTAATAAAACTTGACAGATATTTGAAGTAAATAAATAACAAAATGAGTCACACTAAGCATAAGAATATTAGGTGATTTTTTTTTTTTGGGACAGAGAAACAAATAAGAAACTCTGTATAAAAACAATTATAAAAGGTAGGAAGGCACTATTTCAGTAGATACAAGCAGACACTGCATTTTCTTTTAGATGGGTATAAGCAGACCCCTTTGGTATATACCGTCATTGATAATCAACATCCCATGTTACAAGTCTCTTCTGCTAATATCTGCTCTCTGAAGTAACTCAGATGGTTGGGGGTGAGGATTTGAGTAAAGGGTCACTAATTTGACTCTTCTTCAATAATAACAACCCAAAATATAATCTACTAGAGTATATAACAATAAATTCATGCAAAAATAAAAACAATCACAAGTTCCCCAATCATCAGTCACTGAGGTTACTGGTAAGTTTGTACCACCTGAGAAATCTAGATTAAAAAAAAAATCACTTCTACAGTCAGCCACTACATAAAGATGACCCCTAACATAGGAAAGAAGGAAGAAATGCAAGCTTGAAAGTGACTGTTTTACACAGCCTCATATCTGAGGGACACTATTATTAACATCTCCAAATGTCATTTGGTCAGTCAAGGGCTGCAGCACCTGGCAGTCTAGGCCAACACCATTTAAGGAGGCAGAGTGCATGTTCTGATGATTCACAGGAAAGAAGTTATCTGGTAATCCATTAGATGTTCCAGGCATGACATGATCTGGTAATCCATTAGATGTCGGCATAAGTCCAGATGTTGGTGAAGGGAAACTCTGTTCAGCTTCTATCATTCTAGGAACTTGTACGGGAAGCCTCGCTGAGTCTGAATCACCAGGCATATTGGCAGCACTAGAACATCCAGGGGACAGCCTTCTTTTAATTTCATTACTGATGTTTTGCTTAAAACTGCCCACAATTAGCTGATGAACCAAGAGAATTAAGTGTAAGTTCAAGTATATAACTACAAAAGCAAGGAATTAATTACTATAGCATCATTATGCTTGAACAATACAAAGGTACAATTTTTAGGCGTTTGCTATCAAATTCTTTAACAAAAAGATGACGAGTGAATATTTTATATAGGTTAGCACCATATGATTGATTGTTTCCGGAAAAAAAAAATTTCCCCAAGTTATGCTTTTGTTGAAAGACCTCATAGCAAATACTTGAGAAACTTTACCTAAATCTTGTCCATATCTAGTAACATCTAGAAGCAAATCAGACTTAAGTATCTACCTATTGTCCTGTGGTCCAAAAATCAGACTTGATAAAATCAGGAAGAGAAGCCATTTCAATGCATCACTAGAAGCAGCCCTATGATTAAAGGCTTCCAAACTTCAAAGAGGAACAGTCAAGTTTATACAAGTAGTACATAACTTTCAGGATTTCTTCCCATCAAAGACATCTTCCATACACACTATATTTGCTACTCTAATATGTAACTTCTGATCTCTAAAGATGCTTTGAAACCATTCTACGCTTCAATATGAATTAGCCCATTTTAGTGTTATGTGGATAATCAAAAAAAAATCTTACTTGAATAGGGCCAGCTGCTATCAGTGGGCCCTCAACACCACCTCCAAAAACCCTCCCATCAGGTTTAGCCAGTGATACACTCATGAGGAGACTTTTGCGATTTGTACCACCACCGGTGCCACCATAGGTATATGATCCAGATAAAGATAGTATCTCAAAGCGACCCTGCATGTAGGAACATCAAAAGAACCAATAAACCAAAAAAAAAGAAAAGGAACCAGAAGTGAAATAGGTTATCTTATACCATAAATTGTATGTTTAGCTGCCTTCAATTTTGGACCTTTATTAGTAAACTTTTGTGTTTACTTATTCCACAAGGGTAAGCAGCTATTTTCTAGCATTACAGTAAGAGGTGTCCTCAGACTTTGCCCGAAATTAAATTGTCTTTCTAGGCAATCTTAGGGGCACATTTATTCACATTAGTATGGTGCATTTAGAATTTTACCTCAAAGTGCTCTCCAAAGGAATCAAACGTACGTTGAAAAAGAAATATATTATCTCTTCTTATCGACAAAGCAAACCCCTTTGAATGAGATAACTATTTTTCTTACCTGGCAAACTAGCCTTTCATAGTTGACATATAAAACGAAAGAAAAATCAATAAGCATTAAGCAAGCAGAAAGATTCACATAAAGTGTACGTGAGAATGTACCTCGTATCTCAAAATACCACCAGAAGAACCAGGTTGGTGAATGGTGACATTGGATACAGCACCAGTAGCAGAGAGTATGCAAAGAGCTCGAGGGCCTCTGTGAGAAAACGATAATATGCTAGAGACCACATCCTGCAAATAACCAAAAGCAGGATTCGCCGTTCATAGCAGATAGTATAGACATCATGCAAAGGAAAAATTGAAACATGAGCAATCGTTTTACTCGTGATATTACCTCTCCAGTATTCACAGTCACCACATGAGGGGTAAAGCTTCCCCCAGCTGTGTCTGAAACAATTCCACCTTCACCAAAACAAGTTTCAAACATGAGAAACAGGTTAAACTTCTCCAAACCAGCTTGATATTATTATTATTATTATTACTACTATTACTATGTGTGTGTGTGTGTGTGTGTTCTTCCTTCTTTATTCATCAACAGAAAGTAAATGTTTCGAGTGCTCGACCAATATATCTCATGCATAGGGGGCTGAACTAAACTAGATGCTTAAGCCTACCAGGATTACATGAGGGTGATTGGTTAGCCCCTCAGGACATAACTGGGCGAGCAATGTCTTGTTATAAAATTATAAAGATTTTATGAAAAAGATAGCTTTTACTATTTTATTGTACTAAAAACACACACACACACACACCCTATCAAATCAGGCACTCATACTCCATTGTGGGATATACCTACTGTTAGCAGGGGAGTCGAGCTAAATGATCAACTCAGACAGAACACAAACAGAATCATGCGAGCAGACCACAATATCATCAATCAAAACAACGTTATTATGCGTAGGTATTACAGCATTACATACACCCACAAAGACAAATATACATAAACTCACCCATGGAAGCCAAAAGCTGCAATTTTCCGGAGCCACGTGGCCTTCCTCTGCCTCGCTTAGCAGAGCTTCCAAAAGGGGAAGTAGAAAAGCCCGCTGGCCCCGACACCGGAGACAGAAGCTTTCCATTAACATCGTTCTTCCGAGGCCTTCCTCTTCTCCTCTTCAACCCCACCTCCGGACCGATAGCCTCGGATTTTCCTCCGACGTCGGAGTTCTCGACTCCGACAGTTCCCATTACAACCGGCACGCCATTGGTTTCCGCCGTCCTCGCCGGACTCATGGGTGGGTCGGTCTGCGTAGAGTTCAAAGACTGGGTGGCCGTACAATTTTGGTCCTCCATGAAAGTCGAAAGACACCCCCCTTTAGAATATCCCAAAAAAAGTATCAACTTTGAATACTAATTGAAAAACCCAGAGAGAGAGGGGTTTTTGCTCTCTATCTCTTTTGCTTGTGGAAGAAGATGAAGAAAGGAAGAAGATTGGGGAGTTTGAACGCGCAGTACTGTGTAAAAGGCGCCAGAAGATCTGTCTTTTAGTCTCCTTTTAGCAGAAACTGTCCTTCACTCCCTTATTTAAAGAAATTGGGATTGGGATTTTCTCAAGCTCTTTTCAGTGATGGTGAGAAGAATCGATTAACTTATATAATTTTCTCTAGTTTTTTATTTTTTTTATTTTTTAAGGACTCTTGGCTTGTTTGTATGCCAAGAATACCCTTACAATTGTCCAATAAGGGAGAAAATATAAGGTAACAAAGGAAAATATAAAAATATCTATTGATTATTTATTTATATTTTTTTAGTGTATCTGATCAGACTAATCTGTTATTTATTTTGAGAAAATTTAGTCAAAAAAGAATCTCTTGAATTACGAAAATTAACTAATCTATCTTAATTTTATTTGGCTATCAAAAAATTTTTGTGTTTTTGGAAATTAGAATCTTAATTGCCTATAATTAATTCTTTAATTTGTTTTGAAATATTTCAAAAGATTATTATTTCCAATTAGTATTGATCAAATAAAAACAAGATATTCGATATTAATATTTTTTATTTGGTATTTGGTTTTTAGTTTTAGGAAAATAATTTCCCCTTGCTCTATGCATGAATTATAGGAAACTACATCAAATTCTTCGTCATATGCAGTTCAAATTATATATGGTATGCATATAACCCTAGAACAAATAGATAAAAATGCATGACAAAAAAATTGTAAAAAATGATTAAACGTCTAAATTTATTGGAAATTTATCTAAATGGATTTTTTTCTGATAAATATTTATAAACCTTCATATGAAAAATAATATTGAAGTAAATTATTGAATAATTAGCTTGCAACTAATACTTATGAACGTATTATTGATATATTATTATTATTAAACGGAAAAGGAATGCCATGCCTTGCAAATTTTCGTGAGCTCAATATCATATCTATATCACTATTTAGCATGGAAAACATACAATTAAATTTTAAACATTTTTATTTAAAAAGAAAATTATATCAAACTTATTTATTTTTCATTTGAATGGAGATATATAAAAGATTTACAATATCCAAAAAGATAATATATAACAGTAATGGAGATTATAACTTTAAATAATTATTCATATCTTGTTGTAAATTATTGCAATAAATATAGCTATTTTAGTTTGTAACCTCTTTATTCTTTTGTTTTAGATCGTGTAAAATTTTTTTCACATGTCGAAAAAAAAAAAAGAAAAAGAAATGGTAAATGTCAATAGATGCAGCTTTTTATTCAGAATAATACGCCTAGCAACAAGGCAAATTCTGTGTACTTTCCTATTCCCAGTTCCCGGAGCTAAAAAGCAAGCAAGCAAGTTATTTTAATCAAGCAACATGTTCCAGAGTAATATTTTCACCCAAAAAAAAATATTCGAGAGAAAAATAAATGGTACAAATTAAAGGGTAATTGAGTACTTTTCTCCAACGAAACTCTATTTGGCGGTTCTGTTTAACCGTTATATGGTCTGTGAGGCCTTAGTATGAAGACAAAAAACAGAGGGACAGGGGCCCATTGATCGTAGCGTTGAACTTGAAAGGACCTTGGAAGCAACCTCCGTGCAAAAGTGGAAAAAAATTTGTGGCACAGTAATTTTAAAAGGTATTTAAATCATAAGTAGTTCAATAAAACACTTTAAATGACAATTTAGAAACTTTCTTTGGATCTTAAAAATAACATAGAGACCTTCACATATTGATGCATAACATTGTCGAAATTTTGTCGTATCAGATAAAAATAAAGTGAGCAAATTTTAAAATCATATGAGACCGAAACGGACAAATACTTAAGACACAAATTTCACAAATTAACCTTGATGGGGATGAGTAAATACGCTTAGGTGTACTAAATTAAATCTAAACTATACCAATATTTCAAGATTGCTAAATTGCTATTCTTTGTGCTTATAAGAATATGATAAACGACAAATCTCCTCACAGCTCAAATTCAAACAGGCATCAGTATCTTTCATTTTTCAAAGCATAAGTTGTAGTTTCTAATTTCCTCAATCAATTTTTCATACTCATACCACGTTCACCAAACATAATCCATACTAAATGAAAGAAATCATATAGTACACATAGGAAGTGAAAACTCCATCGGTCGAAGTATGGAAACTAAGATGAAAATGATGCCAAACCGAACCTCGCTTCTAAACTGACAATCTATCATTGCATTACATAAGAATTTGGTAGATATTACGAGTGAAACATTACATGTAATATACAGCGGATTCTCTAGATGGCTCAATCTATGTACAACAATAAATTTATCATTCGTGAACCTAGATTCTAGCCATTCCCGCATTGATATTAATTGGCCCCGACTTACATACAAAAAAAATTTCATCTAATTTGCACCATCCCCTTCTTTTTTATTCCTTGAAAATAGTCTGATTCATGCATGAAAGCCATGAATAAAGACCTCCACTAGGCTTAATGTGCGTATGCAACTTGCCAATGACAAGAAAACTTATGGCTCAGATGCACCTCCATGCTTCAATTCACAACTGTCTTGCCCTTGAAAGCCCTAGAGACCAAGAGGAAAATAGCACGTGCAAAAAGGCAAAAGGTGCACAATGCTCCTAATGACAGACAAATATGCTTGTACTGCTTTAATGATCTAAGTAAAAAGCATCTTCAACTCCTCAATTCGTGCAGTTCGAACTTCTTGATCAGTCAAGGCACCAGAAATCATTCGCTGTTTGCGTGCTTGCACTGCTTCCATTCTCTCCTCAACTGTTCCCTGCAATTTGAAATATACAAGCAAGTGCCACGGTCAAGTAGGTAAGTTGAACAATCTCATTGGCAATACACACCAAACAAATGCTGAGTCTCATGTATGTATCACTCAAAGACCTAATAGCCATGAGTATCAAATTCATAAAGCAAGCACCACCCTAACTATGTTAAATTTTAGCATTTCAACTGAATAAATAGATTAGAGATCATACATTTAATCAGAAGAGGGAGAGGGAGGTCCAGCTTAGTGAGTAGTATGAAAAAAAACTTACGTACAACTTTTATTTCTTGGCTATCAAATCCTCCAATAACAAAATAATAAATGGATGGGTTTTGCAGACAAGTATATGGTAATCACGTGATTAGGTCTTTTAAAAAAGATATAAGGAACTGTACTTGAGTCTAATCTTAGTAGTCTTGCTATTGGTGCCTCAATAGTTCACAGCCAGATTCCTTTTACCCTGTGTGCTCCAACCCAATGAAAAAAATATACAACACTAAAACCACATAACATACGAAATTGGGATATTGAATGTACCTTCACAATAAACCGTTTGATGGCCACGTTCTTTGTTTGTCCAATGCGATGAATGCGCATAACAGCTTGCTCCTCTACAGCTGGATTCCACCATGGATCCTGTTCAATCGTTCATATAGGCATATTGTCCATATTAATGCACAAAAATTTTATTTGCCAAATTTCAACTATACAATAGCATGTCAGATATCAGTTCAAATGATTATTCATTAACATAACATATACCATTCCTGTCCCAACTTCCACATCCTATTTACGTGCTATTACTCACTCCCGTGTAGGATTGATTGCTCCCTATACAGTGTAGAGTTCAATTTTTTAAATACAAGAACAGACCAAACTTGCATCCTTTATCCAAACCCCCATCTATCCAACCACCTGATCGAACCTCAGGTTGCAAAATTCAAATTTATTTTAATTCTAAGTATTCTTTAACAGCCAATTAATATATGATATACAATTTGACTGTAAATCTACAAAACCAATAAAATATTAGCAAAATCAAGTATAGTTTAAAGTTCACATCAGGTTTATCAAATCAAAGCTGGATCATGGGGTCACTGAAGCAGAATTCTAGCTCCCTATGCTATAAACCAGTCGCAGTATTTACGCCTTTCCTAAAATAATGTGATGATCATGTTTTGTTCTTAGATTAATTTATCCTCAATGAAGATTAGCAGCAAGATAATAAAGTTTTTACCAAAATGATAAACTACACATTAAAGTATAGTATGTAGTAGCAGCAAAAGTATATTTAGCAAACAATAACTCAAAATTGTCTAGGTAGTGGATAATGATAACTAATTTCTAAACGTTGAAGATCATATAGAATGATAGGACCCCTTGATAATGTTACACGAAATAGCACAGGGAACACAAGAGGCTACTAGTATGGAGAGTGAAACACAATTACTTTCATTAGACAAAATAGTTACAAGACTCCAAACTCACACAAATACTCTCCAGATCACAGCACACAAGCTTTACACAGATTACAACAACACCAAGTACAATACAACACACACTGACAGCACAGAGAATACAAATGGAGTATGAAACAGCATAACGAAACAGAAAAGGAATTAGACAAGAGTGAATAAGAGTACCACAATGCCTGTAACATATCTCATGAGTTGCCATAAGCCAACACACAACACCCCAGCACCATACACAGTAAGAACAGAGACAAGACGCAACAATGAAGCTGGCTTTCGAGAGGCCAGTACTCTCCCACTTCCTTCCACCAAAAAGTCCTCCTCTTTCTTCTAAGGTTGGTTTTCACTCAAATACTATTCCCCCCAACCACTCCCTCCTACTCTTGCAGCAGGAAGTCCTCCTTCTGTCTCCCTTTTCACTGACCCTTCTAGCATATACGTGGGTACCTAGTTTGTCCACTGGTCACAACCCCATCAGACTTGTTCACAATCCCCTTAGTCATGTCTCTACTTTTTGGTAGCCTATGACAGGATTTTATGGAAGGAGTGATCTGATTAGGTTGGTTAGTCCCATCATAGAATAAGAATATACTCAATTGATGATCATTTGATTTTGGTCATTATTCTTATATATGCTCAACGCTGGTAATATAAGAATAATAATACTCGTAATCACAAATTTACGTCACCTTTTCAAATTCAGCAAGACAGAAAATTCATAAAATTTAATAGAAAAAAGGGAGGGAGGGAGGGAGGAGCCCTATCGCTCATCTGAAACCCTGTTACAAGATCTCAAGATCTAGAATCAAATCTCAAAAATTTGTTTAATCTATCAAAATTTTAGTGACACAGTCGTAGCTAGACAAATGCCACAGTTTAAGCAACAGGAACTATTTTGCACATACCATGACAAAAGCATTTGAAGCTGCAGTTAGATTTATACCCACTCCACCAGCTTTTAGTGACATCAACAACACCTGGCGAGAAGTTTCAATGGTTATAAGCAGCCAGTCCATTAAACATTCCATTAAAATCTCTAGGTCACAGGCCAAAAGAAGAGAGAGAGAGAGGAAACAAGTCAACAACCAGGATATTACTGTCTTCTGAGAATTGCCTTATTACTTTTTCACGCTGCTGCTGATTCAAAGTCCCATCAAGACGAACAAATGGAATGTTATTCCTGGACAGAAATGAAATCACCATGATATTTGACTCTCTGACACCAGAATAAGAAACTTCTTTGGTATCATTCTATGAAGTGTAGAGACTTCAAAAAATGAGTTGTGTCCATGTTTGACACAAGTTAAATATTCATATTAGACATGACACAATACTTCAAATTGCATATGGACACATCAAATCTTGTCATGTTACTGTATCAGTGTCAATGCCCATGCTTCCTAGGAATCATTGCACATCATCAAAAAGTAAATAAGGGCCAGTCACGTCATTTGGGAATGTCAGGGGCAGAAAATGCCTAATGCTTGTTGTGAAAAGGAACAATTGAAACAAGCCATAAGATCTTAAATAGATCACAGTAATCGACAAAGCTGACATTGACTGCAAAGATAATTAATACAATACAAATCGTTAAAAAAAACATGTCCAGACTTGAAGAATAGCTCTTTTGAAGAATGCACATTAACCAGATTCTTTGGCACCAAAAGCATATTTCTTTCAGTATGATTCGGCAAGCAAAGAGTCTTACCTAGTAAAGGGAATCTGCAAGAGGTCTAGAAAAGCAGTCCACTGGCTGAAAACAATGCTCTTGGAGCCTGATGAGTGAAGATTTTCAAGTTCATGCAAAAGGACAGTTACCTTGCATGACTCCACCCAGTTCTTCTCAATATCAATCTGAAACCGACTTTCCCTGGGGGCAGTTAAAAGGTCCTGCCTGCTTATTGTTTTCCTGTAGCAGAAACAATAATTGTTTAGTTTGCACTACGGCCAAGATTCATTTGAAAATTATTGCAGTTAGAATAAACCTTAAAATTTCTTGTATTAAAGTTCAAACAAAAGAGATCCAAAGTCATAACAGTTTGACTTGATGACAGTATGATACCTACAAACAGGGCATAAACCAGAAGTAGAATTCCGCCAACTAGCCAAGAGGCATTCCCGGCATAAGCGGTGAGCACAAGGTGTCAATACTGCATCTTCAAATGCTTCAAGACATATTGGACACTCTCCCTGTTCCCCCTTACGTAGCTCTTCCACAACTTCTTGAACATAAGCTCGTGAAGGTGCATCTTTTACTTCCCCTTCTGAATCATTATGGCTTCCTTTGAGGAAACGTTTAGCTAGTTTGTCTAGATCGGAAAAATCTTGAGTATCACCTCGGCTAGATTAATCAGACGTGGCCATAAAATTAAGTGAAAGTTAAAAATGAAGAGCTTGTCTGATATAGCAAATAAATATAATCATATTCACCCACAATATCAAAACATCTTATTAGTTGCATATTAGATAGATCTAAGGTTCAAATAACCACCATCTTTTCAGAAGTATAGAAGAACTATTATAATCATCAAGACCAACAAGAACAGAATATATTCAATGAAGAAGATCTGCTGAAAGCAAAAATCAACCAAACTTTACCTTAGCCAATGCTGACCCTTATTTGTACTAGCAGCAGAAGTCTATTACAACTGTCAATTACATATTTTAAAAGTTGACACAATACCTCATTACAAGAAATGGATGATCACAGCATTGCCGAAGACGTAAAAGCAACTCCAATATGGAAGCATAATTATGAAGAACTCGTCCTTGCTCAACAAACTGATCAAACTTGACCTACATCATCAACATGTTGGATATATGTCATTTTCAATACCTCCAAAAAAAAAAAAGTAAAAATAGTAATTACATAGTTTAAGACAATAAGTACCTTAGATCTTTTGAATAGTGCCTCATAAAAGTCCTTTTCAGCTTCTGTGAGTTCACAGTAAATTATCTGCACGTCAGCTGGAGGAAGAACTATAATAGGCCTGTAAAAAATAATAAGTTATAGGATACAGATATCAAAATAACACAAGTCCTTGACCAGTTTACTGACTTGCCCTCTCGATCCATGCTATGTTTGGTTCTCCTCAACATGATTGGCTTTAAGATGGATTGAACCAACTTCAGCGCTCTCTCATCACCCTCCTCAAATGGTTTCTGAATGAGTTTGTTCCACCTGGATCGTATAAAATAAATCCTCCCAGTCCAGCATTCCAACCACATATACCCACTTAAAATAACAATCAAAGTAAACCCCCCCAAAAAAAAAGTAACTTTTAACTTATAAAAAGATGATTTCCAAGCCAACAAGTGCTTCAAATTGATGACAAATTGGCAATGCTCACTTAGACAGAATGGCCAAAATTCAAGACATTTAGTTTGATTTCAGATGTAGGTACTTCAGCTACATTACAGCAAATCTTAACCAGGATACATCATACCTGTAAAACCTTATTTAATCATAAAGCTTCAACTCTTCAGTGTTCATCATTAGATGCCAGTGCCACCATCACCAAGATAAGTTTAAATAGAAAACTTCAGAGGGGAGTCAGATTACTTGTCTTGAGTACACAAGTTCACCTAAAGTATAAGCTAAGATTTTGAAGCATAGGTATTAAGTCTTTGTTATCATTGTTTTGATCCTCGGAAGGAAATCTTTAAAAACTACTTCAGAGCATCTTCCCTAGAATGTATAATGCTTTATATGTTTAGACATAGGAAATCAACATATCAGCCAAAGCTGATCTGCATCCAAATCCTTTCTAAAACAGGCTTGGCAAATTGTAAGAAAATAACACACAAATTTTATTGACAGACAGGGAAGAGCAGAGAAAAAAAAATCTGAGAAAATATAGATAAAGTGCATATATCTAACATTAAGAAAAAGGCAATTTACCAGGCCCAATGACCCCAAGGCTCTATTCTTAGAAATCGAAGAAGACTGTAAATATCCTCAAGGTTGTTCTGTAATAGAAAAATTCCATGTTAGGAACTATAAAAACTACATCTGCTGTCAAGACAAAGCCAAAAATTAGGCCAGCTGATATTCAAGACAGATGCAAGTATATGACTCCAAGGAAAAAAGGAGAAGTATTTAAAAGATAAATGTTTTTGACAACATAATGAACACCTTGACAGTGTAAATTTGTCTATGCTTGGGAAACTAAGATGACATGTGAAAAATTAAAAAAAATGCAAGTATGCAACCCAGATAGATGGGAAAGTAACTGCATCTCAAAACATGTAGGTAAAAACTTCTGCAAAACATCATCAGTTACCATACCTGGAAATTATGAACAGATTTTAATTACGCAAATAAAAGGTGGGCAACCATAATGCAGTCAGCTCACCAGGATTATTAAAATTTAATTCAAGCATAAAGATCCATAAGTTTATCTTTAGCACTAACCAAAGATTTCTGGTATAACACATCACTGCATCACATGACAGTCTAGGAGTTCCAGCTTCCTTCCACAAGGACAATATCAAATTGCCGTATTATCCCCATTGAAGGCTCAACATATTAACTAAGTGGACATCAGCCATAGAATTGGATTTTGAAGAAAGATCAGCTATACATATATAAAATTTTACAGTGCCTCCAGGGTGTATGATGTACACAAATATATGCCTATAAAGATACTGAATATGTAGAGCTCTTCCCAGTCCTTATGACATAAAATAAGTGAATAACAAATAAAAGAAATAGATGAAAGGTGGAACTTATAAATTAGAGTAAGATTGCTCATTCCTGCTAAATTAATTAGTAAATTTAGGCATAAACACCAAAAAAAAACCTTTTAAACCATGAGATAGGTCATAATTAGGATATCTCACCTGAATTGGAGTGCCAGTAAGACACCAACGTCTGTCAGCAACTAAAGCAGTGGCTGCCATAGAAATTTGGCTTTTGGAAGATTTTATAGTATGTGCCTCATCAAGAACCACCCTAAACCACTGAATTGAGAAAAGTCCACCATTATCCTCTGCATTCTATAGATAAGACAAATATAAATATGCATTGGTTAAAAATTTTACAACAATGCAAAAAAGAGGCCAAGAACTTTCAGAGTAAACATGTTTTCATCTACCTCACTGGAAAATTCAGAGGCTACAATTCCATATGTAGTAATTACAACATCACTCTGAGCTAGAGTTCTTGCATCTTTTGGTCTACTCTGTCCATAATGAACATATAAAGACAGAGATCCAGGCTGCACATGAGTTTCAATCTCTGCCTGAAGACATAACTAAATGTTCAGAACGGTAATGAAAGCATATGACTCCACATATTTAAGCCACTTACTGCATGGGACTAAGTTTTAATTAAAAAGATGCAGTGACCCACTAAGCTACATAGTATGCAAGAAAAAATTGACAGTTCAATTACAGATTACCTTCCACTGTCCAAGAAGAGTCATGGGACATATTATCAGACTGCCACCACTTGTTAGAGTACCCCTTTGCTTCCTCAGTTTATCAAAACCAGAAAACTTTGTTGCTTTCTTAGGTACATTTGAAGAGTTTTGCGCTGTGTCATTAACTTCACCACCTTCAGGGAAGGGCTGAGCCATGGGTTGACTACTTGACGATCCACCCCTGCCTGAATGGGTAAGGAGGAGGGCTATGGTCATAATGGTCTTTCCAAGCCCCATAGCATCTGCCAAAATCTTCCAAATCATAATAAAATCAATATGCTGTAAAAGTTGAGCAAATATGTGAAAGCCATAAAATAGTCCATAATTAACTAATCAAGAAACATACTCCTCCTCTAGCCATTTGAAGTGTGCTTGGAAATTCTATCGTAGCTTCACCAGAAAAAACATTCAAATAAATAACCAGCTCCCTCCTACAAAGCATGATCATAAAGAATCCATCAGAGCCAATCAATGAGTTATAAAGACACACACACACACCCAAAAACATATATTAGCTAACATAAACATAGGCATACTTGTCTGCCAGGTGATATGCCTCCCAACATGGATGAAGGGTTGTTGCTGCCTCATCCGTAGGCCGTCCCTTCTCCAGCTGGATCATCCAATAAAGAGCTTGCTTTTGATAGGGCCGCAGTTCACACTGAAGACTACCAGGGGGATCCATTTCCTGAACAAAACATTCAGGTGACTACACCTTCTAATTTCCTATAAGCATAACGATGGTGAAACAGTGCATAAAACTCTTAGAATGGAGCACCTCTAGCTCTGAGCAGGCTCCAACACCAACAATGTTGTCAAGATCAATTTCTGATATTGAATCCTCATTGTCTACCTCATTATCATTTACAGAAGGATGCTTAGATTTTATGTGCTGTAATGTCGACTGAAGAGAAGAGTTGTCCTGTAAAAGAAAAGTGACACGTTAAAATGTTGGCAGATAAAACCATAGTTAGATATAGGTTTGTACCTTTTGGTTGAAAGGGCGCTTCTTTGAGTACAAGTCACCAGGAGTGAATTCTGCCTAAAAATCAAGTAATCATATAAGTCAATATTCCAGTACAATTTTAGTTGTACTGAGACATTACTTTTTATGATACTGACGCTACCTCAACATCTATATATTAATCATATTCATACAAAGGAACCCCGGTAAAAGATTCAGACAACATAAGATCAGCAATCACCTTTTTAAAAGGGTTCAAGCCTAGCAACCTAAACAAGGTCGGAAGAGGATGAAACACTGATTCATCAGTGGAATGTGTGGCATCCTTAAGAGAAACCTGGTGATGTTTACGAAACATTGAACTGTTGATGAATACTCTGAAATCAAAAACAAGATCTAGCAATTATTTACTATCATATACATTAACTGAATAGCAACAAAAGCTAATTTTTTTAACATGGTTTGGAATTGCATGCCTGCGGCAATGTAGCGTTTTTTTTTTTTTCAATTGAGCATACCTGATTGACAAAAGAATGGTGTCCATAATGCCCAAATTAGTAGGAACAAATTTACAATGCCCATCAATCCTAACCTTCTTATCCAGTACAAGGGGCAAGAGACACCGAGCCCATTCATTTGGTATTCTACCAATCTGCCAAAACACAGTCAATTCAATTCAAAAACTGTATATATACAAATTCAACCCATATTAAAAACTTATCCAAGTTACCGTCTTGTGCATTACCTCTCCAGTTTCTTTGGTATAGAATCGCACTATCCCCGAACAAGTTGCTGCTGCCTGTCGTCCCCGTCCAAAAGCCTTACCTGGGGACGGCGTAGTTGACCCTGTCTTCAACGGAAACTTGAACAACACTTGATCATCGGGATTGATAGTCCTTCCTTTACAGGTCGAAAGCCCCGCCATTTCACCACAGCCCACGAACCACCAATCGCTTCCAGCTGAACTTGAACGCCCTCCCACATCCTCAACGGTATAATCACCTGAGTTAGAAGCTGAGTTAGCAACATTTGCTTCCGACCCAAGAGAGCAATTCTTGTCCTCTGCACCAGTTGGCTTGGACTTCGCGATGACACTTCCACCTCCAGTCCCAGTATCAGAGCTTGAACTTCGATGCGAAACTTGGGAATTCCTGTGAGTTCCTACACTTAACCTCTCTTTAAATTTGAAATTGGGGGTATCAAAAATAATGTTAATGGCAGCGGTGATGTCGTTGTTGGCCAAGTGTAGGGCTCTAATGATATCCATGTCAGTATATTCGGAACCAACGATGGACCGAACAGTGGATAATTGTTGGTCTGCAACCTTATTATTCCCCATGTTGCAGAGCCCTAACCCTAACCTGATTCTAAGCGTTTCAAACGACTGAGGGGTGCCAACTGCCAAGGTTTTGAAGCTCAGTATGAGAAAACCAGGTGAGTGATGAGGCTTGTGGAGAACGGAGTAGGTACAAATCGGCGAGGTTTTCAAATTGACAAATGCCTCAGTGAGGGGCGACGCAAGTCCAGAATATGGCGGGAGTCCGCATGGGACGCCCGCGCCACGCGGTACCTTGCCTTCCTGCTTCCCGCCATCTCCAGTGCGTCGCTGAAACGCCGCGTTTTGTTGGCGCACCAAAACCCTTTTTTTTTAACAAAGGATTTTTTTTCAATTTAGCTTGAGTTAAAATTTTTGTTAGTGATTCTAAAGGTTCACTATCAGATGTGTTTGACATTATATTTTTAAAGTGCTAAAGTAAATCCCATCATTTTTCACTATATACAAAGAATAGAAAATCAGTATGCTCTTGATCATAGTTTATTAATTTTATAATTTTTAAGAAATATAAAATTGAATAAAGCACTCTCAACTTGTTAAATTAACTAGATATCTGCCTATACTTCTGCACGGACAATGAGCCTCAAAATAATTTTTAAAAAATTTATTTTAAAAAAAAAATAGCACAAAGCCCAATACAAAAGAAGTGAGTATTGTTCCAAAATCTAGGAATAGTATTGACTTCTTATACTTTTATAATATATATAAATAGTGAAGAGTGTAAACAATTAATAATAATTTTTTAATTTACAATTTCACTCAATCATGTATTGACAAAAATTTAATGTCACATTATGTTCTAAGAAAAACATTGATCTTAATTTTGCATTTAACGTGGTTTGTCAAATATAAATTACATAGCATTAAGTTATTGACACATAACATTACATCACAATCACATTTGATATTGGGATTTTCTAAAGATTGATGAGAGTAAAACATCAATGAAATTTTAAGAGTTAATTGATGAAATTTTATTTAATAAATTTTAATAGATGAAAAGGAAATCTAACATAAAGTTATAGATGAATAGTATATTGTGTATTAATTAATTTTAATAGATGAAAAGGAAATTTAACGTAAAGTTATAAATGAAATACTATTTTAGATTTGTTATTTGGTATTTCTTTGAGATAAAGGGATGAGAAAGGACAATATTGATAAAATTTGATGAGTCAAGTGTAATAAATTGTAAGTTATATGCAGTTATATAAAAATTTGTGCCCTTAAATTTAAAATTTAAAAAGAAAGCCAAAAAAATAAAAAGCAAAACTTAATTTAAAGCTATTCATGGCTTAGAGATAGTTGTCTCAACTTTACACACACGCGCGCACGTATTTATATATATATATATTGATTGATTTAAGATGAAATTGGAAAAACACATTTTTTGCCACCTTATATAATAAAGTATTAAACATAAAAAATTTCATGCCAATTTTGTCTTTGGGATTTTTGACTGAAGGATATGACAGAAAAACATTCATAAAGTTCAAAGACTGAAATGTTGAAATTGAAATCAATAAATCTTGTTAGGGACTCAATGAGAAAACAATTAGTTAGCTTGGTATATTAAACATAACCAGTTAACATGTGATTTATATATGAGTTATTATACCATTCAATTAATGAAAAAGATTCATCTCATTCATTCTTCTTCTTCTTCTTCTCTCTCTCTCTCTCTCTCTCTCTCTCTCTCTCTCTCTCTCTCTCTCTCATATAAATGTTATAATGGTATTAAAGCTTTAAAGCTTTGCAGTAATAGAGTCCAATCAATTTACTTATTCTTCATCCTTAGGCACGGCCCAAAGGAGTAAGCTTACAACCTTTACTCACTCAATATCAATAAAGCTTGATGACAACAATTATCTATAGTGGAAACAACATATCTCAACCACAATCTATAGCCATCAAATGGAGAAGTTCATTTATGTAAATCCTATAACTCCAATCAAATATAATTTTGAACAAGATGAAAAATTAGCAAAACTAATTATGCATTTATTGATTTGTTTCATTAAGATCATTTACTAATGTCCTGGATACTATCATATATGTGATAAACTATGCTCACTTACATTAGTTGCAACTTTTCTTGCCAAGTCTGAGAAAGAGTCCTAAAGTTCTTTGAGTCTTAAACAAGAACAAAAGTCAAGCAACTAAGAACTCATCTTCATATCACTAAAAAAGCCTTTCTGTCTCTCAGTGACTACATGCTCAAAATTAAACCCACTATACATGCATTGGCTTCAACTAGAAGTCATATATCAATAAACAATCATATAAAAACCATATTTAAAAGCTTACCTAACAAATACATTGATGTCATAATCTCTTTCTCTTATAAGTGTGATTCATACACAATCTTTGAAATTGAATCTTTGCTTCTTACTTAATAACCTATAAGTGAAATTTTAAACAAAGCTTCAAGTCTAATAATATCTATGAATGTAGCTTAAACTGGTAGAGATTGAAGTTCCTTCAATCAAGCTAGTGGAAGAATTTATAATTAAGGTGGACTCAATGGCAACAATACCAGAGGTGGAAGAAATATTTTCAATGGTAGAAAAGGCAATGGTTATCCAATGGTCAGCACTTATTGTAACATCTAGAAATTAATTAAATGGGATTATGGAAATTAAGAATTTAATTTAGGAAAAATAAGAAGTTGTTATGAGAAATGTGGGAAAAATTATGAAAAATAAACATTTTTAAGGAAAATAAGTATTTTGCACATTTTAAGACAAATAATTGTTATTTAGCAATTTTTAGTTAAAAATAAACTATTATTGTAGATTTGAACTTAACTGGATTAGATTTTAATTAGAGTCCCATAATTAATTTAATTATATTAAGAATAATTTTTAGAAACCCAATTTAAGTTTTATTTAAAAGCCAATTTAATTAGACTCACCTAACTATGACCTAATATTTAGATAGGGCCCAACTAGACAAAAGGCCTTTTAGGTCAGTCATATAACCATTAAACATTTATGAGTGAGCTGTCATTTATCATTTGGAGCTGGAAAAATTATGGATTGTAAACCTACCAAAAGAAAAATGCACATAAATAAGGAGGCTATAGTTTTTTCATCATTTTGGCTTTAATTTTCACACTTGAAGGAGATTTAGCCGAGGTAAGTTATACAAAAGTTGATCATTTCATCTTCTTCTTTATTTTGATCCAATTGACTTTCTATTTGGTGAAGATTCACCTAAACTCTAGGTTTAAAATATGTGTTATTGGTGTGTTACTGGAAGAGTTTCGGAACTTGAAGTTAGTGAAACTATTGGGTAAGTGTTTGTCTTCATTTTGTAAGGTAGCTTAAATTTCATTTATAAACTGATTTTAGTATATGGCTAGATGTTTGTGAAAAAATGAAGATGCTGAAAGTGACCATTGTGAACTTATGTTGTTTTTATATCAAATCAATACTATTAGTTATATGAAAGATTGAATAAGTGCCTTTTACTATTTTGTGAGGTGTATATGTTAAATTTTTATCATTTATATTAATTTTTGGTGCATGGCTATTACATGTATGAAAATAGAAATATTGGGAGTGACCCATTGTTGGTTCTTAGTGTTTTGATATTAAATTGGTGCAGTCAATTCTTTAGAAATATGGGTAAGTGATTTCTAATGGATTCTTGATGAAATTGATCAATGGATATGAAGTTCTTTTGCTAATGATAGTTAAATGATGATAACTATACTTGTCTTAGGCTTGATGGGTCTTTTGAATCATGTTGGTTGTTAGAGAAAAAGTAATTGGATTTCGTTGAAATAATCAGGGGTTAATTCCATGGATATGTATAGTTTTGATTATGTGCTTAGTTGTACATGTTACTTTGATGATTAATGATTAGTTTAACTATCGATTATATAACTTAGACTGTGATCATATTCTTGTATATAGAGTTATGATCATACTTCTACTTATGTATTGTGTCATAATTATACACTGAGTCATGATTGTACTATTGTGAATGCATTGAGTTATGATCATGCTTAATAGGGAGTTCATACCATAATCGTACCTCTCCATTAGTTATTGGCCAACAACTCATTTGATATGACTGTTAGTACAGATTGGTAGTTGCTTGTAGTCAAACTTATTCATATAAAATGATGCAAGCTTTTATCTTACTATAATTGTTCATACAAAGCATTATTTTGATTAATATATATATGTATGTATATATGTGTAACACTCTAAAATTAATTAAAGTGTTAATTATAGATTTGAGATAATTAAGAATAATTACTATGGAATAATCGAGTAGGTTAAGTGAATAGAAATTTTAGAGAGATAAATTATTAATATGAGTTTGAGATTTAATTGAGATAGAAACTTCATCTATACCCAAATTAATGTAGGAGATCATGATAAGAGGCTAATGGAGGCTCAATAAATTAGATGCAGACCCAATCTGATTCAATGTGACAGAGGCCTAATATCCACCTTATATAGGCTCTTATAAATGGCTCAATAAACCTTGTGCAAACCCAAAACAATGGAGTTCTTAAAATTAGGTCTGACTCAATGAGATTCTGCAACCCAACACCTTAAAGCTGGCCCAACAAAGCTAAAATCTGAAACTCATTTGGAGTTGAATCTTTAGAACAACCCATGACCCATATTTAACCCAATTTAACTCAACTAAAACCCTAAACACTTCAACCCCTTCACATTTTGCTGAAACATAAAAGAGAAATTCAGAGCTTTGAAAGGAGGTTAGGGTTAGGGCAAGAAATCTACCATTTCTCACTTCTAGAGTAAGATTCAGCCAAGGTAATAGTTATATAACTTAATCCTTTTCTCTTTTTCTTCATTTTGGCCCGATTAGTTTTTCATTTGGAGTATTTTCACCCACACCCAAAATCTGAAACTTGCCATTTGATGTTTCCACGGTAAAGATTCATAGGTTGAGGTTAGGGCTGACATTAGGTAAGTATAAACTCTTCTTTTTGAAATATTTCTGCTAGTTTGAGGCTTCAATGATTTGATTATAGTATGGGTATTAATTTTTCACGAATTTGCTTAGGATTTAGAGTGATATATTAAAGTTTTTGGTAGAGAACAACTCCATTCTGAATTTTGGAAATTAATAGTGGTTAGGGATATTTTTGGTATCACTTGTGACTTTTGCAAATTTGTCTATAAGTGAGGTAACTGAAATTATATTAATTCCATGCATATATCTATTTTAATTTTATATTTGCTGTACATGAATGATTTGAAATGCTAAATGAATTGGTTTGTTATTTATTGTATTATGATTGGACCTTGTGAGTCTATGGTGGAATTGTGGTGTGGCTGTCACCCATGCATGTGCTTCGATTAAGCATCGGGTTATGATCAAACTTTAAATATACTAAGTCCTAGTTATGCTTAATGGGGAGTAGGTGCCGTGGACCGACCTCTCCTAGTGTTATTAGTATTTAACATGTGAAAATATGATTGTTAGTATGGGATAGTAATCATGATAGCCTAATTGTTTTATTTACTGATATGACTGGTATGTTTTCTTATACTTATGTGAAATCATGCATATATGTTAATTAAACTGAAATATATGATGGAATTTACCTTAGTTACTGAGATTCGCATCTCACCCTGTTTTATAGGATTAAACATTTCAAATGAAAATTTTTCAAGTAAGGATAAGGGCAAACAAGTGGATGAACATCCATGAGTTGAGGCCTGGTGTGAGGAGCTACACTTGGTCTAAGTGGAATAGAGTAAATGCTAATTTTGTTAACCTTTATATAGTATCATCATGCATCTGTATTGCCAAGTGTAAGAGTTTGTATTTTGATAACATAGAATGTAACCAATGAGAAATAGGTTTCATATTAGTTGTTGATGAATGTATGAGCTTTGACACTATTTATGGCTTGTGAACTTATGATATAACTGACTATTTGAGTAATGAAATCCTATGATATATTGATTGTAGACTTGAACTAGCAATGCATGAAATATCCAATGAAAGTATGATTAAATGACCATTGTGAGAAATTTATAAAATTGCTGACGTAAGACCTATGGATGAGTAGAAAAATTCACATTTAAATGATAGATGGGTAATGATACAATGGTTAAGGTAAATCAACTAGATAAATGCTATTAGAATCTCATAATAAGTGGGAGAGTGGCCCTAGAGAGTCCCTAGATAGAAAGTGGAGAGTATGAGACAAGATTTTAGGAGTTGTAGGAACAAAAGAAATTTCATCGTAGCTAAAATATTGTTAGCCGCAGCCAATAGAGGCGAAGTTGCCCAAGGAGAGTACCAGAGAATAATTCACCATGGCGAAATGTGAGAGGTTAAACTAGGAGTCATCCAGAAGGAAATTCGTCACTGCGAAAGGGGAAAATAGCCGCGGCGAACTTTTGTGAAAATGTCCCAGGTATTCTAGAAAAGAATTAGCGGCGGCTAACAAGGGAATTGGCCATGGCCAATAATGAGAGGCGAGCGAGGTAGGTTTTAGGAAGTTTCCTTGCCACGATGCCATGTAAGTTAGCCGCGGCAAAGGTTCAACTTGCCGTGGATGCAAGGGGTGAAGCCGAGAGGAATTGGCCGCGACTAAGTGTAATTTAGTTAGGCGAATGTCCTGAAACCCTTATATTAACCAAGAAATCTTAGTTTTTTATATGATAACCTCAAGGGATGACTTAGAAACAATGGTAAAAGATCCTTGTAAGTTGAAATTGATAGGTAATAAAATCAAAGACTTATAAATGAATCTTTGTTTCCCTAGTGTATGTAAGTGCTTGTAATTATATGGTTGATGACTCTAATAACATTAAGATTCAAATGTCCCTGTATTCTCTAAAAGTAATTAATCGTAATGACTTTTAATCTAAATTTGTGATTGTTAATCAGGTATTTAACCTTAATTACAATTATTAGAAGTTAGGGTCATCACAGTATGTATGCATGAAATTTGCCTTTTGTTACTAAGATTTAATATCTTACCCCGATTATGAGTTAACATTTTTATGGACCAACCCTTTCAGTAGCAAGAAGAAGTTAATGGAAGCCTATGGTGATGGATTAGTAGTGTATATACTTGAATACTTTGTTTAATTAGATTTGTATAGTAAGCATGTTATTATTGTTTATTATGTTATATAATTGTCATATTGTATCATGTATTGCTAAATATAGGAATTGATTATATAATTTGAATTATCATGGAATTGGTACTTATACTTGCATTTGGATGATTCTTAATGAGCAACCTGAAATTATATAACCACTAAATATTTAACTCTGTAAAATTAATGTTTAAACTAGTGGTATAAAATATTTGGATAGTTAGGCAAGTTTGAAAATGCACCTTACAATTACTCTAAGTGTTTAAAAGAATTCAGGTGACATATGTTGGATTTTGAATTGTCATTTAAAAGTTTAGAAGTAATTCTTTGATTATTGTTGTCATGTATGGTTAATCGTAAAGGTTAGTGCCTGTGTAAATATGTATTTTGGTTTGGATTTATGTAATGACAGCATGAGAAAATGTGGCTTGGTTACTTTGGTCTTATAGGTTATATGTTAATCTATCCCTTGGATACATCTTAACTCATTTTGCTATTATTATGGTCATTTTGTTGTTATATACATTGTAAAGTGGGCGTCAATGCTCGACTAATTGCAGTTTTGAGTTTGGTTATGGTGTAAAAGTTTTATGAATGTACTTTTGGTTGCCTTGATCATGAGGAATATGAAATGATTCATCCATTTTGTGTTGTCATAGAAAATTTTATTGTTTTGAGTCTTTATTGAGTGATTTTGGGTATGGCACAAAATATGTTGAATTTGGGAGTATACCAAACTTTGAGGGATGTAGACAAGCTTAAATTGTCAATTAAAATTTGGTTAAAGTGGTTTGATGATTTTAAGCAGTGTAATAAAGATTTTAGATTGTCATTAGAAGTGTAATAAAGATTTTACATTGTCGTTAGAAGCTATATCATACCACTTGTTATCATTAAAAGTCATTAAGTTGCCATCTTCGAATATTGATTAATTGGATTGGCTTTTACTTATTGTATTGGGTAGAAATCATTGAAGGATGATTTTATGAGGATAAACTCTTTAAAGGCCATGCATTTTAGCCATAGAAAGGCCATATAATTAAAATTGAGAGGTTACTAGCTTGTAAGTTCAGATATCTTAATGTTTGGGTGATAGTGGACCTTTGAGTCACGACCAAAGTCTTCTTCAAGGGTGACAAAGATGAGTCATGCTGTGACGTAATGTTTTTTCGCCTCGATGCAAATCGCATAAGTTGTGCTTCCTTGTGGCCAAGAGCAATCTTGCTATGGCGTAGGTGGGTCTAACCATGGCGAGAATCGTATAGGTGTATTTTTTAGTAAGAATGAGATTGGTCTCACGATGCCATGGTTGTGTTTTAAGGGAATTTTAATCTAATCTTGAGTTTAGTTATTATGTGAGTTTTTCAAGTTATGATGTAAATATAAAATTAAGTTTTTACAAGTTCCAAAAGCTAAATTGGTGCAGCTTAATTATTCTAAGTTACAATTTAAGTCATAAAATCTCTAATTCAACTATAACAACGTGGTTTTAAATATGCTAGAGATGAGTGGTGGCTAATAATCCAATATATAAGAGTCTCTATACTTTGTGAAGATAATTTGAATGAGATAAAAAGTGTTAACAAAAAATTTTGATTTTTTATGAATATAAATCTTCTTACATGCTTTGATGGTAAAAATTGATGATTCGAATGATCAAATTTCTCATAGTTTCAACTGTTGTTAACTCATTTCTTAATTTTAAATCTTAATGGTAACTAATTAAGAATATTATTGTGCATAATTAGTGTAATTAGTAGTTAAGGTTGTTACATTCATCTAATTCCACTCTAGTTAGCTATCAAGTATATGGAAATAATGGTCACACAACATTTATTGTTGGTATAGATTTGATCCTTCCTATTACATAGATCAACAAGAACATTACTCACACTAAAACAATGCCATTGAAAATAGAAGTTAAATACCAGCTATGCCGGCAACATCAGACTCAGTTTGGGATCCATCTTGATATTTGAATTCTGGTGCAACCAACCATATAACTCATGATCAAAACAACCTAGCGGAGAAATCAACATACAATGGAGTAGAAAAAGTGCATATAGAATATAGTTAATGTTTGATCATTCAACATATAAGACATTAAAAAAATTTCTTATCGCTAAATTCATCTCATTCGTCCTTTAATCATATCTTACAGATTCCTACCATTACAAAGAAATATTGTCAATGTTCTTAAGTTCAGCAAAGATAACTTTGTATACTTCAAATTTCACTTTAATCACTTCTTTGTCAAAGAGTAGGGTGCCAATCAAGTCCTTTTGCAAGGCAAAACTAAGAATGACATTCATGTCTTTGATGAATTCAAGATAAACTTCACCTCAGCCTATTATGATCATTTGCAAAATTAATTTTCTTATTATTTAACTAATATTTTTCTTTCATGTTCCATTGTCTTAGTAAATTATAATTGTGATTCCATCATGTGTCTTTACTCTATATGGTGTAATAGTTTAGGTCACCCCTTTTCCTTAGTTGTCAAGTTTGTCATAAAAGCTTGTAATATATACATCAATAGTAAAGACACTTTTGAGTTTTGTAAAACACATTATCTTGGCAAGTCCTACAAAATAACTACTTCATGCTTCCACTACTATACACCACCATTCACTTGAACTAATACATAGTGATATAGGGGGCTAGCCTCGCTCAAATCTCATAATGATTTTTCTTTCCACATGCATTTTATTAATGCATATTTTAGACACACATGGCTTTATCTTTTGAAAAACAAGTCATATGTTTTTCAAGCCCTTATAAACATTAAAGCACTAGCAAACTTTAACTAGAACCAAAAATCAAAACCATTCAATCAAACTAGGGGGTTAAGTTAAAGCTTTCTATTGATATCTAACTTTAAATGGCGTTCACAATATAGAATAAGTTGTCTTCACATCCATGAACAAAATGGAGTATATAAGTGGAGGCAAAAACACATCATTAAGATTGCCCTAACATTACTAGCAAATTCCTTATTGCCATTAAAATTATAGGATGAAGCCTTTTCCACTGTTGTGTATCTTATTAATATGCTGCCTATACTAACACTCAACCATTACTCGTCCTTTGAGGTCTTTTATTCCAAGAGACCTAATTACTCTATTTTAAGAACCTTTAGATATGCATGTTACGCTTTGACTTACAATAAGCACAAAAGGAAACATATGTCAGTAGAATGTATGTTTCTTGGTTACAATCTGTCAAAAAGTTTATAAATATCTCCCTATAAATAAAAAACTTTATATAGGTTAAGGTGTCAAATTTAGTGAGTTTCACTTTCCCTTATAGTCTTTCTCTAAATAACCTAAAACCACCACTCATCACCATTAATTCAAAATAATGTTCCTCGTGTTGAATTAGTTACCTATCTTATAAATTATATTAATAGTGTTTCAGATTATTGCAACTCCCCAAGTCACAAGGTAGCTGATTCAAAACATGTTGACGTTACTAACACTATTGTAGAACCTTCAAAGAATTACTCTTTAGCAAATTCTGCATACTTAATCAATACCAGCAATTACTATCTAATTTGTACTTGCACAAAAGTTAACTCCATCCCTGAATTGGAAATTAGATCATTTTGCTTAGAGTTCTAGAGTTACACTATAGATAGACGTCTAAAAAATATATAAATCACAATAGGGTGAGAAATAATTTTCTTAATAACATAGATAAAATTAATACAATATAATAATCATAAAGAAAATAAGTATTAAATTAATGAACAGTGAATAACGTAGACAAAATACTTTAATAGAGAATAATTTTACAAAAATAATGTAAACAGAGAATAATGTAATATTTTATCATATTCAACATAAATAGAGAATAATGAAAATGATAGATAAAAAATTTTCATGTAATTACATAAATAGAAAATAACATGTTCATTACAAAATTTCTAACATATTAGCTAAAAACATAATTTATATAAAACATTGACAAATTTAGAGTTCACATGCTTCAAATAAACAAATATAGACATGAAAATGAAATACAATAAATAATTAATTCAAATATTATTTCTTTATATTACTTTGACCATTAAGCCTTGAAAATTACTAGGCTCAATACTCAAATCACGTTGCACTAGCATAGGTAGGCTCAATACCTAGATCATGTTACATTACCATGACTTAGTAGGCTCGCTCCTCCTTCCTTTACTAAGTGGTTTCCTAGTGGGTATCTAAGAAAAGTCATATCAAAATATCATAATAATATGTCATCCAAATCATCATTTCATCAAAACATAATGGATATATTTAGGAAAAATTTGCCTTGCACAATTCTATATATAATTAAATAATCCCAATAGCATATTGGTTTATTAGAGTCTGAAAAAATTATATTTAAATAATTAAAATTATCTCTCTACTTTTTTAAGTCTATATTTGTCTTGAGACCTATTCGATGTCAGAAATAGTCTATAATTCAAGGTCTAAAGTCAAGGTACAATATAGCTATAATAAGTTTGTTTATATATAAGGAAGGCTCAATGAGGCTCAATACATCCAAATAGGTCCAAGAATATTTGAATGAACTTCACTGGTCCTAATTAATTATTTCAAATAATTTAAGTATCTTAATTAATTAAAATTATATATTTAGCAAAACAACAATTATTCAATGCCAACTCTGACACATATAAGACTCATCATCTTATTAAGACAACTCTGCCATAATATGTACAAGTTAATCATTTACCAAATAATCTATATTTATGTTATCATGAAATCAAAAAACAAGTAGCATATTACCAAAGCAAATATTTACCGTTTAATCAAATATCAACATAGTGTTTTATAAATTTCTAATTTTCATAAATAAACTCAAAAAATTACAAAATAAATGTTAATATAATATAGATAAATATAACATATATCAAACCCTACAAATCATCCAAAATATCTCAGATAACATAATTAGAAATTCAAGAAACTAATGATCCATACTTTCTTCCAAAATATTAACTTTTTATATAGCTATCCATAATTTATCAAAATTTTACCATAGGTCTTATTTTTAGTGTGGATTAACCTAATTTAGTTGGATTTTAAAAAACACTTCTCTAGGTATATTATGTGTGTGTTGGCCAAACATATGGGGGGTGTGTGTGGATGTGTTATATTTTTCATTCTTTCTTTGCTAAATGGCCAATAATACATAATCAAAGGAGATTAACAAAAGCCTAAATTAATATCTATATAATCATGAAATTTTCAAGCTTCCACCAGGATAAAATTCATGGAATAACTTATTATAATTTTCATAAAAATCAAAACTATATTAATCAATCTTCTTTTTAGGCTTTCTTCCATCAAATTTTCACTTGTTTTCTTTTCAATTCCTTCAATGACTTATTGAAAATCAAAGTTTTATAAATCATAGAAATTTTTTCAAAATTTAAGAATTTTCTTGAAGTATGTGAATCCATTAGCTACATGTATGAATTCTTCATCTTTTCTTGGCATGGATTCATGAAACAACAAGAATTCCTTTATTTTCTTAGTCATAGCTGAAGCTTGAAGGAGAGGAGAAAAGAAAATCCACGATAAAAAAATGAAAGAAAAACTAAGAAGAAAAAAATTATTTATGTTACTTTGAATTCACAACTTCCTTTTCCTTTTCTCCCTTTTTTCTTTTTTCTTCTTCTCTTATTCTTCTTCCTTCTTTAGCTGAACTCTGCCATTCTTTGTTCTTCTCTTTGGCCCAATGTGTGTGTGTGTGCTCGTGTGTGAGTGTGGCGTAGAGAGAGAGTGTGTGTTTTTATTTACAATTTGTCTTAAATGAATGATCATGATTTAATGTTATTTTATGATGATCCAAGCCATTAGATTAAATAGATGGCTAATATTTAATCTTAACATTAGACATTAGATGTGTGTCTTTAGATTAGATGAATAGTTGTGATTTAATTCTTAAAAGTAAACAAAATTCTAAACAGTTATATAATTTTAACAGTTAAGATCATATGATTTGTAGATTGTTTTAACAATTAAGATCGTATCGCTTGTTATGGATGAATATCTATCATTGGATCTTCTTTTTAGTTATAATTTAACTATAGTTACTATCCTATTTGGTTAAAGTAACTGAATTAGTTACTTTTATAATAATTATTGTTAAAGTCAATAGTGACATGCGATCATTATTTCTCACTAAGATTTACTAATGTAAGCTTCATCATTGCTCTGTAATTGATGTAGCCTCTAAAAATTTCTCCTGCACATGGCTCCATATAATCTCTTTCCTTACATATGGTGTCATATCATGTCCTTTCTAACTATAATTTATGAAATGCTACTATTTTGTCGATGTGTCTTTTTGTAGGTTCTTTATAATATTTTATTTAGTTTGTGTCTTTGTTTCCTTGATTATATTTTAATATTATTTATACTTATATGGGTTTTACTTATGTTCCTTAGTCATATATTTTATTATTTAGGATTTAAATGATTGTTTTGCCCTTAAAAGAAGGGTAGCAGACAAGCACTTTTATTTATTTTTTGCTTATATCTTTGTTTTAATTTCACATTTGCAGATTCTGTCATCATTATTTGGCAGTTTTTTTTACGTTTGACCTTTTGAAGCAGCTAACTTGAACTTTAAGGCCCAGTATAAACTTTTAATCATTTGGGGTTTATTTTTTGAATCAAATGATCTCAAAATTTTATATAACAACTTTTATAATTTTTTACGCATTATTCCCTACTTAATAATATATATATTATGCTAGTTCTTAATTCTTTATCCTTTAAAAAAAATTATCAAAATCTATCTAGATGACAAATAATGATTTTGCCCTAGACCCCCAAACCTCTTTTAATTTAAAAAATTTTTATGAGCCCTATTTGTCTCATACTTCCCATATATGAAGTTATTTCATTCTAATTCATTTGTGTTAGGTTAACATAAATTTATTTTATAAAATACTAAATAATAAAAAAATCTTATGTTTTAGGGATGTTACAACATTCATGCAATTTGCAAATGGCCTCTTAACGCAAATGATAACTAATTCAAAAATATCCAAACAAAATGTCATTCTAATGAATGAACCATAACTTTATCATTCCATCATTGGTGCATTACAACATATAACCATTACTAGGCTTGACATCTCATTCGCTATTAACAAAGTAAACTAGGTCATGTAAACACCATCTGAATCATACTAAAAAGTTGTCAAATGTGTCTTGAGATATTTAAGAGGCTCATCGATATTTGTTATTATTTTACAAAAATCAAATAGTTGGGATGTCACAGCATGTTGATGCTAACTTAGCTGCTAATTTAGATGACAAGAGAAGCACTTTAGGGGCTTGCATCTTTTTAGAAATAAATTTAGTTTCATGATCTTCTTGAAAGTGACAAGTGGTGGTCAGAAGCATTACAAACACCATGGTAGAGGTCATATAGATTACATCTCTGTTTAATGAAATAAATTTTGTATGCTTAAATCACCATAAATTTTTTAGTAACAATCTTAGTGTAGTCTTAATTATTGCCAATCCTATCTTGCACTCTCGATCTAGGCACATCAAGCTCAACATTCACTTTGTGAGAGAAAAGGAAAATAATAAGGAGATCATAGGTCAATACATTCCATTTGTTGATCAACTTACATATGGATTTACCAAGCCATTGTCCTAGTTCAAATTCTTTCAGCAAGACAAACTGAGAATCTAAGACAAAAAAATTTTTAGCTTGAAGGATAATATTGAAACTAAAGGAAGATGATAAAGACTCAATTAGAAAATGATTAGATAAGTCTATTATACTAAATCAATTAATATGTATTCTATATCCACTATGCTATTCAATTAACAACAAAGATTCATCACTCATTTGTTCTTCTAATTTGTTCTTTCTTTGATATGACTATTATCTAAGAGATAAAAATAAAATTTGGTATAAAATTAGTGAAAAGTATATTTTAACCTATATTGTATATTACAATTAATTGTGATTATGATCTATAAGATATTTTTAATTAAGTAATTATATAACCAAATATAAATAATAATAGTACTAAAGCAGCCATAAATTTACACTTAAAACTCTTGCTAAACTACCTATATTTCACATCATATACTATACATGGTGATTTATTGATAATACCTTTTTGTAATGATGAATGACAACTAAAAATAAGTTTCGTGACTCAACAAATTGGGATTCAAGAACTTTCAAATTCACATATTTTTTGTTACAAGAAGGATTCAAAGTTTCGCACAATTCATAACCAAACCCTATTTTGGCATAACCATTAATTCACTAACAATTAACCCGTAGCCCCCAGGGAAATATCTTATATTCAAATTCATATAGCAAGCTAAATGGAGACATGCAAACAGTTCAATAAATGTTAAATGAACATCTCATCTCACCAACGTCCATGCCTATGATTGATAAGTAGGAACATCTTTTTCGACACAAACTTCCAATCCAATCCACGCATCCCTCGTGGTTCGTATATGCTTATGACATCTTGTTGGATGCACTTAATTCAATTGTAGACGAAAGATAAATACAATGATATAAATTGCAATATAGGAACATTATAAATAATTGTTCAATTAACTTTTTTAACTCTCATTATTGATCTGAAATACTCATAGAAAAAAAAAGATGATCCAACATTAACACGACACAGAAAATAGTTATAGAATTTTCATATCAGCTATCTTTTAAAAATAAAAAAACCCAATAGGAACTAAGTATGGTGCAACAATATTACTAATTGTGCCATTTGACAATTGACCCCAATTTGTCGCGTTATATAGATTTGCACGACCGTTGCATGTTACAATACAAAAATAAAAATTTTATTTGAGAAATTAGCAGGAAATTCCAACTAAGCGAATGATTGTTCCCGCCAAAGTTCCCTCTAATTCGTCCCTTTGATTCCATTTCAACTTTTGGTTGAGGCGCTAGCAAAACTTCCACTACGTACCTTGTCCAGATCACTAAACCGCCTGAGTTGATTCGCCATTTTTTTTTTTTCGAATCAACTCGTTTTTACCCACCATCCATTATTTACTTAATTTTTTTTTTCTGCATTGATATATTAAAAAGAAGTCAATGTTCATATCATATTGGAAAATACAAGCATCACGGTATGGGGTTTTAACAAATATATATATATATATATATAGTCGTTTTCTAATATGATAATTATTAATAATTGTCCATCTAAGAATTTGACATTCTTAATTATTGATATCATAAAATACTTGTTTGAGTTGTATAATAAAAATAAATTTTTGTTAAATATTTGTTTCAAGGTTGAAACTCAAAAAAGGATGAAGAATTCACTTTCTCAACTACTAAATTAACATTTGAAGTTATAAAATACATGTTTCTGTCAAAGATGGTACTTCATAGTCACTGTTTTTGTTTAATACTCATTAATGGCTCATTTAGTAATTTTATTCAATTTTTTTACAATATCTATTATATTTTTTTATTATTATTTAACAATTATCTATATTTTTTATTATTTTTTAAAAGTTAGGATACAAGAATTATTTTTTTATCCATTTTATTTATTTATTTTTTATATTTCATATTTAGTATTTTGTATATCATACAGTTTTACAAAGATAAAATTACAAATCAAGATATAATTTTTATTTTTATATATAAAATTGTTAAATTTTTAACTCTAAAAATTCACAAAAAATTAAATATTGAGTATCTAGTTAAGCAGTCATTTACTGAAATATGATTTAATAAAAGAAAAAATGAGATATATTTATTTTATAACTTATTATTATATGATTAAATTGATGGTCAAAAAAATTATATGACCAAGTCTTTTAATTTTTCTTTTACATATATCATATTTTTATTAAAAAATTTGATAATAAAAGTATAAAAAATTGTAGTCAAATCTAATTTTTAATATAAAATGAAAGTTTATTATATTTTGGTTATTTTTGTATTAAACTTAATTGTTAATTTCATTCTTTAATTTAACATTAAATATTTATAATAATTATATAAATACAAGTTTATATTATTGGTATAAAGTTTAAAAAAATTAATATGTTACGTTTTCTCCTACATGAATCTTAGTAATAAATAAATAAATAATTAGTTGAAATTACTACACCACCGATTCCTGGGGAGCAATAACTCGGGAACTGAGTAATGGAGATACCTTTGTTATCTCTCGTCTCTCCCCTAGGGTTATCTCTGCCATTTCTTCCTCGTCTTCTCTTTCTAATCTTTGAAGCCGCGGAGTCTTCATCTTTAATGGCGTTTTTCGAACCCTAACTACGTACGCGGTCTTATCCTCTCTCTGCACTCCTATCGGCCTCCTGTAGTATAGGAAAGCGTTCCGAAATCTATATTCATTTATCGAACTGCTGTCTACTCTCGTTTGTATTTGGACTTCGATGTTGACTCTTTTTTATAATCAACATTTTATTTATTTTTTCCCGATGATCTTGTAGGATATAAAGAAACCCTAGCTTTGTATCTAGGATGAAGTTTGGGTGGTAAGTTTCTGAAATTACAGGGACTCTTGAGGGTACACTAGGGTCAGTCCAATTTGGTTCTGTTTAGACGATGGAACCCCCTGTTGTCAGATCGAGGGGTCGGCCGAGGAAACGGAGGAGAAAAGAGGATGAAAATGGGACGGATGATGGGAGATCGATTCCTGATTTGAAAAGGCAAGCTGTTGGGACAAGATCAATAGCACTGGTTGGACGATATGTACTTAAAGAGTTTAAGGGAAGTGGGGTTTTTCTAGGGAAAGTTGTGTATTACGAGTGTGGTTTATATAGAGTCAATTACGAGGATGGTGATTTTGAGGATTTAGACAGCAGCGAGATTCGTGGAATACTCCTTAACGACTGTGATTTTGATAATGATTTGACCATAAGGAGGAATGAATTTGATCAATTGGTGTTGAAGAATAGTGCCAAGATATCAGATGGTACGGATAAGAGTTCTGCTGACCTGAACAAAGATGTGTGTGCGCTTGAGGCCCTTGAATCAAGTGAATTGCCTGGTGGGTTATTGATTGAACACGACGGGGAAGAAGTTGAAGAGGATGCTGATTCATCAAGTGACTCGATTGTGGGCTTAAAGGAAAGGGATTCCTTGTCTGATGTGGAGGTACCATCTCTACCTCCATTGCAGTTGCCACCGTCTTCAGGAACTATTGGGGTGCTAGAACCATTTGTCTCTCATCTTCTTGCAGTCTATGGATTTTTACGATCATTCAGCATTCGCCTGTTTTTAAGTCCGTTCTCTTTGGATGATTTTGTTGGTTCTCTTAACTGCCAAGTTTCGAACACTTTGTTTGATGCCATTCATGTTTCACTGATGCGTGCATTGAGGCGTCATCTTGAAACCCTTTCATCTGAGGGCTCAGAGCATGCATCAAAATGCTTGAGGTTATTACATCTCTTGCTACTTCTGGATTTGATGATTTTCTTTTTCTTTTTCTCATTTGATTTATTGCTGCAGTGTTAAATATAATTGCACTTCCCAACTTGTGGACATTTGCTTTTGATTGACGAGAAACACAACTTTGGGTTTTATTTATTTTTTATTTTTTGGGGAGGGGAGTTTAGGGGAGATTGCCACTGACTTAAGCGCTGAGGCATCGTATTGTTATTATTATTTTCTTTTTCAATCCATTTCAATGCAACCTAATGTGGGATTGTTTCAATATATTGACTGATGTTTTTAAAGGGCATAAAATTTCTTAGCCTAATCTAATCGCAACATTCATAGATATATGCTTGGATGTGCTTAGCATCACAACATTTAGTATTTTTGCTTCATATTTACTCTTAACCATACATTTGATGTTCATGTTACTTTGAAAATTTACTTGCAGGTGCAATGATTGGGGCTTGCTTGATTCATTGACTTGGCCTGTTTTCGTGATTCAGTATCTGGCAATTTATGGATACACAAAAGGGCCTGAGTGGAAAGGATTTTATGATGAGATTTTTAATGGCGAGTATTATTTATTACCTGTAAGTAGGAAGTTGATTATACTGCAAATTCTCTGTGATGATGTTTTGGAGTCTGAGGAAATGAAGGCTGAAATGAGCATTCGTGAGGAATTAGAAGTTGGGATGGAGTATGATGCCGAAGATATCCTTCCAGAAGAAAATTGGCCGAGAAGAGTCCATCCAAGAAATGCCAAAACTTCTGCTTGCAAGGATAAAGAAGCTGCAAAGTTTGTTTTAGAGTCAAATGAAGTAAAGCTACCTAACTCTGTTTTACATTTCAGAGACACTGGAAGGACCGAGGATGCTGATGTTGATAGAAATGGAGATGAATGCTGCCTTTGTGGCATGGATGGGACTTTACTTTGTTGTGATGGATGTCCGTCTGCTTATCACTCTAGGTGCATTGGAGTGATGAAAATGTTTATACCAGAAGGGCCATGGTACTGTCCGGAGTGCAAAATTAATATGAATGGCCCAACTATTGCAAAGGGAACATCACTTAGAGGGGCTGAATTATTTGGAATGGATCCGTATGGACAACTCTTCATGGGTACTTGCAACCACTTACTGGTGTATGTTCAACATCTTTTTGATGTTTCTTTCCACCTCCATCATTTGTTGTGCTGGATCAGTACTGTTGCTAATTTATGATGTGTGAAATTTACAATCCAGTTTTGTTCTTGCCACGGACTCAAATTTGTACTTTGTTATCCATTTTTCATTCTTTGCTTTCATTGTCACTTAATGCTCTGCAGTCTCTGAGTTATTATCCTGATGATCTTTTCTCGTGGATTATTGCAGGCTCAATGTCAACAGTGAACTTTGTCTCAGATATTACAACCAGAATGACATTTCAAAAGTTCTCCAAGTGCTTTATGCATCTGTAGAGCACAGACCCCTATACTATGGAATTTGCATGGCTGTATTACAATATTGGAATATTCCAGAGAGTATCCTGCCTGTTTCTGTTACAACTGGAACAGATGTTAACTCATCAGAGGCAGAGGAAGATGCAAAGTTCTTTAGTTTATCACTCACTTCTTTGGGTGAAAAAGAGCATACAGCTGTTAATTTGATGAAGGCAGAGTATCCTGTAATCATTGGGAGTGCAACTCATGGTGATTATGTGGTTCCATCTCTTGATGTCTCATTGGTTACCACTACTAGAGAGGCTTGTGCTCTTGAAAGCAGCAGCAACACTAGAACTAAGGAGTGCCTTACCATGAATACCATGTTTCCTAAGGAAACTAGCATGGAGTCTGTCATCTCTGGTTGTCCTGATAGCCATCAGTGCAATCCCTCTGATATGACCTACCAAAGTTCTGCTGGTAGATCAATTGCAGTAACTCCTACTACGTGCACCTTGGTAAACAGTCATGGCCATGCAAATGATAAGCAGTTGCCTATGAATCTGTCCTTGCAACTTAAAGAATGCAACCAAGCTAGTTCTGGAAAGGTTGAACACAATTCAACTAAAGATTTTGTATACTCGGGTTTTTCTTATAAGCCCCAGTCATACATTAATCACTATATGCACGGTGATTTTGCTGCATCTGCTGCTGCTAAATTGGCTATTCTTTCTTCAGAGGATTCTAGGTCGGAGGGTCATGTGTCAGATAATTTGAGGAAAGTTACATCTGAAAGCACTTCTTTGCAAGCAAAAGCATTCTCACTAACAGCTTCACGCTTCTTTTGGCCAAGTTCTGAAAAGAAGCTTGTGGAGGTTCCAAGAGAGAGGTGTGGCTGGTGCCTTTCTTGTAAAGCCCCTGTCTCAAGCAAGAGAGGATGCATGCTAAATCATGCTGCCCTGAGTGCCTCCAAAAGTGCTATAAAAATCCTTGCTGGTCTTTCCACTGTAAGGAGTGGAGAGGGAATTCTTCCTAGCATTGCAACATATATTATATATGTGGAGGAAAGTTTACGTGGTTTAATAATTGGGCCTTTTCAAAGTGCAAATTACAGAAAACAATGGTGTAAACGAGTTGAACAGGCTAAAACATTTAATGCTCTAAAGCCCCTTTTGCTTGAAGTGAGTGACTTTTATGTTATTTTGTTTTATTGTTATATTTATTTAATTGTCTCAAATGGTAATTTTTTGGTCATCATACTTTGTAATGTATGCATATTCTTTATGAAGGCATGCTCTGGCATCTGGTTAGTTTTTTGTTTGTAAGTTCCTCTGATTAAAATATGATAGTGTATTGAGATCAAAGTCGCATTACATACATGAATATATCTTATGTTACATGTGCAAGCTTGTGGATGAGTTTATGTTCAACCTCATAGCCTGCTTGCTTGTGCTGTGTCCAAGTTTGTGAATGTGTAATATATTTTTCATTGAGTCACTGACTGTAAGATTTTTTTTTTCTCCCTCCAGCTTGAGGAAAACATTCGCATAATGTCTTTTACTGGTGATTGGGTTAAGCTGATGGATGATTGGTTGGTTGAATCTTCTATGATTCAAGGTGCTGCAAGTTCTGTTGGAACAATACAGACACGTGCACCAAGTGGGAGGCGTTACAAGAAACAGTCAGCTATTGATGAAGTTACAGCTGATGGTTGTCATGAAAACAATTTTGACTGGTGGTATGGTGGTAAATTCATGAAATTTTTATTTCTGAAAGCGGTTTTGCCAAAATCTATGGTCAGAAAAGCAGCTCGCCAAGGTATTTTATTTTTTTATTACATGAGATTTTAGTTTACAACTATTTGCCATTTTTTCCTATTGGTAATATTTGTTAAAGGGAATCAAATATCATGTACCAATGTTTGTGAACAACAGGTGGGTTGAGGAAAATTTCTGGTATTTCCTATGCTGATGGCTGTGAAATTCCTAAAAGAAGCAGACAGATAGTTTGGAGAGCTGCAGTTCAAATGAGTAGGAATGCATCACAGCTGGCACTTCAGGTTTTATCTTGTTTGCTTTATTAGCTTATTCCTTGCATTAGGAAATTCTATTTTGCTGTCAGAATGATGAAATTGGCAAGTTATTATGTGCATCAGGTCAGATACCTTGATTTTCATCTTAGATGGAGTGATCTGATTTGTCCTGAGCAAAACCTCCCGGATGGTAAAGGTCAAGAGACTGAATCTTCTGCTTTCAGAAATGCTAATATCTGTGATAAAAAAAAAGTGGAGGGAAAACTTTTGTATGGAATTGTTTTTGGGAACCAAAAGCATCTTCCTTCCCGTATTATGAAAAACATTATTGAAATAGAGCAAGGTCCAGAAGGAAAGGAAAAGTATTGGTTTTCTGAAGCACGTATTCCTTTATATTTGGTAAAAGAGTATGAAGAAGGTATAGAAAAAATGCCATCTCATCAAGAGAACTTGAATTTGGCATCTCAGCTGCAAAGGAGGCGGTTGAAAGCTGTCTGCAAGGATATATTTTTTTACCTCACCTGCAAGAGAGACAATTTGGATATATTCTCATGTACTGTATGTCAGCTGGATGTTTTAATCGGGTAATTACCTTGACTTGGTTACTCTATCATCCATGTTCTTTATGGTGTCCCTTCCTCCCATTTCTTTTCTACAACTATTCTCATTAAGTCATACTCTTTCTCTGCTACAATTTCAGGAATGCTCTCAAGTGCAATGCATGTCAAGGTACCTTATGCATGATCCATTGTCCTTTCTCTCATTATGATATGCTGCCTTAATTTTTTAAGATACTATTGAAATGCTTATTAGTTTCTTATAAAATAAGCCACTTATATTCTTTACATAGTAGAAAAAACACATACATATTTTCTATATGTTTATTATTGGAAATTGGGAGTGTCAGGCTGTTGTCTGTATTTTTTTTTAAAATTTATTCTATTTAATGTGTATCTTCCTTTAATATTCTGTACCAAATGGATATTAGGTTATTGTCATGAGGGCTGTTCTATAAGTTCGACATTCTCTACAAACAAGGAAGTTGAGTTGTTAACCACATGCAAGCAATGTTATGCCAAATTGCTTACTCAAAAAGAGACCAGGAATGAATCTCCAACCAGTCCCTTACTCTTACAGGGACATGAACATAGCTCTGTGACTGTTTTGAAGGGATCAAGACCTAAATGTTATGATCAAGCCTTGAAATCTACCAGGATCAAGGAGACTCATCCTGATACAAAACAAGGTGCTTCTGATTCCACTTTGCCAACGAAAGCCCGTCGCAGGAATTGTTCTTGGGGTATTATATGGAATAAGAAGAATGTTGATGATACAGGCATTGATTTCAGGATTAAAAACATACTTTTAAAAAGAGGTGCAGGTGCACCTCAATTAGAACCTGTTTGTCACTTGTGCCGTAAGCCATACAGGTCTGATCTGATGTATATTTGCTGTGAGACATGCAAAAGTAAGTATTCTCTAGTAATTAAGTGAAAGTTTTGAAGTGCTTAAACACTTAAAGTATTCTCTGTATGTTGTTTCCACAGATTGGTATCATGCTGATGCTGTTGAACTTGAAGAGTCAAAAATTTTTGATGTGTTGGGCTTCAAGTGTTGCAAGTGTCGCAGGATAAAATCTCCTGAGTGTCCTTACTCTGATAAGAAGCCCAAGATGCAGGAGGGCACTAAGAAACACCGAAGAGCTTCAAAGAAGGATCATTTTTGCACAGACGATCCTGGAATTATGTCTGAATTGAAAGAGTGTGAGCCTGATACCCCCAACTTCCCCATAGGGGAGAGGTTGAGACAAGACAATGACCCTCTGCTTTACTCTCTTTCAAGTGCTGAGCTGATAACAGAACCTAATACAGAAGTTGAGAGGAATGCTGTCACTGGTCCAGGGCTTCAGAAACTACCAGTGAGAAGACATGTTAAGCGTGAGGGGGATGGTGATGATTCTTTTGGAAGTAAACTTTCACAGGTTGAATTTTTAACACAAAATGGAACTAGTAATCTGTCAGCTGCAGAGAAGGCATCATCCCCTTCTGTGGTATATGACCCTGCTGTTTGCCTAGATAGCAATCTGCTGAATGACTGTGGAAGTGTGAATTACGAATTCATGGAGTTTGAACCCCATACCTATTTCTCTGTAACAGAATTGCTGCAGCCAGATGATAATCAGTTTGAGGGAGCTGATGTATCTGGGGACTTGTCTGGATACTTGGAAAATATTTGCACTATGAATGGCATTCCTGAAGAATCTGGAGCTGTTAATTTAGTTGATAAACCGGCACCTGCAGCTTATTTACAAGGCAGTGCTTGTCATTGTTGCCAATGTTCACAGATGGAACCAGCCCCTGATCTCTCTTGTGAGATTTGTGGGCTTTGGATTCACAGCCAATGTTCACCCTGGGTTGAATCACCTTCTACGTTAGGAAGCTGGAGGTGCGGTAATTGTCGGGAATGGCAATAGCTGATTTATGTTGACTTGTACTGAATTTTGGATAATGTTCTCGTCAGTGGATGGTCTTGCAAATTGAACCTGACAGGCAATTTTAGCAATAATCATGCTGGCTGGCACAGTGAATGATGCATTAAATGGTTGCATGTATCTCACCGTGAACGAGTTGAATCATAGCGGTGCAGCTTGGACAAGATTGTGTATCTTGTGCTTGTAAGAGGTTAATTGGCTTCTCCATTGTTGCTATGGTTTTTTTGGTGACTGCTCACATAGATTGCCGTTTCCCAGTGACTTGGTCATCAGGTGGACCAATGTTTTTCATCGAGTAATTCAGAACGATCTTTAACCTGCAATCAAGTTAGGTTGATGCTCTGGAACGATGGTATATAACATTGCTGAATCGTTCCCCCATCACTTGTGGATTTGTTTTTTCATTTCGCAATTCACAGAAATTTGCTCCGATATTGTGAGATAAGCAAGTTTTTATGGTGCTTATCTGATTTAGAATTTTGTATAGATTAAAAACTCAATTTTAGGGGTTCAGTTAAAAGTTAGAAGTTCATCTTTGTCAAGGTTCACGGTGTATTTGCCCCGGGTTGTAGAATGCAATTATGTGATCATTTTGGCTGGGGTTCCTAGGACTCAGCTTTAGTGACAATCTATCTATTATCTATTACTACATACTTACATATATATATAAATAATCCTGTGGGTACTGCAGTGTTCATAACCGTATAGTGTGACTGATGCGTGGAGTTGCTTGCATTGAGTCTCTTTTTTCCATAGTTTTAAGAACCGGCTTGATTGGGAATCAGTCCCTAGTCCTGTTTGGTTGGTATAAAAATTTAGTCAATTAAAAAATCGTTTAAGAATTGATAAAAATTTGGTGAAAATTAGTTTGAACCAGTTTGAGCCAATATTTTTGTTAATTTTTTTTATATAATATAATAATTTATCATAAATGAATTTAATAAATTAAAAATAGAAGGTAATAAAAAAGATGAGAAAGTTGAAATATGAATTTATTTTTAAAAAAAGAATATAAGAAAAATAAAATATGTAAAGTTGATTATTTTTTATATTTATTTTTTATTATGTGCAATTTTTTAATGATATTTTTTTTAAATATCAAGGTACTTAGTCAAAATTATTATTTATTATTTTTTTTAATAATAAATAAAATTTTAATATAATTTAAAAATTTTAAAAATTTAATATTAAATACTCTTAATTGTTAATCATAGATAATTTTTATTTCTTGATTAAAAATTAATTTTTGTAATATTTTAAAAAATATTAAATTAGTAAACAAATATTTAAAATTTATTAATATTTATTTGTTATATTAAAATTTTAATACATAATATTTTAAAAATATATATATTTAATTATTATTAGTTCGACTACAGTTCAATTAATGAATCGTAAACCAATACTTCTACCAGTTCAATAATCGTTCCGATTTTATAAATATTACTTTTTTCCCAACTATACTATAGCAATGCTGCCCATGTTTTGATTCTCTCTATTATTTGAGAAAGTGAAGAAGATTATATTTTTTTTGTAGCTTTTCCTTCATCGTGTCTTTTTCTATTTTTTTTTAATTTTTAAATCTTTCTTCTTCCTCTTTTTGCCCAAATCCCTTTCATTCCTTTTTTTCCCCCATATCCATCTCTCTTTTTTTTATCTATTATATATATATATATATATATTAATCTTTCTTTTTTTTAAATATATATTTTTTGAATCTATTATGTATTATATATAATAATTAAGACAAAGACCGCTCATCTTAAAGGGAAAGTAATTCATGTGAACGGAAATTTTGGTCATCATAAGTAATTTATGCATTAAGTACATCTGTCGCTTTCATTATCATCTATCTCGTGATCTCTCTCACTTCTAATATATTTTTTCAACTAATTCAATTTGTTTTAAATTTACTTATTTTATTATTTCTCTATCTTTCTTATCCTCTAAGAGTCCAACTAATTATATTTAAGTTAGTATTAACGTCTATCTATTATCTATTACTATATATAAAATCCCATGATAGCCAGCCAAGAGTAGTGCAACTGATCCTTGGGGCAACGTGCATTGAGGTATTTTTTTTCTCCCTTTTGCTCCACTATATTGTAGTGGATGCTGATCCTTTCCAGTGAATTGCGCGAAATCTGGCCATTAAAAGCATCTACTGGTGCACGTTGAAACATGTGGCAAACAACTCAATTTTGCTACATTAAATTACAAGATGAGACGCACCGTTTTGGGGTAATGGGATGCACAACAAAACTCAGCGTTTTGGATAAATGAGATGTGGGTATATTGGTCCGTTTCTTCGCTCCGTTTTGCTACTCTGTTTTTACTGCTGATTTTCAGAGCTATGAATTACTTTGGCGCCATTTTGGCAGATCATAACAACAAGATTAAAGTAGTTGGCGAAAAATCACCATTTTCTTCTTGGCAAGCAAAAGTTTTTGGAGGATTTGTTTGAAAGGTTAAATATTAATTCTTTGATAGTGCTTATTCTTTAAGAAAGATTGAAATGACTTGTATTATATTTTTTTTATTTTTTTAATTTTTATCAAAATGTATAGCATAATTTATTTTAGAAAACATGAATTTTGTTTTCTTACCTTAAGAATAAAACCTAAAATATTATCTTTTACTCATCTTTTATGTGTGTGCATATCTTTCCATACTATATTTATTTGTAATAAAAATAATAACATAAAAAAATTATTCTTAATCAAACCCATAACATATTTTATCTTAGAAGAAATGGATTTTGTTATTTTGTCAATTGTATATTTTATGTATAGCGTATTTTTAATAATAGAAACTAAGATTAATACTGATGTTTTATCTATTTATATAGTGTTCCATACTATATTGATTTGTGATAAAAAATAATAACACCGAAAACTTAGTTTTAATTAACATGTTATTGATATATGATTTTTTATATGCTTATTTTCATTATTTCAAGCTTGTTGATATAATATGGAAGTTGATGGAAAGCCACAATTGGAGATGGAGTTTGATAGCTTAGAGGCTGCTTGAAAATTTTAGGTCGATTATGGTGGGAAAGTTAAGTTTGGAGTAAGGAAACAATATGTAAACAAGAGCAAAAAAGATGGTTGTTCAATTGGGACATGCAAGTTTGTTTGTTGCAACCAAAGTGTGCAAAAAACAGATAAAAGAGATAATCAAACAATTAATTCTTGACATGAGATTATAACTAATTGCCAAGCAAGGTTAGGTGTTATCAACATCAATGGAAAATTTAGAGTGCATGGCTTTATGGAATAACACAACCACATTCTTCATCTTCCAGAAATAACCCATATGTTGGCATCTCAGCGAAAGATTTCTAAAGTTCAAGGCCATCAGATCGAGTTGGCAGATGATGTTGACCTTTAATAAAAAGCCGCATTTGGCTTGATGAGTCATGAAGTAGGAAGAAGAAATAATCTTGGCTATACCTGCTTGGATCAAAGAAACTACCTTCAAACTAAAAGGTGAAGGAGCTTGGTGTACAAAGAAGTAGGTTGTTTGATGCAATACTTTCAATGACAATCAGTGAAAACCCCATCATTCTATTATGCATATAAGATGGATTTAGATGAACAAATAATAAATGTGTTTTGGGTAAATGCAAGGATGCTTATCGATTACCATTATTTTGGTGATGTTGTTGCTCTTAACATTACATATTATACTAACTATGCACATAGATCATTCATAGTATTTGCAGGATTCAATCATCTTTGATCAATGGTGATTTTTGGGCTCCTTTGTTATGTGACAAAACTATAGAGTCTTTCAAGTATAGAAACTTTCTTAGAAGCCCATAAACAAAAAAGACCTCAAATAATTTTCACAAATCAAGATAAAGTTATGATCCAGGCACTTAAAGAGGTTTGGCCTGACATTTGGCATGGGTTGTGTACATGGCACTTGATGCAAAATGGCATTAAGCACCTAGGTAACCCGATGAAGGGTAAATCTTGTCTCTTGATTAACTTCATAAAGTGCATATATGATTATGAGGATGAAGCACAATTTGAGGTAGCTTGGAGCAACTTACTTGCAAGATATGATGTTCATGAAAATACTTGATTGAGCCATGTGTATAACATAAAAGGAAAAATGGGCAACATGTCACATGAAGAGAGCTTTGACACTAAGCATGCGCAGTACACAACTAAGTGAAAACATAAATACAGACATCAAGAGTTATATGATTGTGACATTAGACATTGTTAAGTTCTTCAAATGTTTTGAAAAGGTGATGGAAGATAAACGATATAATGAGTTAAAGTGTAAATGTGAAAATAGACAAAAATTATCGAGATTGAAGAGTCAATATTCTTCAATGTTACAACAAATGGCACAAATTTACACTTCCACTATTTTTGACCTCTTCCAACAAGAATGGGAGAAATATGCTGCTGCTTGTGTAAAGCATAGATATAAAACTCCTCCCTTATTTAAGTTTGTTATTACCATGGTCCCCCATGCAAGAGAACGGAGGGTTTCATTTAACCTCGATCAGAAATCTATTTCTTGCTCTTGTAAGAAGTTTGAGACCATTGGCATATTATGTTGTCATGCATTTAAAGTGTTTAGTGCCATGGATATTAAATTAGTACCTGATTAGTACATTTTAAAGAGGTAGACAAGAGAAGTAAGAAATGGTACCATAGATAATGTTGGGGCAAATGTAGTCAAAGGAGATACTAATTAGCTACCACACAACACTACAGAGAAATTTGTTCTAAGCTTATAAAGATAGCAACTGAAACATTAGGCAGTCAAGAAGCATTTTTATTTCTTTATGAAGCTGTTGCTTTGTTAGATAAATGTAGTCAAAGGAGATACCTAATTAGCTACCACACAATGCTACAGAGAAATTTGTCATGAGCTTATAAGGATAACAACTGAAGCATTAGGCAGTCAAAAAGCATTTTTGTTTTTTCATGAAGCTGTTGCTGAGTTAGGCAGACCAGTGTCATATATAAGAAAGAAGTAACAAAGTGTAGACAATGACAGGTCCTTCGGTAATGAATGCCCAGGGTAATGAATGTATGACATAAGCAAAAGGATTCAAGCAAATGGAACGGTACAAAGAGTTCAAAATGCGAAATAGGTTGGGTAGAGTGTCAACCAAAGAGAACAAAAAAATTAAAGTGTTAATACTTCACAAAGTTAACAATAATTTATGGTAACCATTCACAATAATTTACTTCTTTGCCCATGTTTCCCTAAAAGAATGATTCAAGTGTCATTTTTCTTTTTATATTTTCCATGTAGGATCACACTATTGCCCAAAGTCAAATGCAATATGGAGTCCCCTATCCAATGGCTTCCTCAAGTGTTAATGTTCCTTGCTTTCAACAATGTATGATATTTAAAGTTAATCTTATTTTCATTTCTTAGCCTACTAATTTGACTAAGCATTCGGTATTAAATTCCTAATAGGATCACACTGTTGCACAAAGTCAAGTACTATATGGAATTCCTTCACTAATAGCTTCCATAAGTGTCTCTGTTCTTTATAGTCAACAATTCATGGTATGTCTAGATATTTTTGTCACTATTTAGTTAGTCTACTTATGTGCTTGCAACAAAATAAGGTAATGTTTCCATTTATTGTGTAGGATAATGATGATAAATTGACACAATTTGGTTATAGCAGTTTTACCAGTTACTTAATGGTAAGTTTTAGTTAAAATTATTTTTTCCCATGCTGGTTGAAAGTTAAATGTTCTAATTTGTTTCTTGTTTGCAATACAAGCATTGGATGTTCAACTTATACATCACCTGAATTACCTAGCCTATGTGATGATATTACAGATCTTGGCAATAGTGAAGATTGATCAACTCGTAATTATATAAAAATTTGTTTTGTTTTGTTTTGTTTGGAAGCCTAAAAAACAAATGTACACTTTCATTGGAGAGAAATACCACACTTTATTATAAGGAAAATCTTTAATACAATTGAATGACAAAAATACACATTTAGGCAATCAACTATATTGCCTTGTACATCTTTAATATATTCTAAAGTTTCACTAAAATTCATAAAAACATAAAAGCGTTCTCCCTTTTTAAACTTGCATGTATATGTTTAAACTATTCTATATATCCACTCCAATTCAACATTACATAGATCTATTCTAAATTGATACTTGAAGCTTGAAACTTGTTTGGCTTGAAATTTGAAACTTGAAACCATAAACTTGAAACTTGAAACTTGGATCTTAACAATTGAAACTTTAGTTGGTATTGAAACTTCAAAGTTGAAAATTTAGTTGCTTTTCTAATAAGCTACTTGATACTTGAATCCACATACTTAAGACTTGAGCCTTAGGTCATTTCCTCCTTTAATATCATCTTGTATAGAATGTCCATTAGCAAGTTGTGAACTTCTTTAAGCTTAGAGAAGACAAGTACTAAAAACTATAGATAATATCAATGCATAACTATGGTAATAGGACATAATTAACCGTTAAATCATGTCAAAACTCACAAAAGAAACTTTTACAAATAAAAAGTAATAAGAAGACTTTTGCAAAAATGAATGCTAATTTTTGATGGCTCAAAATAAAGTCAAAATTGATGAGATGAGAGAAATATGCATTTTAATCTTTATTGTTACACTAGAAAAAATGTCTAAAATAAGTACTATTTACTTTCATTTAAAAATCCTTATTATATATATTAAAGTTATCCTACAAAAACTTATTTCAACTATATAGTCAAATTATCAGCATAACTAAATTATCCTAACTAGCATAATCTTTAATTGTTTTTGCAAGATGAATAGGCTAGCATATCAAGTTATGGGTCTCATGATCTCTTTTGGAAGTGATGTGCTTAAAAGTTTGGACTATACTTATCATTAGGTTTCTTTAGACAACATAGTTTAAGGCATTTATGGATTCCAAAATAGTTTTTTATTTAATTATTTGTAATGAACTAATTGATTGTGTAAGTAAAGATGTTATGTTCAAAGAATAAAATGGAAGAGTAAATATAACCTGGTAAAGAAATATTCTAGTTGCATTCATCGTATCTGAATTGAGCACAACATGAGAAATTAATACAAAATTTCTCCATAAAGTAGTCATGATAGGCAAATAATTATAAAGCCACAACTTTTAATGTGTGGTGCAATGCTACCATTTAAGAGTGTATTTTCAAGTTTAAAATCTTTATGATAGATTTGCTACACCAGTAAATATTCCTTTCACTAAAAATATTTATGCATTGAAAACCTACATGATTCATTATAAAGGAATGCTTAAGTTTTTACCATTGAATGATAGTAACACAAATTAAAATTCTACTGAGGAAAACCCTGTTCTCATCTTTATCTATATGTGAACTATTTATTTAGCTACTTATAAAATACTTCCTTTAGTTTGGTCTCTTTTGTTTTTTTAAAATAATTTTAATGTTATACTTTCAACTTGCCTTCATCCACAAATTAATTAAAAAAATTATCCCATTAAGTGTCAGGTCAAGAAACAAATCATTCTAAATTTGTGTTAACAATTATTCATCAGGTCTTTAAATACTCTGACAACTAAATGTTAAATGCTTGAAGACACATTTCAAAATATAATAGTGGTATATATATATTCATCTTAGCTTATGCATTTTTAGGGAGCAACATATCGAGAGAGTGTTGTAATAAAGAAAAAGGTTAATTGTGAAGCAAAGTATCTTAGCTTATGCATTTTTGGGGAACAACATGTTAGGGAAGTGTTGTAATAAAGAAAATATTAACTATGAAGCAAAGCATGAAAGATATAAGGTATTTTCACAACAACAATGAAGAAACATTTGGCAACGTAACAGGCTATTTAGGCTTGATAAATCATGCAAAAGAAGAGTCCTAGAATGCTATGTCTCCACTTGCATGGTCACATACACACATCTTACGAATGCCAATGAGGAGCACCCTTTTCAAATCACAAACAAAAAGCAAAACAAGCTTCATAAGGTTCCAATAAAAGCAGCAGACACCCAACAATTAAATTGCAATATTGAGAAAACAAAGTTTAAAGAATCAACACATCAACCAAAATATAGAAAACAAAGAAAATGAGAAGCTAACCCATTTGAGAACAATGATCTACTATTAGAATCTAACTCGTGAAGGGAAGAGGACAGAGCTTCTTCATTTCCCCAATTTCACCGCATTTGGGTTTCCCTTACACTGCGCCATCTGCAATTACCCCAATTTCATTCCTTTGAAATGATACATTTCATCAAGCTCCAAGGGCTTTAAATTTATATGCTCAAAACGCATTGTTTCATTAAGTTGAAACGATGAGTTTCATGTAGTATGTGACGTGTCCCAACACTAACCACCAGATTAGATGAATGAACGAGATCAATGCAATTTATTGTGTAATTGACAGCGATGCAATTAAGAGGATTGACATTCTATTGTAGCATTTTGACCCAAGTTTTGCTTCTTTCTATTTTCTAAGGATGTGTACGAAGGATCACTTTGTTTTTTAGGACTTTTCTTTCACCTTGTGTGTCTTTGTCCCCCCCTTTTTTTTTCTTAAAACTTTTATAAAATTTCTTAATCTTTCTTCTTTCTCTTCCAGCCTAAACACCTGTTATTCTTTTTTTCTTTCTCCCTCTCATATCCATCTCTCTTTTCTTTACCTATTATATATACTTATCTTTTTTATTTTTTTTTCTCATATCCATCTCTCTTTTTTTTTTGAAAAAAAAAATCTATTATCTATTATATATACTAATCAAAACAAAGAGCATTGACCTTGGAGAGAAAGTGATTCAAGTGTGAACAGAACAATTTTGATCCTTATAAATAATTCATGCATCAAATACATCTATTACTCTCTCAATTCTCATGTAATTTTTTTAACTAATTCAATTTTTTTTTAAAAAAATTAACTTCTTTTATTATTTCTCTAACCTTCTCATTCTCTCTTGGGTACAACTAATTATATTTTAGATAATATTAACTAAGTGTATTTAAAATGAAATCAAATTGATTGAATCAGACTAAATTGATTAAACTAGAAAAAAAAATCTAAATCAACTTTTCACATATCAAAATCGATTTAATTGATTTGATTTTTTATTTGGCTTTGTTTTGAATGGTTAAAATCAAACTAAACTATTATATATATATATATATATATATTGGGTTGCCTCCACTAATGCTAAGCGGTGTGTTTAAAGGAAGATAAGCATATTTCTTAGGTCCAATTCTTAATACTCACTCTGAAAAGATAAGTAGGAATAGTCAAATATGACATTTTCTAATGTTTCTTTTTCATTATATGAGCAAGATATGCCTCATTGCACATAAACAAATGAAAGCTTTAGAACATTTGTGGGAATCAATTATCATAAAAGGATAGGATTAATACTTATTCTTATATCCAGAATTTGATCATGCAAGTTGCAACTATAATGTCTTGTTGATAATATCGATCAATATAATATTAAGCTTTATATTATTTATTTTGCAACTGAAATCTACATAATCTTTTTTATTATTATATTTGAAGCATTTGTAGGAGGAAAAAGTTTGCTGCCATTATTAGACTATTTGCATTTGAAAATTCTTTTGCTACCAAAATTACCAAAATCAAGATAATCTTTTCATTATTAGAACATGTACGACTCATTAAAACTGTCAGGGAATTTGACTAAATTATAATAGCTAAAATTTTTAATTCTCCCCATGCACAACCACCATTTTTTAACCCTTGATAAATACAAATTTTTTTAAAATTTTTTCCCTGAAATTGGAGTCATAGTTGGGTTATTTTTTTTTAAAAAATAGGGATCACAATTAGGGCTAACCGTAACCTCTAAAATTAATTTTTTTAACATATAGGGGGTGAAGCTAATTTTTGTTAAAATTTTTTTATTTGTATTAATTTAATTATTTGGTAAATTGAGATATATAAAAAAATTAATGTAAATACTAATTATAATATTTAAAAAATTAATTAAAATAAAACTTGTAAAATTAATTTAGGAAAATAAAGGTTAATTATTTAAAATAAAAACATTAAATGTGAATTCAATTTCCTTTAAACTTGATAAATTAGTAAGAACGATTAAAAATTTGATAAGAAATTAATTATACTTGTTAAGTATTGTTAAACTCAATATTGAACTAATTAAAATTTTGTAATTGTTAAAAAGAAAAGTTATAATCTAGAATAATGGACTAAAATATAAACATATAAGTACAAAAAATGTGATACATACCATTAAAAAAAACAAAATGATTTTCTGTGTCACATCGAGTCTTTGTTCTTAGTTGTTGGCCTTGTTATCGCATGAGATGGTGTTCTTCTTCTTTTTCCTCTTCTTCTTCATCCTTTTCTTTATCCTCGTCTTCGTCTTCACCTTTTTTGTTATTGTTATTTCCTTTATCTTCTAGCTGTTGGTATGCCACGGGATTCGTGTTCCATTGGAGGGATTGAATTGAAGGAAGTGGTGTGATATACCTCACTTATTGTGATCCAATGTATGTAAAAAACCTTGAAGCAAACCTAAAAGTATATATTGCTTGGTTTGAAAATAGGGGTGTGAGAAGAATGGAGTTACATGGCATATAAAGTGAAAAGCTAGCACTCCTAAAATTAGTAAAATGCACAGATGACATGGAAGAAGATGGACCTGCAGTATTATGGTAGGCTTGTGTCTATGTGGCTAGGGAGGAAAATGAACCGGTAGCATTATGGTGGATTGTGTCTATGTCAATGTATAAGAAGATGGATCAACTATCACAAATGCAGTGCCAACATTAGTAGTAGAGTCATGATAAGTTCGATCATCCATTATAGGTACTCTAGTAAACATAAATCCATAAGCTTTCTCTCCTATATGACTTGGAGGAAGTTGGGGCCTAGGCAATTGAGATGCAGGAGGAGCAAGTTACAAGATCATCATGTTCTGATGCTCGCCAAATGCATGGAGGATGCTAGTACAATTACTTACCACAGCCAAACTAATTGGTGAAGGGTCATCCATAACAAGTAGTTGTAAATAGTCAGCCAAATCGGCCTATAAAAAAATCGAGAATCACATATGTAATGTGTATATAGAAAGTAAAGTAAAGTAAAGTAATTGTAACAGGTCCTTACAAATTACTACAAAATTTTAAGCACCACTAATAGGTTAGATCCATTGGTAGGTAACCCTTCAGTACTATTTCATGTACTCTGAGGAGCAATCCAGGAGCTCTAATGACATCAGTGTAAGCGAAAAAGTATCTCACCAGTTCCAGCATACAAGCATGAAGTTCTTATGCTCTTTCTGCCAATTCAAGTGGGTTTTCCTTTTGAGCGTGATTGCATGGATTTCTTCTAGATAATAAAGAGCACGAGATATGGGAATCTTACCAAATTGCCAGAGCACACTGTCATCATGATGCCACTATATAATGTGAAAGCAAATAAACAGCACAGATACTAGCCATATATCCGAAGAGGCCAGATAATAATAAGGTATCCATTGGCACACATCATCTGAATCGTATGGATACCATATAATCTACGAATAACAAATTAAAACATGTAAAGATATGATATCACGCAGGTAACTATGTAACAAGATATAGAGTTTCTCAAACCTCATTTACCCTCATATGATTTAACAATACTCTCTAGTCTTATATCACTAATTTTCGCAACCGAGGATGTTGGCCCACGTACACTTGCATGATGTACGCTAAAATGATAGTTAATTATGATTGATAAAATTAACATAAACCATACAGTAAGCATTCAAGTTCAAAATTATTTTCATACTTGTAAGTAAGTGGATGGAGCACATCATATACATCTAGGTGAAGGTTTGAAGGTGAAGGCCTTTAGGGTGTTAGCCTAGGGAACTGTTCCCAAGCTCATAAGTGAAGTAATGCTAAGCAACTATTAATGTTAATTTTCTTGTAATAGGTGGCATTGCATAGCTCTTTATAGAGGTATACTAATACTGCGGAGCCTTAATTGAACTAGCCTATTACAAGAAAGTTTTGAAGCAAGGTTAGATATATAAAGAGAACTCTATGTTCAAACCTATCTAACATGAGGATTTTACCTATTAGACATAATATGTAGGCATGAGCAAAATATAGTATTTCATTTGCGTCTGCATTCTCTAAAAGTACCTCAAAGTGGTTAGTGAGCCAAGTAATACTCAACCTCTAACCATCAAACTCTTCTTTGGGTGGCTCAACCTTAAGAAGAATGTCATAAATGCTTTGCTAGTAAAAGTTTAATGAACCTATGATAGGGTAACTTGATAGGAAGACCTGGTACTGTCACATATTGTAGTGTAATAGTACACTCACCCTAAGTGGTATGGAATATATGTGTTTCTGACTGCCACTACTCAATGAGCACCAAAACAAGCGAAGCATCAAAGCCTAGTGCCATGAGACATCCCATAGACGCCAATAGTTCTAAGATATGGCACTATGGTTGGTGGGGGTCATGGATCATGGGCAACTCGACATAGTCAAAGAATGTGATTTGCATGTTAGAGAAAAAAGTGTTAAAAATATGACATAATAATCACATGTTAAATATACAATCTCCACAAAATATCAGTAATGTACTTTGTTAAGCCATATAGCTTAGGAGATGTGCTTAGTCTAAAAATACAATAATGACTCGTCTTCTAGACTTGAATGGACAACATTTCTTGGGCTAAACATAATGTTATCTTGCAAAAATCAAACAATATAATATTTGATCGGAACATGGCAAAATGCGTAGCCATCATTTAGACATGACAAAATATTTTAAAGCCTATAAAAACTAAACTGCACCATATGGATTGAATAATGGAAAGCAATATACTTGATGGCAACATCAAGACATTGGAATATATCTAAGCAGTACACAACAAGATATTTAATCAATATATGTCAAAATACATAACAAAGTAATTGTTGGCATGTCATACTTCATATATAACAAAATGCAGTACTCATATAGAAAAGGAAAAAAAACTACTAACAAGACAACTATGGCTTTTGTTGTCCACGCGATGTAGAAGTCTTGCATTTATAGCTTGTTTGTCTACATAATGCACATCTTGGCATATCTCTTGGAACTTCTCACTAATCCATTTTATTTTTTATTTAACATGACTTAGAGCAACCTTTATCACACTTCATTATAGGATTTGGGATGAGAGTTAGGCCTAAAATTTAAGGCCAGTACATTTCACCACCTATAAGGTGAAATTCATTCTTATAGGCCTTTAAGATAGTTTCTAATAAAAAGACTTAGTTGACATATTGTATGTTGTCTACTCAGATGTGAGGACATACTACTTACACATGTTGGTAAGGGTATTTCAAAGCCCAAAATTCACCACAATTATATATATGATCTATTAGGTTTACTTTACACGATTGACTTAATTGTTTGTTAATAATAGTATGACTATTTCATCTTAAATGTCAACCCTCGTCTATCAACTCAATGAACTGAACATGCCGATGTTCTTTGAGTTCTAATTACCATTTTTGATCTAATATCCTCCAATATGACTTCTCTTGCTTTCAGCTATGCATTCGCTTCCTTTGCTCACTAAACTTAATGCTTAGTTAACTAGTAGAATATTGTTGGAACTAATTTGAGCACAAAGTAAGAACCTGACCCTTTAAAAAACTACATTTACACTCTTAGCTAAGTTCATGGTCATGTGGCCCTATTATTTACCATTAACATTATATGCCTGACAATATGAACCCCTAAGTATCTCATCAATCTAATTGGCAGTGTGCGAGTCTAATTGACGTATGTGGACTAATTGTTCATCCACTTTATACTACTCAGACAGGTAACTTATACATAAAAATATAAGATAATTAATAACTCAAGCGAAGATAGACCCATGTATTGAATAAATATTAATGAAAGTAAGTGATGGCGAGATATACCAGTTTTGGCGAACAATTTCTTAGCCATGGCAATTTAAATTTCTTATTGATATTGCTAGTCAAATATCAAAGGCAAAATATATAATAAGCCTATGGTGGCTATGACCCTGTGCGCTGATTGGCCACGACAGTCAAAATGCTAGTATGTCTATTGAAAATCAAGTAAATCTCATCTTTATCTTTTACCATAAGTGCTTAAAGCTTGAATAAGAACCATGTCCATACCTCACATATATTTCTCCTTCTATTATGACAAAAGCAAGCAAGACAATATTTTTTTTACCATTTTGTGTACTTACAATTAGAATGGTCTCTTTGTATTTGTTATAGTAGAATGTCCTATCTGTTTAGACCATTGGCTTCAAATAGTTAAATTCATTAATGCATGACAAATACTCGATGAAACATGATTGACTTACCATTAGCTACACTAGTTTGTATACATTTTTATACACAATGTCATACTACAATCCAGGCATAAAATGTTGAAGGGTAACCAACCACTTAGGTAACAAAGTATAAGATTTCTCCCAGTTCCCAAATGCATATGAGATGATTCGATGTTTTTCCTTTCAAACCTTCTTATATGAAACATTATATCCAGATATAGAATACAGCCATTTAATAACCTCTTGAAATTGACACATCGAGATTCTCAGTTACTATTAATATAATATACATTGAGATAACATCAGAGTCTAATTTTAGGTAGTCCTGTGACAAGGATATTGAAACACATGTATAAGTCCCATTGTATTTTGTTATCTCTTAATGATTTTCTTTTTTGCGATAACATGCCCTGACTCTCCACTTGCATGACCTCTGTCCATATTGAAGGCATGAATATTTTTTGTACTTCCTTAAGGAATTAAGGAATGAAACACTTTAAAAGTGTGATGTACACACATTGAGTATATCTTTATTACTTGATAAAAAGATCGTTGATCATCATACATCATGTCTTGGCATAACTCTTATCCATCATTTATGTTTATTGTGGCCTCCTTCATTTTAGCATAGTCAGGAGCTTTTGTACTATTTTTATCTCTCTGTTGAAGGAATACAATCGTGAGTCATCATAAATATTTATGAAGGCTATTGAATTCATGGAAGCATCCAAAAAATTGATGTTTTCATAATCATCTGTATCACTATCACCATTGTAGTCATAAGAAGTAGCATCATATTCATCCTCTTCCTCAAATTCATTCATTATAGTTTTTGCCTCTTTTTGAGGAGAATGAGAGGCGCCAACTGGTTCCTGTGATGAGTATGGTTGAGAGGTATGATTAATTAATAGACGAGATAAACTTGGGTGAAAGGTATAATAAACTAATCGTTGCAAATTGTTGAATTGTTGTATGTTAAGTGTAGAATTGACCAATGCCTACAAAGTATGTCTTAAACAAAGCTAATTGATCGTCTGTGATATTAACATGATTGGAGGATGGGAGTGGGTCAAACACAGAGTCAATTGTTGCTTGAGTTTCTACAACAACCAAAAATAATAATTAAGGTGTTAATTACGAATTTGGGTTAATTAAGAATAATTAATATAGGATAATTGGGCAAGTTAAGTGAATGAAAATTTTAGAGAGATAAATTATTAATATGAATTTGAAATTTAACTAAGTTATAAACCCCATCTAGGCAAATTAAATTAAGTAAGCCAAGGTTAGGGACTAATGGAAACCTAATAATCTTAGGTGCAGATCCAACCTTTTATTGTGAGACTTAGCCTAAGAGAGAGCACCTAATGATGGCCTAATAACCCTTGTGCAGACCCAAATCAATTGAATTCTTTAAATTTGGTCTGACCCAATTAAATTTCTGCAGCCTAACACCTTGAAGCTGGCCCAAAAGGCTTAAATCAGAACCCACTTGCAATTGGACTCTTGGGTCAGCCTATGACCCACTTTAGATCCAACTTAAACCCAACTAAAATCTTAAACACTTCAGCCCCCTCCACATTTTGCTGAAACACACACACACAACTCATTTTCAGAGGTTTGAAGGGAGGCTAGGGTTTGAGGCAAGAAATCTATCATTTCCCACTTCTAGAGCAAGATTCAGCCAAGGTAATAGTTATATAACTTAATCCTCTCATTTTTCTCTTTAATTTGACCTGATTAATGTTCCAATTAGAGCACTTTCACCCACACCCAAAATCTAAAACTTGCCATTTGATATTTCTATGATGAAATTTCGTAAGTTAAGGCTAGGGGTGACATTAGGTAAGTATAAACTCTTCTTTTTGAGGTATTTCTACTGGTTTGAGACCCCAATGATTAGATTATAGTATGGGTATTAATTTTTCATGAATTTGCTTAGGATTTAGGGTGATATATTGAAGTTTTTGGTAGAGGACACCTCCATTCCAAATTTTAAAAATTTGTAGTGGTTGGGAAGATTTTTATACCACTGGTCGCTGTTGCAAATTATCTACAAGTGAGGTAACCGGGACTGTATTAATTTCATGCATATATATGCTTTAATTTCATATTTGTTGTACATAAATGATTTGAAATGCTAAATGAATTGATTGGCTATCTATTGTATTATGTTTGGACCTTGTGAGTCCATGATGGAGTTGTAGTGCGGCTGTCACCCGTGCATGTACTTCGATCTGGCACCGAGTTATGATCAAACCTCAGATACACTGAGCCCTGGTTGTACTCATTGGGGAGTGGGTGCCGTGGACAGGCCTTTCCCAGTGTTATTAGCTTTTAACATGTGAAATTATGATTGCTAGTATGGGATGGTAATTATAGTACCCTAACCATTTTCTTTGCTGATATGACTGATATGATTCTGATGTTGATTTTCATTCATGCATATATGTTAATTAAATTGGATATTATGAATGAAAATTTTCTTGGTTACTGAGATTGGCATCTCACCCCATTTCATGGGATCATACTTTCAGGTGAAGGCTCTTCGGGTAAGGATAAGGGAAAGCAAGTGGATAAAAATCTATGAGCTCCAACCATATGAGGAGAAGGCTACACTTAGACTGGTTTATTTAGACTAGATGCTAAATTTTGTATTCCTTTTTGTATAACATCATCATGTAATCATGTTGCCAAGTGTAGGCTCTTATATTTTGATTACTTAGGATGTATTTATTGAGGAGTTATGTCTCATCTTAGCTTGATACTAGATGTATAAACCTATAATACTTGATGTATGGATTTTACTGAATTTATGGCATGGTGTACTATTAGAAATATAATTATTTGATGCATTAGATTTTAATTGTTGATAGTGCATGAATTCTTACTATCATTAATCCATGAATTGCTGACATGTGGTAGTTGGACGAGTAGGAATTAGTACTTAAGTTTTGAATTGGTAATGGTAGAGTAGTTGGGTAAATAAGTTAGATAAATACTATTAAAGTCATATAAAATGAGGGAAAGTAGTTCTAGGGTGTTTCTAAGTAGAGAACTGGGATGTATAGGATGAATTATGAGAATTTGAGTTATTGGAGGAAACCACGCCGCGCCCAATAATGTTTCACCGCGGCCAGGGGAGTGACAGAGGCGAAGAGCGCCGCGACATGATACGTTTCACTGTGGTGCAAAGCATAAAAAATTGCCCAGTAAAGACAAAGTGAGCAACCTCGCCATGGCAACTTAAGTTGTGCCACTATGAGAATTCAGGAAAAATAATTCGAGTGTCCAGTAGCGAGCCTCGTCGTGACGCAAGAGCTCTCCGCTGATGTGAGAATCACGAGAATCCGAACAGTAGTTCCAAGAGGCTTTTCCGCCGCGGCGCCACGTAGGCTAGCCGCAGTGAATTAGCGTAAATTGCCCAATAATTCCAGAGAGTAACTTAGCCGCAGTGGGATGGTTTCAAGTCGCGGCGCAAGTTCCCAAACTCTTACCTTTAGCCTAGAAACCCCTCATTTCTTCAATGATAATGCTAAGAAATTATATAGGGACACTTGTAGGAGGTTTTTGTGTGTTGAAACTAATGGATGGATGAATCACAAACTCCTCATGATAGTACAATTTCTTTTATGTATTCTCATGTTTGTGGTTGTTTAGAGATGACTCTAATATCAAGATTCAAATTTTTCTATATTTTCATAATGTAATAAATTGTAACGACTCCAAACCTTAATCATTAATTATTAATCGTGTATTTAACTATATTTACCATGATTAGAAGTTAGGGTTGTCACAGTTTCCATATTTAAGTCCATTTCCTTTGACGAGATTTCTGAGTATAACTCTACTAAATCAAGCTGTGGTAGAAATTTTGCATTTGCTACTCACATCGTTTGGATATTAACACCCCCCCTTAATTTACATGCATGATACTTTATGGAACCAAGTGACATTGGATGCCTATACACCAATCGAGACACATATTGATTTGAGCCTAATTGCAGTTATTCCACAACCTCCTATTTAACCTCTCCAATGAAATGCCAAAATCAATAATTATTACATCAATTTATATGAGATAAATGTTACACCCTTATCAGTTTCGCATATTTATCCGAATATATGCATATAACCTCTTTCTCATTGTTCATTTCATCGATCCGATCTACAGTGTTATTGACATCCAAAATAATAGACAAAGTTTATAAATTACAAAAATGTTTGTTTAACAAATGCATTTTTTTCTCATTTTATTAGGTTAACCTTTACAAAAATTATAATTTTTTTCTATATATAATATTTTTCCTACACATGTGGGGTATGTTATATTCAATTAATTAGTCTTTATATACAAACAAATCATACAACAAATCATTATTATGCATAATCTAAATGACAATTATGTATAAATCATTATTAATTTTCTTTTTCAAATGACATTCAAATTTGTCATTAACTTAATTTTAATATAAGTGATGATATATATTGATCATTAATAAAATGATGTTAATTTTTTAATATAAGAAAAAATAGAGATGAATAAAAAAATTATTCTTTTATTATTTTTGAATATTATACTCATTTTCTCAATATTTTTCCTAGGTTTTCTATATTTTTCATTTACTTAAATATAAAAATAATATTATACTATTATTTTTTATATTATTCCATACTATACATAATTATAAATTTTAATATTTTATTTCATTCAAATTATTGATACCTGCATTATATTAAACATAGTCTTTCATAATTGTATTTTATAATATTATATTTTTCCCCTTATTATACTTTTTATAATACTTTTTACAGTATAATAATATTTTGTTATATTTCTTTCTCATACATTTTTTATAATATTTTTTTACACTACTTTTTTTCATATTATATATTTTTTACACTAAATATATTATTTTTTTCAACCCTCATTGTATATTAACAAATATTATATGATTTTTAATTTATTTTAAATTATTAAAAATATTATTATAAATTATAATATCCTAAGCTTATTTTTCTTTAACCTCATTTTTTATAATAATTTAATATTAATTAAATTTTTGTCCAACCGCAACTAAGCGTTTCATGTGTTAAAAATGAAAAATCATTTAGCCCACATCCAAATCAAACAAGTGAATATATATATATTTCACAAATTTAAAATTTAAATATAATATAATCACATTTTAAGCAAAATAAACCTTTACTTTGCTTAGCATTTACATATTAGGTAGTTGATATCAATAGATATTTAGGACCACTTCCTTTAGACCAAATCTGAATTACTCTTCTTCTTTTTTTGGTGAGATTTTCTTTTTAGACAAGCACTTGCTTCTATAATGGTAAAAGAAGAAATTATGGCTAGAGGGGAGAAGAAAAAATTACCATGGTAGAAACAGTGACAGTTGAAAAGAGAGGGGTTAGGTGAACTGGAGAGAAAATGGAAAGATGAAGAAAACGAAAGAAGCAGACGCAAGATCTAGTTTAAAAAGCAAGGAAGGCAACTTTCAAAAAAAAATTGGATAACAATTTTCTCCAACCAATTATATTTATCCACATGGCAGTGTAATTTGACCACCCAATCATGTGCCGCCATGTGGATAACTTTTTATTTGCGTGTCGAAGTTAAACTTTGACCTTGACATGTTGATTAGCAATCATGATCCTTTTTGTTTATTTTTTTTAAATTTGCAGGTCATGGTTGCTTACAAATAAAAAAATTTAAGCAATAGTGACCCTTTTTAATTTTTTTTATCTAAGCAAACGTGACCCCTTAAAATTAAAAAAAAATGCATATAGTATATACAGTGAAAATCCCAACACTCTTAGCCCTATTTGGTATGAATAAGAAAAGTAAGAAGAAAAAAAATATTATGTATAATGTCTATTTTATCTTTATAATCATTACTCAATTATTATTTAACATTATTTATTAATTATTATTCAATTATTGAAAATAAGGACACTAAAGTCATTTTTTAATTCCTAAAATTACCTTTTTTCTTTTCTATTTTTGCAGTTTTTTTTTGTACCAAACGAACTCTTAAGACCAGTTTGGATGATGCTTAAAAATTGATAATGCAATCTTATTCTCTAAAAAAAGTGTTTAGTTAGAAGAAATCACAATTTTGGCAATTCTTTACCAACAATGGTTTACGTCAATTGTATTGTACGAATCTCTCAAAAAAATCAAGTTAAGATGGGACAAAGTCGATTTTGCCCTTGCCTTTCAAATATTAATAGAATTGTTTTGGATCTCCATTGTTTATTGTTGTACTTGCCAGATCTACTATTGTGCTTCTTGAAGCTACCGAAGAAACATCCCATTATGCTTGTCAAATCTATTATTGCTCGCCATCATCTGGGATCCATGCAACCAAATTGAGTAATATTAATTTTTTTAAAAAAAGTGCTGTTAAAATTATCTATAAATTAAGAATTAAAAGATTCACTTCTTGCTTTGCGATAATGATGATCTTTCTTCCAACCTCAAGGGTTTATGGAGATTTCAGTGAAGTTATATTTAAAATAAAATGGAGCAAATGTGAAATCAAGTGACTAAGTAATATGAAATGGAGCAAATATAAAAGCTTTAGCTTTAAATCAATCAAAATAAGTGGTAGTGGTGAGGAAGAGAGATAACGATAAGAATAACAATAAGCTATTCAGAGGAACATTAAGGGTTTGAAAATTTTAAATTATATTTTAATTTTTTTAAGAAAGATATTTTTGTCATATTATCCTCTAAGTTTTCTCTTCTTATATTATTTTTATGTAACTAAATAAACAAAAGTAAAAATATTTAATTTCTTTCTTATGTCATATTAATCATTACTAATGCAATTTCTTTTATCTCAATTTTTTTTACAATTATGTTACTAATGGTTTTATAAAATAATTAATATTAAATAATATTATTTATTTTATGTCTATATAATGTAAATCATTCAGCCTGTATAATATAAATAGTCTCTAAAATCAAATCATTTGAGAAAAAAAAAATAAATTAAATCAAACCAATCGCAATGTAATATCGACAAAGTCAATGTTCTACAAAATTGATGGGCTCCATTCAATATCCTTTGGACACCCTAACACTAACATTCAATATTTTAAAATCTAATATGTAATATCTCTGCCAGAAACATTTTTAAAAACAATAAAAATTATATTTAAAAATTCATATATTAAAAATTTTATAGTAAAAGATTTTAAAAATTAAAATTATTTTAAATTTTATAATTACTATCAAATTTTAAAAATTTTATTATTAACTTTAAAGAATTTATTACTAAATATATAAAGATGTTGAATATTTTTATGTTCAATGAAAATTTTTTAATTTAATAATAAATCTCTTAAAATGATTATAATTCTTAAAAATAATTTTAATTTTTAAAATTTGTTATAAATTCTATAAAACCTAAATTATTAGATGTAATTTTCATAAAAATAAATCCTATACGAAGCATATGGACATAGATCCTCTCGATTGTCGCGTTCGTTCATTGCCTGTCAATTACTGCAATCTTCTCTGTTTGTCTCATCTTCTGGTTACCATTGTAACATATGTACACCTTCTCAAAACTCACCGTTTCATACTAGTGAAACGATGCATTTTAGATGGTTAAAATGGACGCTTACCAATCTAACTTTCATGTGTTTCCTGTTGCATTGTCGATGAACCAATCAGAAAACAACCATGGGAGATCTCAAATTCAAAAATCACTGCAAAGGAAGAACGCATGCAAACATAGGGAATTGGAAGGCCTTAGAATCAGGTTTCTCTTGCAAGCGGTCATGGGAGATCTAAAAAACACAGTGGATGCATGAGCTTGGTTTTTTTAGGGTCTGATTTATGGTGATTTGGCCATAGGACCATGATGGAAGGTTTGGTTTTGAAACCCGTGAAACCTGTTAATTGTGTTGGCACCTTGTTGATTGAATTTGTCAGACTGGGGTAATGTAAGCTTGTTGCTTTGATTAAGGATAATTTAGAAGTCATGTTGGAAATCCCCTGGCAGCTTGTTGCTTATTCTTCCATGCCATGGACTGCTCTTGTTATTGTTATTGTTGACTTACATTGGATTGTAAATCAGTGTTATAACTATTGACCAATTTGTTTCCCCACATTTACAATATTTCTAGCATCCCTTTGGAAAGTAATGCATGTTTTGAGAAGATTACAAAAAAGGAATAAAAGGCCTTCCCCAATGCAGCTAGACCATAATATTGATACATAACCCACCTTTAGTTTAATAATGTAAGTAGAAAAATTTTATAAAATTTGAAAAAGAACATCTGTTTATTCTCATCATTGTGCAATTTGCCACTTAATTTTAGTACATCATCACCTTTCTAATGAGGAATAGTAGAGAGATATACAACACTTTGTGATTGAAATACCTCATTTTCAATTCTTTTTCCTTTTTTTTTTGGGCTATGCTTGTGTTTTACTTTGCTTAAAAGACTTACTCACCAGTTGACATTTTCTTGGTAAATGTTATAGTACCTATTACATATATATATATATATACACACTACCTTATGTCTGACCCTACATGTTGGTTGTTCAAAACTCATTGTCAGCAACTATTGATCTTTCCCTATTATACACACACACACACACACACACACACACACACACACACACACACACACACACACATATATATATATTAATAGCTTAAGAAAGCATCAGTGGTGGATTAGCAATTGTGGAAACTCTACTATAGGTGGGAGTCCTTGCATTGTATAAATTATAATTGGCATTGGTACAAATGCTTGTTATTTGGAACCAACTAATGCTATTATCAAGTGTCAGGGTCTTGGATATTATAAAGTGTTAGTGGACTTGTCACCTCTTACAGATAATAAATATGCTTGTTTTGAGTCTTGGTTCCATGGTTAATGTAACCATTATAATCGTGATTGAATATGAGTTGACTTATATCACTAAATAGTAACATTGGATGTGGATATATCTTGTAATATGAGTTCACTTATTTTGTTCTTCATAAGTTTTACATCAAAGACAAAAATGCTTATGGCTAGTTAGTCTTACATATCAAATATGGCATTTCTTGCATTACTCTATTACATATCTTTCTCTTTTTTTTTTCCTTTTTGGGCCTCTGGGTTATCCCTAAAAAAAATATCGAAAAACTCTACTTATTGGATTACTTATGTATTGTGAAATATGTTTTGAAGCATGGCACCAAGTTCTAGATCTATTTTGAAGTGTGGCTTTTTCACTAAGTAATGCATTTGTTTTAAATTATGGTACCAAGTTTTGAAGTGTGGAATTTTCACCAGAGTTTTGCAATTGTTTTGTACTTATAAAGTTCAAGATGCAGGTTTCAAATTTTGTGACTATTCAAGTTTTAAGATTGAAGTTCCAAGATTAGAGCTACTTTTAGAATAGGAGTGAAAGTGTATAGTTAAGGAGATATAAAACTGTAATGAATATATTATTAGCTTGTAAAGTGTATGATTAGGAATGAAAGCATATAGTCAAAGAGAATGCTTTATATATTGTTGACTTGTAATATAGTTAGAGAGATATAAAATTATGCATGCTGTACATAGTTCTTTTAAAAATCTTTTATGAAGATATATAATAAAAAAAAGATATAATGATGCATGGTAATTTTGTTTTCCATTTTTTTTCTAAGAAGAGCAATGGATTAAAAGATATAATGATGCATGGTAATTTTGTGAGACCAAAAATTGTCATTTATAACCATAGATAATTGTTTCTTTGCTAAATTAGCCTCATATTATGGAATTGAGCATTTCATCTTTTTGTTGAAAGCTGAATTTTATATGTTATTGGCTTCATGTATGCTTTTTTAAATGAATGTCCTAGTGTGCAGATAATTACTTGAATAAGTTAATAGTGCCAAAGTCCATACACATTGTGATTCTTTAGTTCTCTTGTTTGATCATTCACTTCAATAATAAGGGTCATGGATCAACAAGAACCATGGCTTAAGTCTTAAGTATGGAGTTTCAAGAATCAAGTTTCTTATTTGAAGAGCACTTGAAGTTTCAAATTTTCTTGTTTCAAGTTTCAAAGGACAAAAATAAATGGGGCATGTGTATCATTGAATTGGATTGGACATTTTAAATACTTTGAACCTGTACACAAAAATTGAGTTAGGGAGAATGGTTTATGTTTCTTTTTTTTTTTAATTGTAAATAAGCTTTAGAATAGGTTGATATTGTACATTACAGGGCTTCATCATACTCTATATCAAAAATTCTATTTTCAATAAAGTGTATTTTTCTTGCAATAAAGTGGTGTATATCTATTTTTTTGTCATACACTGTATCAAAAATTCTGTTTGTAATAAAGTAGGGCATTTATCTCGCATACTTATATAACAAAACACATACTTGTGTACTGACCATAAATTATACAACAAAAAGATAGTTTGTAACATCTTCATTACAAAACACATATTGATCAGTCTTCATTGTTGATAAGATTTGTAACATCACCACATAAGTCGGATATTTCAAGTGACTGTATAGGATGATCATTTGGGGCCTATATTGTGAGGGAAAAAAAATTAGATCATCTAACTTTCATGTAAGGAGAAAAATAGTTCTCACTTAAACTTACCATCAAGTAGCTAGTAAAATTACTAAAACCAAATTGTCTCAATGTATCTTCATTATCCTTCAAAACAATTGGAAACATTAGCTTCTTCCTTTGAAAACTCATAAGTAGACTAATTAAAGGGTTACTAGATTAACTGTACATACCATGGATTGTGAAGAGTAAGAAACATTGACATTAGGGGAAGCTATTGGATTGGGTAATTTATATTGCACTTGACTTTAAGCAGTAACGTGGTCCTATAAGAAAAATAATAAAATTTGACTTTTTCATTTATTATCACATAAGTCATCTAACTAAACGGTAATAAGTGTAATTTTACATGCCTTGAAATGTTAAATGTAAGGCATACTAACACTTGAGGAAGCCATTGGAAAGGATACTCCATATTACACCTGACTTTGAGCAATGACAAGAACATAAATAAAGAATAAAAAATATAAAACATTGGTAAAGAAGTATATTCTTATAAAGGGTTACAAGTATAATTTTACTTACCACAGAATGTTATTCACTATGTGAAACTTTGGCATATTTAACTTTCTTTTTCCTCTTTAGTTGACGCTTAACCCAACCAATTTCACATTTTGAACATTTTGTTCTTTATCTGTGCTTAAATCTTTTTGCTCGAGCTATGCATTCAGTGCTACCAACATTCACTGTGGAAGCACCCAAGCCATGGTCCATACTTATTTGCTTGTTACAAATCTTTTATACCTGCTTACCCAAATCAATAATAACTTTACATAGAAACAAAAATGCTCCTTGATTGCCAGATACTTTAGTTGCTATCCTTATAAGCTCAGGACAAATTTCTCTATAGCATTGAGTGGAGTCCAACCAAGCATCTCCTTTGACAACATTTCCCCCAACATCATGTATAGTGTCATTTCTTGCTTCTTTTGTCTATCTCTTTAAAATATACTGTTGAGGCACTACCTTGATATTCATGACACTAAACACTTTCAATGCATGGAAACATAATATACCCATGATCTCAAAGTGCTTATAAGAGCAAGAAATAGACTTTTGCTCAAGGTCAAATGAAACCTTTCATTCTCTTGCTATATGGTGGGCCATGATGATGACATAATTGATCAATAAAGGAGTCTTACTCCTATGCTTTACACAAGTAGCGTCGTATTTCTCCCACTCTTTTTAGAAAAGGTTAAATATAATAGAGGTGTAAATCTTTGCCAATATGGGAGAGTATTAACTCTTCAATCGTGGTAATTTTTGGCGGTCTTCAAATTCACACTTCAACTCTTTATATCGCTTCTCGTCTACCACTTTTTCAAAGCACTTGAAGAACTTCACGATGTCCAATATCACATTTATACAACTTTTAATTATTGCATTTACGCTTTCACTTAGTTAAGTGTTCCGTATACCTAGTGTGAAAACTCTTTTCATATGACAAGCTGCCCATTTTTCCCTTATGCTATACATATGGCTTAACCAAGTATTCTCATGCATATCATATTTGTGAAGCAAGTTGCTCCAACCTTCCTCAAATTATGCTTCTTCTTCATACTCATACATACACTTCCTAAGGTCAGTTAGGAAATCAGATTCACTCTTCATCAAATTGCCTAGGTGCTTAACGCCATTTTGCATCAAGTGCCATGTATATAATCCATAATAAGTGTTAGGCATAACCTCTCTAAGTACTCGTGTCATGACTTTATCTTGATTAGTAAACACAGTTTGAGGCTTTTTTTACTTGTGAGCTTTTAAGAAAGTTTCTAAAAGCCACTTGAATGACTACTGATCGATAATGGTTGAATCCTGTAAATATTGCAAACAGTCTATGTGCACAATTAGTGCAATGCGTTTGTGTCAAGAGTAATAACATCACCAAAATACCTATAATCAATAAGTACCCTTGCATTTGCCCAAAACATATTTGTTATTTATTTGTCTGAATCCATTTGATATGCATAGTAGAAGGATGGATTTCCATTGATTTTCATTGGAAGTATTGCATTAGACAACCTGCTTCTCTGTATACAAGCTCCTTCACCTTTTAGTCTGAAAATAGTTTTTTTATCCAAATGAATATAGCCAAGATTATTTTTTCCCCTAACTTCAATACTCATCAAATCAAATGTCTCTTTGTTGAAGGCCGGCATCATCTGCCAACTCAATTTGATGGCATTGAACTTCTGAAATATTTCACTAAGATGGCAACATATAGGTTGTTTCTAGAAGATAAAGAATGTGATTATGTTCTTCCATAAAGTCATGCACCTTAAATTTTTCATCTATATTGATGATTCCTAGCCTTGCTTGGCAGTTAGTTCTGGTCTCATGTTGTAGATTAATTGTCTTATTATCTCTTTTGTCTACCCTTCACATATCTTTTTTACAGCAAACAAACCTAGCTGTACTAACTGTTTGTTTATCTTTTTTGCTTTTATTGACATATTATTTTTTAACTCCAAATCCAACTCTCCTTCCATACTCCATCCAAAACTTTCAAGCAACATCTAAGTTATCAAACATCATTTCCAATGTTGGCTTTCCATCAACTTTCATATTATATCAATAAACCTAAAATGAAAAAAATTAAAAATATAAAAAAAATCATAACAATAAATCAATTTTGGGTGTTATTCTTTTTATTACAAATAAATAATATATTAGTTCCTAGCAATAGTATTTGTATGTGCAAACAAAGATAAAAATACTTGCTACTTTAAACAAATATGAGTAAAGAATATATGTAAGTGAATGACAATAAAATAAGTAGGAAATAAAAAATAAAGCATGGGTTATTTCAATCATTTTTAAAGTAGAAACATCATCAAGAAATTAAAAATTTACCTTTCAAACAAGTCTACAACAATTTTTCTTCCCAAAAGAAAAATGGTGATTGTTCCCCAACTATTTTTACTCTGCTATCTTCCAAGAGACAAAAATGGCGCTAGCTTTTCTTATGGTTTCGGAGGTCCGAGAAGGTATCCAAGGTCCAAACCCACGTGAGCTAGAGTATCAGCTCACAAAACCGCGCCATAACAATTTCAGAGAGAACACTAAATCACAATGGCACGGGTTAGTGGCGCCAACTTTTCTAAAGCCACGAAAAATGGAGCCAAAAAATGATTAGAGCATCGAACAACTAATTTCTTGCCTCATTCCTTCCAAAACGGTGCCTGTCCAGCATCTGAAATCTGCCCTCTTAAAGTGCACTGTTTTGGGAGTTCGGAAACGGTGCGTTGCGTCAAGTTCAGGGGCTCCAAGTTGTCCACTCAAAATGCTGGCATTGGATGCGCTGGACGGTGGATATTAAGGCACTTGACTGGGCAATTTACCAGACCGCAATAGAGGGTCTGCTTCGGAAGCATACACTCTTCCAGTCCGCACTATTAAATGCAATCATCAACCCTTGTGCCATCCAATTTTTTTAATTTATTTTTTGTCATAAAGTTCCTTTTTTTTCTCTCTCCTCCTTTTAGTTTAACTTTGCAAGAGACACGAAACAAAATGAGCAACCAACACCAACCAACATGAGCAGATCCATTCTCGTTCCAGCCAGTCACTCGCTTCTGTTTCCCCAGCAACTGTGCGCGGTGATTATCGTTTTCTTAATGTTAAGATTTTGACCTTTTTTTTTCCCTTCTCTTTTCGGAAATTTCGTTCAAGCTTCATTATGATTCTCTGCTCTCTTCAGAGTTCGGGTCCCTCCTTGACCTATGGATCTTTTTCAAATTATTTCATCCATTTATATTTTGTTGAGTTTCTGATTGGAACCAATAGGCAAATTCACGATCACTGAAACACTTTGTGCATGAAATGAGCGGTCTATTGTCTCCCATGTCTCTTCCTGCACCAAAGCAACTCAAATTCACCTCTAGATATGTTAATGGGTCAGTCAGGGAGTCAGCTACGTATCTAGATGAAACTCAAAAGGTAAATATCCCCCTTCATTCTCTCTCTTTGATGATGATCATTTTTTTTTTCCAATTAACTAGTAATGGTTCTATATTCAGATAATACCCATCGGCCAGTTATCAACAAAGAAGCAAGTAGCTGTAGGACAAGCTGGAAAACTTTGGAGGCGGAAGATAAGTCACCATCAATGGCTGATGCAGTTCAAATGGAAGTGGTAGAAGCCGTGGAAACTCTCAGAATGGATCAAGCACAGCGATGATTAGCCAAAAGTACAATTAGTTTCACAAGAACATTCGCAGCGATATTTCGCACAGCTTCTAATCTACAGCAATATTGCAATGGTCAGTGATTTCACAAAAACATGGACAGATAAGTGTCTGATTAATATATAATACAATCATTTTGTATGCAAATCATTTAAAATTCATTCTGTTCAAAAGAATAGAGAATGGAAATACAGTTTATAATGTCATTTATGGACTCATGTTGTATTAGTGCTAAACCACTGAGCAGGTCAAATGCAAATCATTACTGCTAACTTATGTTGTATTAGTGCAGTAGCTGATTATAGTTGGTTATAAAATTTGAACAATCTACCATGGGCCCTAGATCTGTCTGTTGGGAGTATTGTGCATGATTAAGCGTATTAAAGATGTGCAGGTCTACACATCTGATTTGGACAATTTAGATCTTTTTTTATTTTTTTAAAATTTTATTTTTTTTTAATTTTAAAAGATACAAAATATAAAATAAAATTAATTTTTTAACTATACATTTTTATAAAAATAATAATCTAAATAAAATATATATAAAATTTGGACTATCCAAATTTTATTTAAACAGTACAAATTACAAATCACATCTCAAGATGTGCAGAAGGGCAAGAGATCCAGATCCCATTTATGAGTGTTAAGGTGATGATAATTTATGACCGATAGTCTTTATTTTTTGGCAGATAGATGGGTGCGTTTCCCATTGAAGGTTATAGATAAATATTAAAATTATTGAATATGCAAAAGGGAAGGAAGTAGACTTATCTATGACCAAAGAAGAAATGCACCGGACAAGGTTTGAATTTTGAAACAGGTTGGTTAACATTAATGGGTCTATGTACAATAAATAAAAACATACGTAACTAATTGGAACTTGTGGATGTCAGCCACATACTCTGATTGGAACTCGCATTGGAATGCATTTTTAAGTTTTTAGCTTTTTCCAACCAGCTTGTGTTTTATTTTTGTTTTCAATTTAGTCGTCATCTTTCATTTATATATAAAAATATATATAAATTAAACATTCCGTGCAATGCACGGCTACTCATTAACAATGGGACATGGTTTGTGGATTAATGACCTAGAATATTGCCTCGACGGTTTTTCAACTTACAACCTTTAGTTCACATTAAAAGGTTCAACCACGCCTCTGGGCAAATTGTATCCTTCAATTACCTGCACACTATCTTAAATGTTCGTGGATGATTGTAGTGGCTAAATTAGCTTTGAGGTCGTATGATGGATTGAATTTTCATAGACATCGTGTTGTCATGGAAAGCCCAAGTATTTTAACATAAATACATGTATACTCCCCATGCTATTATTGCAACTATAATTTTAGAATATCAAATCCAAACCGGTACAATTGGTTCTATCCGAGCCAATATCTTACATGCTAACAAATGTGTAACACAATCCAGTGAGACTGGGATGGGGGAACATAGAAGAAAACTTAAATCCCCTCCCAAATAATAGAAAATCTCACTCAAGGGACAATCACTATATGCAGAAAGGATCCAAACGCCGACCAACTCTGAAATCCCCCACTCACTCAGCTGGTAACAAACAAGCTCACCCCTAATTCCACCAGCCCTTGCATCATGGTTTTTTATCCACCCCTCTAGTTTGGCTGATGACATATGGTTAGGTCGGTTTGTGTAAATCAGATCTACAGGCGTGTAATGAATATCCTTATGAATCAATCACCTTCATACTCTCACAAAAGAGCAGCCAACATTGCCCCGGCATCTGTCAATGCTGCAGGTGCACTGGCTGGTTGAGCCACTGGAGACATTGGTCGCACTTGTGTTGGCCCATGGGATGTTGATGGTATACTAACTAATTGTTCCTTGATGAACTCTTTCAACCTGCACACCAGAGATTACATTCATTTGTAAAAGCTGTGGAACCTATTGATAGCATACAGAAATTAAATCACATACTCAAAGGTTAGTGTAGGGTCCCCTGAAGCAACTGTCATTCGCAACTGCGTTCTATCTGCTGGATCCGTTTCAATTCGTATCTGAGCATCATTTCAGTATTAAATCAACTATATCCCACAAGTTCAATAAAAACTATGAATCATTTCCATAATTTGAACTTAAATGTCATTCTCTAAAGTTATTTAATGGAAAACTGGCAGTAAAACTAAATCAGCTGTTTAAAGTTGACACCGGAAAATAAAACAGCAACTATGCCAATTTGCTAATACTTCTCCAGGAGAAAATCCTTTCCCCCATCCCATTCCTGTCCAAACAATGGAAGCACTATGCGAATATTAAAAACAAAAACAAAAACAGAAACAAAAACCAAAAAACCAAAAATCAATACTCAAAGTACAGGAAAATGATCATTTCTGATCTGAACGCAATTGAAAATTGCCTTCTTTTTCTATTCTTTTATTTCAGATTATATCAGAATTCAAGATTATACTCCTAATAAGAACTGCAATGCTAGATGTGGTTGGACATGGATACTTACTAAACAGAGCATGGCCCTTGTAGTTTCTGAAAAGAATGTGGTGCTTCCAACAATATTGTTTGGATTAGGGTCCTAAAGCATAAAGATAGCATAAAAAATAATAAACAAATATCAGATGTAAAACAATTAAGAGAGAGAGAGAGAGAGAGAGAGAGAGAGAGAGAGAGAGAGAGAATTATGTATCATACAAGCCCGGGGCAAATTGCCAAACAGTAACTATTGAATAAAGTTGCCATTTCAAGAAGTGGAAGTGGCCTAACACCTCTAACCTGCAAAATCAATAAGATGAGTCTACAACTTCAAAGCCAGAAGCACCAGCAAACCAGTACATGACATAATTTACTGTTGTTGAATTGAGCATTCTCAAAATCACATAAAATTGGCAAACATACAAAATTTAACTAATACTTCATTAAGAGTATATAAATACAGAATACATACTACTTCTTGAAGCTTCAAAGGTGGTCCAGAGAGCGATCTCCATTGAGGGAAAAATTCTTCAGCAGACACAGTTACAGGATGAAGAAATTTATTTAGAACGGCTGGGAGGCGAAGTTTAACATTGACCTAGTAAAGGACACAGAAATAAGCAGTCACGCATGTTAACTAGTGTTTCATAGCTTTTGCACATTAAAAAAGCTAGACCCTCCCTTTAACTACACATAAGATCCATTTTCCCCCAAACTAACCATTAAATTTTAAAGCTCTTATCATTATGATCATATTTGTATAATTTCAATTTCATTAGTAATGAGGAGCATCTCTGACATTTCAAACTGCAGTGCTTTTGAACAGACAATTTAGATGTAGCAATTTCCTCTAACCAATCGAGTTAAAGATTGTTAAGCAACACGCTGGACTTGTTGACAAACATCTCAAGAAAAAAATTTTGTGCCAATAATATAAAGTGGTCAAATTCCATTTTTTCTTTCTTGATTGATTAGAACATGATCAACTTTGTCAGGAATTGAACCCATTGGCGGGAAGTTCCATCAATGACATGTAAAATTGATACGTAAACCACAAGTTTAAATTTATGTACCATATCGTTACCAAACTTGTAGGAGAAATCAAGCACAGCCACATCCCTGCTCGGGTGGAGATTAATGACTTCAAGTGGGCATTGCACCTATGCCATCAAAAGACAAGGAAAAATGTAGACAGATCAAACAAAATTAGAAAGAAGTAAATAACAGAAACAATGGATTTACCTGTGCCCGGGGAGGTATAGTTTCTGGAACTAGTGAGAGCTCCATCTTCAAATGAGAGGGAGGTAATATTATAGCTTGAACAGAGACAAGCGGAGAAGTATTTTTGTTCCCCAAGAAAAGAATAAGTCGGCCATGATGAGCTCTCCATTCTGCTTTGATACCAATCTGTTCATATATATAGATTAAGAAGTTGGAAATTTGCAAAAATAATAAACCTGAAATACGACAAAGAGTTTTTGCTATAAGTAAATTGCAAAGTGTATATGATTGAAGTTGAACAAAATACTAGAGAGAATTGTAGAAAAATGAAGATATTACCTGAATAAAAGGATCCTCATATAGAACGCCACTATCCTTCGAGCACAAAGCATGAAACCTTTCTTCAATATTTCCAACGGGCTGCACACAAGTGAGGTGCAATTCATCTTTCAATCATAAAAGCTTATTGGTGTCAAGTTGTAAAATGCCATGCTAAATGATCTATCACAAAACTGTATTTATTCAAGCAAAGCAATCGTTTTGGTGTCAAGATCAACAATGCGGTTCAACTAGAAATTGCATTATTTAAATGAAATAAATAAATAAGCATAAAAATAAGTAAAGTAGTATATATATATGAGGCTTTAATAGAATTTAGTAACGTTCCATTAACACATTGGGTGAAACAAAAAACCTCACTACTAATTTTGGTATTAAAATCATTAGAAGTACCTGCACAGAATTGGCCTGCGCTTCAGCAGGTACTATGGCTCTGGCTTCAGCTTCATTACCTTCCAATCCAGTATAAGTGCTCGGCTGAGGGTGCACAGTGCTACTGGGAGGGCCTTCAATAGCCAATGGACTCAAGAGATCACCAAGCAAATCTGCCGAGGGAGGTTTACAATCTACTTTTCCATTTTCCTGGGATAATATTTGATTTGCTGAAGTACAATCCTGTTAAAAAATATTTCAGTATTAAATTGAGAAGCAATGGGCAGAAACAATTATTATGTCAACAAAGATATACCGTAAACAATTCTAATGTTAACCAATAAGATACTACATAAAAAGAAAAAAGCAAAAAAGCATAGAGCTGCGTGCGGGAACTAACTACATCACTGCTAGTGCTGGAGCTGGGCATCTTTGGAAGACTAAGTTGGCTGACAGGTAGAGTTCCATTAGCAGGACTTTGGTCTGTTACAACCAAGGCATTTGATGTCTGCGATTGCTGCTGGGCTCGGAACTTAATGGCACTTTGCTCAGCAGTATCAATTTCAGTATCTTCAGCCCTTTTGATCAATGCAGACTGAATTTGAAGAAGTGTTATTAACCCATGAATATTTACCTTTAATCAATACCATTGATGACTTATGTAAAAGACAATTGATCAAACATGACTATGAACAACTAAGTTGCCTCTGAATTAATATTGCAAAAATACCTTTCGTTCAGGGAATTTAGGCATTTCAGCCAAAATATCCATTAGGGTATCACCTTTCCTACTCAACGCAATATATTCAACAGCTCGTTGTTGTATCTCAACTTCAATGCAGCTCTCATATCTAAAAGCATGAGAATATGGGTTAGAACCAAAGGCATCATTACAAATTATAGACGTCTCCATGACAAATGAATTGCAGAGGTAAATCTCACTTTTTAAATATTGCCCATATCTGATTCTGTAGTTCAGGGTCTGGTGGTTGAGTGTGCATCAGGATTTTAGCATATGTTGATAGAAGAATAGGAATAGTGGAAGTCCTGAAAACAAAGCAAGTATCATAAAAAATCTAAGGCTAAATGGAACAAGTCTAAGAATAAATTGAGATAATTTCTGATTCCCCTTACGATACAGCAGGAAGCTTCTCGTGTATAATGCTAAATATTTCCTTTGGACTACAACCTGGTCGTCTTGCTAGGTGTCCAAATTCTCCAAGTATATATGCACTAACCTGTTGCAGTGTATGAAAATGAGCAGATAATAGACTAATATTTGACTAAAATCAGACGTCTTCCCTTGCCATTTGATAACATAACAAATAAATTGATCAGTGTGAATGAACCAATAATGTTAAGAATTAACAAAGAGTTATTCATAAACATTTGCAACACTCCTCAACAAATTATATGTCTGACCGCAGTGGACCCCCTATGACAACGATTTAACTATTTACTTCCCCAGCACTGACCTCTCTCTTTTAAAACAATTTCAGTAGCAGAAAATTTTGAACTAATTATAAAGAAAAGCATTCAAAAGGTGATTTGGATAGAAATTAAACACTCCTTCTCAGAACTCATAGTGAGAGTGCTAAACTGTATTCTCAATGGATGAAAAGCTGAGGCCAAATCACAGAACTTTGGTGTGCAAAGCTTTGATTTTTTTGCCTGTGATCACAAAAGACACTTGATCTAGCAGTTTTTTGCAATATAATTTGGCAGATGTTGGATTTTTTTTTTTTTTGGTTACCGATTCTGGCTTCCTTGAGAAAAATATATATTAATGTTTCATTTACTCATTCTGGATTCCTAAGGAAACCTGTTACACTCATCATACTCTCATGGGTAAATGCCTCCCATGCATGGCTTTAATCATTGAATCACACATGAACAGAGTAATCTCATCTACCCCCACTGATATTGCTCAGAGCCTTAGACAATCACTAAATAGTAGTCAAAATACACATACCTTAACCATTGTCTCATGTATGGCAGGTTTGTCAAGATACTCTCGAGCCTTTGCTGCTGCATAGGGCTGGTCAAACACATGAAAGCTTGACTGAGTGATATATCTACAAAATAAGCAGTTAATTAATAGCTAGAAACTGCAAAATCACCTGAAGATCTTCATTGTTTGTAACAAATTGCACCACACGAAACCAGATATCATCACTAATAAAATCTCCAGCCTTGTCAATAAGTTGAAGAATTACATCAACATACCTGCACAAAACAGAGATGGTATGATATCAACATACATAACAGCAACAATAAATCACTTCGTTAATGGTAGTAACTTCCATGCTACTACACAGGTCTATTTTATCATACCATGCATTCAGATCCCCCCCCCCCCCCCAAAAAAGTAAAAAAATAAAAGAAAGAAGCCAGTTACAGTCAGGTCATAAATTTTTCGTATAGCCAACAAAAAGCTTTTTCATTTACAAGAAAAAATCATATTATGAAGAGAAAAGAAAAAGAAAAGAGTTTTACTTTAGGGTGTGTTGGTTTGGGAGAAGATATTAAATCTGTTTTAACTATAAAAGTACTCCAGGTCCTTCTCCTTGGTCTATTGAGAGTAAGAGCATATACAATGGAATTGTCTTTTTATAAAGAAAATTTATTAAAGACCATATACTATGGATGTAACCTTCCCTGAGTCGTCTAAAATTAGAAGCCATATGCACATGAGTTACAAAAGCCAATAATTAATTTTCAGCAAGTATATTTTGTATTGATTGTCTATCCTGATAATGTAAATTCATTTCTGATATATAGTTCCAGTCGTATGCTCTTTGTCAGTATTAATCAATATCTTCATTTTCAATATAATTATGTTTAGCTAGGTCATAAGTGATGCCAACAGCTGAAGAAAATCCCAGGTTGCTCTACTCCAGATGTCAGTATACTATAGCAATTTGGACATATTGCATTACCAAGAAAGATCAGGAGCAAACTTCTCAGCAAGAATAGCTGCTTTTAGTGACAATTCCTCTTGCATTGCAAATTCTGCTGTGTTGAGATACTACAAAACAGTTGATAATCCAGTGCAATGATTATGCAAGTCATATGTAATCAACTGGTTCATTTTCTTTTCTCTTTTTCTTCCTTTTTTTTTTTTCCTTTTTCTTTTTTTTTTTGTTTGGAGGGGGGGGGGGGTTGTGAAAGTATTACAATTAGATTTTTCAAGATCACATGAACCCATCTGGATCAAGCTCCATACCTGCAGCAGTTCCTCAACTATATCCTTCGCATTTGAAACATCGCACATGCCATAAAGCAAATCAAGAGCTCGCCTCCGGATACTGAGTATAAATTGACAGCAGTTAGAAATACTAGTAAAATAATAAAAATATGACATTAAGGACAAAGAAGCTAGCTCTGTATAAGACTAGTAATACAAAAGCAACATAATTTTTTAACCAACTTCTCAACAACACATGATAATACTACAGCTAAAGCAAGAAGACTCATTAAAAAAAAAAAACACACATCTCTAACAATATCTCTGACAGAATAAATTGTTAATCAAGTGACAGGTGGGATTAAGCACAGTGAGAGCTAGCAGCCTAATGCATTGTGTGGTCAGCCCAAATGTGGCATGTCATGCGAGGATCTTCAGCTAAAGGAAAATAGGGAACTGCAACAGCAGTAGATAATCCCTGTTTGGATGGTAATGGATTATCATAGATCCTTCAGTATTATTGGACAGAAATTTGGTAGTTCAATGCATATAATGTACATCACTTGAGAACTTTAAATCATTAAAACTTATTAATACAGGGATAATTAATTATTACAGTCTGTGTGAATTGGATTTGTCATAAATTATTAATTGTCAGCAAATAGGAGGACACTTGTAACCTGATGTCCGGATCCTTCAAAGAGGTAATAATCTGAGCCTGATGTCTCTTTATGATATCTTGCACATCTGTAACCATCAGCATCCTAGTCATATTTTCCTGCACCGGAATAGAATGTGTTACAAACCACCACACTGCATTCTGGCTGTCAATGTAAGCCTTCTGAACTATGATACAGTGAGACTTGCTACTGAACCCCCCCCTCCTCACACTGCCCGCGCAGCCCCTCCTCCCCAGGGGTGGTGGTGGTGTGGTGTGGTGTGGGTACACAAAAAAAAAAGAAAGAAAGAAGGGTAAAAGCAGTAGTTTTTCCCAAAACTCACCAAGCCAAGATATCGAATGTTTGGTTCACGGACAGCAATAAATTTTCCAAGAAGAGCCACACATTGAGACATCATCTCTTTTTCAGCATCAAGATGCATCACCTGTAATAGGCCAATTAGAATAGAGAATATAACAAAAACACCTCAATGTGATTAAAAACCCCCCTTGATACAAGGGTAAAAAAGAAATAAAACAATAGTAGTAGTAAGGGCAGGTACGGTGCCCATTAGATGCACTGTACACAGGTGTGCCAGCAGACAGACATAGATAGATACAAGACATCCGCACTACACATGGAGGGGGTGCAGAAGAAAATACTAGGAATTAACGTTTCATTCTTCTAATTGTCTCTTCAGTGTGCAGTTATTATGTGCTAGTATGGGTGAAGAATGGCACAGAGGGCAGTCCTGCATCCATGTGGGAGCATTTATAGCTCTATTTAAGCCATGGTAACATTTGTGACTATGTCCATAATAGCATCTATTCAGGTGACTAAGCATACAAATTTATGTATATTGAAATAAATCATAAATATGAATCATTAATGTAATAAAATATTATTTTCTGCAACAGAAACATCCAAAAAGCACGAAGACAAGCTACAGCACCACAAAATCATGTCTGAGCCTTTTCAGCTTTTTTAGCCAGTTCAACCAACAAATTCATAATCAAAGGATTAGCATTCAAACATAAAAAGTCATCTGAAGTTAGATCATAAGTATGAACAAATTATTTTTGTCAATATTAGAAGACTTGCAATGAACATACCAAAGCCAGGGCTTCGAAAAGAACAGCATGTGATGCATTGTTTTTGTTCACATTTTTCACAACATCAGTGCCCATCAGTATCCTTTGTAAGACCTGAAATGATTAACTCAAAGCTCACTAAAGTTCATAATTTAAATAAAATATTTGAATATATTTTTGGGATATTACGGGCCTCAAACAATGTTCCTCTGGTATTCGGATCTTCAATGGTAGGAAAATACTGAAGAGCCCTCATTGTTTTAACCTATGTCAAACAGAAATCTGGTAAGCATTAAGGTGAACTTGCTGGATAAGATAAAAACACTAACAAATAGCATAAAGTTGATCATTCCCCACAGATGAACCACTTGTATTTAAATCATTAACTTCAAAACAAAAATGTGATTTCCACTAAATTCACTTTGTTAATGGAGATGAACTTAATTTGCCAATTAAAATCTTATTCAAGTTTACAGTATTAACCATCAAGTACTCCCATAATCCAAAAGATTACATGGGACAGCCAACTTCCAAAAAGATCTATACTAATACTGCCTTAAGTTTAAGCAGAAAGCTAAGTTTTTTGAGAGTAAAATATCAGATAGCTCACTTAACTTTACATGTTATCTAGAATAAACCACCAGACAGTACAAAATTGATAAGCATAATCAGCAAGGCAAATTTTTATAAATCTATACTAGCTCAAATGTGCTCCCCCCCCCCCCCTTCTCTCTCTTCCCCACCATTAATACACAAATATTTTGAAGGAAAATAATATTTACAAACCTGAAGCCAGGGAGATGGGATACCGTAGTAAGTGTATTCTTGTGGAACATCCTGGTTCCTAGCAAGGCGCTCTAAAATTTTAACACATTTTGGAAGACAGCTCCAATATGCCTCATGGTTGTTTGATACCAATGCAACAAAAAGACTCATAGAAGATGTCAAAACACCAAGGTCTCGTTCATCCAAAAGTTGCGCCATCCGATCCATCCTTAAATACATGGTAAAAGACATATAAGATACATTTGAAGGACAAAATTATTTAAAAAAAAAAAAAAGCAACATGACACAAATTTACCATCCATCTACATTAACAACATCAGGATTTTTCCTATACAAGCGCAGCAAACACAAAGCAGCTTTTTTTCTCACAAGTGGTCTGCAGCTGCTAGATATCTAGATCACAAAATGCAGTAACATTAATCATTTTCCACTCACGCCCACTATTTATAATAATGCACAGTTTCTTACCAGCAACTTCTGTATGTCAGGTGCTAAGGACTCAGCAAATTCTCTCCCACCAATATTTCCAACCTATTAAATAGAAGACTTAACACGGTGGCAATGAATTAAAGGTTGACAAGGTAAAAGAGTTGTTGTTGTAAAGAGATATCACAAAGTGGTACCAATGACATTTAATAAAAAATATATATATCCATGAAATCTAATTTACAAAAGATATTCAAATGAATAATATGGCTTATATGGCACAGCGTTATAAAAATTTGGACAAGTGAATATATTTCAAGATTTTGAGACAAAAATTTAGTACACATTAATCTATGACCAATTACAAATAATCTGAAACTATACTCAAATTGGAACAAAATCAAATATCTGATTGCAAGGCAAGGCATTCAAACAACTATAGCTCCAATAAATGCTTTCAGAGAGATGTATGATCCCACATGGAGGGCCTTTATTGAATCAGCTGAAAGCCATCAAAATAACATACAGCATTTATGTTGAAGAAACAAAGTTCTACTTAGAATCAAATATGCAAAAGGGAGCAGGAGAAATCTAATGTAACTAACTTGAAATATAACTATTTCATCTGACAGGCACTTGCATGGGTTTTTCTCCACAATTGTCCACAAAAAAATAGGAAGCCATAACTAAAACTTGTGATCTTTCAAAATTTACCCAATGCACAAATTAGCATCTGAAACTCTGGACCACAGAAAATTTAAGAAATTGTGTCAGTTGTGAAGACCCTAAAATCTATGAATACTTGAACCATCATGGCAAGGAATAAGAGCCATAAAGTGTGAAGATTTTGACATTTCTTTATATGATATATAGGTGTTGCAAGTCTAGATTCCCATGTAAAAGCTCCTTCATGCCACATGCATTAACAAAGGATAGCAATGCCAATGGTGAAACTTTTACTAGGTTCCTTTTTAGTGTTCTAATTTATGATATTTGGAGAAACTCCAACAGTATAATTAAATGACATTTGATCTGAATGAGAGAGTAGGTAATGAAAAAGGTTAAGAGTTTTTCCATTACCATACCATAGTCAATGCCAGACACTGGAAAGTTTCATTGCGACCAATAATATCATTGCGCACAGTATTTATTGCTAATCTCAGAAAGTCATGGTTCTCATTGAGCAGACTTGATGTTACAATGTAACCAACCTGCAGTTATATTTATCAAAATTAGAATTTCTTCTTTACCTGCCATAAATTTCCTCAGCTAGGTAAACAAGTAAATAAGCTGCAAAAACACCTTACAAGAATAGAACAAACTAAAATATAGCAATAGATCATTATAGAAAGTCGTCAAAGAAGGAATATTACTTGTTTTTCTGGATACTTTGGAGCAGATATCAGAGAAACAGCCTCCATGTGACCAAAATCCACATCATAGCCAAGCATATATATGTAAAGCATTTTCCAAACATATTTTTTTTTCTCATATGGTGTCAAGCCCTAAAGAAAGAAAGGTAAAAGGTAAATTAAACAAAAAAAATTGTCAAGACATCTGGTTTAGCAGCAACTCTGGAAGATGGGTAATGGATGAGCAGACTCTTTTGATGTTTGTGACCAAAAGCACAAGATAAGAAAACGAAGCAACTATACCTGCAAATACTAAAAAATTCTTCATAAAATTTGTCAGCTAATAGTTCCCTAAACCAAACCCCATAATCCCCGCTTCCCCAGCCCACAACAGAAGTAAAAAAACAAAGTATTTACCAATCAACATTGAGATAAAATATCTCTTTCCAGTATCACATAACTATGAGATCTCAATACAGAGGTATATAAGGAACAATTATCTAAAGAAAGTGCTATAAAAAATAAAAGTCAAGTAGAACATAAAACAGACAATAAAATCAGCTTAGGTGCTAATTTTTTTGATGATAAAAAAATAGGCAAAATATAGACGGCACGAGGACTGGATGAGGATGGACAATAGCAAATACAACAAAAAGCAATGCAGCAAAGGCAAAGGTCACATAACAGTCTGTTGCATCCAGTACTAGGACTAAACGAACTCTTCAAACTGAACAATTCTACAATTCTAGAAACAATTTTTCCAAGATCAAACGATTCTAGAAACAAGCTTAAATCCTATTGGACGTGATACAAAAACTTCAGTGTCAATAGTACAGTTTTCCACCAACATATTAGTTTACTAGTTAGCAAAAGACAATCCAAGTGACATGGAAATCAATGGACATCAATTTCTGCAACAAAATGATGTTCAGGTTTAAACTTGTAAATCCTGTTGATTTACAAGCAATGCAAACACGTAAATGAGTTTCATCTGATGTAAATCTCAACAAACTATAATAAGGATGAGAAAGCAACACCAAGGCTGTCTTCCAGGTCATAACAGACTGAAATTTACCACAAGAAACATAAATGCATTCAAAGTGGCAGAAAAGCAAATAACCAAATAAAGCAGTGGTGTGACCACAACCCCAATAATAAAAGAAACTAATAATATCCTTGAAGTTAATTCCTTAAGGACAATCCAAGTATCCAACAACCAATTGCCACAGTAAGTCTACTACATAAGTAAAATCCTCAACCTGTAATTATATTACTCTTCAAATTTAAAAATCCATTGAAATTATAAAAGGGAACAATGAACATAGTGTGAAATAAGCAAAATTTGCTGATACAAAAGAATCTCTATGCAAGGTAACCATTTCTTCTTGGGGAAAAGTAATTCTTCACGTTCATTCTCTGCCACAGCATCGCCACAAGAAGTGAACCCAAAAAGTAATTATCACTATTTTCATGTCTTTAATCTACCAAATGTGGCAAAATTATAAGGCATGGACCTGGCTTTTAGTACTATGAAAGTGAAATTTCCAGTTCAGGAGAGCTGAAATATTCAATAAACCGTTTGGCAAACATCAAATTCTCTCTAAACTAACAATTACTCTACCAAAAAGAAAAAATATAAACCCCTTGCCCTGCATATCGATGTAAAGTCAAGTGCCATTGAGGACTATGAATTTATGATTATTTTCATGACTTCACCAAGAAAACATTGAATCGAATTCTAGAGGACTTCACAAGATCTAAAGTTCAAGTTATGGGCTGACTAGACAGTAAATAGCACTACAGTCAACATTAAGTATACAAATAGCTAAGCACGAACTCATTAAATTGCTTGATCCTTGGCATTCTACATTAACCTGAGTTCTGCAGCCAAAGGGGCACAGGAATCGAATAGAATAATCGAATAGTTCAAAGCATGGACTTAATTGTACAATTAACAGGCACTTGACATTCTAGGAATCAACAGACATCTGTTCAAGTCATCCTCACTCTAACACTGTTCAAACTTAATAGTCTAATTATATACAACAAAAGTTAAAATGCCTTAAAAAACCATGCTCACCATCTGTGTATATCAATTTTGCTCAACATGACTCAGGAGTCAGAATATATCTCTATACAAACTCCTGAAGAGCTGATCCTAATACTATCAATTGATCCTATTATTTTTGGGTTTCTATTGCTCCAACATGATAATAAACCCGTAAAAGACAATCCACAATGAGCTTGATAACTTTAAAAGGCAGAACGCAATATAATTTTTGACCGTGAGAGTTACAGACGAAACATTAATAAACTCCCAGTTGAGTAGATAACTTAGTAAATAATGTGAATAAAAATGGGGTTCTAACCCACAATATTTAAGCTGTTCAGATTTTCTTAAATAGAGGAGGAGGGGGGGTGTTTGGGAAAGGTTGAAATAACCTAGTGTAATAAGGCTTGGCGGCAAAGGAATTTTCCCTCCTACTAGTGCCCATTACCAACTCGAACCAAGTTAGAAAATTTAAATTTCATTCTTCCGTTGCTCACTCACAGAAGTCAAACAACTAGACGAAACATCAACTCCCAATTAAAGAAACGTAACAAAATGAACGAAAAACCAACTTGCAGCATTAAAAAGGAATTATCTTCGGAAAACAAACAAGCCCAAAATGTGTCTATGCAGGAGAAACCCTAACTTTTTCGTTTTTGAAGCGGGTTCGGATGTTCCCAAGCTCCTTGTCAACCCGTAGCCTCTCCTGTTCTTTGTTTTGACAATTGCGGATGTCACTGATGAAAACAGAGAGACCTCTCATACCTGACAACGCCATCTCTGCTTAGATCCAGCCGGAGAGAGCGACCCTCAGCAGCCGCCGAATCTTAGATTCCCCTGGCAAAAATAGACTGAAATGTATACAATACAATGGGAATTCGAGCGAATCTTGAAGAATACCAGCTCCAATTGGAAAACGGAAACGCGCTAAGTTAGAGAGAGAGAGAGAGTACAGGCCCGTTTGATCTAGAGCGAGAAACAGTTCGGAGAGAGAATGTGGACTGAGAACAATCGAAACGGTGTCGGATAATGCTGGAACCTGGAACAACCTTCATTTACCATTAATTGCATTATTCCATTTTCCCCCTAATACTTTCTCCTCGGACCATCACAAAAATAAGTTTTTTGTCTGGTCTCTTTCTAATTTCTATGGAGTTCAGGTCAAGAACATCTTTTCTCAAGTTTTCCATCTTCTCTCACTACCATTAATGCCCTCCATTCCCTTCAACTACGATGTCATTAAAGCATGAGTTGAAATTTAGTTCATAACTTCATTCGCACGGTCAATGAATTACGATAAATTAAATGCTGATTTGTGCAAGGCATAGAATATTTAATTTCTTATAAATACATAATAATCATAATAATTATTCAAAACACGAGAATATATTACTTTCATACAATATTTACTGAAATCCTAAAGGATCTGAAGAAGCAAACACCCCCCCCCCCCCATATATGCCAACGAGAACAATCTAATATCATTTATAAAGCCATACTAGCTTAGAAAGCCATCATGAAATTAATTTCTTCTACTGAATAATTACTCGAGGATCATTTAGCAACTACATCATTTAGGTGTGAATAGTTGTTCCCATAAACCATGACTAATCCCAAGTGAGCACACAAACATTATGTCTAACTAATCACAAACTAAAATTATAGATATTGAAACGAGCCCAAAAATAAATGTTCATGTAATAAGAAAAATAGGAACATTTCTTCATCGGCTTGTACACGTTATTATGCCTTTTTAGCCAGGAGACATGAAGCATAATTCCAATTTAATATTGTGGTTGCTAATGTTTCGTGATTAAATTAGGTTAAAGCACCAGGCACAGACTTGATGAAACTGAAGAATTTGCTAAAATTTAAGGGTACATTCAATAAATTTAGCTAGTATAGTATACTTTTGGAGAAAAGAAAGTGGCGAACCTCGAAGGAAATTGTCCATTATGAAGTAAAAATGAATATATATATATATATATATATAGAGAGAGAGAGAGAGAGAGAGAGAGAGAGTTAAATTCTTATTCATTTTAAAATAAAATGATAAGCTAAAAAGTCCATTATTTATATAAATTCCTTGTTAAAAGTCTTACATTGCCAACTTTTATCTTTTCAATGTGATTTATATATTGATTGAACAATTTCACCTAATACCATTTAGTTTTAAGTTAGAATCTAACATAATATTAGAACCTAATTCTATTACATATTATTTGTCCTAACTGATTGTTATAGCAGATATATGTGAAGAAAGGTGTTAAAAGTCCATCTCATATACCTTACTTTCTTGAATATGATTCATATTTTGGTACATAAAGCTTGATTTAAGATGCGTTTTATTTCTTTTCTAGTTGTACTGAATAAAAAAAATTTTAAATTGTCCTTTTTTTGTCATAAAAATAGTTGTAAGATTTATTAAGATCTATTAATTTGAAGTCAATATTAAAACTAATCCACTAAAAAAAAGATCTTTTGACATGCAATATCATAAAATATCAATATATATCTATTGTCATGAACAATCAAAATGTTAATCGACAATATTTCACATTGACTTGGTTATCAATGACAAGTCAATTATCTAGATCAATACTATTAAGTCATAAGTATTTAGTAATTGCATTTTTAATTGTAAATTCAATTGACTTTTATGCACGTTTATTTTGTGTAGAATATATTTTTTACTTTCTGTTATATTATGCTAGATGGCATTGTTTTGTTAGTTTCTTTATAACAAATTCATTATTAAATTGAAACAGTGCCAGGCCTTCTGATTCATTGAAGCAAGCAATACATGTAGCTTCCATCTCATCTCTCCTTTCTTATCTTGGGATTAGAGCATTCTTCTCCACCTTCATCTCTGTGCTTCGTACCTCTATTTTTCTTCCACTTCTTTGTTTTCAACTCTGCCTCTCCTTTCTTTTGCTACTACAGATCATGACGCCATAGCTTCCAACCAATAGATTTCAAATCCATCTTCTTCATCTTCCCTTAAATCATCTTCTCTAGTTTTTTCGCTCCCTCAGGTGTGCTCTATCAAGCTGGATAGAAGCAACTATTTGTTATGGCACTCCGTTACACTTCCCATTATCAAAGGCAATAGACTCGAGGGCCATATTTTTGGCACCAAACTCTGTCTACCAAAATTTCTCTCAAATGTTGCAGAGAAGAGAAGGAATCCAGAGTATAAAGAATGGCAAACTACTGATAAGCTTCTACTGGGTTGGCTTTATAATACTATGACAATCGAAATCATTTCTTAGATGTTGAATTGTACCGCTTCACAATAGTTGTGGACAGTGGCTAAGGCTTTCTCTGGAGCCCACACACGCTCATGGATCACTCTTTACAAAGGAGAACTACAACGCACTAAGAAAGGGTTCCTCAAAATAGAGGAGTACCTAAACAAAATGAAGCAAATATCTGACAATCTTACTTTAGCTGGAAATCCAATTCTTCTTTCTAATCTTATTTCTCAGACACTTACAGGACTTGACAGCGAATACAATCATATAGTTGTTCAGCTTGCTGAAAAATAGGGCTTAGCTAGATAGATCTTCAAGCAACCTTGTGTAACTTTGAAAATCAGCTATAACAACTCAACAATTTCAACAATCTCAGTATTGGTCAATCTGTGGCTAATTTTGCCAAGTCAGATTCTCGTAGTTAGAATTTTGAATCAAGCAGAGGTTCTTGGAAAGGTTTTGGTCAAAGAAATTTTCATGGAGGCAAAGGTCGTGACAAAAATTTCAAGAACATTAAACCAACATGTCAAGTTTGTGGAAAATTAGGACATGTTGCTGCCATATGTTACTATCAATTTGATAAATCCTATATGGATACACCACCTAACCCAAACAAAAGGAATGACTCTGGTTATCAATAACCATCTTATGGGTACCAACAAGCATCACCTACTGCTTTCATAGCTTCCCCAAATTTCATTAATGATCATGTATGGTATATTGACACTGGAGCTAGCACTCATGTCACTAATGATTCTGCTTAACTTGAAAACACAACTTGTCTTTTTGGTAAAATGAATTTAATAGTTGGTAATAGAGCAAAAATGGCTATTCATAATATTGGTTCAACTAATTTTCATTGTCATGGCAAGCCTTTACTAATGAAGAATGTTTTAGTTGTTTTTAACATGGCAACAAATTTATTGAGTGTTTCAAAGTTGACTACTAACAATGATATTTATGTTGAATTTTATTCTCCTGAATGTTTTGTGAAGGACAAACTAATAAGCCAGATTTTGCTTCAAGGGATGCTTGATCAAAGATTGTACAGACTTGTTAAACCCTCTTTGTCATCTTCTCAATCCACTCAAATAAATGCTTCTTTAATGTAGCCTTCTTACAATAGTGTACCTGGTTCTTATCATGCCTTTATTTAAGTTCAAAAAGCTTGGCATAGAAAATTAGGTCATCCCTCTAATATAGTTTTAGCTTAAGTACTACAAGATTGTAATGTCAAGCTTAAAGTTAATGAAAAATTTACCTTATGTGATGCCTGTCAAATAGGAAAGTCTTGTAGTTTCTCTTTTTCCTATCCTTTTCTCATGCACAACTGATGATGCCTTAGTCGCTTAAGCACTCAATTAAATTAAGATTGAATTAATGCAGTATAGGTCAACCCTAGGTTATTCTTCCCAATGAGCAATTTAGGGGTTAGTTTAAATTAATTTTAGGTAATTATTTGGTACTTGCTATTTGATGCAAATTAAAAAAAAAAAACTATCTCTACGCTAAATGCAAAATTAATTGAACTAAATGTATGTAAATGGGGGGTTTTGAAATAAGAAATTAAATTTCAACTAAAATAGAAAAATCAAACAAGTAATTGAACTAGAATGCTCTAAATTAAAACTAAAGTGATTGTGAAAATGCTAAGAACAAATAAGAGGCAATCAAGGTTTTGCAAGGAGATTTCTGCTCTCATCACTCACCAAAGATTAATTGAGACTAAGAGAAAGGATTAGATGATAGACTAATGTATTTAATCAACTTAATCCAAGGATAAGAAACCCTAAATTCAAATGCATATCACTTGATTTAACTAGGAAATCCTTAACTAATTCAAGTAATTTACAAGTAATTAAACCAATTAAATACATCAAATCTTTCAACAATTGGATTCAATTAACTCTGAAAATTTGATTTCAATTACCTAATTGAACAATTAAGCAATCATACTACCTAATTCAACAATCAAGTAGCGCAAAAAACCAAGATATGTAATTAAAATCATAACATTAATCAAATCAATGGAAGAGAACTCAAACATCAATCCAACCAACATTAATAGGTCAAAAAAACAAAATTCTAGCAATTACAAAACATAAATCCAATCCCAAATACCACCAATTCCAATTACAATCCAAGATAAAATTATTGTCTAACCTAAAACTAGGTTTCAACATTCAATTCATATAAAAATTCCTAAAACTAGAAAATCTTTAAGTTCTTGAAATTGAAAGAGGAAAAGATAGAAAAAAAATAAACTCCCCCAATGGTCTTCAATCCAATTAATTCAAGAGCTCAAGCTTCCTACTCCTTACTTCACCTTGGTGCCACCTTTAATTAATTAAGCTTCCATGGATTTTGTGCTTCTAAAATCCCTCAAGCTTTCTGCCATGAAGAGGGAATGAAAGAAAATAGAGGTGATGGTGGGTCCGAGCGTTGACTCTTCCTCCAGGTCAGTCCGAAAAGCAAACAGCAGAATCAAGAAAAATGTTCTTCATCCTTGCCTCCTACACCTCCAGTTCGAAATTGAATGAATGAAGCTGCTCCTTCTCTCCAGCTCCAAGCGCAGCGTCTCCAGGTGAAATCTTTTCCTCACTATCCAGTCTAAAGAAGCTCAAGAAGAATCCATGAAGCAGCTCTCCCAATGGTCTCCTCCTGCGTTAAATCCGAAAAAGAAATCAACCCAATGCAACAGCCAATCTCCAGGCATTCTTCTGCTGAAGTCCGAAAAGCTAATGGAAGAATGAATCAGCACAGCATTTTCGTCTCCCCAAATTTTTTTCGGCGTTCTCACTCCATTGGCAGAAGAAGCAATCAATAATCCCCAGCTCTCCTTCAGGTCCAGTTTTTCAGCACTTCCCCTATAGGTTTTTTTTTTCACAAAAGAAACAAAAAAAATCAAATAAAATAATGAAAACCTAATATTATATTTACAAAATTGCCATCATCAAATATTTAATAAAAGCAAAATTATGCTCCAATCTTGACCCTTAATTCACTTTAAATCCTCAATTTATTTGCCCAAGAATTGTGCACAAATTTAATAAATGTTTTAAAGATTGAAAACATTTAACCCATCAAAGAATTATGGAGAATAAAATATTAGCAATTTAAATAAAAAAAATCTCCTAATTAATTCGAAGTTATATTATTTTCCAAAAGTAACCATAAATTCAAATATTGCATAATAAATCCATTTAAGCTCAAATTAATTATTAAAAATAATAATAAATATGGATAAAAATATATGAAAATTAACATTTATCAACAACATCCCTTAGATTTAGTGCATACTAATATGTGGGGTCCATCTCTCATCAAATCTAAGAGTGGTTATCGTTACTACATTCAATTTTTATACTATTATAGTAGACACACCTAGATATATCCTTTGTAGGTTAAGAGTGAAGCGCTGACAGCATTTATTCACTTTAAGACCCTTGTTGAAAATCAACTTGAAAAGAGAATTAAAGTGTTGCAAAGTGACTGGGGGTGAGTATGGAAGTTTTATACTACTAGTTCAGTCTTTTAGTATTTTATTTAGACAATTTTGTCTATATGCTTCTGCCCTAAATGATAGAGCAGAAAAGAAATATAGACATGTAGAAATTGGGTTAACACTTTTTGCTCAGGCCAAAATGCCTTTATATTATTGGTGGAAAGCTTTCTTAATTGTTGTTTTTCTTATTAACAAGCTACTTACACTTATCTTACAAGGTTCATCACCTTTTCTTAAGTTGTTCAATGCCAAACCTGATTATACTACTCTGAAACCCTTTGGTTGTGTTTGCTTTCCTTGTTTGAAAGCCTATAACCATCATAAATTACAATTTCACACAATAAAGTATGTTTTTCTTGGTTATAGCTCTTCACATAAAGGGTTCAAATGTCTAAGTCCAACAAGGAAAGTTTATGTGTCAAGGCATGTGGTATTTAATGAGCTTGATTTTCCATTTGCTTCTAGATTTTGGAACATTAGAAAAGAATCACAACTTGAAGTTATGCCTGTAGCATTCTTTCCCTCTATTTCTTAAGGTACATGTGATTTAGCAACTGTTTTAACTAACTCTCAAGAAAATGCATCAGTTTCTTATCCAAGTGAAGCAGCAATTCAAGATTCTTCTTCACACAATCTCATAAATAGTTCCGTACATCATGATTCTAATTTGGCATCTTCACCAACCTCTTTCAATCTTAGTGCATTCCATGAAGGAAATCATAATAGCATGATACATGAGGACAGTGCTTATTAGGGCTTGGACTTTAGTTTAGAAGTAGAAACAAAGTCTCAGGGTCATCAAATGACAACCATAAGCAAAAAAGGTATTTTCAAACCTAAGCCTCCTTACATTGGCATGGTTACTACTACTAAAAAGTTTGATCCAAATGATGAACCAAATAGTGTTGAATTGGCTTTATAAATTCCTCATTGGAAAGATGCTATGCAATCTGAATTTAATGCTCTAGTGAGAAATCAAACCTGGGTTTTAGTTCCTTTTACTAATTAGCAGAATATTGTTGATTCCAAATGGGTTTTCAAAACCAAGTTTAATGTAGATGGCACTATGCAAAGACATAAAGTAAGGCTTATGGCTAAAGGTTTTCAACAAAACCCAACTATAAATTTTGGAGAGACTTTTAGTCCAATTGTAAAGGCTTCAACAATGAGATTAGCGTTAGCTTTGGTTGTAACTTTTAATTGGCAAGTGAGACAATTAGACATTAATAATGTCTTCTTCAATGACTTCTTACGAGACGCTATTTTTATGAAACAACTTGATGGTTTTACAAATCCAAAGAAACCCGATCATGTATGTAAATTATCTAAAGCTATTTATCGTCTCAAATAAGCTCCAAGAGCTTAGTTTGAGAAACTTAGAGATACCTTGCTAAGTTGGAAGTTTCATAATGTAAAAAGTGATAGTTCTTTTTTCTTCTTTAGAGACTAGTCCCAAATTGTAATTGTCTTGATTTATGTTGATGATATAATAGTTATGGGCAGTGATCCTAAGGGCTTGACATTATTTATTCAGAAACTGAATAAATTATTCTCTCTTAAGAATCTTGGTGATTTGCATTACTTTTTGGGAATTGAGGTTTTTAAAGATGGCACAGGAATGCATTTAAGTCAAGGATGATATATTACAAATCTGCTCAAAAAATTTAATATGAAAAAAGTTGCACCAATTCCAACTCCTATGGTTGCAGGGAGGACAATCTCTAAATTTGATGGTGAAAATTTAACAAACCCAGTTATATACAAAGTCTAATAGGTGCACTTCAGTACTTAACAAACACAAGGTCTGACATTTGTTTCTCTGTAAATAAACTCAATCAATTTCTTAGTTGTCCACGACAGCTCATTGGTTAGGAACAAAAAGGATATTGAAGTATCTTAAAGGTACAAAGCATTTTGGGATTCATTTTAAGCCATCAGATTTTCTACCTTTGATGGGTTTTCAAATGCTGATTAGGCTGCATGTTAAGATGATAGAAGATCAGTGGCAGGACATTATGTTTTTCTTGGTGAGTCTTTCATTGCCTAGTCATGTAGGAAACAGAAGGTTGTATCTCGTTCAAGTACAGAATCAACGTATCGGTCTCTAGCAAATTTAGCAACTGAAATAGCTTGGATTCGATCTTTATTAACTAAGCTTGGTTTTCCAGTAAGGCAATGACCGATTGCTTGATGTGACAAGATCAGTGTTAATGCCCTGACTGCAAATCTCGTTTTCCATGTTAGGAGTTAACACATTGAAATTGATGTGGATTACATCAGGGATCAAGTTTTAACTAATCAACTTTTTATTCAGTATGTACCTTCTTTAGACTAAGTAGTTAATTATCTCACCAAAGCTTTATCTCACTCCAAGTTTTAGTTTTTCAAGGACAAACTTAGGGTGGTTTTATCACCCTCTCATTTGAAGGGAGTGTTGAGTCATAAATATTTAATAATTGTATTTTTTTAACTATAAATTTAATTGACTTTTATGCACATTTATATTGTGTAGAATACATTTTTTGCTTTCAGTTGTATTTTGCTAGAAGGCATTGTTTTGTTAGTTTCTCTGTAATAAATTCATTATTAAATTGAAATAGTGCTAGGCCTCCTAATTCATTGAGGTAAGCAATACCCGTAACTTCCATCTCATCTCTCCTTTCTTATCTAAGACAATTTAACAAATCCTAAGAAAGAGGCTAACATAAACCAATAAGCTTATATTAATTGTTTTTTATCAACCAATGAATTAACTCAAAATATCACATGATTGAGATGCAAATCAAAATATACCCAATTAATATCCTCACAAACAATCATCCCTTTATGGCCATGAGGTTAACTATTTAAGATAAGTCTATAATTACCTTAAAAAATTTATATTTAATTTTTTATATTTGTATTATTAGATTTTTTATTCAACTCATGATAAGTATATATTTTTTAAATAATAACATGATAAATATATAATTCTAATAAACAAGTATATAGTTTCTTAATTAAACTCTACACTTATCATATTTTAATTAATATATATATAATATTTTAATTAAAGAATTTGATAATAAAGATATAAAGAATTATATATAGGTTTAATAAAAAAATATTCAAAAGAGTCACAAACTTCCAATAAAAAAAAATAGAGTTAAGAGCATAAAGTAAACCAACATTAGAGGACAATTTTACGTAATCATCTTTGGGGAGCTTGATCCCAACGTCGTAGAAAGTGAAAGCCATCAATTTCAGTTGTGCAAATATCCAGAAAGTTAAAAAGTTATGCAAAACCTTCTTAGCTACAATATACCAATTTTTGGTAATATTTTTCAATGAGTTTATTGAATGCTCAGTTTGAATTTGGTTTTACTAACAAGGAAAAATAATTTATTTTGATTATTATTTTTGACATATCAATTTATATTTTTTTATGCGTTCATAAAATAAATATCTAATGGGAGGGAGACATCTCATTTTATCCTATCTGAATAGAAGTCCAGCGACAGGCTTAAGAGGAATTTCCAATGTAAGACTATCAAATGGAAATGATGTAATATAATTCTTACAATAATCAAATAAATATAAGAATTACACAGTAATCATGTTCTTTTCTCATAACAAAATAATAAGTGGAGGCGAAAAATTGTTACATACCTCTAATTATAACAACACAATATCAAATAAAAAATATTTTTAACTGATAGACCACTTAAGTGTAATGGCTATTCAAAAAGTAGAGAGTCTAAAGACATAGTCTCAATTAAAAACTCTTTTCTAATTTATAATTAGATAGAAATTAAATTTTCCATCAATAAAAATAATTTTCTATAAAACCCAATAATGCCAACACATAAAAAACCTTCCAATGAATGCTTAAAGAACTGCCAAAGGACTAGTCATGAAATGGAATAATGGAGGACCATCAAAATATTCAACATCCAGAATATTACAATAAATGATGGGAGTATATCGACATCGATTGTGCATATAATAAAACCTGCTTGTTCAGTAAAGAAGGCTGTATACATGAAATGATGTAGGTGGAGCTTTTCAACTCGGGAGGGTGCACTGTTATTAGAGACTCACAATATAAAGAAATTATAGCTGAAACAGTAAAACAATCAAGGGTCATATAGTTCTGTTCTGTTGTACTGTCATGTAACGAGAAAAAAGAAACCAAATAAAATAGTGGTGGGAAGAATCTACTGCTCATAGTAGCTATAACCCCAAAAATATATATATATAAACTTTATTACAGTTTATAAATACTGTTCATCCTCATGGACCTCACTCTAGTTATGAGGATAAATGAAAAAGTATTTTCATGATCTGTTTGAAAAAGTTTGAAAGGCTATAATGCATATTAAGTGAAATATTCAGTTCTTATTAAGGCTAAAAGGGAAAGCACGGCGCCTGAGAGATTCGAACTCTCGCGGGGAAACCCTATGTACTTAGCAGGCACACGCCTTAACCACTCGGCCAAAGCGACAGTTACGTTAGTTCGATATTTAATTACTTAATGGTTAAAATCCAACTTAGATTTTTCCTCCCCCAACCTTAGTTATGACAATTGTGGCCGCTTTGTGTTAATAATGGGGCCAATAAATGCTTCCATACTTGAGGACTTACAATGCACAATATGTATCTATAAGTTTCTAGCACGAGAACTATTTGGAAGACAAAGACCAGGATAACATTTTATTTCTCAATTCCTGTGAAACTATAGCGTCAAGGCCCGGTAGGTATCAAATTGAAAGAAGAAATAGAAACGTATTTATCCTATTTTATTAATTTTTTAAAAATAAGAATATGAGATGAACTTTTTATATATAAAATTATATTTTTTTATTTTTACTTTTATTCATAATTTTTTATATCAAACAGCCCATTACTTTTTATGGGAGAGGAAATGAAAAGGATTATATTTAGATTTAGTTTTTTATATTTTTGTTATTAAAATTTTTAATTAAAATATATAATTTTTTAATTTAAACATAATAAGCATATAATTTAATTACAGGATTATATGCTTATTTATAAAAAATTATACACTCATATGTTATCATTAAAAAATTATACGTTTATTATATTTTAATTAAAAAATTTAATAATAAATATATTTAAAATTGTATATATTTTTTTAAAAAATGAAGAATGACCAAAATAATACTTTATGCAACTGGCTTGCTAGGTTTTCAAGTTCAAAAGGTATAGTACGTTTTCACAATTCAAAGACACTTGTCAGATTATGAGCTGGTACAAGAATTTTTGCCATTCCATGAAATGCCCATATCATTATGATTAAAAGCGTAGAGGATCCATTCGTATTTTATAATTGGACTATTTATGTAACTGAATCAAATTAAAATGTTTGAGCACAGCGATTGAAATGCTAAATTGATGATCCGCGATATGTATTAATATCACTTTTTTATTTTTTTTATTAAAAATAATCAATTTAATTAATTACCGAGCAATTGAGCGAGCGTTCTCACTTGTTCCATTCGGCTCGAAAGACCTAATCAAAATTCAGCTTCTTTATAATTATACATAATACAGTTTCCAATCGAAGGAACACCTAGCGCCCGTGGCCTAATGGATAAGGCGCCTGACTTCTAATCAGGCGATTGTGGGTTCGAGTCCCACCGGGCGTGAGACATTTCATAATTTTTATACCTATCTCATAATCCTTTATTGACTTTTTGGTCGGTTCATAACAATGAACCTCATTATTCCCCAAGAAAGAGACAAAAAAGAAAAGAAAAGAAAAAGGGGGGGGGGGGGGGGGGGAATGCATGAGGAAAAGCGAATATTGGCAAGTCAAAATGTGTGAAAGTCAATCTAAAATTAGTAAACTGCTGCGTCCTTCTCTGAACAGTGAATACCAAAATAGCATATACCCTTCATAATAGCATCAATTGAAACAGATACTAATAGCAATTTCCCATTCCTTAACTGAATTAAAGAAAAAAGGTAAACCAAAGTGATTTTTCCCAATGCGGGAGAGGACCATAGGACACCAGAGTGGGAACACCAAGCCAATATGCAAGTCTCAAACTATAAGGGAGAAAGTAATTAACTACTACACTTTTCTTCTGTTTTGTGATGTACATTAGTTGAGTAGCATCTTACTAAAGAACCAAATTATGCCACAAAGGCAATCCACAAAATTAATTACTGACAAATAACACAGAAAACATATGCCTTAGGACAAACAAAATGATACAACTGAACCTGGTAAGACAAAATAGAGGAATGACTAGCGGACCCCCTAAAAACATAAAAACATGTTTCCCAACATAGAAGGGCGCCCACAACCCCCCCCCCCCTTTTTTTCCCAAAAACATGTCTAGGAGCACGAAGCTCTACAGTGAAACTACACATGCTGCCCACTCTCTGTCTTATCCAAAAACTTGCAATGGCTATAAGTAAATCAACCACTAAGGCAAGAACAGAAAGTAGCAGCACAACGCCATCACAATATGTAAGCTTAACTTGCTATTGGTTTTGCGATGACTTTCTTGATGGCTTCGGCATACGTCCTATGCTGGTAGGTGAGGGTAGATTCAAGAAGGTCCCAAAGCGACGTCTTAGGGTTCCAGCCTGACCCAGATGTAAATTAGCACAGATAAAGTAACACAATAATCTTACAAGGTCAAGTCAGGCGAGGGAATGAGTAAAACCTACCAAGTTGCCTGTTGATTATGGTCATATCAGGAATTCTCTTGTCACTATCATCATATCCCTCGCCATAAAACTCTTTGGAGCTCACATCAATAGTAGGTCTTTCCAGAGGCTGTTCTTCACTTACCTTTGAGTAGACCTGCAGAATATACAACAATACTTCTTGAGTCCCAAGCAACATGTCATAATTCTAACAGTATGGTCAATAAATCAAAGTCAATCCTTTCACCTGAGTCATCATTTCAGCAAGCTGCTTTACTGTAACCTCATTGTTTGGGTTTCCCACATTAAATATATGCCCATTGGCCCTGGCAGGATTTTCCTGTTAAAAGGTCATAGTATTTAGTAGACCAGCCAACAACAATAATAATCTACACTATACAATAATTACATAATAGGTCCACTTAAAAGACTGGATATGGGAACCTACAATCATCAACAAGACAGCTTCAATAGCATCCTTAATGTAAACAAAAGTTCTCTGGGACTGGCCACCATCCACAAGCTTGAGAGGCTCCCGACGGAGGAGATTCTACCCAAAAAAGTAAAGAAATGAATATTTAGAAGTTATTAGATAAAAATTGGTAATATGTCAACAAGATTCGTTGAAAATTATATCAAAAAGGAGACTGACATTGCTAAAGCATGCAAGAACCCGAGGAACACCCTCGCTTGGACCATCAATGCCAGGAATAAAATCCATTCGTGGTCCGATCCAGTTAAAAGGTCTCACAATTGTAAACTCCAGTCCATTTTCAGCACCCTCAGCTGTCAATGATTACAAGTCAGTGAGACAAGTCAATATTCAAGAACAGAAGTAGATAAGGCAATAAGAAAAGGTTAGCTTACCATAAATCAGCCTCTCAATCAATTGCTTTGCACAGGCATAGGACCATCTCTGTTTTTCAACTGAGCCAAATATGCAAGGAGAGGCATCTTCTTTAAGAACATAGTATGCAGGATCCTTATAACAGGAAATAAAAAGGCTCAGCCCATTACAAAAATGAGACACGCAAAGAAGGCAATGTTAAAGGAATAAAATTCGGTCACATGACAGAACTACAGAAAAGATTAAAGTGACAGCTTTTTAGCATCCAAAATCCCGTACCACCAACAACCAAAATGTGCTCTCCCCCACGTCCCAATTCTACACCAACAAACCACCCCCTTGAAGTCCCAAAACACAAGCAGAAGGCATTGCGTACGTGAGAGAAAGAGAGAGACACTCAGACAGATGAAGTTGTATAACCCAGTCTTGAAAAGACCAGGAAGAAGCAAGTGAAGTTATAAACTTATATGATAATAATTCCCAAAACCTCTAACATACAAACTAAATGCACGATTAAAGAGTAAAAAGTGCACATCAACCAAGATTCTAACGTAGATGCTTCAGGAAACATATCAACCCACGCAGACAAAATTCTTTATTTCTATTCTACCCAAAAAATATATATTATAAAAAGAACCAGACGAGGTCGTACCATCTCTGAAACTAATGTTCTCAACTTCTATCCGCAGTCCAGAGGAGGAGAACTCAAATAGAATGTATTCCCATTACGAATTTCTATTTAGACAGAAGTTACAGTGATTTAACGCAATCAGACAACTTAAAGTGCTTAAACCGGGACGTGATGTAAGACTACCACCGACAGTTTCCAAGTAGCAGATGCATGTGATCGAACGGTTCAAATTATACAAATGTCAAACTATCATTCATAATAATAGACAGATCTGGGATAACTTCCTTAGAGGAAGCGGAAAATCCAAAGGAATTAAAAGGGAAACGAATATGAAAATGAAGACTTACCTGACGAAGTGGGCTATCCTTCGGGAGAAAGCTTCCAATCGTTTTCCCATAAACTTCACAAGTAGAGAAATGAATGAGACGCTTGTTATTCTCCGAACAGTACTTCACCTGAGAGCCGAAAAGAAACCCACATCAAATCACATATCTACTTCAATTAGTTCTCCCATCATATCCAAGCAACGGGCCCAAAGAATCCATCTTGATTTATAGAATAGCAATTAGAGAAACGCCAGAGAAAAGAATCACGTACCACGGGAAGTGCGTCAATGAAATTGCTGTAGATAGTGTCCAGAGGGCGTGTATTATAATCCGCCGGAGTACAGATTGCAGCCAAATTAATGGTCTACACAGAAAGAAAACCACAAATTAAGTACAAATCCAAGAAGCTCAATCACACAGCCATATGAGTGGATGAACAATGGTACCAGATCCGCCAACTTGATGAGGCCCTCGAGCCTAGAATCGTGCTTTATGTTGAGGCGGTGGAACTGGATGCGGCCAGCCCATGGGAGCGTGTCAGGCTCCAAGAGGTGCTTGATCTTGTCATTGTAAACGTCCAGAGCGAGGACCTTGTGCGGCGTCTCCGCCATGAGCTTCTCACAGAGGTGGGAGCCAATGAACCCTCCGGCACCGATCATGCAAATGGTGATTGGCTTAATGGGGTTGCCGTCCAGATCTATCCTGGTAGACGACGCCATTTTCTTGATTGAAGAGTCTGCGAGTTAGGGACAATGCTATGTATGTTAGTCTAAGAGGAAGTGGCAGAGAGAATTTCGCGATGGGAGGGAAGAAGATGGAAGCGAAGGTTGGCGGTGAAATATTTAATTCAAACACGGGAGAGACTGAAAAGAGAGGTAGAGACTGAAGATGTTTCTGAGAGGATGTGATCCTCTCTTGCGGTCGTAAATTCATTTCATTAAGCTATGGGATTCGACCCACCCGCGTGCAGGGATCTCCTGGCTACTCGCTCTGATTTCCTCCCACGTGTACTGATGACGTGGCATTGTGATTTTTTGAATTTTGAACTCATATTAAACGTGCCAAATTTATATTGTGTCTTCTATACAATCGTAATTGTTGTTGTCACAAATACAATAACCTTTTTCTTTTTTCATTGTCACGGTTGAGCACCTTTCTTTTTTTTCATGGTCACGGTAAATTTTTTCTTTTATTTGAAAGGGTTATGGCTGACTGACAAACGTAAGTCTTTTAAATTTTTTTTTTGGTCATAATTGATTGACCCTTTTAAAATAATTTTTTATTTTGTGGTTCACGCTGCAAATCAATTGTGATCTTTTGTAATTTTTTTTATATTACGTTGGCCACAGGTGCTAACAACTGTGATTCCTGTGTCACAAGTCAAGGTTACAATTTGATCCTAACATGCAGATAGGATTAAGTGACATGACAAAAAATAATTGAAACATCCAAATTGCGCTATCACATAGAAAGATATGATTGGTAAAAACAAATGGGCATTTTTTTTTTACCATCACTTTTTTGTTTACCTTATATCCTTCTCCATCATCTTCGTTTGCCTTCGTCTTCTTCATCTTTCCATCGTTGCTCCTCCTTCCTATTTCATCTTCTTTATCTGTTCATCTTCATCCTTCATGAGAGAGGGTAAAAAAAATTTTCTCCATCCCAACCGTAGAATTTCATTGAACAAAAGAAAGAGCATATAAAGGAAGGAAGATTTCAAAATATTGGTGGTTCCAAAGATCAATATCAGGTATATAAATATCTATTTTATTTATAGTGTAGATATGATATGATGAAAATTTTAATTAGTGTAATATATATTTTAATTTGTTTAATTTAAATATAGTTTGAAAAAAATTATATATATATATATATATATATGTATACAATATTTAGTAGCAATAGTAAAAATAATATCTATAAAATATTAAGAAAATAAAGTTGAAGAAAAAATAGGTTAAAATGTATAATTATATTTTTAATAAGATGAAATAAGAAAAAGAAATACATAATATGCATTAAATTGTAGATAAAATATGTATAGGGTGAGAACAATATAATATGAAAAAATAAGAAAATATGATTTGATAAAGATGTAAATAGGAAAAAGCTTTCTATTATTTTATAAAAGTATAATGAAATATTATAATAGTGAAAGAAATTATTAAAAACGTATGGAAATATAAAAAAGAAAAAATATGAAAAAATTGTAAAAATTAGATATATGAAAAGGATTGGCAAAAAATATATAAAAGGACTATAAAAAATATAATAAAATAAATGAAAAGTCAATATTATTATATTATTACAATGATGAAGGAGTTCTTAAAAATTTTATAATATAAAAAAATTAGTGGAATATTGAGAAGCATATTTAAAAACTATTATAAAAATGTAATATGAAAAAGATAAAAAAAAAATGATGTATAAAATATAATATGAAAAATACTGTAAAAAATAAAGAAATAAAAGGAACTTGACAAAAATTGTTAAAGATGCTAATGGGGAAAAAATTTAAAAATATAATATCATAAAACTACAATGATGAAAGAATTTTTTGATATTATATATTATTATAATAAAAATATTATGACAACGAAAAATAGTATGAGAAAATACTATGAAAATATAATATTGAAAAGAATATTAAAATAATATAAGAAATACAATATAGAAATGTTGGAAAAAAGTTTGTAAAGAAATAAAAGTATGGTAAAAAAATATTGGAAAAGAATATACTATGAGAAAAATATTAAAATATAGTATAACAAAATACTATTATAAAAGAATATGTTTATTATGATGTAGGTTTCAATAATGTGGATGAAATATGACATTAAAATGTTTAATTATGTATAGTGTAATATAATATAGAAAAAGAAAAATAGTATAGTGCTATTATATAGAAATAAGACATTATGACGACAACTATCTTATTATGTATTTTGACATGTACTGCTTTTGTATACTAGTATTGTGTTTAGCCCGAGACATGTTATCCACTTAGGTTCAGAGGACGAGTTATTATTATACCTTCAAACTAGACATGTCTCTCAGGCTGTGTGACTCAACAAGGTACGTTTTTAATATAGTGTGGAGAAAAAATTTTTAACACATTATTATTACATCATTTACGAAGGTTAACACCTTTTTTTCTCTAATAGTTAGATCATATTTTTCGACTACTTAGAGTTGCCCATGATCCACAATTAAAGTTTCCCCCACCAACTATAGTGCCACATTTCAGAGTTGTTAGTTTTTATAAGGTGTTATGACTTGCAACTCTTGACTTTAATGCTTTACTCATTTTAGCACTCGTCGAGCGATGGCGGCTGCTAGAAACCTACACATTTCATACTATCTAAGGCGAGTGTACAATTACACTATAGGATGTGATAGTGTAGTTAGATCTTTCGGTAGCAAGTTACCTTGTTACTGGTTCACTAAACTTCAATTGGCAAAGCATTTATGATATTCTTCTTGGGATGAGCCACTAGACAAGGAGTTTAGTTTGATGGATGGAGATTAAGCAGTACTTGGCTCGCCAACCATTTTGAGGTACTTTCAGAGAATGCGGATGACAATGAAGTACAATGATTTGCTCGTGCCTACATATTACACCTTATAAGTGGAGTTCTCATGCCAGATAGGTCTGAACATAGAGTTCCCCTTATGTACCTGACCTTCCTTCAGGACTTTCACATAGCAGGCTAGTTCATTTAGGACTCTGCAGTGCTAGCATACCTATACAGAGAGTTATGCAATGCCACCAATTACAATGAGGTTAACATCGGTAGTTGCTTGATGTTGTTTCACTTATGGCCTTGGTGACGCACGACCCTCTAGGAACCTTCAACAAGATGACACTTTGCCAGGGACCGACTAGAAAATAAGAATGTTAGTCAAAGGAAAGACCCTAAGAGAACTTGTCTCTTAGAACCTTAGCCTCAAGATGCTACAAAAGAAGACTAATTCTTTGATAAGTCACGTGAACTATTAGAGAACATAAAGAAGTAAAAGCCTCGCAAAAAATTGAATAATATTCAAATTCATTCATGATCTTCTAAAATAAAGTACAATAGAAAGCCTTTTATAGGCAAAGTTTCTAAAAGATTAAAATCCTAATAAAAGTAAAACACTAAAATTTGATTAGAAATATTTTAAATGGTGCCTAAAATCAAAAAATAAGATTATGATACTAATTTTAACTTAATCTCCAAGATAAGCTCTTTGACTAAGTCCTAATAAAATAAATAAATAAACGAAATTCATGAAGAATCCTACTCAAAACTAATCAGCTCCTTTAAATAGTCATATGGGATGCTCATGCTTCATTAGAAATTACATAGTTGACACATAATTCTTAATCTCTTGCAATTGGACTCCAATTGGGCCTTGACACTCCTCTTATAAAATGGTTAGTATTATCACATCTTTTACATTTTCTTAAGCCCTCTCTTAACTCAAATAAATGGGCTCTAAGTTATGAAACTTATGAATGAAACAATTGAAAACTTCTTTCATTGTTTTGGCCCTAACTCTTGTTATTGGGCCTTCTATGCTTTGTAATAGATCTTTAGGCACATTTGATTTGAACTATTGGGTTTTAATTTGCAAATCACGTCCTTGGGCTTGAAACTTAGCACCACATCCTTCATCAAGTCCACTTCTATGCTCAACAAGGTCTCTTGGTGCTATTGCATCATTCCTCTCTTTTGAAAAGGATTCGTCCTCGAATCTACAATATCAAAGGAAAAGAGTTTAACTACATTAAAAGTAGCACTGACATTTCTATAAGAACTAGGTAAGTCAATTTTATAAGTATTATCATTATCCTTTCAAGAACTTGAAAGGGGCTATCTCCTATGGGTTAGAGTTTTGACTTCTTATGCTCTGGGAAACATTCTTTTCGCGAGTGAACCCACACCTAATCGCTGGGTTCAAACACTACACGCCTTCTACCCTTGTTAACTTGGTTGGCAATTTGCTTATTTTTTCTTTCAATGTTGTCTTTCACCTTCTCATGCAAATCCTACGCAAACTTAGTTTTCCTAGCACCATCAAGGTTAGTAAACTCATGTGAAAGTAAAGGAAATAAATATAATAGAATTAAAGGATTAAAGCCATAAACAATTTCAAAAGGAAAGAATTTTGTAGCATAATGAACAACACGATTATAAGCAAATTCGACATGGGGTAAACACTTCTCCTAATTCTTAAGATTCTTTTGAATGATAGCTCTTAATAAAGTAAAGAAGGTTCTAGTGACAACCTCGGTCTGCCCGTCAGTTTGTGGATATGCTGTAGTAGAAAATAAAAGTTTAATGCCAAGTTTATTTCATAACGTTTTCCAGAAATAACTCAAGAATTTTACATCTCTATCACTAACAATAGTTCTTTGCACACTATGCAACCTAACAATCTCCTTGAAAAATAATTCTGCCATATACATAGCATCATTAGTTTTAGAACAAATAATAAATGTGCCATTTTACTAAACCTATCCACAACAACAAAGACATTATCTTTCATAGTGGAAGATTTAGGCAAACCCAAGACAAAGTCCATAGAAATATCAGTCCATAGGTGAAAGGGAACTAGTAAAGGAGAATACAAGCTATGTAATTGAATTCGAGACTTAGTATGCTTACAAGTAATACATCTAGAACAAACAGAAACCACATCTTTTCTCATGTTATGTGATGACTCTAACTTCTAATCATTATAATTAAGGTTAAATACATGATTAATAATCATAAATCAGGGTTACAAGATATTACAACTAATTCCATTCAGAAAATACAAGAAAATTTAAAGCTTAATGTTATTAGAGTCATCAACCATATAATTATAAATACTCATGTATATCAGGAAAATAAACATTCATTTATAAGCATTTGATTCTATTACCCATTAATTCTAACTTACAAGAATCTTCAACCAATGTTTCTAAATCATCCATTGGGGTTACCATATGAAAAATCAAGATTTCTAAGTCAGAATGAAGGTTTATGACCATTAGCCGTGGCTAAATGTCCTTACACCGCGGCCAATTGCCCGTAGGTTTACTCCTTAATTTCACAGATTTCGCCGCGGCGAGGAAGCCTCCGGAACCCTACCTCACTCGCTTCTTACTATTGGTCGCGGTCAATTCCCCTTTTCGCTGCAGCTAATTCCTCTTTGGAACGCTTGACAAATTCTCACAAAAATTTACCGTGCCAATTCCAATTTAACGGGGGCGAACTACCCTCTGGAAGACTTCCAGTTTTGCCTCTCACATTTCACTGCAACTAATTTCACCTTTCGCCATGGCGAATTGCTCTCTGGTACTCTCCCTTAGCAACTTCACCTCTATTGGTCGCAGCGAAATGCCTTCTGATCCTACAACTCCTAAAATCTTGTCTCATTCTCTTCTTTAAATGACACCCTAGGGCCACTCTACCTTAATTTATGTAACTCTAATGGTATTTATGTACCTTATTTATCCAGCTATTCTATCATTATCAATTCAAAATTTAAGTATAAATTCTTACTCATCCAACTACCATATGTCAGCAAATTTATAGATTAATAATAGCAGAATTTCATAAGTTTCCAGCAATTATATTCAAATATACATTCTTTTAAAGATTTTATGCATCATTGATTCAAATCAACAATCTCATATATCCCATGATGACATTCCCAATAGTAAATCATATAATGAATTTCATAACGTTCATACATCAAACACTATAAGTTCACATATCCAAAATTAAGCTATATTAAAACTTAACTCCTTAATAAATACATTTCAACTAATTTAAATGTAAACGCCTACACTTGGCAATATGATTATATGATGATGCTATATATATAAGATTAACAAAATTATATCTACTCTACTCAGATTAGCCCAAATGTAGCTTCCTCCACACATGGTTAGAGCTCATAGATTTTCATCCACTTACTTCCCCTTATCCTTACCTAAAAAGCCTTTACCTGAAAGTATAATCCTATGAAACGGGGTAAAATGCAAATCTCAATAACCAAGACAAATTCCATTCATATATTCTAATTTAATCAATATACATGCATGATCTCACATAAGTATTAGAAAACATACTAGTCATATCAGTAAATAAAACAATTAGACTATCATGATTACTATCCCATATTAGTAATCATATTTTCACATGTTAAAGGCCAATAGCACAGGGAGAGGCCCGTCCACGGTACCTACTCCCCAATGAGCACAACCAGGGCTCAGTGCATATGGGGTTTGATCATAATCTGGTGTCCGATCGAAGCACCTGCATGGGCAGTAGTCATACCACAGCTCCACCATGGACTTACAAAGTCCAATTACATATAACAGATAGCCAACTAATTCATTTAAAATCACAATCATAATCATGCAGCAAATACCAAATTAAAACAGACATATGCATGGAATTAGCATGAACTTCAGTTATCTCACTTGTAGACAAATTTGCAAAAGCCACCAGTAGTACAAAAATCTCCCAAACCACTACTAATTCCTAAAATTAGGAATGGAGGTGTCCTCTACCAGAAACTTTAATATATCACTCTAAATACTAAGCAAATTCGTGAAAAATTAATACCCATACTATAATCTAATCATTGGGGTCTCAAACTAGCAAAAATACCTCAAAAGAAGAGTTTATACTTACCTAATGTCAGCCCTAACCTCAACCTATGAAATTTCACCATGGAAACATCAAATGGCAAGTTTCAGATTTTGGGTGTGGGTGAAAGTGCTCCAATTAGAACATTAATTAGGTCAAATTAAAGAGAAAGATGAGTGGATTAAGTTATATAACTATTACCTTAGTTGAATCTTGCTCTAGAAGTGAAAAATGATGGAAATAAGCCAAGAACCATAGCCTCTCCTTTGGGCCTCTGAATTTTGTGTGTGTTCCTTGTGGTTCTGCAGAGTGAAGGGTGGCTAGATTAGTTTTTAGGGTTTAAGTTGTGTTTAATGTGGGTCATGGGCTGACCCAATGGTCCAATGGCAAGTGGGTTTTGATTTAAACCTTATTAGGTCAGCTTCAATATGTTGGGCTGTAAAAACTTAATTAGGTCAAACCAAATTTGAAGGATTCAATTGATTTGGGCCTACACAATGGTTACTGGGCCATCACTAGGTGCTCTCTCTTGGGCCAAGTCTCACAATAAAAAGTTAGGTCTGTACCTAAAATTATTAGACCTCCATTAGTCCCTAACCTTATCCTACTTAATTTAATTCAGCCATAGATAGGGTTTTTAACTCAATTAAATTTTAAACTCATATTAATAATTTATCTCTCTAAAATTTTCATTCACTTAACTTGCCCAATTATCCCATATTAATTATTTTTAATTAACTCAAATCTATGATTAACATCTTAATTAATTTTGGGGTGTTATATGCTAGGCCAATAAAAATGCTCATTTAAAAGAGCCAAAGTCTTTTCTACACCAAAATGGCCCATCAATCCCCTACCATGAGTCTCTTTAATAAGAAGCTCACGAATGGAACACATAGGAACACATAACTTGTTCTTTTTAAAAAGGAACTCATCAAGCCTATAATAGTCATTAGCACCATATGATGTATAAGATTTTCAAATATCAACAAAATCAGAATAAGACTCATACATGCTTTTTAACATCTCAAAACCTATCAATCTAGCATGCATGGAAGTAATCAAAGTGTAATGCCTAGACAATGCATCAGCTACAACATTTTTCTTTCCCTGCTTATGCTTAATCACATAAGGGAAGGTTTCAATAAGTTCAAGCCAACTTGCATGCCTTTTGTTCAATTTATCCTGAGACTTAAGAAATTTAAGACTCTCATGATCAGAATGGATAATAAATTCTTTAGGCCATAAATAATGTTGTCAAGTTTTTAAAGTTCATTTCAAGGCATACAACTCTTTATCATATGTGGAATAATTTAAAGCAGGGCTACTTAATTTCTCACTAAAATATGCAATAGGTTTAGAATCCTGCATCAACACACCACTTATGCCTATACCAGAAGCGTCACACTCAATTTCAAAAACCTTAGTAAAATCAGACAACACAAGTACAGGGACATTAGTTAGTTTTTCCTTCAGTATGTTAAAAGCATGCTCTTGTGCTTCACCCCACTTGAATACCATAGTCTTTCTTACCAAATCATTCAAAGGGGCAACAAGAGTAGAGAAGTCCTTCACGAATTGCCTATAGAAGCTCACCAATCCATGGAAACTTTTTACTTCACTAGTAGTCTTTGGAGTTGGCCACTCTTAGATTGCTTTAACCTTCTCCTTGTCCACTTGTATGCCACGAGCTCCTACACTAAATCCAAGAAAAATCATAGAATCCAAACAAAAAGAGTACTTCTCTAAATTGGCAAAGAGTTTATTCTCCCTAAGCACAACAAGCACATCATGCAAATGACTCATATGCTCTTCTAGACTCTTAAAGTAAATCAAAATGTCATCAAAGTAAACCACAACAAATTTACCAATGAAATGTTTAAAAACATGGTTCATTAAACTCATGACATTGTTAGGTGCATTAGTCAAGCCAAATGGCATAACTAACCATTTATATAACCCAAACTTAGTCTTAAAAGCAATTTTTCATTCATTACTTTCTTTTATCTTAATATGATGGTAACCACTTTTAAGATCAATTTTAGAGAAAACACGTGCACCATGCAACTCATCAAGCATATCATCTAACATAGGGATATGATAGCGAGATTTTACCATTATTTTGTTGATAGCATGACAATTCACATACATCCGCCACTTGTCATCCTTTTTGGACACCAGAATCACCGGGATAGCACACGAACTCAGACTTTCACGAAGAAAGCCTTTCTTCATAAGCTGTTTCACTTGATGTTGTATTTCCTTAATCTCGTCTGGATTTGCTCGATAAGCAGGTCTATTGGGGATAGATGCTCATGGGATAAAGTCTATACGATACTTAATGCCTCTTAAAGGGGGAAATCCATTAGGTATTTCCTTTGAAAACAAGTCACAGAATTTCTGTAATAAAGATATAACACTAGCAGGAAGAGAGTAATCAAGATTGTCGATAGTAAGATAAACATCTTTATAAAAAAATAAGAAAGTATTTTCACAAATAAGAGCTCTCTTGATCTCACTTTTACCCGAAAATAAATCACTTTCTTTTCCTCATGTTTTTCTCTAATTTTCTTTTCCTTTCTACTCAGCTTTCATTTCTCTTGTTTTTTCTCATTCTCAACACTCACACTCATTTTACCTTTCTTTTCTTACTCTCTCTTCTTACACTCTTTTTTCAATTTTTAATTGATCATTATATGCTTGAATAGGACAAAGAGGGGTCAACATAATGGTCTTACCATTAAAAACAAATGAGTAATAATTTTTATATCCATCATATTTTACCTTTATGTCAAACTGCTATGGCCTATCAAGCAACAAGTGACCAGCATACATGAGTGCTACATCACAAAGAATCTCATCATGATAATTACCAATAGAAAAAGAGATGAGAACCTATTTTGTTACCTTTACCTCCCCACTATCATTAAGCCATTGTAATTTATAAGGGGTAGGGTGCCTTAAAGTAAGCAAGTGCAGCTTTTTCACAAGTACTAACTACATTTGTGTAGCTACCACCATCAATAATCAAACTACATATCTTCTTGTAGATGAAGCAATAAGTATGGAAAATATGCTCACGTTGCTCTACCTTGAGATCTTCTTTAAGTTGAATGTTGAGAGCAAGCCTAGTCATAAGGGCTTCACCATTTATAGCTTCAACTAACTCTAAATCTGAGTCATCAGTCAGGGGTGGCATCTCATCATCCTCAGACTCACTACTAGTACTAGTCACATCACTATTTTAAAAAATAATCATAGTTCGTTTGTTATGACATTGTGAAGCAATGTGACCAAAACTATTACATTTAAAACATTTAACCTTAGAGGAAGAAACAGTAGGGTTAGAAGATGAGAAAGGTTTTGAATCAGTTTTACCCTTAATCTGAAAGTGTTTTACCTTACTTTTCTCCTTAGACTTGAATCAGTCTTTGGCTTGAAGGGGACTTTAGAATCCCTTCAAGAACTCGAGTTAGATATCACTTTCAGCTTTTGTCGAACCTTTAATTGTTTCCACCTTGATAGCTCTATGCAAGAGCTCTTCCATATCCAGGTAATTGTATAAATCAACTTAGACAGCTATATCAAGATTTAAGCCCTCAATGAATCGGGCCATGGTTGCTTCACAGTCTTCCTCCACATTTGCCTTAATCACGGCAATCTTCATTTTTTGATAGTAATCTTTCACACTCATAGAACCTTGTTTCAACTTTTGGAGTTTCTTATGTAATTCCCTATAATAATAACTAGGGACAAACCATTTGCACATGATATTTTTCATCTCCTGCCAATCACAAATTAGACCTTCACCGGTACGTCTTCTGGTGAGTAAGAGTTGATCCCACCAGATGCTAGCATAGTCAATAAACTCTATTGCAGCAAGTTTTACTTTCTTCGCCTCAATGTAAGAGTGGCACTCGAACACATGCTCCACTCTTCTTTTCCAATCTAAGTACTGGTCCAGGTCATTTTTCCCGAGAAATAAGGGAATCTTCATCTTGATGTTTCCAATACCACCATCCTTATTGGATGATGATTGTCTGCGTCTCTGAGTATGGGACTCCTCAAAGTCGAACTCAACATCATCATCAAGCTCTACCTGAGCTTGCCTCTTATGGGTCCTCATATTAGAAGAAGACTCCATATCATCTAATCTGGCACTAAGTTTTTTAATAGTACTTTGAATGGCTCTAATCCAAACTTTCATGTCAAAGTCACTGTGCTCAAATTTTCTAGACATTCTAAAATATTAGTTTGTACAAAAAAACCAAGCAAAGAAAGATATAGGACCTCACAACTCACTAGCTTACGTGTTTACATTCAATAATAGTAATTTACTCGTGTTTACTCTCAAAATTTGGCTTTTATCAAGATGGTATACTCTAGCCTTTTATCACTTGACAATTTGCTTCTTACAAGTGTTCTAAGCAAGTCACAAGCAAATCAAAAGAAAAGATCATATTAGTGACAATAAAACAAAACTAGAATCCTAAAATGCAAGTTCCCAAAGAATCAAACAAAGGAGAAAAATGAGGTGTATAACTAAAAGGAAAACAAGGAGGAAGGGGAGGTTTGATGGCTTGGAAAGAAAGAGAAAGAAAGGATAAATCTAAAAATAAGAAACTTTAGGAAACTGCTTGAGAACCAAGTTAATCAAAATAGGAAACTACTTACAATTCAAGTTTAGAACAATTAGGAAAGAAAATCCTTACTTGAATGCAAATAGGAAAGTAGATAACTTAGTAGCTACTTAATGCAATCAAATTAGAAAACTAACTCTAATTAAGAAATTGACTCCAATTAGGAAACTAACTCCCATTAGAAAATTAACTTCAAGTTTTAAGCTTTCAACTTTGAATTGGCACAACTTGCAATTTTGAATTCTATAATCTAAATCTTTTCTTTTTTTTCACTTTTTTTTCACCTTTCTTTTTAAATATTTTTTTTGAATTTTTTTTTTTTGAGTATCACACTTTTTTTTTGAATGAGTATAGAGGCACACAACAATGGAAGAAGGAAGAAGATAGAAGACAAAGATGAAGATAAAAAAGATAACACAAATGGAAGGAGAGAAAGTATGAAGAACAGCGAAAGGAAAATACAAAGATATACCTTACACTAGCGAACTAAAACTCTGATACCAAATGATGCAAGACCCTCTAAGAACCTTGTTCTAGGAATATTCAATAAGATAACACTTTATCAGGGACCGACTAGAAAACAAGAATGTTGATCAAAGAAAATACCCTAAGAGAACTCATCTCTTAGAACCCTAGCCTTAAGACGCTATAAAAGAAGACCAATCATTTGATAAGTCACGTGAACTCTCAGAGAATACAAAGAAGTAAAAGCCTCATAGAGAATTGAATAATACTCAAAGTCATTCATGATCTTCAAAATAGAGTACAATAGAAAGCCTTTTATAGGCAAGGTTTCTAAAAGATTAAAATCCTGATAAAAGTAAAACACTAAAATTTGATTAAAAATATTTTAAATAGTACCTAAACTCAAGAAATAAGATTAGGATACTAATTTTAACTTAATTTTTAAGATAAGTTCTTTGACTAAGTCCTAAATAAATAAATAAATGAAATTTATAAAGAATATTACTCAAACCTAATCAGCTCCTTTAAATAGTCACATGGAATGCTCATACTTCATTAAAAATTACATAGTTGACACATGATCCTTAATCTCTTGTAATTGGACTCCAATTGGGCCTTGACACTCCTCTTATAGAATGGTTAGCATTATCGCACCTTTTACATCTTCTTGGGCCCTCTCTTGACTCAAATAAATGGACTCTAAGTTATGAAGCTTATGAATCAAATAATTGAAGGCTTCTTTCATTGTTTTGACCCTAACTCTTATTATTGGGTCTCCTATGCCTTGCAATGGATCTTTAGGTACATTTGACTTGAACTCTTGGGTTTTAATTTGCAAATCATGTCCTTGGGCTTGAAACTTAGCACCATATCCTTCATCATGTCCACTTCTACACTCAGCAAGGTCTTTTAGTACTATTGCATCACTTGGGATCAGTTCCTTAGGCTAGCACCTAAGAGGCTCCCACTTTCAAATATGCACCTCGATGTATATGATGTGCTCCCTCCACTTACTTACAAATATGGAACCAATTTCGAGATGAATGCTTACTGTATAGTTTATGTTGCTTATATAAATCATAATTAACCTCATTTTTACCTATAACTTACAGGTGGAGGGGCGTGAACTAACATCCTCGTCCAAGAAAATTAGTAATACAGCATTACAAAGTATTGTTAGATCAAATGATGGTTAATGAGGTTTGAGACACTCTCACTATTATTGTATAGTTATCTATATTATACCACATCTTGACATAACTTAATTTGTTATTTGCAGATTATATGGCTTCCATATAATGTAGATGATGTACGCCAGTTGATACCCTACTATTACCTAGTCTCTTCAGATATATGACTAGTATCTACGCCACTTATTTACTTTCATATTATGGAGTAATATCATGTTAATTGCGTGCTCTATCAATTTGGTAGGATGTAGCCCATACCTCATGCTCCTTATGATTTAGCAGAGGTCTATACACTCACATTAAAAGGCAAGACTCACTTGGACTAGTAAAAAGAGCATAAGAATTCAGTGATTGCATAGTAGATCTGGCAAGATATTTTGTCACTACCGTCGATGTCAGTAAAGCCCCTAGACCGTTCTTTAGAATATATGAGATAGTATTAGAAGGTTATCCGTTAGTGAATCTACCATATTATTGGTACTAAAAGTTTTGTGATAATTTTTAGCGACTTGTCACAATGATTTTACTTCACTTTCCTTATATATGTATATATTAAATATATGATTCTTATCTCTTTTTTTTTTTGACAAGCTAATATAGCTAATCGATTACCACTGCTTGCCATGGATGACACTTTATCGCTTGGTCTCACTGTGGTCATTAATTGTACTAGCATTCTTAATACACTTGGCGAGCATTGAGACATGACGATTTCTCAAGTTATCCTGCACCTTAGCTGCCTAGGCTATATCTTCCTCCAAGTTGCATAACAAATAGAGCCAATGGCTTTAGACACTAGAATACTTATGGTAGATGATCGAGCCTATCGTGATTCTGCTCCTGTGCTAGTACTACATCCACAACTGCTAATCCATTTTATCCTACATCGATGTTGACGCAAGCTCATCATGATGTCGCTAGTCCATCTTGTCCTACATTGACACAAATGCAAGCCCATCATGATGCCACTGGTCTATCTTCTTTCCCGACAATATAGACATAGGCCCATCATGACACCATGGGTCTATCTTTTGGATTTACTGGATATGTTTCTGGATTTGTTTATGGTCTTTAACATATATTGGATCACAGCAAGCAAGATTTTTGATACCACATCAACTAATTTTTTCAATTCAATCCCCCGACTTGAATATAAATCCAGTGCCATACCGACAGGCAAAAGATGAAGGAGACAGTGATATTGATGAAGAAGAAGAAGTTGAGAAGGTAGAAGTAGAATACTATCTTGTCCAATGACGAGGCTAACGATTAAGAACACAGACTCGATATGGCATAGGCAGTCATTGTTTTTGAGCGATATATCTTATTTTCTTTTGTACCTATGTGTTTATATCTTAACTCATTGTTGATGATTATAACTATCTATTTTCGACCATTACGACATTTAATTTACTTCAATATTAACCTCATGGTAAATATGTCTTCATTTTATTTTTTATTTGTGTAGTTCAAATAAAATCCAATTAACTTTTTAATTTTTTAAGTTTAAACAATTAACCTTCAATATCATAAATTAATTTTATGAGTTTCATGGTAAATAATTTAAAACTTATTATAATTAGTATTTCGCTTACGTAAATCACCACACCTAAGAAAATTTATCTCATATCATTATTTTAATATTGAGTTCAATAACACTTAATAAGTATCTTAATTGATAATCAAATTTTTATATTTGATATTTAATTTAATTTTGGAAATGTCTTAGTTTAAAAGAAAAGGTTAAAAAATGTTAACTTGTTCATTTAAAATGCTTATTGTTCTTAATTATTCATTTCAATTTAAAAATTATATAACATATATATATATATAGAGAGAGAGAGAGAGAGAGAGTTTGACATAATCGGAGTAGTATATAGTTATAATACAAAAAGGAACAAAAATTACTAAGCACCTAAATAACTATGGGTTCAAGGGGCAATGTGATGGGCAAGTTGCGCGGTTGTGATGCCTACACAATATACACCACAATAGATCTTTGGCGTTTCTCGCTAATCCATCTCATTTCTTATTTTACTTGACTTGGGCAACTTTTATTGCATTTCATTATAGGATATGGGATGAGCATGGGGCTTTGAATTTGGGGCCAGTACACCTCATCACCAATAGGATGAAATTTATTATTGTAAGCCTTCAAGATGGTATCCAATCAAAGCATTCGATCGATATACTGTATATAGTCCACATGAACGTGGGCATAAGTTAATAACACATGCTGGCAAGGATATTTCAAAGCTAGAAATTCACCATAATTGCATATACAGTCTGCTAAGTTAACTTTACAGGATTAACCAAATTGTTGATTAGTCAGATCGTACGGCTCATCCACCTCAAATGTCAACCCTTATTTATCAAAGTCACAGACTGTGCATGCTGATGTTCTTTTAGTTCTGACTACTAGTTTTAATCTAATGTCCTTCAATATAACTTATCTTGCTTGTAATTGTGCGTTCGCCTTCTCTGCTCGTTGGACTCAGTACCATGTTAACTTGTAGAATGTTACCTAGACCAACCTGAATGCGGGTAAGAACCTAACCCCTTTAAAAAATATATTTATACTCTTAGTTAAATTTGTTGTCATGTGGTCTCATCGTCTGCCATCAACATCATATGCTCAGCACCATTGAGCATTTGGTATTTCTTTAATCCAATTAACAGCGTGTGTTTAGTCAATGTATGTGGGCTAATTCTTCATTTACTTTATGTTGCTTATATAGGTAACCTATTCGTAGAAAGATAAGATAATTAATAATTCATGCAAAATTAAACAATTTAAAAGAAAAAAATACTTATAAAGTTAAGTGATGGTAAGATGTACCAATTTTAGTGAATAACTTATTTAGTCATGACATTCTAAATTTTTTATTGATATTGCTTGTTGAATGTCGAAGACAAAATATATGATAAGCCTGGGGGGCTGCCACCTTATGCGCCCATTAGCCACAGCAACTAAGATATTAGCATGTCGATCAGAAATCAAGCAAAACCCATATTTATCCTTTATCACGTGTGATTGGAGGTTAAACAAAAATCATGTCCATGCCTCATATGTTTCTCCTTTTACTATTGTAAAAGCAAGAAAAATAATATTCCTCTCATCATCTTGTGTGTTTGTGATTAATATGGTCCCCTTATATTTACCATAAAAGAATGTCTTATTTATTTAGATCATCAATTTTAAGTAGTCAAACGCCTCAATACATGACTTAAAGGTCCCGGATACTTTATGAAACATGACTGACTCACTATTAGTTACGCTAGTCGATATACGTTCTTTGTGCATAAAGTCATAGTCCTAGCTAGGTATGAAATATTGAATAGTAGCCAACCACCTAGGTAACAAAGCATAAGACTTCTCCTTATTTCCAAATGCATGTGAGATGACTCGATGTTTTTCCCTCAAAACCTTCTTATATGAAACATTATATCTAAATATAGAATGTACTCGTTCAATAACTTCTTGAATTGATACCTCAAGATTTTCAGTTACCATTGATATAATGTATAATGAAATAATATCATAGTCTAATTTTGGTTAGTCTTATGACAATAATACTGCAACACATGTATAGGGTCTGTTATATTGTGTTATCTTTCAATAATTTTTCTTCTTTCCATAATAGGCCCTAACCCTCCACTTGCATGATCCTTTTTCATATTAAAGGTACTCGTATTTTTTGTACTTTTTTTAAGAATGAAATACCTTAAAAGTGTTATATGCACGTATTGAGTATATTTTTATTGTCCGCCAAAAAAATTGCTAATCATTATATAGTATACCTACATGTAACTCTTAGTCATCATTCATATTTATCGTTGCCTCCTCCATTTCACCATAGTCAGGAACTCTCCCACTATCAACATCGATCTGTTTAAAAAACGCAATCGCTAAGTCATCATAAATATTTATTAAGGCTACTAGATTCATGTCAGGATCCACATAATCAATGTCATCATCATCTGTATTATTAAGATTATTGTAATCATAAAGAATATTATCATATTCATCCTCTTCATCAAATTTATCCATTATGTCCTTTATCTTTTCAAGAGGAGAAAGAGGGATACCAATTGTAACACCCCAAAATTAATTAAGGTGTTAATAATGGACTAAGCATAATTAAGAATAATTATTAAAAAATAATTAGGCAAACTATATGAACGAAAATCTAAAGAGAAGTAAATTAATGATATAGGTTTGAGATTTAATTGGATTAGAAATTTCATCTAGGCCCAAATTAAAATTAAATAAGCCATGGTTAGAGACTAATGGAGGCTCAATAATTTTAGGTGCAGACCCAACCTTTTAATGTGAGATTTGACCTAAGAGAGAGCACCTAGGGAGGGCCCAATCTGATTTAATGAGATGGAGGCCCAATACCCGACTTATATAAGCTCTTATAATTGGCCCAACAACCCTCATACAGACCTAAATCAAATGTCCTTTTAAAATTTAGCTTAACCCAATCAAAATTCTACAACCCAACAAATGAAATCTAACCCAATAAATATAAAATATGAACCCAATTGAAAATGGACATTTGGGTCAGCCCATAACCTATTTTAAACCCAACCTAAACCCAACTAAAACCTTATACACATGCAACCCCCTCCTACCATTTTGCAAAAACACAAAACACAAATACAAGAGGCATTTTCGCACCTTGAAAAGAAGGATAGGGTTCTAAGCAAGAAATCTATCATTTTTCACTTCTAAGCTCAAAATCAATTAAGGTAATAGTTACATAACTTAATCCCTTTCTCTTTCTCTTCATTTTGACATGATTTTTTCATTTGGAGCATTTTCACCATACTCAAAATCTGAAATGTCGTTGTTTAGGATTTTCTTGGTGAAATTTCGTAGGTTGAGGCTAGATGTGTTGTTAGATAAGTATAAACTCTTCATTTTAATACTTTCTCTACTAATTTAAGACCCCTATATCTAATTTATAATATAGGTATTGTTTTTATGCGAATTTACTCAAAACTTAAAGTGTTGTTTTGAGATTTTTGGGGTAGGCTCAACCAAATCCAATTTTGGTTTTTTGTGGTAATTGGGTAAGTATTTCTGAGTAGTTCTATATTCCTTGAGTAATGAGTTTGCTGATATAAATTATGATTAGGGATAGTAATAGCTTGGTTTTATCTCCATAGACTGAAATAACATTCAATTGACTCTTAGAGGATTGGCTATAAGTGAGGTAATTGAGGACTATATTAATTCTATGTATATATTTATTTTAATTTCATATGTGCTACACATGAATGATTTAAAATACTAAATGAATTGGTTGGCAATCTATTGTATTGTGTTTGGACCTTATAAGTTCATGGTGGAGCCATGGTACAGTTGCCACTTATGCATGTGCTTTGATCGAACACTTAGTTATGCTTATTGGGGAGTGGGTGCCGTGGGGGCCTCTCTCGATGTTAATGACCTTTAACATGTGAAAATATGATTGTTAATATGGGATGATAATCATAGTAGCCTAATCGTTTTCTTTGCTAATATGACTGATATGATTTTGATGTTAATTTTGATTCATGCATATATGTTAATTAAATTAGATTATATTAATAAAAATTTTCTTAGTTATTGAGATTTGCATCTCATCCCGTTTCATGGGATCATAAAGGTGAAGATATTTCGGGTAAGGATAAAAGAAAGGAAGTTGATAAAAATTCATGAGTTCTAACCATGTGTGGAGGAAGTTACACTTGGACTGATCTGAGTAGAGTATATATAAATTTTATTATTCTTTTTATAGCATTATCATGTAATCATATTGTCACGTGTATGTGTTTATATTTTGATTACTTAAAATATATCTATTGAGGAGTGATGCCTCATTTTTTCTTGGTATTGGATGTATGGACTTATAACATTTATTATAAATTTTGTTGGACCTATGATATGGCTTACAATTTGGGAAATGTAATTATGTGATACATTGGATGTAGACCTAAACTAGTGGTGCAGGAGATCTTTAATGGAATATATATTTAAATGATAATTGTTGATAGCTTATGAAATTTTTGCTATCATTAATCTATGATCTTGCTGATATATAGTAGTAGGATGAGTAGGAATTTGCACTTAAGTCTTGAATGGGTAACAATAGATAAGCTGGGTAAATTAAGTAGAGGAAAGTCATTAGAGCCCCATAAACTAAGGTAGAGTGGTCCTATAGTGTCTCTAGGGGTAAAATTAAAGTGCATAGGACGAAATTTGGAAGATGTAGTTGTAGGAGGAAGGTTATGCCGTGGCTAAGAAGGTTTCGCCGCGGCCAAGAGTGTGACAAAGGCGAGGAAAGCCGTGGCGTGAGGAATCTCGTAGCAACACAAAGTGAAAATGTTATCCAGGGAGGGTGACAGAGAGCAAACTCATTGCGACGTAACATGTCCCTCTGCGACTTAAGTTGAGAAAACTAGGTAAGGAGTGTCCAGTAGTTAGTTTTGCTGCGGTGCAAGTGTTTCCCGCCAAGGCGAGAATCATGAGATTTCAGATAGTAGCTCCAAGAGGTATTTCTACCGCGGTGCCACATAGGCTCGTTGTGGCAAGATTTGTGTGAGTTGCGCAATAAGATTCCCAAGAGTAAGTTAGCCGCAGCGCTGAAAGTCGAAGTCGCGGCGCAGAGTGAAAAACTTAGTTTTTGAGCTCTAGTAACTAACGTAGCCGCGGTATAAGAGTTTTAAATCACGATGAAGGTTCATAAACTCTTACCTTTAGCCTAAAAACCTTAATTTCTCCAATGGTAATGCTAGGGAATAATGTAGGAACACTTATAGGAGATTTTTGTACGTTGGAATTGATGGATGGATAAATCACAAACCCCTCATGATAGTACAATTTCTCTTGTATATTTTTACATTTGTGGTTGTGTAGTTAATGACCTTAATATTATTGAGGTTCAAATTTTTCTATATTTTCATGATGTATTTAATTGTAATGACTCTAAACCTTGATCATTAAGCATTAATCACGTATTTAACCATAATTACCATTATTAGAAATAGGGGCATTATAATCAATTCATGTGACGAACTTGATTGTGAGATATCATGAACTTGTGAATGAGATGAATTCAAATGGGAGGTATAGTCAACCAAACTAATAAGGGGATATTAACCAACACTTATAAAGTATGTCATAAATAAGGCATGTTGATTGTTTGTGACGTTAACGTGGTTGGAGGATAGAAGTGGGTTCGGCATATATTCAAGTATTGCTTGAGTTGCAACATTTAAGTTCATTTTCTTTGACGTTGATATTCCTCCTTAACTTACATGCTCGATACTTTGTGGGCCTCAGCTACACTAGATGCCTATATACTAATTTAGACACATACTTATTTGAGTTTAGTTGTAACTATTCTGCAATTTATTGTTTTAACCTTTCTAATGAAATATCATAATTGATTCTCATTACATCAACTGTATCTATGATAAATATTGCACCTTCTTCAGTTTCACATATTTGTCCATTTGAATATATGCAAATGACCCCTTTCCCGTTGTTCATTTTACTAGCTCAATTCACACTGCCACAAACATCCAAATAAAGTACAAAAGTTAAAAATTATTATTTCATTATATATTATTTAAAAATTATTTCATAATTGTTATTTTATTATTATATTTCATATTTTTTCCCATACTATATTTCTTTCCAATATTTATTTCAACACTTTTTCTATTTCTTTCCATATTTTTTCCCATATTATAATATTCTTTTACAATATTTCTTCATATCTCTATTAATCATAACATTTTTTATTTTTTCTTATTATATTTTCATCTTAATTTTCAATCAATTTTTTCCCATCATTATAGTATTCAACATTAATCAATTTTTTTTATCATTAAAGTAAATTTTTCATATCACAACTGTTTTAATAAAAAAACCTTTAACTTATTATTTTCCACAATCTCTTTCTAGATAATAGATATTATATAATTTTTAATTTCTTTTACATTACTACGTAACTATAAATTATAATTATTTTTCACTAATTTTTTCAAACCTCATTTTTTCTAATAATTTTATTGTTTTTTTCAACTACAACTAAATTTTTAATATATAAAAATAAAAAATCATTCAAATCTAGATCAAGCAAATAAGAGCTTATATCACAAATATTTAATTTTCAACTACAACATCATTATTTTTGTTGTAAAATAAATATTGGTTTTAAATAGTATTTTCATACCAGATATGGATTTCACAAAATATTTGGAACCGCTTTTTCCTTTAATCTTCCTTCTATATTGTAAAAGTCAACATCTTTGGTGATTGCAAATTGTTGGAAGAGACAAATATTTTACTACAATCAAAACTTGTCACTGATTATGAAGTTGAAGAAAGGAATGATGATCAAAAATGAAAAGATGAAGAAGAGGAAATAAGAAGTTGAAGCCTGTTGGTGGAGGTTGAAAGAAATTTGCAGATGTGAGGTGAAGTAAAGAAGAAGAACAAATGCGTTTAAAAAGATTCAACTCCAACAATAAAAATAAAATTAATGTGAATAATATTTGTAGTCCCAATAATTTTTAACTACGTGGCAGTGTAATTTATTGAATTCAATGATATGCTACCATGTGGCATATCAATCTTCATGCCCCTTTGTATATCATTTCCTTTGTGTATCAGGGTCAACCGACATGCAGCAACAAGAGACACAATCCCTTTGCAACTATGTCTCTATTTTTTTTTTTGTGAGGTATGAATTTATTTACTTTTAGGTGACCCCACAATTTTTTATTAAAAAAAATGTATTGTATCTGCAGAATTAACTTTTGTGGCTATGTATAGGACAAAATATAAATTTCTCCCATTGCATCTAAGTCCAAATCCAATGATTTTTTTTGTGTTTTCAACCATCTCGCCATCCTTATATAAATGAGTGATATATATAAAATATATATATATATAATGCAAGTAAGTGAAATAAAAACTAATTTTTTATTTTTATTTTTTAAAATGATTTAATGATTAAAAATAATAATTTGATAAATAAAATAATAATAATATAATAAACATCATACAAATTATATAAAGAAATGTATTTATCCTAAGTAAACCAAATAAAATCATAATGTAATTCATAATTTTAATATCTAATATATGAAATAAAAAATTATGGAAAAAGTGCAATAAAATAGTACTAGGGTGAATGGGTGATTAAGTGAAGTTGAAAAAAAAACATTTAGGAATAGAGAAGCATTTTTATTTTGTCATATGGGAGGAGTTAAACCTTTAATTATTAATTTTAAAAAAATAAATTAAATTTTAATTATTTAAAACAGATTTTATTTTGACATTATTTTCACATTACGCACATTAAGAAAAATTTAACAAAGATACATAACTTAACATGAGATTAGTGCAATTATTAATAGTTAACATTGAAGATGAAATACTCTATTGATGACTACATTAATTTTATATTAAATCATGTCATTCATTTTTATTAATTACATGTTAATAAACAAAATGCAATGATAATATTAAAATAAAATGCTAATTGAAATAGTAAATTTAAATTTTATATAATTAAATTAAAACAAAGATATTTCTTGCAAACGTTAAAATTATCATTTATTCTATAAATTATAACCTTTATTGCTAATTATTTTCACAATTTTTTCATGCATTCCAAAATTGTATAGAACATTTGTATGTTTAATTCAAAATAAAAATTGTTACAAAATACAAAAATAGTGAGAACTGATAGGCTTTTATTCAAACCCTTGCATTTAGTCTAATTTATTTGTATTCTTATAATGTGCAAAAATTAAATTTAAATAATATTAAGGAAACATTAGATATTATGGATTAAAAATTAATTATTAAAATTATTTGTTCCTTTATAGCAATTATGGATAATATGATACATGATAATATGGTATATAGAATTTGTTTATTTAATATGATGATTTTAAATTATCATAACATAGGTCCTTTTTTATATTAAATACTTATAAGTACAAGTATGCCATCAAATATATTAAATATTGATACAATAAACATCAATATTTTAATTTAAATGACTTAAAAATGACAAATTAATGGATAATACTGATAGTTATAAAATTGATGGCTCCCCATTCTCCACCTAGCGAGTGCGCTGCATACAAAAAAAAAGGTGGAAAATATTAGATTTAAGGATCTAATATTTAAAAAATTTTAAAAATTAAAATTATTTCAAAAATCAAAATTATTATCAAATTTGAAAAAAATTACAATTTAAATAATTTAAATATTAATTTTTTCAAATTTAATAATATTTTTTAAAAATTTTATAATAATTCTCATAAAATATAATTTTGATTCTTAGAATAATTTTAATTTTTAAATTTTTTAATATAAATTTTGCAAAATTTAAGGCTTTAAATATAATTTTTTCGTTGGCATTGATGGTAATCACATCATAGTCGCAGCGACACACGTGAATGGGAGCTTTTGTAGCACTGGGCTGTATATTTTCTTCCCAAATTAAAATTAAAATAATTTATCATTGCGTTTCAATCGGATAGCCAAATTCTTCATGCGCTTTATTCCGCTCCACTCCTTCCAACCCCACGAACTTTTGTATTGAGTCTGTGTTTAAAAAAATGGCAGGGCACTCAAATTATATTTTTATAAAGCACAAAATTTTTATTTTTAAGCAATTACAGTTGACTAAATGTGATTTTAAATAGTAATCAATGTGTATCTAAACTCACCATTATCCGATAACTTTCCAGTTTTTCTTCTCATTATGAGTTTAGCTGAATTAATAACGTAAGTAAAATGTAGGCAAAGAGGTGTAACTAGGATTTTTTTTTCTGTATAAGCAAAAATTAACCTTTTTATATAGCAATATATTTTGAGTCTTTTGTTATACATACATATATATATGTATATATATATATATATATATATTGGCTAGTCAATCTCGTGTACCCTGGCATGATAAAATTAGTAAGTGGTTTGAAGCGAATTTGACAAAATAACAATATGATAAATGTTAAATATCTGAATGTGGATAGCTTTATTAGTTGTAGATAGAATAACAGTTACTTAAGCAGTAGAGTAGTATTATTCAAACAGTAATGAGCGATGTTGCCGAGGACGGAACCAACTTAAGTGAGCTATTGGTTGAAGGGAAGGGGATTAGAAAAGTTAACATGTTTATATATATATATATATATACATATATATATATATGTATATATTAGGTGAAAAATATATATAATGTATGATTTTGTAATTTATTAAAGTTGAATATGACTTTTTTGTATTATAAAATTTATTTATAATAAAATATGTGTTGAAATTTTCAAAAATATTCTTTTAATATAAGAAACTAGGGATATTGACTATTATATAGTAGTTAAAAAAAATATAAAAAGCCAAAATATACAAGCACTAAAATTATTCCTTGTCATATTCTACTTCTCCTTTTTTTTTAGATGATTCATTTTTTATCTAGTTACGAATCAGTTAAAAATTTAAATCCTACCAAGATGACTAAATAAGTAAGATTATTTGATTTTGACTAAAAAAGCCTTGGTGTAGTTAGCAAAACGATTCTTAATGTCCAAAAAAAGTATTAATATATTTAGCACTAAATACAAATATATCTATAAATAATAATGTGAGTAGTATCCCACTAGACTAAGTTAGCTGTATCATCAATATGGAGAAAGATGACTTTATATGGAGAGATAGAAGTATTAATAATATATCATAAAAGGGTTTAAAAGATGACGGATAATTATATTCATCTTCATTGGTATTTAGAAGAGTATCATATTTATATTGACTTCATAATTATCTATTATATCTTTTAGCACACCTAAAAAACTCATAAGATTAATTAGACTGGATGAACTTAGTTGAAATATGTGGTCGACTAGTGGCATTTGCTAGTTATTGAAATGTTGGGTCTCAACAAGATACACACCTCTTAGGTAGGAGCTAAGCAAAAGATGTATATTCATTAAGTTCATCAATCTAACTTGTAGGTGAAATTGTCAACGATCCACATATATCATTTTTCATTATACTTAAAACTACATTGCTAATTAAGATGTGTGCATATCATTTTAATGTTTTTAGTTAATTTGAGAAGTGCTAATTTACTTGTCACGTTGATTGGACATCTAAGTTGTCCTTCAAGGTACATAGTAATTACCAACTTGGATTAAATAGCTATGAGTATCGATATACTAATTTTGATACAAAATGTCTTGACTTTTGTCATAGTTTTTACTCAATTGCAACTTTTAATTGTTTGAGAATGATGTTAGAGACAACTTTTAATAATTTTGATTTATCGTATACAAACGTTGCTCTCATTGCTATAATTTTTTTTATTTACATAAATACATATAATCTCATTTTTTTTCTTCTCGTTGTGATTTTTATCTCAACAATCATGTATAGATATGTATAAAAACACATTTATGTTCAACATATAAATATATAATAATTACTTTCTTTATTATACAAAACATATTAATATTATACAAGGTAAGACAAAATAATTAATAATATAAATAATAATACTTTAAATTTACTCATAATGTAAAAAAGTTAACTTTCAGGTTTGCATAATCTTTGTATTGTAAGCAACAATTAAGGGAGAATAATCAGTCAAAATAAATTTTTTTGGATTAGAAATAGAAAATATGATATAGGACTAGAACTATGATGTACTAAAACTATGAAAATTTTGAATTTCACATAACACAATTTAAATAAGACAATCCCATACAATCTTTATCAACAATAATTATGTTAGAGAAATTTACCAACTTAAAGTTATCATATTAGAAGTAGAAAATATAATATAAGACCATGACTATGTTTAATACTTACCACAATATAATATTGTAGTGTTTTGTTTGAAAAAAAAGGGAGAAGATAAGAGCAAAAATGATGTAGGTTGAAAAAAAAAAACAAAAGAGAAATTAGAGAAATAAAAAAAAAATTGTGGGAAAAGATGAGAAAACCTATGAATGGATATGCAAGAAACTTAAATTTGGGAGAATATAATGTAAGAAGCAACCTGGGGAAAATAATGAATCCAATTGAAGGAGAATAAATTTATAAAGGAAGTAGTGTCATTGAACACGGAACATTATGTTCTGTATTCAATGGTCTAAGGCTCACTGATTCAAAGGTTAATGGTAACAGGGGTACAAAGCTAGTGAACGTTATATATATATATATATATATATATAATTTGGAGTCTTCAATAATTAAAAAAAAAATTCTGAACGAGGAGCCACTGGCTCCGTGTGCAAATATTTAAAAAAAATAAAAAATAAAACAAAACATGAAGCTACAAGTTTCACATTTTTATTAAAAAAAAAAATCATATACTTTGGAACTAAGTTTTGACAGCTATACATATTAGGTTTATATACATGTGTGTGTATGTCAACAAAATCTAAGAAATTATATATTTTTCAAAAAAATTATTTCTCATTTTATTTATAAACTTATTGTTTATGATATTTATAAATGAAAATAACTTTTTACTTATTATATGCCTTTGTTTAAAAAAATTATTAATAGTTGTAGGTTTTTCTATAATAAAAACTTTTTCTATATTATTACAAAAAGTTACAAGTTGCTAACAATAATCAAATAATAATGGTACTTTATTTTTTTTTACAAAAGCATACAAAAAATCAAAAATTAAATATGATCATTTTTTTTCTTAAGTCATCTTTATTAAAATCTCTTAATTCTTTACAAAAGGAGACTTGGGGAGAAATCAATGTCTGAAAACTTCGCAAGAAGCCAGTTACTAGTCATTGGCTTAAAATCAATAAACAACTTATCTAGGGTTTCGTTCCTTTGCATTTTTGCACGGAGAATTAGATAATATTATTGTATTTTACTACTTGTCACATTTTTTTTAAGAAAAAAATATAAATACATTTTGTAAACTATAATTTATTTATAAATAATTTTTTGAATTAGGGAAATTAGCAAATATCTTCACGCATTTTTACAATTTGTATTTAAATTCATTTGCTCACTTGTCTACTAATGAGAGTGACAAAAATTTCATATCCAACCTTTCTTGTTGGGTAAAAAAATCAAACTTTATTTATGACATGGACAGTTAATTTTATTTGTTTAAGGGAAAAAAACAGCAAGATAGCTGTGGAAGCTGCAGTTCAGATGAAAAAGTATGATTTTTTAAAAATTAATTATTCATGTGTTGTTTTCAAATCAGCATGATAGTATAAAATCATAATAAGTATAGAGTTTAATGTAAAATCTTAGTTAACACAAAAATGAACAAACAAATTTAAATACAAATGAGTTATAGTTGAAGAGTATATTTGCCAATTTTTATAAGTTAAAAGCATTTACAAATGAATCATACTTTAAAAAAATTGCATTTTTTAACAATATACGTGACCATCACAGTCAAGGCTAAATGACAAATTTTTTGAATAAATTTTAAAGATTTAAACTTCAATTTTAACAATGTTCTATGATAATAAAGTAAAAGTGCTAAGAAAAAAAATTAAAAGGATTTATGGACTAAATATTAGTCACAGTTACAACTTGTCTTCTTTTTTGGGGGATCAACAATGATAAAAACGGGCCCAAACTCATCTCTCTCATGCGATAGCAGAGCATATGGCCATTACAAAAAGGTCAAAAACATGGCTTTGGGAGGAAATGGACCGTCTTCCACGTGTTGTATCCAACATTGTCTAATCAGAGAGAGAAAACAGGAGCTGCTTTAAAATTAGGTTCTACTCGAATCTCAATCTCCTTTTTCTCTTTTTTTTTTCTCTGACCGAACAAAGGTTTTTTTTTTTGGGATCAAGACAGAACAAGGTTATGCAAAAAAAAATTACATATGGTATAATGGGGAGCTCAGTTAAAAAGAAAAATTTCATTAACTCCTATAATTTTATGTATTCTTAATTTAGTATTTAAGTTGAAAGCTTATAACTGAGTTCTTGTAATTTAAAAGTCTTTTAATTTAGCTGTCATTAAAATTATGTCAATGCATTGTTAAGTTATATTAATACAGCTAATCTTGTAATATATTAATGTTTTGAATATATATGATTTATATTAATAAAAAAGATTAAAAAGTAGATGATACAATTAAATCTATTTACATAGGCGACGTTAAGTGGCAGACTTAATTTGCATAAATACTATATATTCAGAGTATTAAAGCGATGCATTGTTAACTAGGAAAATAGAATTGAACGATGTATTGTTAGAAGTATAATAATAGAGATTAAGTTAAATTTATTTAAAAGTTATGGAGACCTAATTTTAAACTTTTAAAGTATAAAAGTCAAATTAAATTTTGGGTGAAATTTACAGACAAATAAAATAATAAAAAAAAAGATTTTATGAGATTCTTCTTCTTTGAATACTGTTTGTTGAGTTATGTACTTAGCAACGTCTAGTGTCGAGCCCGAGGTGTGGTTGCACGGACCTTCGAGCAAAGTTTTTCAAATAAAAAAAAAATTAAAATAATAATAATAATAATGACACCTAAATTAATATTTTTTTGATTTTATATATAAAATATTTTTTTGAGATTTGATTTGATTTTATATATAAAAAATAAATTATTTATATTTGATATATTAATCATAATATTTTAATTATATCTTTTATTAAATAAATCATTCAAATTATAAATAATAGTAGTCATTAATTTCAAAAAAAAAATACACATATTAAATTTAAATATTTTTTAAAAATAATTTTTATTTGATACAAAATTAAAAAAATTAATTATTTTTAATTATTATTTTTAATATTTGTGAATTAACTATTTATTTTTTATATTTAAAACTGGAAAGAGTATATAAAATTGCCCCGATTATACCTACTTGGAGAACAGCAGAATCATTGTTGAAGAAGTGAAAAAAGACTTTTTTTTACTCACCAAATCTCACGTTTTGTTAAAGACCAATGTAACAAGAAACAGTAACCTGTCGCCCATAAGAAAAGCAATTAAAAAAATTTGTACCAAAAAAAAAATTATAATCAAGAAAGGTCCAACATAACTGAGGAAAATTAATGCTGAAGGTTGTGAGTTGTGACTTGTGACACTGATAGCGGAAGTAAATATGGCACACAGTACAAAACTGATGAAGGGTCTGCAGCCGTATTAACAAAATGTCCAAATGCAAGTTCCGTCACGTCTCCTCGGACATCCCTTCATTAATTCTTAATTTTTTTTCCCTCTCTGGCATAAGGTAATGCTTATTTGATAAGTAAAATAAACAATTAAAATAAGAATAAAATAAAAAATAATTTTTGAACTTTTACTTAAAAAAATAAAATGAAAAATAATATTATTAAAAAATAATTACTTTCGTGTTTACTAAACGATGCCAAATTTGTGCATCGATGGACATCTGGTATGGTTGAAATGTGGGCTTGTGGAAGAAGCTAGGACAGTTCAAAACATCAGTTATCAAGCCATACTTGTTCTTTACTATTTAGTAATAGTAACCAACCTCCTTTATTACTATTATATTATTATAATGACCAATGTAAAGAACCAACCAACTAAAATCTTCTTTATTCGTAGTTCATCATATGTTGAAAGTTACAATCAACCATCCTATATATCTTGCTCCCTATGGGCTATTGGGATCTTTGACTGTGTTTTTGATTTCTTGTTTTTGGTTAGCTTGTTTAAATATGTTTGATGGGTATCTTTTAATACGAGAAATGCTTAAAAAATTCATTTGAGATTGAGCTTATTTGAACACAATATTATATTGACGGGAGGAGAAGGGCTATTGTCTCACAAAATGGAGTGACATTGAGGATAAAACTTCGAGAGGATAACAGCTAAGAATGTTTATGTGCATGCTGGCTATTAAACCTCACCACTCAAACTTGTCAATTTTAGTTACACAGTGGCTTTCATTTCCTTCTCCGAATTCCCCAAAAGAAGAATAATAATACATTAGTGCTTTTGACGCCGACATGATTCTGAGAGTAATTAGTGTTGGCACATTTATAAATTTCTCGGAATCGCAGCCTTCCCAACCCATCTCAAGAGTTTCTCTCTGTCTTTCTCTCTTGGGAAAAGAAGCTCTTTGCTGTCACAGAAATTGAAAGAATGGGATATTCAAGTTCTTTCTTGACTTTCTTTCTTCTAGTTGTAGTGCTAAGTGTGAGTAATGGGCAGCCTCTAGTCCCTGCATTGTTCATATTTGGGGACTCTGTAGTAGATGCGGGCAATAATAACCACCTATACACCATTGTTAAAGCAAACTTCCCTCCTTATGGAAGAGACTTCAACAATCACAAACCAACTGGGAGGTTCTGTAACGGAAAGCTTGCCTCTGACTTCACTGGTAATATCTCTTTCTTTATCATTATTCATTACTATGGAAGAAATGCAATCACCTTTCTTCAATTTAGGTCATTTTGAAGATTTAGATCTTTTTTTTTTTCAGTCTCTTGCCAGAACGGGTGACCCAAATGTCATTTTAATCTCTTTTAATTCGTCATGCAACAAGTTTTCACTGGTCTGAGACTTGAGTTACATGCCTTGAAAGTTTCTTCTAACTTTAAATCACTAGAGAATGTTGGTTTGAGAAGTTTTTCCATGCAATTAGAATAATTTAGAGTGCAAAATTTGGTGTAATTTTATTGCGGATTAATAGTAACTTGTCATGTGAGAAATAAAAGAATTTGAAGTACGATGTTAATTTATGACGTTAGCAAGGATCTAAATTCTAAAGAGTTATAATTTAAGGTTTCAAAAATTAAGAAAAATGTTTAAAAATTGATTCAAATTTAAAGGAGCCTATATGCATTTTTATTTATCATTTATTCATGTTATCTCTTGTTGTTTCAACTAGGATTTTATCTTTCTTGCATTATTTTATGCAGCTGAAAACCTTGGATTCACATCTCACCCACCAGCTTATCTAAACTTAAAGGCCAAAGGGAAAAACATCTTGAATGGTGCCAACTTTGCCTCGGCTGCTTCTGGTTACTATGAATCTACAGCCAAATTATATGTACCTACAATTACATAACTCAAAACCCTGCTTTTTCTTTTTAACAGTAAGTTCTGAAATGTGCTTTTTATATTTTTATTTTTTTGGTTTTAGCATGTAATTCCTTTGAGCCAGCAGCTGGAGAACTACAAAGAATGCCAGAACAGATTGGTTGAAGTAGCAGGACAATCAAATGCTTCGTCAATTATATCTGGGGCTATATATTTAGTCAGTGCTGGGAACAGTGACTTCATTCAGAATTATTACATCAATCCTTTGCTTTATAAGGTTTATACGGCTGATCAATTCTCAGACATACTCTTGCAAGCCTATTCCAATTTTATTGAGGCATGTCTTTCTGACCCTTAACTTCTTTCTTTGGTAACAAGTCGATCCAAACTAGAAACTCTACGGATTATTTGATATATAAAATTACTATGTATGAAAAAAAAAAAAAGAAATGAGAATATAAATGAAATAGATAATAAATATTGCTTATTTTTCTATATAAAAATAAATAATTAAAATAGACCAATTCTAATAAATAATAATAATAATAATAATAATAATAATATAATAGGCACTACATCCACCCTTTCCTTCCTGCAATCAAACGACACCTTAAAATGAGCTACGCACATGGAATCGATTCGACTTGGTCGTGTAAATGGAGTACTCTGCTGCCATATGCCCACTCCATTTAGGATGAGGGCTTTTAGCCCACCTCAACTTAAGGGCTATTAAAATGAATTAGGCACACAGGACCAGCTTGGCTGAGTCTTGTAACTGGAGTAGGTTGGATTGGCATACCGTCAATCCATTTAGGCCCAATACTTGTAGCCCATCTCAACTTAATGGGATGTTAAATTGGGCTAGATTGTATGGCCATCTCTATTTAGTATTATAAATGAGCAAGTTTGTTTGGCATACCACTAGCTCCTTTAGCATAAAACTTTCAGCCCACCTCTCCTTAATGGGCTTCTGGCTCAGCCTACAGTCTTGAAATGTTGGCCCAGGGTTGCACAGGTAGGTTCAAAATGGTTGTGTGGACTAAATTAAAATCTGCGTAATGCGTCTTAGATTTGTTGATTTGTATAATTGCCATGTGACCCTTGAAGCATTTTTGAAATTGCCGGCCGTTTGAGATGCACTCCAACACCTCGAATCCTAGGGCTTGATTGAGAGTTTTGGAGAGATTAGAGTGGGGTGTAATGATATGTGGGAGACATCTTACCTGATGGACTAAAAGTTTAATGAGTACTCCCTACTAATTCAGCATTACAATGTTATTAATGAGATTAGATGGATTTGAAGCATGCAAATTTTTAATATTATCTTTGATGTATTAACCCTTTTCAAAAATAGACAAAATGAGAGGGTTTAAAACAAAATAAAAATTTATAAATATCCAAATTATTTCAAACCATTCAGTTCGGAGTGATTTGAAATTTGAATATTGGATGGATTATGATGGTTTTCAAAACATGAGGACACCCTCTCTTCTTCCCTTTTAGCTAGAGTTTCGTGTAGTAACCGCAGAGAATCTCTATCATCTAATCCATTCCACCCCATTTACTTGTAAACATCTGTTAATTAGTTAAGACACTTAAAACTTCTCATTCTATTTCACTCCAAAACCATCTTCCCAATGAAGCCTTAGCTTCTTAAGAAAAAAGCTTGCCCTATAACTCTATTTCTAAATGATAGTTTTAGTAAATAAATATTTATATTTATATTAAGAACTATGCTGCTTTTGATTTGCATTTCAAGTGTGTTGACAGAATTTGTATGCACTGGGAGCAAGGAGGATTGGGGTGACTACACTACCTCCGATGGGCTGCCTACCAGCAGCCATCACTCTGTTTGGCTATGGTAGCAACAAATGTGTGGACAGGCTAAACAATGATGCTGTCAACTTCAATAAAAAGCTAAACACCACGTCTCAGAACTTGCAAAAAGAGCTTTCCAACCTCAATTTGGTCGTCCTTGATATCTACCAACCTCTCCTCGACCTTGTCTCTAAGCCTTCCGAAAATGGTAAAAAACAAAAAAACAAAAAAAATCCTATTTTTGCCCGGAAAAATAGTGTCATAATCCTATTTTTTATGTCACTTTTTGATCTTCAAAAGATAATTTTTTAATCATAAAAACATTTGCAATGTTTCATTTCATTATAATCCTAAATTTAATGTCAAATTTATTAGTGCACTGACTTGAACATTAATTGTCATTTATTATCTCCATCAAATTTGTCACTCAACAATTTTTAGTAAGCCGTTAAGTTTTGAGTCAAGTTTTTATGAAAAGACAATATTATGAGCATTTAAATAATTGAGAGTCAAAATTAAAAAAGATATCTGTAAAATATCAAATTAAAAGTTTACTTATGTGTCTGGGATATTGGTTTGGTTTCAATCTCCTAAAATATTTTACCTGTATAGCAAAATTGTTGATGAGTTTGCTTTTGTGTGCTATATGACATATCATAGGTTTCTTTGAAGCAAGAAAGGCTTGCTGTGGAACGGGCTTGCTGGAGACCTCTATACTGTGCAATCACAAGTCCATAGGAACATGTGCTAATGCATCTGAGTATGTATTCTGGGACGGTTTTCATCCCTCAGAGGCCGCAAACAAGGTCTTGGCGGATGATTTGCTCGTTGCTGGCATCTCTCTCATCTCATAATTCAAACACTTTTGGGCTCGTATTCTGCTTGTAGTTGATGCTGCTGCTGTGAGAGTTTGGGACTTATATAGAAGGAGCTTTAATATGTTAAAATTGGAAAGTTCAATGTGGGTTCTATGGTCTGTTTAATTGAATAAAAGTAATAATCATATATGCTCGTGTAAAAGTTCTTCTTTTGGGTGATCAAAGATGTTCAGCTTTGTATTTTAACAGTTTGTGCTCAGTGAATTAATTTTATGTGACGGATAAATTATAGAACTAGCCAAACTACTTGTGCCAAAAATACAGAACTAAATATTTTTGTTTGGTCATAACTTCTGATCTGGAGCTGATGATTCAGATATGACCAAAATTAATTCACTGACAAATGAAGGGAAAATTAGACATTATTGTAAGGTTATTTAACTCAAGGGATTCATCTAATATTAAAGGCGAACAAGTGGTATGTGACTAAATATGTTGTTACAAGTTTAAATCTTAACTATGTTAAAATTTGAGGATTAAGTCACAAGAAATTTGTTTGCTGAATCTTTTAGTTTCAATGAGAATAAAAAAATGAATAAATTAAAATTGTGTAAATTAATATATATATATATATATATATTTTACATACGTTCAAAAATTTGGATGTATCTAGCGTCCTATGGGCACAATGTGGTTAGAGTGTGGTTAGCATCTAGAGTTTTGTATGAAGAAAAATGATCGCCAAAAATTGACAAATGCAACGTGAGACAAATGGATCAAAACCCAAATTCAACTGTAACCGTAATTAGACCATACGTAATCATATAATTATGTAATTGGAGAGAGAGTGATACAAAAAAATAGGAGTGGGTAAGGATTTAATTTTCTATTTTTATATCTATTCTTTCTTTTTGTTTCTATTTTTCTCCAATTATACTATATGCAATTAATCTGTAATTATAGAAAAGCTGAACTTTTTATTTTAATTAAAACTAATGATAATTATTTAAGCAAATTACACAATTTTTTAATTTTATTAAAATTATACAAATCTTGTTTTATTTTCAAAATATATACAAAATTTTTTAAAATAAAAAATTATTTTATATTTTAATTTAATTTTAATTTTTTGATCAAAATACTCTCTATTAATAGAAATATATATTTTTTAACTAAAGAATATTTTGATTCAAAAAATTAAATAAAAGATATTTTGATAAAAAATTTTAAAATTAGACTAAAGTATAAATAATTTTTTATCACAAAAGATATTTATGTATATTTTGAAAATACAAAATTAATTTTTTAAAATTTAAAGAAATATGCATAATTTACTCTAATTATTGTCAGCAACTATTTTTTTTAATTTTTTAAAAAATTGGAATAACTTGCATATATTTTTTTAATTAAAAAGTCATCCAAACAAATTACTAAGCAGGAATGGGAAGCGCAAAAGAAAAAAGTACACTAGACAGAATGTGAAGGGGGAGGAAGAGCGCGATTCGAACACATCGTCATTGAGATGGATTACGGTCTAGCGGCGTTGAAGGTACTATGCGCACAGCTGAAAGACGCCAGAGAAGTCCCTTCCCAGAATGGCTTCACCCTCGGCGGCATCCTCTTCCAACGCGCTTGGTTGCAGGTTTCGACTTTCAAATTCCCCTACTTTCTCCCCTTCTATTCCCAAAACACCCATAACTTTTCCCCTTATCCCTAACCACCTCCCACTCCCGCCGCAGGGCGTTTTGGTGTCGGCCTCCGACCGTGACGGCGGACCTTTTCTTCTGGACGACGGCACCGGTCTCATCGAGCTCTCCCTCTCCGGCGAGTTTCGTCTCCGGCCATGGAGAGTTGGTAAGGTTCTCTAACTTAATCCTCTTCTAATTGTCCAATCCCTGCGCATCGTGGCATTTCAGCCTTCTGGGTATCCGAAGCTTTTATCTGTGCATTATATCCTTCGATGTGCAATTTTCTCAGCTGTTCAACTTACTGTCTCGAACCGACTCTTACGTTCTGACATTTGCCTTTGTTTGTGCTAGGGATGTATGTAATGGTAGTTGGAGGATACCTTCCTCGTACCGGTGAGCCTCCCATGATTAAGGTATTTCACTGTTTTTTTTTCTACACATTTTTCTGTACTCATCCGTTGACATCTATGAAGTATCCATACTTGAAAAACCAAGTCGTATCATTGCTGTTCAAATTTCTGTTAAAACCCAAACATTTTTCCCCGGATGGTAACGCTTCAAAATCTCTAGGGTTTTAATATATTTTAGCCCCACTTCAATTGGATCTACCTAGGAGAGGGGAAAACAATTGGTGAATTATTTTTTCTATCTATAGGCATATAAAGTAGTTAGTTCATACTACCTGCTTTCAAGGTCTTCTGCCGGATGAGGTCCTCTATCAACCAGACAATAATATGTTGCGGTTTACTAGCTGCTTCCGCATGGTATTTGTATTCGGCTATATTCTGGAAATTTTTGACAAAAAATCCAATTGTTTCTTTTTTTCTCAACTGAATTGTGATTTTGAATAAACTTCCTATATTAAAGACGTTCATAGAGGCCATCATAATATTTTACCCACCGGAAGGAAAGAATGAATAACCTAATGCTTCGAACCCCGTTCCACAGTTGCACTCATTCGTTTGCATGCATCCTTTGTGGGACTTTTTTCCTGAAGTGAAAGAAAATTATCTGAAGTGAAATTAACTATGATATAATTACAGGTTCATAAGATGGTTGACCTTTCATCATTCCCTGACCGAGAGGCAATGTGGTATCTTGAAGTTTTGGAGGTATACAAACTGTTCTATCAGCCTCTTATTGAAGAATTTACATAATGCCAATATACAATTGAAGAGAAAGGGTGATTGAGGTTGCCATCTGACATCCGGAAACTTGCTGTGTTTGGGAAAGTTGTCACATGGAAAATTTTCTGGGACAAAGCTGCTTAATATTGTTATGTTGGTGTTCATAATTATCCTCCTGTCCTTGTAGAATAGTATTATATGAGAAATTCATTGTAATTGTCCTTATTGCTACTATCATTTTTTGAATTTTGCAGATTTGTGCTGCCAATCCATTTTTTCTCTATGATTCTCCTAAAAAAAGACTTCCTTTCAGTTTCTTTGATCATCATCTGGAATATGAAATTGTAAATTATGTGATCCATTATGTTTTCATCAATTAGGAAAATGGAGATGTTATCCACAATGTTAAGAATATTTCTGACTAAAGAACGGGGTTGAGGGAAGAGAGATGTGGGCTGCAGATTTCCCAACTGCTTAAGTTGCATGCACCTTTTTAAAAGAACTAATTCTGCTAATTTAATGAACTTGAAAGTGTCGCAGACCAAGAAAGAAAGGAAAAACAATTGAGGATGTTTTTTAAAATTTGTTTAGTTTCAATATAGAGGAGGAAGAGAGGATGATGATTGAAAGAAAACACCGAGACTTTACTGTTCCAGTATACGATTTGGTGCAGAACGGATTACAGGGGATAGGGATCCCTCTTTGACATGTTATAAAACTGAGAAATTTTCAACAGACAATCCAACTATAGGGTGCAAAAATTTTCATCATCAGCAGTTTCCATTGGTAGTTTCTGAAAGAAGGCAAGAAAATGACAATATCAAAGTCCATATCTATTAGTATCTGTGAAAGCATAATGCCGTGGGCAGGTAACTACAGAAAGCACCTCAGATCCGGAACCTCTGAAGATTTTCTGAGGCCAACTGCTGTAATTTGCAAGAATTACAGTCCAACAACGGAGAAAGTCGTTCTACTTCGAGTATCTATCACTGCCATTGGCAATCCAACAATTTTTTTACATCTGTATTATCTGGGCTATGAGAAGTTTGAATTTTGTCTTTCAAAATTTGTGTATAATAACAAAATATTATTTATAATAAATCGTAAAACAATCATACAGTTAAGAACTCATAGCAACGCATTATTTTCAGCGTATAATCCTTTGCAGCAGTTGATTATCAAATAATATATGTACATATATTTAAATTATATAGACAGATATCTAAATAAGATTATTGCATCCTATAAATATTGGTATCAAATATCACATCCAAAAAACACATACACCAAAGAACGGATAGTGATTCTTTATAACAATGTACAATATATTTTAAGAGAAAAGGACAAAAAATATGGTATATAGGAATTCACTCTTTTTTTAAATTTAAATATTTACTCTCTATTTTTCTCTTTCTTTCTCTAATTATATGTTATATATTTACTTATTAAACACTAAGAATTCATATCTTCAAAGAATTTGAAAAGTAAGAAACTGTCGTCAAGTGCTGAGGGGCGTGCTTACTAGGAAAAAAATAAAAAGAAAAGTCTTTTGAAAATGATAATTTGAGAGGACTAAGACACAGGCACTAGGCAGTCAAATTTCAGCCACATATCTTTTTAAATCAAATATGCATCTATTAAATTGCACGGGATAAATTAATAATATTATCCTACAATATCCAGAATAAACAATTTTGTTGTTTAGTTTTGATCGTTACGGATGCTGAGCGAGCAACTTCGCCTCCGGGCTCCAAATTCCCATTCCCCTTACATGCATGACAGCCACAGCCACAGCCACACCAGGATATGGCTTTAACTTGGCCTCCCCATCTACTTTTTCGGTCTCAATCTTCGGTCACTAGCACCAACTACGTCATCTTCTCTGATCTCACCGAATCTCGCTTCGCTGAAACGCTATGGCCAACTCCTTTGACTTTAGTCCGCCGGAGCAACATCTCCTTGCTGTCTCCGACTTCGTTGACAGCCAAGGCTTTGACGCCCAGACTCAGATGCTTTAGCAAATCGACGGAGGATAAGCAGTGGACTGAAGCGGAAACTGTCGTTTCAGATTCCGATACTGAGGCCAGAGACGAGGAGAATGAGACTCGCAGCCAGATTTCTGTTGCTACCAATGGTCGGGTTGAGTCACTGTCTCAGAGAATTGCGACCACCGCGTCTGGTGATTCTGTGTCTTTAGGAATTAGGGAACCAGTTTATGAGGTTTGTTTTTGTTACCTCGTTCCATCATTTTGTTTATGGTGTTTATTTTCCCATATGATTGTTGTTTATTCTTTGTCTCGTTTCTTATTTTTATTTTTATTTTTAAGGTTGTAGAAGTAAAGTCAAATGGGGCGGTATCAACCAGAAAAATCAACAGGAGACAACTATTAAAGTTGAGCGGTAACTAAATTTTTATGATTGAACCTGAAAAGATCCCACGCAACTAGTTTTAAATCATCTTCTACGTTCTTCTTATATAGAGGTGCTTACCAAATTGCACGTGCCATAGACATTGCTGTTTGATGGTCCATTGCACCCTACCTCATATTCCTTTCTAATTTTTCTTGGTCATGTCCCACGATAGCCTCTTTCCATGGCTATTGAATTCAGTACACCTCTTAAGCATAATTTGGTCTTCTTACTTTTACTATGTTGTCTTATGTGTTATTAATTATCAGGTCTTCGTCCAAGAGACATTCGAAGTGTGGATCCATCGTTATTTTTGACAAATTCAATGCCTTCTTTGCTGGTATAGTTTCTTTTATATTCTACCATCCCATGGTCAAATTTTACATTCCTTACTTAATTGGATTCCTTCGGTTAGCGTTTTAAGTTCCATTGAGTTATTCTGTCAGCACTTCTATAATGGTAATATGAGTTGGGTAATGTGTAATAGCTAGCTGCTCACTATAATTACTTATTATTTTATTTATTGTAATAAATGGAAGATGGGTGCTATTGTATATTACTTTCACGAAAATGTCCTCAGAGCTCTCTTTTTGTTTTTAGTTTATAATTCAAATAGTTTGTCCTGGAATATGTATGTTGCATCACATTAAGTAAAAATGGAATTTGAGCTTTGTTTTCTTACTTTAGTTCCCCCTCTTGCCGTATAGGAGTTTCCAAGTACAATCAAGTATATAAATAAGTAAAATGGAGGGCAAGAAGTCTATTCTAAAACTAGAAGTGGTACAGAGTAAAAATGTTTATGAGACATCACTTTGAACTTATTATGAAGGCGGACGGAAACGTTTCTCTTGAACTGTTTCATGATGTTGCATTGTTAATCAAAAGTCATATTTAAAATTTTCTTAAGTCCTAAAAGTGAAATTATTTATAGTCATTTATATAGTTCTTGTCACCAATTTATAATGTATAGAATTTTTGTCTCTCGAAAGTTTATTACTTCCTTGAGTTTTCTGGCAAAGATGATTATGCAATCTCTAGTCTATATTGTTGACCTTCTATATAGTTTTGTGATTTATGCTATATTCTGCTTCCTGTGTCAGGTCCGTGAGTATGCTCTCCTTCTAAATCTGGGTTCATTACGAGCAATAGCAATGCAAGAGTGTGTACTTATTTTTGACTATAATCGGTATAGTTATGTGCTGCTTCACTATCTTTTTTCTTTAATAAAGTATCAAATGAACTAAACACAGCCTTCTGCCTCTGTTTATGTCAACCAGTAAAGGTGGGAAGGCTTTTCTTGAGTCATTGCTGCCTCGGTTGAACCCCAAGAACAACAATGGTGGACCATCTATGCCATTTGAGCTTGAGGTTAGTCTAAAATTTGCATCTCTTTTTTGACTTAATGAAACAAGACTGACTCTGATAAAGTCAATTGCACTACTGCAGTAATGCTATATTTGAGTTGGATTTCTGCTCAATGATAAGCGCCATAATTTTAGCTTTGCAAATTAGCACAACCATCATTGTCAAACATGTTATAACTTAGAAGAAGCATGGTATATTTGACAAGTAACTTTTTTCTTTTTTCTTTTCTAAAACTTGGATTTGTAATTTTATTATTGTGCATGGAAGAGAAAGAGCTTTACTTTTAGGGGTCGGAGAGGGAGAGGTTGAGAGGGAGAAGGGGAGAATAAATAAGGAAGAATGGAGAACTTTATTCCAGCAGATGATAAGATTACTGCAGGTAAAGTTTAGTTGCAAAAGCAATATCAGATGAGCAGTACTTAGGAAGGATGGGAAATACTGCAATCTTAGCCTCATTGGAATAAAGCATAGTTTAGTTTGCTTGGTCATCATAGTGAGAAAGTAGTTGGATGGAACAAACCTGAAGAGTATGGCATTTTACATTCCCATGGCTGTCCCACATACAGTCAAGGTTCCTTGTAGTTGCGTATTTTTGAAGAGTTTGTATATGAAGCCCTGCTATCTAGACTCTAGATTTTATTTTACCGGAGAATCCCTGTAATTGAGAGGTGAAATTACTTGAAATCTACTTCTGTCCTGTTGTTTTTAACTACATTAACATTGTTGAATTCATAATGATAAAAAATATATATTAACATTATACTTTGGTATAGAATTATAGCCCAAGCTTTGGAAGAAGTAATGATAATTGAAGATGTTAAGGAATACAAGGAAGAGTAGATTAAGTAGTGAAGAACTGAAGATTTTAGAGAAGAGAGATATCAATAAAACTATTCATGGGTTTTGCTTAATTGCTTTACTTTATATGTTGAAATAGTTCTTGACTTGATATCAGAGTCTTCAGTGTCAAGTGGCAAGGAGTTTGGTCCTTGTCGCCTCTGTTCTTCATCAAATTGTACCTATGCTTTGTCCTTGCCTTAAGTTATAAGGGCTTTCGTGTGACGGGATGTGTTAAAAACATCAATAAAACCATTAATGGGCCTTCTCCTAGCAACTTAAGCCTTTTGGTTGAAATGGTAATTAACAAAGAAATTATACCAAAGAAAATGGTAACTTCAGGAAAAAATGATTAGGCAGAATGATATAAGATCATGAAAATTCCAATGCTGATGGCCAAAATGAATTGAAGTGAAGAATCCGAGATGAAGAAAGAAAAACTAAGGACATGGATGGAAGTGATAAAAACAAAGTTATAGTTTCCAAATTGTGCAGAGAAGAAGTGTGCCCTTGGTAAGATAGGATGGCAAAAGGGAAATCACATAAAGGTCCTTTGATAATTTAGATTGTCAGGTAGTGGATACCTAGTCTTTGGGCTTTAAGGCTCATTACTCATGTCATGTTATATACCCTCTTTAATTAAACCAACAAGATTTAAACAACAACACCCCCCCCCCCCAAAAAAAAGCAATACGATTTCGTAAAGAAGCTGCTACAGTAATTTGAATGTCACTTTTAAATGAGACTGCATATACCTGCCATATTGGTATGAGACCCCCTGTTTTCATTTTTTTTAAGTACTGTTGACACATCCGTTTGACTTGTTATCATAGACATACGGTTATGAACTGTTTTTTCCCCTGGCCATTTGGTCAAACTTTCAGGTTGTTGAAGCGGCGTTGCTTTCAAGAATACAGCAGTTAGAGCAGAGACTGATGGACTTAGAACCTCGTGTGAGTATGTGAACATAGTGAGTAACTGAATATATTTATGCTGGTTCTTTGTGTGTGTGTGTGTGTGCACGGGGAATTTTGAGCCAAATCTGTTTTTTTAAAAAATTTATAGCGTTAAATCCATTTCAGCCAAAATTATTTGCCCTATATACTATAGTTTCTTTGCCATATCATATTTTATTTTATTTTATTACAAATTTTGTGGAAGTTCTTTTTACCTTTTACAAAACTGTGGTTAAAATTATACTTTTGTAACCTAAACCTTTCAAAAAGTTGGGAAAAAAATACTTTTGTACTCTTTGCTTAGTTGGCTGTGAAAGTACTGAAAAAACTTTTTAAAAAATTATACAATTGAAGAAAATGCAACATAGTAAATGTAAATAAAATGAATTTGTAGCATAGTTATTTTATTTGTTAAATAATTATTTAGAAAAAAATATGTAGTTTAAAAAAGTTATCAAAAAATTTAGAAATTGAAAAAATTATTGGTGTGAATGTACGAAAATTTAAAAAATTTAAAGTTTCTCGACAAATTGTAATAGAAAATGTTGGAATAAAAAAAATTACGTGGGGAAAAAAATAAAATAAAATAACTGCATATTTTTAATTAAAAAATAATTTAGTATTTTTAAAATTATTCAGCATATTTTGAAGCATGAGAAAAATATTTTTATTTTTATTGCAGGAAGCTGTGTGCCCAAAAACTAATTTTATTTTGGTATGTGTTCATGTAAATGATTTACAAAAAAGTGAGTAATATTCTGGAATTGGTAAATGTGGGATTGTGCGTTTCCATAGATTGTAAGAAGCTGCGTACCAAAAATAATTTTATTTTGAAGCGTACCAAACAAATAATATTTTGGATTGCAAGAAGCTGTGTAATAAAAATAAGTAACAGCAAAAAATAATGTTTTATTTAAATGATTTTAAAAATACTTAATTAATTTTTAATTAAAAATATGTAGTTATTTTCTTTTTTTCTTTTTTCTCACACAATTTTTTTTAAAAAAAAATTCTTACATCTTCTATTGTTATTTGTTAGATTCCTAAATTTTTGTACACTTACAACAATAATTCTTTTAATTTCAAAATTTTTTAACAATTTTTTTAAACTACATGTTTCTTCTAAATAATTATTTACCAAATAAAATAACTATGCTATAAATTAATTGTGTATTTATATTTATTGTTTTGCATTTTCTTCTATCATATGATTTTTTCCAAGTTTTTCTATTACTTCCATGGCTAACTAAACAAAGAGTACAAAAGTATAAAATTTTTTTTTCAACTTTTTAAAAGCTTTAGGATTCGAAAGTGTAATTTTAACCATAGTTTTTTAAAAAGTAAAAGGACTTCCACAAAAATTATTTTTAAAAAAATTCCAAAACTATAGCCTATGGGGCAAATAATTTTGGCTGATATGGATTTGATGCAATAAATTTTTTAAAAAATGGATTTGGCTCAAAATTCCCAGTGCATGGTCTTGTGCATGTTATTTTTTATTTTATTTTATTGATTGATTGATTGATTTATTTATTGTGATTTTGACAAATAGTTGTTCCTAGACCTGCCTATGACCCAAATGTCATAGGAATTCCTCAACTTACTACTGTTAGCGTGATATTTTCCTCCTACTATCTTTATGCTTGTATTTCATTAGATCTTCAAAGCATCATCTAGTGGATTTCCAGGTGTTTAATAAGATTCTTTAAGTATGCCATGTGACTCAATCAGGAACCCTTTTTCATCAAGATATTTATGAAGTTGATTGAACTTTTTTGTTTTGAATTCTTGGTGACAATTTTTACCTCTGTCTCTAATTTCATTTCTTAAGTGGAACTAATGAGTTTGTTCCTCACCTCTTTCTATCTCTCCCCCCCCCCCCCCCCCCCCTCTCTTTTCATTCACTCCCTTTTGGCCCTAGGTTCAAGCGCTTCTTGAGGTCTTGCCTAACCGATTAACTGGTGACATATTGGAGCAACTTCGTATCGGAAAACAAACTTTGGTATATTGTTGGAAGTTATCTTTCAATAAGTTAACCATCTTTGGTGGTACTGGAAATACATTGTAGTTATTTATTTTCTTCTCTGTTGAATTGCTAGGTTGAGTTAGGTTCCAGGGCAGGAGCTCTCAGACAAATGCTGCTTGACCTTCTTGAGGACCCTCATGAAATACGCCGTATATGTATTATGGGAAGAAATTGCACTCTTAAGAAAGGAAGTGATGATGTGGAGTGCTCAGTGCCCTTAGAAAAGCAGATTGCTGAGGGTAACCTGTTTAAAATTATCTTTCTGGTTGCTGATATCAATACAGATCTTCCGACTCTCAGATGACCTGTCACATAGTCTCTCATTTGCCTTTTTTCCTCATTATATGCAGAAGAGGAGGAAGAAATTGAGATGCTTCTGGAAAATTATCTTCAAAGGTTATTCTTAATCCTAATTAAGAATCACTTATCGTAATTAATTGTGTGTGCATTTTCTGAGGATTTAAGACTGATATTGGTAGCTCACCATGCATCATTATTACATGTCCCTATGGCCTTCCTTTTCTTAAGGTTGAGAAGACAACATCACAGGAAACATATTAAAACCAAAGATCAGATGTTTTTATTTATATTTAGTATTCTATATACCACTATAAACTGTAGATGACTGACTCTTATATATGGCATTTACTGCATAAACATCAATAATAGGATATATAATTTCAATTTCTTGATCATTGAGATTTTCTTTTTGGTGAGTTTTCTGAAGGTCATGATCTGAAACATAAGAGATAAAGGTTCAAATAGCAGAAGCATTACAGTAATGTCAGTTTTAAGTCTCAGCCTGTTCCCTTTTATAGTTTTGTTTTGGTTGTCAACAATGTGATTAGAAAATGACATATCCAGTTCAAGTATAATAAAAAGTTAGTTGGTCATGTAATTGCTTAGTACTAAAGAATCCTAGTAACAATATGGTAAAGACTAATCAGATTTGAAAAGAAGCCTCATTTCCCTAGGGTTGTGTTTGGATGAGGTAATTTAAGAGGGAATAGTATTTTTTGGAGGTTTTCCAATTACTTCATTAAAAAAATTCCTTGTTTGGATTAGGAAGAATAGGATTTTCAAATTTCTAAAGTAATTCAATCAAGTAAAATTAAAGAATTTGAAATTCCACATAAATAGGTGGAATTTTTTAATTTCCCTTTTTTTTAGGAGATGTCTTATTTTTAACACACACACGTAAGTGCGATCATACATGCACATGCACACTTGCATGTGCGTATATAGACAAATATTTTTAAAATCGGATTAGTCATTGGTGGAGGTATTAGTTCACGTTTCCATAGTTTAATTATAGTTGAACTATAATTGAATTGATGATAATTAAATATATATATTTTAAATATTATATATTAAAATTTTAATATAATAAATAAATACTAATAAATTTTAAATATTTAATTACTAATTTCATATTTTTTAAAATATTTGAGAAGCTATCTTTTAATTAAAAAATAAAAATTACTCATGATTGAAATTTAAGAGTATTTAATTTTGAGTTTTTTGGGTTCCCAAATTATATTAAATTTCACTTATTATTAAAAAAACATAAAAGCAAAGGGTTTGGAAATTATAAAGTAGAAAGAATAATTTATCAAATGAAAAAAATTTAACCAAAATTAAAAATATAATTATAAATAGTATATATATTAGTTTAGATGTTTTTATATATTATATATATGATATACAATTATATATAATTGTTTATTATATTATTTTATTGAGATGTTTATATATATTAAAAAAATGTATAATATTATTGAAAGAGATTGATGGTTCAAATGACAAAATGATTTGGTGTTTAGTAAAAAGTCGCGTGTTTGAGTCTTAATTGTTGCTTTTACAAAATAATTTTCTAAATCATTTGAACTAGTGACTCAATCAATTTTTTCAGTTCTCACAAGTTCTTGGCCAATTTTAAAGTCATTCGATTCTAAAGGCTAATCAAACTGGATCAGAGACTGATTTTTGGTCTAATCGATTGAATTAGCTAATTCGGTCTATTTCTCAAAATAGTGATATACATACACGTGTGTGCACAATTGTATATGCACATGCATAAACACTTGTGTGCGGGCAAATACATACATGCACACATATGTATATGAACATATGCATATATGCATACACATGCACATGCAAACACACATATACAAACATATATGCATGCATATACACATGCAACACGTTTGCTTAAACATCTGCATACTGTAGGTACATGGATGCCTAAACAAACCCCGTGCATATACTTTCATATGCACACACATACATGCTATAGTGCAAATATGTACACGTATGTGGGGCTGTGTGCATGTGTGTAGACACACATATACAAATATGTACATTCATATATCATACTTAGATATGTGTCACACCCGAAAATGCGACCGCATGGCGCCCTTTTTTTCAAATAAAGAAACTCGAAAAATTCGATTTTCTCATATGAAATCGAAAACCAAAATTTAAATTGAAATAAGTATAATAAATAGGGTTCAGGAGTCGCCACCAAAATTTTATTTTTTGAAAAGGCAAAACTTTGGAAAAACCTTTTACTTGAAAAATGGTCTACGAACTAGAAAATGGATTCGGGAGTCGATTGTTAATGGGGAAGGTGTTAGGCACCCCACTACACCCGTTACTAAGAACGGTTACCCTAAGTCAGTTGTGCTAAAATAAAATGGCATTAATTCTATTTTAATTCTCCCTAACAAATCAGATGTAAAATGAGAATAAGGAAATTAAAGGAAATGAAGTTAAAAGTAGAAAAAAGAAAGGAAATCAATATTCAAATAAAACACAAAGAAATTCAAAAGTCGGAATAAAAGGAAGGAAGAGAAATAAAAAAATGTTTTATTTACAAGGGCGGACTTGACCTAGGATGAAAGCCTAGGGCCTACGTACCCTTCAGGAGGGATCAAAGTCCACGTAATTCGATTAGAGATTTGGTTGATATTTTGTGTTTTTTTTTTATATTTTTTGGTTTTTGTTTTTTTGTTTTTTTGTTTTGTTTGTTTGTTTTTGTCTTATTTGATTTTTGTTCGATTTTTAATTTTTGATTGATTTTGTTATGTTTTTTTTTTGTTTTTGTTTTTTTTTGTTGTTGTTGTCTTTGGTTTTTTCTTTGTTTTTGTTTTGTTTTGTTTTTCCAAAAAGACTAAGAAATTAAAATTTACCTTTCCTTTTAACGAATAAAACGATTTTAAAATTAGTTGATTGTGTTTTAATTTATTAAAAGTAAAGACAATTTTACTTTCCTTTGTCTTTTCAATTTCTCTCTATTTTTCTTGATTTTTGATTCTTTCCTTTTGTTTTCTTGATTTTTGATTCACTTTTTCTTCTTTTTTTTTGTTGTTCCTTTTTTCCCAATTTTATTTTGTTTTTGTTTTGAATTGTCTTTTAATTTTTTTTTGGTTTTTGTTTCTTTTTATTTTCTTGATTTTTTAATTCACTTTTATCCCTTGTTTGTTTTTTTTTATTGTTCTTTTTTGTTGTTTTGTTTTGTTTGTTTTTGTTTTAATTTTGATTGATCTTGTGTTATTAATTTCTTTTATTTTATTGATAGAATATATATGTTATAATACTTTGTTTTGTTTATATATATATATATATATATTTTAGGTTTTTCTTAATTTTTAGTTTGCGTTTTATTTATTTTATTTTTATGTTTAACCTTGTTTTTTCTCTTTTCTTGGTTAATTTTTATTTTTTGTGCCCTATTTTATTCTGTTTGTTTATCTTTGTTTTGTTTGTGATTTTTTTTTTCTTGTTGATTTTATCTTCCTTTTTGGTTTTCTTATTGTTTTGTTTTTCTTATTTTTTTTGTTCTTGTTTTTGGTTTTCTTATTATCATTTTTTGATTTTTATCCTAATTAATTTTTTTGGGTTATCAAACTAAACTTAGAAGAACGTCCAAAGTCCACAAGGGAAATTTAATTTTTGTTTATTTTTTGGAAATGAAAAAAAAAAGAAAAAAAGAAAAAGAAAAACTTAATTACTTAAAATTTAATTTTAAATTTGAAAACTTTATTTAACTTGTAAAACCCTTTCTTTTCGTTCTTGTTGTTTTTTTTTTGTTTCTTATTTTATCCTATTTCTTTTTCTTGAAATCTTTTTTTTTTTTGTATATAGAAGGAAAAACTTAAAACGTTATTGGGATGTAAATTTGAAACCCAAATAGGTACCAAGGAGGCTTTATTGCCCCACATGACCTATAGGTTTATTCCTATATGTCTGAGGGGATAAAAAATCCCACACGACTATTCTAAGAATAAAAATGTGACAAAAAACAGAAGATAGAATAAAAATAAAAGCATTAAAACAAGCTATTTGTGAGAGTGGGTGTTCAGTGTATAAGTAACCAAATAACGCATTATTTTGAACAATATTTACAAATGAAATAGGAATCTGAAAGACATCACTTGCTTGCGTTGCTGCCTTTCTCCAGGATGCTGCCTTTTCATTTCCCAACTTGTCATTGTTCTTCTTAATCACCTGATAACTCATGAAGTCTCTCCTCAGCCTTCCCTTTGATCTCTGATAGAACACCTTCTTGTATCCTCTCCTTCCCTTTGATCTCTGATAGAACACCCTCTTGTATCCTCTCCGCCAATTTTGTTGTTCCCCACATTCAAATGAACCAGAAAAGACAGAAGAAAGTATAATTGGTTCAGGCCCAAGTTTCAATAGGAACTAATCAAAGTTCAAGCTATTAAAAAAAAACGTCAAAGAAAGCCTACGCAGCTTAAAGATAAAAAATTTTACAGCATAAAAATTCTCAGTCTCATACCACAACACACTGTCAGGATCTTGGCACTAAGCTTGCAACACATGATTTCGGCGCTAATAGCATCACAAGTAATGCAATCGTGTGAACATGGAATTCTATGCTAAAAACACAGATTTTTAATCCAATTTTAAGATCAAAGCAGAGCCCACTAATATGCAACCAACTAAATGCAGAATTCTACGTAGCTATATGTGGTGCTTTTAGCTCAAAACGAAATAGCAATTGGCAGAATTCTAGATGCATAATCTTTGCACAGGATACCAACAACGACGAAAATGAACAAGGATTTGGCCACACATAAAAAAAACACCTCTCATAAAAACATTTAATACACTTTTGCAGATGTTAATACTAGCATCTAACAATATCCTTGACCTTCAAGCAAGCATGGATCAATAACATTAACAAAGGAATGAATTACCACGCCAGCAGTCAAACAAAACAAGTGCACATGAGGGACAGAGCAGACAATAATCTACTCCTAGCATTCGAATCAAATAAATAGTTTTTAATCCCCTGAATCCTTTCTCAGCAAATGGCTACACGGTTTTAAGCATTCAATAATGAATCGTGCCATATAAGACAATGGGTGATTTTCCAAAATTCAAACAAACTCATTTATTCACCATTTATAAACATTTGAAGGCAAGAATGAAATTGGCAAAATTACCTTGGGTGAAGCTTCAATATTTGAATCCGACAGCTTTGATTTCAGAGTCCTTTTTTCTTAGCTGTTGTGCCAGATTTGCTTCCTTTGCCGACAATCTCTCTCAATTTCTTTCTATGTTGATTTGTTGAAACAAATAGTCACTGCCTCTCTCATCTTGTTCTTCTCAAAACCGAAACAGAGCCTCCTTCTCCGTTTCTCCTCCTCTTTCTCTGTCTAGAGTTCTCTCTCTCGCCAATCCGAAAAAGTCCCCTTCGGCTCACTCAAACCCCCCCAAAATCCAATCTACCCGTCGCTCTCTCTCTTTTTCCCTGAATCCTCCCTTGCTTCTCGTCGATCTCCCTCTCTGCTTCAGTCTCCCCTTTTCTTCCTCTGTGACTCCAATTCGAAATCCCCCTTCTTCGCTTGCCTTCAAACGCTCCTCCCTCGAAGCCAATCGACCCTTCTGGGTCTCCCCTCGAATCCTCGTGCTCTCCCCCCTCCTTTCGTATCCAGAGCTTCCTCCTTTATTTGTAGCAAATCCGAGAGTGGCCCTCACTCTCGCTCGCGCACCACAATGCCTGCTCCACGTACGGGTTCTTCTCACATTTCTCTGCTCCACCCATTTTCAGCGCCAGCACTCACCTCTCGTACAACTCCATCCGAAATGTCTGCGGGAGAGAGCCAGGGCAGAGGGGGGGGGACCAGAGCCGTCTAGGGTTCCCTTTTCTGCTTCCTTGGGTTTCTGGTCTATTATTCGGGTAGTGGATTCGGGTTAGAGAAGTCAGAGGTCCAGCGTGCAACACCCAAACGGGGCAGGCCCATTTCTCGTTTCCTTTTCGGCCCAATTCTGGCTTTATTTTGGATTGAACTCTCTCATTTTATTTTTCTATTTTTTGTCGGGCCCTTTCCTTTTGGTCCAATCTCTAGACTGGTTCTGGGTTGGGCTTTCCTAAATTAGGCTTTGATCTTTTTTACTTTTTTTTTTTGTTTTGGTTTGGATTTTCTTCTTATATATATATATATATATTACTTTGGTTTTTTTTGTTTTAGTTTTTATTTTTTTTCATTTTGTTGTAATTATTATTCTTTTAATTATTATTTTTTAGTTTTTTTTTATTTGGTTTTAGCCCCTCTTTTTTTTAATTCATTTTTTCCTTCTTTTTTTATTATTATTTTTTTAGTCTCTCTTTTTGATTTTTTTTAATTCCATTTATTTTGAATTTTTGTTACTCCTTTTTTTATTTTTTCTTTTGTTTTAATTTTAGATTAATTAGCTTTTGTTTTTTTTTGTTTTAGATTAATTTTATTTTTAAATTCTTTCTCTTTTAATTTTTTTTAAAACTTATTAAACTTAAAGAACCTATTTGATTTTTTTCTCTTATTTTTATATTTTTATATATTTTTTTATTAGTTTAATTTTATTATTATTTTTGGAGTATGCCCGGACAAAATACGGTGTTCACAGTTGCCCCTCTTTACTTGTTTCTTAGGCAAAGAAATTGAAAATGTAGTTTTTGACATTTTTTTGCATAAAAAATAAGTAAAGATAAGAACACGTATTTTGTCTGGAGCAATTGGATTGCCTTATGACAAATGCAAAAGGAAAGAGCGACCCAAACAAAATATGGTGTTTGCAGGCTGCCCCTCTTTACTTATTCTTTAAGCAAGGAGACCGAAAAATGTAATTTTTGGTATCCTTAGCTTAAGAATAAGTAAATATGAAAACATATATTTTGTTTGGGGAACTAATAGGTCAATGAGAGTTAACTTACCTGGAGGTGCTGGAACTTGACAACAGTTGCTTGCAAGTACAAGATCTCTGAAGGTATGTTCAATTTATATAAGATTTTGGAGTGCCTGGCGTATGTAGGACTTTTGGTTGCCTATTCTAGTAGGACTTTAGATGCCTGTTTAAGCAGGACTTTTATTGGCGCCTGTTCTAGCAGGACTTAAAGGTGCCTATTCTGGTAGGACTTTGGTGCCTATTCTAGTAGGACTTTGGTGCCTGTTCTGGCAGGACTTTGATGCCTATTCTGGTAGGACTTGGGTGCCTATTCTGCATAGGACTTTTGGTACCTGTTCTGGCAGGACTTTGAGTGCCTGTTCTGGCAGGACTCTTATTGGTGCCTATTCTGCATAGGATTTTGGTTGCCTATTCTGCGTAAGACTTAAGGTGCCTGTTTTGCGCAGGACGCAGGACTTAAGGTGCCTATTCTGCGTAGGACTTTGGTTGCATATTCTTCGTAGGACTTTGGTTGCCTATTCTACGTAGGACTTTGGTGCCTATTCTTCGTAGGACTTTGGATGCCTATTCTGCGTAGGACTTTGGTTGCCTATTCTTCATAGGACTTTGGGTGCCTATTTTGCGTAGGACTTTGGTTGCCTATTCTGCGTAAGACTTTGGTTGCCTATTCTTCGTAAGACTTTGGGTGCCTATTCTGCGTAGGACTTTAGGTGCCTATTCTTCGTAGGACTTTTGATTGCCTATTCTGCGTAGGACTTAAGGTGCCTATTCTGCGTAGGACTTTGGTGCCTATTCTGCGTAGGACTTTGGTGCCTATTCTGCATAGGACTTTGGGTGCCTATTTTGCGTAGGACTTTAGGTGCCTATTCTTCGTAGGACTTTAAGGTGTGCCTGTTCTGTGCAGGGCTTAAAGGTGTGCCTGTTCGGTGCAGGGCTTGGGTGCCTGTTCTGTGTAGGACTTAGGGTGCCTGTTCTGTGCAGGGCTTGAAGGTGCCTGATCTGTGCAGGGCTTAGGTGCCTGATCTGTGCAGGGCTTAGGGTGCCTGTTCTGTGCAGGGATTGAAGGTGCCTGATCTGTGCAGGGCTTAGGTGCCTGATCTGTGCAGGGCTTGGGTGCCTGTTCTGTGCAGGACTTTGGGTGCCTGATCTGTGCAGGACTTGGGTGCCTGATCTGTGCAGGGCTTGAAGGTGCCTGATCTGTGCAGGGCTTAAAGGTGCCTGATCTGTGCAGGGCTTAGGTGCCTGTTCTATGCAGGGCTTAGGGTGCCTGATCTGTGCAGGGCTTGAAATGGTGTGCTAATTTTTTGGTGAATTTTTCTTCAATTTGAAGATTTTGCTTTGTTTATCTAAGTTTTATGCAAGGTAATTCATCTATATGAAATGTGCGATGCATGCAGGATGCTTGGTTTTTGAACTTAGTAATACACTTTTGCCTTGATATAGATCAGGATTTATATGTGCAGCCATAAGAAGCACGAAACATGAAGCATATGAGATGCTATAGTTCAAACCCCCTTTTTTTTCTTTTCCCCTAATAGGAAATTGGAGTCTACATGATGAATGCACATGTAAAATACACAAAGTACATAAGATGTTTTATGAAATGCAAAATGCTTATTTTGACTGCCCTAATGCCAGCTTAGGGGTTCAAACGTATGCATGTATGAAATGCAAAAAGCAAGCATGATACTTTGCTTTATAAAATGTGAATGTTTGCTTTTATCTTGCCCCAACATGAAGCAATATGCACGAAAGATGCTTTATTTGATGAAGTGTCAAATTTGACTCTTTTTTTATTTTGCTTGCCCCACTGTAAACTGGGGTTTACATGTATGCATGTGTGAGATAAACAAATGCAAGATTTTGGCAATGTGTGCAAATGTGGAATGCATGAAGTAGGTGCGGCTTCCTTTTATGATATGCTGACTTTTTCCTTTCCTTGCCCCAGTGTGAACTAGAGATTATGTGACGCGTGTAAATATGAGATGCCTGAGACATATGATTCCTTGCAATTTACCCCCTACTTGCCCCAGTATGAGGTTAAGTTAATGTAACACATATGAGATGCATGAAACATGAGATGCAAGTTGTTCCGTGCTTTGGTGTTTTTTTGAATTTTTGAGTTTGAAAATTTTTTTATTTCTAAAATATGCGTAATTCATGCAAGTGAACTTAATTCCGAGTGGAGAAAAAGATGAGGACATTATCCTTAAACATTCTTAAATTGATTTTGAGTTTTGAACCTTTTTTCTTTTACAAGATCACCTGACAAGAAAGAGGGGGAGGAAGAGAGCATTATTTCTAAATTTTTGTGAATTGATTTTGAACTTTAAATCTCTTTTTTTTCTTTTCTTTTTTTTTTAATCAAAATCATCTCAAAGGAAAAGGGGAAAAGAGGGAGAATTATATTTTTTTGTGTCATGAAACTGATTTTAAATTCTAGATTTTGTTTTTTTTTTGGAAAATGAATTGCTAAGAAATAATGTGATTTGTTGTTTTTTTTCAAAAAAAAATTTTAATGAATTGACGAGACTAAATGTGGTCCCCTTTTTTTCTAGTTTTTTTTTTGGTTTTGTCTATATACAAATTATGTGACGCATGAAAAATCATGAAATTTATAAAATGTAGGATTTTTAACCCTTTGCCTTTGGAAAATCCCACAAATTCGCTCTTCACCTGTCCCCATGAGAAAAGTTAAACTTTCAAGTATCCTACCAAATTTGCCCCTTGTCATTTGGACGCAAGAATTTATTGATGGATTTTGGCTAGCTAAAAGCACTCTTGAAGGAGTATTCCAAGCTAAGAAGCCCTAAAGCTTTTGCCTAGACTTACTTTTAAATGACTTTTCTCCAAGTGATTTGTTTGCTATCAACCTTGGACTATTAACTTGATAAGATAATCTCCTCTTGTCAACTCTTCATCATTAATGCTTGAAAGGTCAATAGGCTAAACCCGCACTCATCTTATTTAACAATGTCAATACAATCATGCATTACGGGATACAAACACATGAGCTTAAGGCAAAAGAGTCCTTAACATCAGAGGGATGCAAAGGCTGATGAAAATGTGAAAATGTGACCATGCAAAATGGTTTAGGAATGGAGAAGCGGAATAGATAATGGCTAGGCAAAATGTACAGAATAAGAAAATGCCCCAATTCTACACTTGAAGCAATTCTTTGAAAAGAAAAAAAAATGAAATGCTAAGAAAATGGATATGGTAGGTCAGAGGGAAGTTTCATTTTTGGATTCGAACTCCCTTTGAAAGAAGCCATTAATGTAATTTGGAGCATTTTCTCTGAAACAAGCCTTTTTGCCCCAATTTCAATTATTCTGATCTTTTCCAATCATCCCCTTAAAAAAATCTGCCCCATTATTTTTCAAACAAGCTAAACCTTAACAAGGACTTTTGATGCTTGTAGTGTGGCCTTAGTAGATGGGTTTATGAAATAAAAGATATCAAGCTCAAGAATTAAAATGCCCCCGTCAAGTCTCCTATTGGTCTCCTTCTTCTACAGTTTAACAAAATTCTATACTTGAAATCCACTTAACAAGAGAGGATGTCTCCGAGTTGTAATTGGGTCTAGTGGGTAAATGTGTAGCTTAACAAAGGAAGGTGACAAGGCCCGAATATTCATGCAAGTTCACAATGAGACTTTTGATCGAGTGATCGTACCATCTCAACAAGACCAACTGGTTCATGATAATCAACTCAATCTTCTTCTTTTAAAAGACTTTTTTTTTTTTGAGCTCAACTCTTTTCTGGAGATTTTCTCCCCTTTTCCTTTTGACCTCCTGTGCTACATAAAACTCTTCTTTGAGAATTTTGCCCCTTGATTGTATTCTAAGGCGAAACCCCCTTTTAAAAGCTTTGGCTTTTTCAAAACTTAATCTATGGGAGCTTTCCTTTTTAGAATTTCCTTCCTCCTATGATTTTCTTTTTTTTTTCCAATTTATTTCCTTTTCTCTTTTTTTTTATTTGATCTTTTTTCTTAGAAGGAATCCTTTATAATGCCAGAATTGTTAGTCTTGATGTTGAATTCTCATTGCTTCGTGGGTTCAATTCATGTTCGGTATTTGAAGAAATTTTTTTTTTTTAGGTCCAAAGTGGTTAGCAACGGTTAAGAATTGTTTGGATAATTGAAGGAACCTGACTCTCTCTTGATATTTGAATTGTCAACATAAAAATTTGTTAAAGACCTCCCATCCCAAAGGTTGCAATTAGGGTGAAGGAAATGAACATCACTCCTGGCTCAATTAAGGTGACTAGAGGTTACTCCTTTGTATTTGAGGAAAACAAAAAAAAAATGCCTTGTATCCTAGACATAGCTTGCTTGTGGGACATGTATTTGTGATTTGGTCATTTTTCTCTTTTTTGTAATTGAATTAGAGGCATATAACTAGTTTCAGACTTAACTCTTCACATCGATTAACTCTTTTCATAAGGAGTTCTGGACATTATATTTTTGGATTTTTGATTATTTAGGAAAAACATGCAAGGAAAGAAGTTGTGTCAACATGATTAATGGAATAATCAAAAAATGGAATGGAAGGGTCCGTAAAGGATGAGATGGAAGTATATGACCATCGTATTGACAAAGCTAAATCAAATAAGGTCAAATGGATCAACTTCTGGTAGCCTTGGCTTTTAACTTGACAGAAGAATATTGAACAATCAAGCATTAATTGATTGTGATACGACAAGCAGCTTCTTTAAGAGTTCAATCACCAAGAAGTCCCCGCAAGGCTTTATTTCTTATGTTCACTTGCATCTTGTTCATGAGGACGCTGCAACCCCTTTTTTTTGGAATGCCCCATTGCCTTAGGGTTAAGTTTGCAAATTCTTTGGACAATGCCATCTTGAATGTGAAGGCTAGAGGCTAGTGAAGGAAGTAGCTAATCAGGTGCAAATTAGGTAAAAGACAAAGGTCCCAAGAGAGGCAAATGACAAGTGTCTTGATTGATATGGTTTGTGGTTCTCAAAGTGGTCAAGCTCAATGAGTTTAGAGATTGATGGTTTGAGTTTTTTTTGGTGATAGTGGGTGGAAAGTAACAATTTGCAAATAAATGGGGTAAGAAAAGTTAGGGAGTAATAAGCGATTTTATCAAGACTTTTGGGAGCTCCTTTTTGCCTAATCACATGACGCACCTTTACCTCTTTGACCTATATCTTATTTCCTCACTTTAGCCATTTGGGAATGTAGCTTCTTATTTGAATTTTTTACTTAAGCTAATCTTTCTATGGCAAAGAACCAAAAATCCTATACTTATAAATTTTAGGATTTTCAGTATGGAATGCTTTATGGTAATGCATGGATGCAGTTTTATTATATTGTTTGGCCTAAAAACTAATGGGTGCTGTGATTTTGACATGAAGGTCCTTTAAGATGAGGAATGATAATTTCCTTTTGGGCACTTACTGCCCTCCTATAAGGTAGATTAAGGTTACCAATTGATTTAAAAGGAAAACTAATCCCTTTCTGTTTATATTTGTGGTAGCGGCTTTTCTCATTGAACCTTTATTTTCCTCAGATGCTTATTACACACAGGGATAAATAAAGTTGACAAATCATCATAAGGGAACAAGTTAAATTCCACATTGGTGATGTCTATAGAAAAGTCTAGCCCATTTAGATTTCTTTTGATAATCTGTGGAGTTATTTTCAGATTCTCCACTTTTCTCTAGGACCTTATTATCTCACTATAAAGGGGAGAGTTAACAAAATCGACTTGCAGAGAATTTCAAATTTTGGCAAGCCATTTAAATTGGGCTCTTGACTAGCTCGACTCATATGTCAATTTGATTGTTATTTATCTTAAAAATAACCACCGATATGGCGTCAAAACTTGTTATCCCTGTGTAAGTTACCCCAGATTGACTTTTCTATTAATTAGGGGATTACTAGTGTTAGCTGATGTTTTCTTACATTCGTCTAGAAGCTTATCGACCCATTAAAGGTTGTGGCTTATTGCTCAATTTAAGAAAGAGTAGTTCCTACATAATTGATGTTTAGAACTTTGGCTTTGATTGTATTTTAATAAAAATAAATCAATCTTCGATTCCCTGATGTATAACGGATTTATTATTGCATACTCGCTTGTACACCATTGAGAATTACGTCTTGGTCTAGGAAAAAGAGAGAAACTTTGTACTTTTTCTCGAGAAACTTATTGTTTCATTGAAGAACGAATAGTTGACAATCAAACCAAGAGAAATATGCCTTTCTACATGATTGATGCCCAAAAAAATGATCCCAATCTCTAACCAAGACGTGATACTCAATTGTTGATACTTCTAAACTTGTAAATGTTACGATCCCCTGGAATTTTGAAGGTGCTCCTTTTCCATGAGAAGTTTGTTATTTTGCAGGGACGAAAATTTTAAGGAAATAATATTTTCTTTTCCGAGTATGTATATAAAGAAAATAAATGTATGCTAATGATTTTCCCTTTTTTTTTTTTAAGGATAATGATGAATGTGGTTATGGCCGTTTAAGGGTTGGAAACCTACTAGGCAAATGTTGGTTTAATTTATTCATGCCTGTATCACAGTTATGGTACGTCAAATAGTGTAGTGACATATCATTAATTATTCCAATAAATAGCGACGATGTGTCACTTTCCTATGGATCTCATTAGATGCATGGATGAGATGTGTAAACAATTGAAAGCACCCTCCTTTGTACTAATATGGGTAGATTCTAGGTTGTGAGTATTGGTTTATAGAAGTCTGGCTCTACCTAATTAGGAAGCATCTATGGCTCAACTATCAGTGCATTTTTCAAGGTAGGCCTATGACTCCTAAGACGTTGGTCCCCAAACTGCCCTCACCATGAGATGAGGATCTTATTATATGAACCCAACCTTAAGAGGAAAAGAGATCCTACACAGGTCCAATCCATATAACAAGGTACAATTTAGGCGAGGTCTTCATGATAACCTCAGGAAGCACAAGGCTTCACAGGGAGATCAATATAAACCTCTACTAACCTAGGAACACTCAGACCCGGGTATAGGGCCCATAACGTGTGTGAGAATTTTGTGTCCGTGACATGTGTGAGGAGGGCATCTACCTCTTTATCCTATGGACTACCCAACCCTCATCTGCTAAGCAGATTGGCAGAATAAGAGATAGAGAAATATATATACAGACAGAAGTAAGAAATAAAATATACAAACATGGTCATCTACCCTAAGGTTTCTTTCTCATGTTATCTATCCTACACATATTATGTACATAGACAAGAAAAATAAAATGTATAAAGCAAGCATGTGAAAGGCACGTTATCTACCCTAACCATGCGAGGCAAACAACAAACAAAAGGGAGAATCGAAATAAAAAGAAGGCCATAACATCTTGCACAGCTAACTTAAATTGGGCTTGACTCTCAAAACCTCCCCAGCGGAGTCGCCAAACTGTCACACCCGAAAATGCGACTGCATGGCGCCCTTTTTTTCAAATAAAGAAACTCGAAAAATTCGATTTTCTCATATGAAATCGAAAACCAAAATTTAAATTGAAATAAGTATAATAAATAGGGTTCAGGAGTCGCCACCAAAATTTTATTTTTTGAAAAGGCAAAACTTTGGAAAAACCTTTTACTTGAAAAATGGTCTACGAACCAGAAAATGGATTCGGGAGTCGATTGTTAATGGGGAAGGTGTTAGGCACCCCACTACACCCGTTACTAAGAACGGTTACCCTAAGTCAGTTGTGCTAAAATAAAATGGCCTTAATTCTATTTTAATTCTCCCTAACAAATCAGATGTAAAATGAGAATAAGGAAATTAAAGGAAATGAAGTTAAAAGTAGAAAAAAGAAAGGAAATCAATATTCAAATAAAACACAAAGAAATTCAAAAGTCGGAATAAAAGGAAGGAAGAGAAATAAAAAAATGTTTTATTTACAAGGGCGGACTTGACCTAGGATGAAAGCCTAGGGCCTACGTACCCTTCAGGAGGGATCAAAGTCCACGTAGTTCGATTAGAGATTTGGTTGATATTTTGTGTTTTTTTTTTATATTTTTTGGTTTTTGTTTTTTTGTTTTTTTGTTTTGTTTGTTTGTTTTTGTCTTATTTGATTTTTGTTCGATTTTTAATTTTTGATTGATTTTGTTATGTTTTTTTTTTGTTTTTGTTTTTTTTTTGTTGTTGTTGTCTTTGGTTTTTTCTTTGTTTTTGTTTTGTTTTGTTTTTCCGAAAAGACTAAGAAATTAAAATTTACCTTTCCTTTTAACGAATAAAACGATTTTAAAATTAGTTGATTGTGTTTTAATTTGTTAAAAGTAAAGACAATTTTACTTTCCTTTGTCTTTTCAATTTCTCTCTATTTTTCTTGATTTTTGATTCTTTCCTTTTGTTTTCTTGATTTTTGATTCACTTTTTCTTCTTTTTTTTTGTTGTTCCTTTTTTCCCAATTTTATTTTGTTTTTGTTTTGAATTGTCTTTTAATTTTTTTTTGGTTTTTGTTTCTTTTTATTTTCTTGATTTTTTAATTCACTTTTATCCCTTGTTTGTTTTTTTTTATTGTTCTTTTTTGTTGTTTTGTTTTTTTTGTTTTTGTTTTAATTTTGATTGATCTTGTGTTATTAATTTCTTTTATTTTATTGATAGAATATATATGTTATAATACTTTGTTTTGTTTATATATATATATATATATATTTAGGTTTTTCTTAATTTTTAGTTTGCGTTTTATTTATTTTATTTTTATGTTTAACCTTGTTTTTTCTCTTTTCTTGGTTAATTTTTATTTTTTGTGCCCTATTTTATTCTGTTTGTTTATCTTTGTTTTGTTTGTGATTGTTTTTTTTTCTTGTTGATTTTATCTTCCTTTTTGGTTTTCTTATTGTTTTGTTTTTCTTATTTTTTTTGTTCTTGTTTTTGGTTTTCTTATTATCATTTTTTGATTTTTATCCTAATTAATTTTTTTGGGTTATCAAACTAAACTTAGAAGAACGTCCAAAGTCCACAAGGGAAATTTAATTTTTGTTTATTTTTTGGAAATGAAAAAAAAAAGAAAAAAAGAAAAAGAAAAACTTAATTACTTAAAATTTAATTTTAAATTTGAAAACTTTATTTAACTTGTAAAACCCTTTCTTTTCGTTCTTGTTGTTTTTTTTTGTTTCTTATTTTATCCTATTTCTTTTTCTTGAAATCTTTTTTTTTTGTATATAGAAGGAAAAACTTAAAACGTTATTGGGATGTAAATTTGAAACCCAAATAGGTACCAAGGAGGCTTTATTGCCCCACATGACCTATAGGTTTATTCCTATATGTCTGAGGGGATAAAAAATCCCACACGACTATTCTAAGAATAAAAATGTGACAAAAAACAGAAGATAGAATAAAAATAAAAGCATTAAAACAAGCTATTTGTGAGAGTGGGTGTTCAGTGTATAAGTAACCAAATAACGCATTATTTTGAACAATATTTACAAATGAAATAGGAATCTGAAAGACATCACTTGCTTGCGTTGCTGCCTTTCTCCAGGATGCTGCCTTTTCATTTCCCAACTTGTCATTGTTCTTCTTAATCACCTGATAACTCATGAAGTCTCTCTTCAGCCTTCCCTTTGATCTCTGATAGAACACCTTCTTGTATCCTCTCCTTCCCTTTGATCTCTGATAGAACACCCTCTTGTATCCTCTTCGCCAATTTTGTTGTTCCCCACATTCAAATGAACCAGAAAAGACAGAAGAAAGTATAATTGGTTCAGGCCCAAGTTTCAATAGGAACTAATCAAAGTTCAAGCTATTAAAAAAAAACGTCAAAGAAAGCCTACGCAGCTTAAAGATAAAAAATTTTACAGCATAAAAATTCTCAGTCTCATACCACAACACACTGTCAGGATCTTGGCACTAAGCTTGCAACACATGATTTCGGCGCTAATAGCATCACAAGTAATGCAATCGTGTGAACATGGAATTCTATGCTAAAAACACAGATTTTTAATCCAATTTTAAGATCAAAGCAGAGCCCACTAATATGCAACCAACTAAATGCAGAATTCTACGTAGCTATATGTGGTGCTTTTAGCTCAAAACGAAATAGCAATTGGCAGAATTCTAGATGCATAATCTTTGCACAGGATACCAACAACGACGAAAATGAACAAGGATTTGGCCACACATAAAAAAAACACCTCTCATAAAAACATTTAATACACTTTTGCAGATGTTAATACTAGCATCTAACAATATCCTTGACCTTCAAGCAAGCATGGATCAATAACATTAACAAAGGAATGAATTACCACGCCAGCAGTCAAACAAAACAAGTGCACATGAGGGACAGAGCAGACAATAATCTACTCCTAGCATTCGAATCAAATAAATAGTTTTTAATCCCCTGAATCCTTTCTCAGCAAATGGCTACACGGTTTTAAGCATTCAATAATGAATCGTGCCATATAAGACAATGGGTGATTTTCCAAAATTCAAACAAACTCATTTATTCACCATTTATAAACATTTGAAGGCAAGAATGAAATTGGCAAAATTACCTTGGGTGAAGCTTCAATATTTGAATCCGACAGCTTTGATTTCAGAGTCCTTTTTTCTTAGCTGTTGTGCCAGATTTGCTTCCTTTGCCGACAATCTCTCTCAATTTCTTTCTATGTTGATTTGTTGAAACAAATAGTCACTGCCTCTCTCATCTTGTTCTTCTCAAAACCGAAACAGAGCCTCCTTCTCCGTTTCTCCTCCTCTTTCTCTGTCTAGAGTTCTCTCTCTCGCCAATCCGAAAAAGTCCCCTTCGGCTCACTCAAACCCCCCCAAAATCCAATCTACCCGTCGCTCTCTCTCTTTTTCCCTGAATCCTCCCTTGCTTCTCGTCGATCTCCCTCTCTGCTTCAGTCTCCCCTTTTCTTCCTCTGTGACTCCAATTCGAAATCCCCCTTCTTCGCTTGCCTTCAAACGCTCCTCCCTCGAAGCCAATCGACCCTTCTGGGTCTCCCCTCGAATCCTCGTGCTCTCCCCCCTCCTTTCGTATCCAGAGCTTCCTCCTTTATTTGTAGCAAATCCGAGAGTGGCCCTCACTCTCGCTCGCGCACCACAATGCCTGCTCCACGTACGGGTTCTTCTCACATTTCTCTGCTCCACCCATTTTCAGCGCCAGCACTCACCTCTCGTACAACTCCATCCGAAATGTCTGCGGGAGAGAGCCAGGGCAGAGGGGGGGGACCAGAGCCGTCTAGGGTTCCCTTTTCTGCTTCCTTGGGTTTCTGGTCTATTATTCGGGTAGTGGATTCGGGTTAGAGAAGTCAGAGGTCCAGCGTGCAACACCCAAACGGGGCAGGCCCATTTCTCGTTTCCTTTTCGGCCCAATTCTGGCTTTATTTTGGATTGAACTCTCTCATTTTATTTTTCTATTTTTTGTCGGGCCCTTTCCTTTTGGTCCAATCTCTAGACTGGTTCTGGGTTGGGCTTTCCTAAATTAGGCTTTGATCTTTTTTACTTTTTTTTTTTTGTTTTGGTTTGGATTTTCTTCTTATATATATATATATATATATATTACTTTGGTTTTTTTTGTTTTAGTTTTTATTTTTTTTCATTTTGTTGTAATTATTATTCTTTTAATTATTATTTTTTAGTTTTTTTTTATTTGGTTTTAGCCCCTCTTTTTTTTAATTCATTTTTTCCTTCTTTTTTTATTATTATTTTTTTAGTCTCTCTTTTTGATTTTTTTTAATTCCATTTATTTTGAATTTTTGTTACTCCTTTTTTTATTTTTTCTTTTGTTTTAATTTTAGATTAATTAGCTTTTGTTTTTTTTGTTTTAGATTAATTTTATTTTTAAATTCTTTCTCTTTTAATTTTTTTTTAAAACTTATTAAACTTAAAGAACCTATTTGATTTTTTTCTCTTATTTTTATATTTTTATATATTTTTTTATTAGTTTAATTTTATTATTATTTTTGGAGTATGCCCGGACAAAATACGGTGTTCACAATATGTATAATCTCACACAAGGAATTTTATAATTATAGTGGTTATGCAAACAAGAAATTTAAGATGTTAGGAATTTAACTTGCACCAATTCAAATTTCTTGCATTTTAAATTCCAAGGAATTTAAAATACCACAATCCAAATGCAACCTAGATGACTTTGGAGCTAGGTTTACTTATTGATATAAATATGATAAAGACATAATAGATAGTGTCCTGAGCTACAAGACAATGTATGATGGTACATTTTTTTAGTGTTAAGACGTTGCAACAAAATATACTATTCATTTGCAGAGTCAATGATGAATTAGTTACTTTGTCTAAAACCTTTAGTAATTTGTTTCAATTATTGAAGGGCAGATACACAGGTCGGAGGTATACTGTTAGGCATAGGCAATCCATTTGGCTTCATCTTTTCTCTACCTTTAAAATCTTATAATTGGCTGTTGCATGTAATGCTCTTATAGAAAATTAGTAATTTATCTAACAGAGGATTGGATTTTGAAATTTCAAGACCTCACTAGTAGCAGCTATAACTAGCTTTTTTCTGAAACTTTATTTTAATTAGTAAATATTTTAATTAATGCCCTTTTTCCTCTAAAATTTTAATTTTTAAATCTCAAACAATGATTTTTGTCACAAAGTTGACTTTTGCCTTATTACATTGCAGATGTGAATCTTGTCATGGTCAAGCTGAAAGGCTTCTTGATTCTGCGAAGGAAATGGAAGATTCTATCGCTGTTAATTTGAGGTTTGAAGTTCTTCTCTCTCTCTCCTTCTTTTTGGGAGGGGGTGGGTAGCAGTAAATTTTTGCTAGATTGTTGTTGTGAGATAAACTTGTTGTATCAACTGGTTGTAGATGACAGCATATTGAGGTTTATGCTTTGTTGGCATGTGACCTGAATAGCTAAAACCAAGCAAATTCCTGCTGCCAGAACCGTCTTCTCCCCTCATCTGGAGGATTGCTTAATTGTTCCAATTGAAGTTTAATTATTTACAGTAGAATGAGAAGTGCTTCATATTTGTAGTGGTAATAATAATAATAATAATAATGTGATGTTCACCCAAAAAAAAGAAAAAGAAAAAAATGATCTTAAAATCTTTGTTGTCCTTCTAAAGTTGCAATTATGCTTGCTATAGGACTGTGCTTGTATATCTCATCTTGTGATTTGGTTTGCTAACTTTGGATACAATATAATGGGCTCAAAAGTCAACCCTGGAGATCTAGAGTAGGCATTAAACCATTAAAAAATCTGTATTGTTATTGAAGTCAAAACATGGTATGATATAATGATATACAAGGGTTACAAATGAGACTGGAGATCGATCAAGATTTTAAAATGCATTATTCAGAAGTAATTTTAGTAAGAATGCATGAAATCTTGTCTGCTAATACAACAACAACAACAACAACAACATGGCCTTTTTCCACTAAGTGGGGTCGACCACATGGATCAAACAACACCATAAAGTTCTATTATAAATCATATTTTTAGATAGATAATTTAAATCTAAATCTTTCTTAATAGTTTCGCCTATAATTTTTCGTGGTCTTCCTCGCCCTCTAATTATTGGACTACTCTCCATCTTATCTACTCTTCTTACTGGGGCTTCTATAGGTATTCTCCACGCATGTCCAAACCATCTAAAGCACGATTCCGCAATCTTTTCTACAATAGGTGTAATCCCAACTTTCTCTCTAATGTATTCATTTCTAATTTTATCTAATTTGGTATGTCCACTCATCCAATGCAACATTTTCATCTTTGCGACATTAAACTTATTATCCTATTAACCTTTTATTACCCAATACTCAGTCCCATACAACATTGCCGGTCTTATAATTGAACGATAAAATTTATCTTTAAACTTTAATGGCACTTTCCTATCACTAATAACACCCGAAGCACTTTTCCATTTCATCTATCCTGTTTGAATTTTATGATTTACATCTTTTTCTATTTTCCCGTCATGTTGTAAGATAGACCCAAGATACTTAAATTGAGTAGCTTGTGGTATGGTGTGTTCTCCAATTTTCACTTCTACACTAGAATTAGTGTCCCTCTTACTAAACTTACATTCCATATATTTTGTTTTACATCTACTTAAATGAAATTCATGATTTTCCAAAGCAAGTCTCTACATCTCTAACCTCTCATTTATTTCCTCCCTCGACTCTCCAACTAGAACTACATCATCTGCAAAGAGCATACACTGTGGCACCGATTCTTGGATATGTTCAGTAAGTACATCTAAAACTAGAGTAAAGAGATAAGGGCTCAAAGTTGACCCCTGATGCAAGCTAATAGTTATCGAAAAATTCTTAGTGGGCTTACCTTGAGTTTTCATACTAGTTGTAACTCCATCATATATATCATGAATTGCTCGAATATATACAATACGAACTCTTTTTTCCTCCAAAGCCTTTCACAATACATCTCTGAGCACCCTATCATTTGCCTTCTCTAAATCAATAAACACTATAAGTAAATCTTTTTTATTCCTTCGATAATTCTCCATTAATTTATGTAACAAGTATATCGCTTCTATAGTCGACCTATTAGGTATAAAACCAAATTGATTCTCTGTAACTTGAGTTTTTTGCTTGAATCTTCTTTTAATAACCCTCTCTTATAATTTCATAGTGTGACTTATCAGTTTAATTCCTCTATAATTTGTACAGTTTTGTATGTCTCTCTTGTTCTTATGAATAGGAATTAAAGTACATTTCCTCCACTCATCTGGCATTCTCTTGGATCTTATAATTTTATTAAATAACTTTGTGAGTCAACTTATATATTTTATTTTTAAACATTTCCATATTTCAATAGGTATATTATTTGGTCCTACTGCTCTATCATTTTTCATCTTTTTCAAAGCTATTTCTATTTCCGCCTTTCGAATCCTACGATAAAATATATAATTTTGATCTTTTTCTGTAGTTTCTAAGCTATTTGAGTATAATGAAAACTCATGTTCTTCATTAAAAGCTTATGAAAATAACACTTTCACTTATCTTTAATATCTTGTTCTGTGACCAAAATTCTTCCTTCTTCGTCTTTAATACATTTCACTTGGTTAACGTCTCTTGTTTTTCTTTCTCTACTTTTGGCAAGCTTATAAACACTTCTTTCCTCAACTTTAGTGCCTAAGGATTGATATAACCCATCAGAAACCCTAACTTTCGCTTAACTCACCGTTTTTTTAGTGTCTTTCTTAATTATTTTATATTTTTTTTCCAATTTTCTTCACTTTTACACAAAGACCATGTTTTATAACATTCTTTTTTAATTTTAACCTTATCTTGTATACTTTTATCCCACCACCAAAATTCTTTATCCCTAGGTCCAAAACCTTTTGATTCATCGAGCATCTCTTTTGCAACCTTCCTAATCTCTTTAACCATCTCGTTCCACATATCATTTGCACTTCTTTGTACATCTCATGATTCATCCTCTAAAATTCTTCTATGCAAGTTCTTTTCTTTATCACCTTTCAATTGCCACCACTTTATCCTTGTCATCCTATCTTGACCTTTACTTTTTATTCTCCTCTTAATTTGAATATTTATCACCAAGACCTTATATTGTGTAGTCAAACTCTCATCAGGTATAACTTTGCAACCCATGCAAATCCTTCTATTCACTTTCCTTAATAGAAAGAAATCAATTTGAGAATATATCCTCCCACTTTTATATGTGATAAGATGCTCTTCACACTTCTTAAAACAAGTGTTAGCTATAGTAAAATCAAACGCTAAAGAGAAGTCTAAAATAGTTTTACTCTCTGCGTTTACTTCTCCTAAATCATAACCCTCATGCGAACCCTCGTAATCTCTCAATATACTCCCAACATGACTATTAAGATCCCCTCCTATGAGAATCTTCTCTCCTAAAGGTATTCCCTGAATTAAACCTTCTAAATCTTCCCAAAACTTTATCTTAGAGTGCTTTTCTAACCCTACTTGTGGTGCGTAAGCACTAATAACATTAAGAGTTTTTCTTTCCACAATAAATTTTAACGCTATAATTCTGTCTCCTACTCTTTTTACATCTACCATAGGATTTTTCCAATACTTATCCACAATTATACCTACTCCATTTCTAAATTTAATCTTACCAGTATATCAAAACTTAAAACCTGAAGTGTCTAATTCTTTTGCTTTTTCTTCTACCCATTTAGTTTCTTGCAAACACATAAAATTAATCTTTCTCCTAATCATAGTATCGACTATTTCTATTGCTTTACCTGTAAGTGAACCTATATTCCAAGTTCCAAGATGAATATTACTTTCATGAACTAACTTTTTTAGCCACATCTGTTCACAAAAATGTGGGAACCTTTACTTATTTTTCACTATACCCAGGCAGTGATGCAGCGGCTCTTGCTCATTTGACACTGTACTCGAGCTATACAGCGTGTTGCTTGCGGGCAACGCCCTAGCATTAACGTTAATATATCGTTGATCCATGTCATAAAGATTCGACGAAATTTTACGTTCGCTATCGACTACTAACACAACTCTCTTCTTTTTTTTGGGTTTGAGACCGGCTATGAAATGATTTACATTAAAAATTTAATGTAAACACTGTTTCCTTCATGAAATGATGGAACACAAGGTCTCTTGAGAGCACATGCATACACAGAGATGCCATAGTTTAGCTTAGCTGCAAGCTCATATGTCAAGAAAAATTGTTTATCAACATCAATAACTCATCGAATTCTTGTTTGTTTTAATAAATTAACGTCATTTATCAGCTCACGGAGGCTTGAGGTTAGCAGAGTAGAGCTACTTCTTCAGGTTGGGACATTCTGTGTGGCAGTTGGGGCCCTAGTAGCAGGTATAGCTATTTTATCATTTTTTTATCAGCAGATCTGTCTGAAATATATGAAAACTTAGTGCATCGTTTGACCACCGAGTTACATGCTATCATAAGCTGCTACTTTCATAATCTTAACAGAATGTTGTTACTTTGATGTACGGTACTGTAAAGGACTTCGATAAGTTAGAAGCTGAAGGCTAAAGAAAGCTTAGCTTTAACAGTAGCATAAGAGTTAGCCATGAAACTTTGAGTGTTCTCTTTGACTCCTAAGATGTAGGAAAGTAGAAAATCATTGAAGTGTTTGGGACCCCCCAAAAATAAAAAAATCATTGAAGTGGACATCCAATTTTCTGACTTTGCTATATGTTATTTCTAGCATCTCTTGATTTTTGTTTTTGAGAGGCTCATTTTTTGCTGAAAGAAGCCTAGCAAAGCAAAGCACTATATTGTTTTGGTTGGTCATAGAACTTATGACGACCAACGTGGGAGGAAGGGAGCTCCTCAACTTTCTATTTTCTGGCTTGACCTTCAAATCATGCGAATTATATCTTACATTTAATGTCTTGTAAACAGTGAAGGTGCTCAATATGATTTTGAACGGAATTTGTTACAAAGGAAAAGCTTGAAGCCATCTCAATTTCTTCAGCTTTTCCATCAATGTCATGCGGATTATATAAGTATCTATTATAAGATATGAATATATAAGTCAAATGCGTAGAACTGGTTTATTAGCTGAGAAAGTATTTTGTACATTGCCTGATCTGAAGCTTACATTAAGATAAACTTTCTTGATTTCAGGTATATTTGGCATGAACCTGAAGTCGTATCTTGAAGAACATGTGGTTAGTGTCTGCTGTCTTATTACATGCGTGACTTGCTTGGTTCTTCTAGGAAATTGTTGGCAATTAATCTTTGTCAAAATTACCACATCTTTGAATTTGATGCAGTTTGCATTTTGGCTGACAACAGCTGGGATTATAGTCGGTGCGGTTATTGCCTTTTTTCTCATGTATTACTATCTCAAGGCAAGGAAAATACTTTGACGGGAAGAAACTTCAAATTTAGGTACCAAGGTTTATTAATCTTTCGCTTATTTCCTTGGAAATACCTCTCGAAACAATTTCTTCTTTTCTTCTTTCCCCACTTATTTATTATTTGACGAAGAGCTGTGGAAATTCTCTAATGATACTACCCAAGTATTTCTTTTATCCCAAGATATCTGAGCAATTTTCAGGTCCCTTAAAAATTGAGTCATCTTTACTATAATAATTCTTGTATTAGCTCCTCAATATCTGAAGGACATAAAATTCATTTTGCAGGCGATATCAAAACACGAAGATAATTCAGCACTCGACATATGGGGCCGTTGTACACGAGGGTTATTCAAAATAGATATGGAAGTATGTGATGGGATTCACATCACTCTAATTTCTGGGCTCTATTTTCAAGCAACTGTATAAACTGATGTTTATTGCTTCGTCGAGCTGATTATGGCTCTAAGGGTAGTGATCAGTGATTGAATTGAATAAAATCAGTCGTCAAGAAAATTATTGGAAAGCTTTTATCTTATTTGTCTTTGCATTAAATATCGTGCTCTTCTTTGAGGGTTGAGGCGCTATTGGTTCCCCAGAATTATCTTCGCAAGTTACACTTGAGCATGCTCCTATTTTTGGAGCCGACAGAGAGGCCTTGGGAGCAAGCACCTACTGCTGTGTAAAGTTGTTAATGAGACTTTACAATCTCATACTTTCAATGTGGGGGTTCATCTCTCATACCTTGCAATTGAGTCATAAATTTGCTACGAGGCTATTGGGAGGATGTTAATGTAAGTTGTACGAGTAATCAACTTGATTTGGTGAACGTATTATATTTATATAACTTATATAATATATATTATATTCTCACAATTATTTCTCTATTCATTAGACTATCATTTTAACTATTAAATTAATTTTTTAAAAATATGAATAAAAATCTTTTTTTATTTTACCTAATCCACATTCTCATTTTTTACCTTCCCTTCATCTTTACATTCTCCAACCAAATGACCCTCCCCTCCTTCAATGGACTTAAATTCTCTGGGCTTTCAGGTTTGAAAAATATGTAGATTCTTAGATGTACAATTCAAAACCCTCAAACATAGCATCTTGGAAGCTAAAAATCTAAAAAGCTAATCTGAGGAGGTCAAACTCTCTCTCTATAAACATATATTGTAAAACATAGTGCACTAGATCTATTGAATGTGAAGGAAGCCATGTGTTAGACAACCTGTAATCCCAGCACAAGTGAAATTCCGTAGTAGTAGACAAGTTGGCCTCACCATAGGGCTACTAAAAGCAACACCCTCCACACATGACCAATTTAATGTAAATGTAAGATCAAATATAACCCTCCCACATTAAAGAAATTTACAGTGTAAATTTGAAGAGAGAAAGATAATTGATATGTGACTCACATTTTAGATATAAGTAGGGTTGATTAAGTTGAGCCTAATATGTTGGGACTTTCTTCGAAATTTAAACCGTAAATTTCTTCGAAAAACTCAGAATCCCAATCCCATATTATGGTGCGCCAAGGAGCAGTACAGCTTATGCCTGACAGCATACAAGCCAATTCACATCTATTCTGTTAACTATATAGACTGGGAATCTTTGAGTGCCTTTGGAGTTCCATTGATGGTCATATTCCTCACATCAACTTCAGCTGCCTCCAATTCAGCCTTTTCCTTCTTCATCTTTTCAGACATTACCCTGTCTGTAGCCTCAGTTCGGACAGTAGTCACTGAAGGTTCAAGAATCCGAGGACCTGCAGTGATCCATGGATGATTAAGGCACTGAGCAGCTGTTGGCCTCTTTTCGGGGACAAAATCAAGTATCGGAACAAGGAAGTCAGCCATGTAATTTGCATCTTGCTCACTGAAATCATACTTCTCCATCAGCACCTTACTAAGAGGCCAGAAACGCAACCGACGGATGTGCCTTAAATCACCATATCTATTAAAAAACTCTCGAGAATAGCGGCCACCTAGTGCAATCTAAAGGAAATATTAGTTCAATTTTTGCAGATGAGAACAAATCAAGTATTGATAATAATTAACTGAGAATTAGTTACTGTAAACTACCATATTGTTTCTTGAACACATGATGATCATGCAAATTAATAAAACAACTCTACATTTTTCAGCAAGACAAACAACATTCCTACCTTGCGAGGCATCATTCCAAGAAGCTCCATCATCAATGCCAGATGATCCTGTAAAGTGAGAAGTACAATATCATCAAAAGAACATTGATTGAAGTTGAAGTTCAATGACCTTAAACATTTTACGTTCTTGATCCCAACAGAACAAATTGTTATCATACAGAGCTACCGCCCCTCATGAAAAATTTAGCTTTACCACTGGTATAGATTATTACACTTTTAGTAAGTATAAAGCAAGGAAAAAAAACTTAGGAATATGCAACATCCAAGTTATTTATGAAATGGGGCTTAGAGCACTGATAGTTTTAGTGATCATTTTGCCTATCATTATTTAAAAATTTTTACCCACTCATGAAAGGGAAATAAGTACAGCAAACCCCTGAGCCTAAGATCACCAACAAATTAAGAGCAAATATAATTCAAATGTATTAAGATTACAGGATCTTCTTTACACAGAGAAAGGTCATTTTCGGTTCTTTTTATAGCTGATTTATAATTTCAAAATGCTATTGAAACAAGAAAATTTCTTTGAGTGGAGGTTGTGTTGTAGTAATCTGTTAGCATAGCTTTATTGACTCGGAGGAAAAGCCTTTATTTCAACTTTCAGAAAAGAAAGTTGAGTACATGATATTTACATTCCATATTTAGAATAGAAGTCACTCTTTAAACAACAAGTCCTTTGTCCATTACAGATATCAAACGAACTGACCTACATTAAAAGTTCATCAGTATAAGGCATTTTGAGAGAGAGATCTTCTCTTTTTTATTTTTCACATACAAGTCATATAACAAAGACTGCAGATATAAACGAAAAAGAATTAATAGACATGCATAATACTCGCAATCTCAAAGATACATACTGTATGAAACTAGGAGTGGGGCACCAAATGCAGAAATGTCAGCATAAAAACAAAACAGCATTCCCCCCCCCCCCCTTCAAAAACAAAAAAAAAACATGTATAATTTATTAATTGAAGGGTTTTCAACCAATTACAGGGCATATCTTCCATTTCTATTATTGGTCTAGTGTCTAACATACATTTTCCATTGTCAAATTAACAATTTTATATTCTTAAGTGGCATAGTTTTCAAACTTCTATTTGAATAAATGAACTATATTTCACCCAATCTTCCCATGGGCCATGATAGGAAATTGTTTCCAAAAGATGGTTTTTTGCTTCCTTTTAATAATAAAACACAAGTTAATATTTAGTCAACCAACTTTGCTCGTAGTTGGCGAAAACAACAAAAGCAAGAAAGCTACAGAAGTAAACTTTCCTGGAACCATCAGTAAGTGACTGTAAGAGCATGATAAGAAACAGTAAAAAAATGTATGGCAATCAAGCAAAAGCTAAGTGAATGGACCAGATGAACTTGTATTCTGTTCTGAAACAGAAAAAGGCAATAGTAAACCATTTCTCAAAGAAAGGATGAAAATGCAATCTGAATGAAAGGATTACCTCATCCCTCTCATAGTTGTCACCACTGTGAGGATCAAAGAGAACATCACCTGTGGAAAGCTCAAAGCAAATACAAGCGAAGGACCATAAATCAACTGGAGTTGAGTATTTAGATCCAAGAATAACCTCAGGACATCTATACTGCCTTGTCTGAATATCATTTGTGAATTGTTTATAAGTCCAACAAGCATTTCCAAAATCAACCAGCTTGCATTTAAGATCAACAGCTGCAAGCAACTTCTTTCTCATGGAACGGCTAACTCTAAGTTGACCTTGACTACCTTTTGGAACATCCTTGGTTTCAACAACCTCTGTTGATTCATCTAGAGTCACAGGACTACTAGGTTTATCTTCAACAGATTCCACAATCGGTTTCACATCATCACTACTATCTTTTACTTCAGGTGGGTTAGAATCCTCCGCACCTTCCTTGGGACTTTCTTTCTCAACACAATTTTGGGCTGCCTTTTTAGCCTTTTTCCGCAATTTCTTTTTCTGGTTCTTGGTCAAATCTCCTTTCGAACTATTACTGTCTTTTGTGATCCCATTTTTTGAAACAGTCTTATCCTTGGTGTTTGAAAGGATAAGTGGAGCACCTGATTTTCTAGGATCCTTAGATGGATCTATCATTGATAGAAGTAAGACATTCTCTGGCTTCAAATCTGTGTGTATTACAGATAGCTCACGATGCAAATAATCCAATCCCACCAAAATGTGAAAACAAATTTCTTTAACCATTGAGAGAGGAATCCCTCGGTAATCACTATACTTGATAAGGGTCAGAAGATTGTCACCCAGGAATTCAAAAACCATACACACATGCTGGCCGTTGGGCCCTGAATGCTTGAAGTGGTCCAAAAGCTTTACAACACATTTCTTATCATCCAGGTCCCCTTCAGCAATCTGCTTGAGAATCTTTATTTCGTCCATTGCAGCTTCAGTGTAGTGCTGGGCACTCTTTTGAATTTTTAGGGCCACATAACGCTACAAAAGAAAAATTCCAGCGTTAAGAGGGCTACAAAATAAATTTATACCATGTACTTGTGTTATTTAGGTCCTGAAAGAATAATGAATAACATAATAACAAGTATATAGGCCCTATCTCCTAACATGAAGTCGACAAACCTAATGATATGCAATATACCTGATGAACAACATAAATTCCATTCTAAAATTTCTATGATCACCAACGATAAGGGGTTTAATTAAGATAGGTTCTATCCGTGGAAGAGGGAGGATAAACGACAAAGTATGTTAAGTTTGGAAAAATGTTTTTCCCCAAGCACTCAACTTTCCCACAAATATTCCCATTTTTTGCACTGGCCCAGAAAGCAGAAATCGGCTTACGCTCAAAATCATTCATTTTCCCATAATTTTCTCAGAAAATTTATAAAAGGCCATGTACCGATCTCTGGGTATCCCAAGCGAGCCACACAGTAGAAAAATGACCCCAGCCGAGCTTGCTCTGCACCACATAGCACCCATCTTTGAAAGTGTCGCCAATTTGAACCGCATGATATCCTCCTCGCCTGTATTCCTCGGTCCCTTCGTCCTCTGAACTGTAATCACTTCCCTCATTCCTATCGCCGTTCTGGTCCTCCGCCATTTAAGGACCCAAAAACCACAAAGCACACTAGTAGCTACCAAAACAAGGGAGTTTCACAAAAAGAAACCCTTCGATGAAATTAGGGATTTTGAGCGATTCTTCTTCTTGCCGGGAAAATAAAGAAATGAATGCGTGAGATAGTGACATTACCGCTTCTGTTAAGCAACAAGCCCCTTCGCTAGGCGCGGGTGGACGGCGAGGGTTTGGGCTGGTCAGCTGATAGCTTTATGTTCAAATGGTCGGTCTGTGGGGAAAAAAAATGTATATATGTATAGCACATGGTATAGTATAGTAGTACTTAGGTACAAGGATACTTTGGTTGCACATTTTATTCATAAAAGTAGTACATTTACAATTTTCTTTTAATTTTATGTTATAGATAACTTCTTTACATAAATTAATTTCTTGCGAGTTATTATTAATTTATTTTCATATAACCATTCTTATAAGGCATAAGCTAACTTCTCTCATCATTTTCTTGTTAACTGTAAAGATCTTTGTTGACTTCTATAAACCCAGAGTTCATAGAAGGGATTACATCCTTTAAAAGTCACTTAAGTCCAAGCATGATATAATATGGGATAAATTATTATTATTATTATTATTATTATTATTATTAAAGAAATATTTCGATTATATGATTTTTTAATTGTTTTAAAAAATTACTCTCATTTTATTTAAAATCAAAAGATGTATTATATTAATCTCTTTTATAATAAAAAATAAATTATAATTACACTTATTTTATCAAAATATTATTATATTTATTACTTGTATAATATAAAAATATTTATATGTATTTAACTAATATAAAATAATTAATTTTAAAATAATTTTAAATTAAAAAATAAATTACTCTTTTATATCTTCAAAAATGTTTAAGCTTATACATTCATTTATTTTATTGTATTTAAATTTTATTATGAAAATATACATAGAATTCTTTTGAAATAAAAAATAATCAAAATATTTTTAAAAATAATATTAATTTTTTTATTAAAACTATATGTTATTAGAAAAATTTGTTTCTTAAAATTTTATTATAATGTTATTTATTTTGAATTAAAAATTAAAAATTTTACTTATTTTAAATTTTAAAATAATTATTTTATATTAATTAAATACGTATTTAATATTTATTATGTTATATAAATAGTTAATATTTTATATAAAATATATCTTTGGATACAGTGTAGACCTCGACATGAGGACCTTTTATGATGACAGCGCATACATTATTTTATGGCGAACATAGATACACTTGTATTTGATATTCTATATACATTAAGTTACGAAAAATCTTTGTATAAAGTAGCAAGGTTAGGAAATAAGAAAGCTTACCGCCGCTCTAGAAGGACTCGGGTCCTTCTCTGCTTGTGGATGTGTTATTATGTTAGATGACAAGAAAAAACTTAAAAAGGAATGTAAAATATAAATAGGTAGAATATAAAATAATTTTTATATTTTTATTTTTTAAAAATAATTTAATAGTTAAAAAATAATTTATTAAATAAATAATAATTACAAATATATCATAAACATTAAATAAATTATAAAAAAAAGATTATGTTTGCTATCGCGACGAAGTCGGACGCATGTGGAATGCTATTCTGATCAACTGCATCATTCTACGCAGAGTTCTGTCTCCCAGTCCTTATCATCAACAGTCACGTACTTAAATTTTGGTGAAGCAATCCACTGAAACAATCATGTTATAATTTACCGAATCATATTAATTTTTCAAAAAAGGAAAGTGAAAGTTTTGAAGATGAAGAAGAAGGGCATGTAATTTATATATTTTTTAAAGAAGGAAAGAATAATTTATCCAATAATTTTTTTCATAATACCTTCTGTGTTTTTGTTGGGGTGAAGATTAATAGTTATATTTTAATACTGGTTGTACGCATGTATATTTTATTTTGTAATTTTAAATTTTATTATCTAACAATTTTAATTTCTTAGGGATAAATATAATTAAAAATATGATCATTATATTATAAATGTGTTTTATAAATTTAACGTTAATAAATTTTATAATCACCAAAATAGTTAATCAGTTTAAAATTAAATTTTTGTATAAATGCTCATACATTCTAATAATTTTTAGGAAAAATTAACTATTTAGTTTCAATATTTTGCTTCAATTTTTAATTTAATCCTTATTTAGTTTTTTTTTTTCAAAATCATTCTTATAATTTTAACACCTTCAATGCCACGTAGACACCGTAGAGAGTAGCATTTTAACGTTGAGAAATTGTAGAGACTAACATTGAAATAGTTAAAAATTTTATAGGGATGGTTTTGAAAAAAATTAAATTATAGGGTTGATTTTGAAAAAATTAACATTGACAAAAATGAACATCGAAGTAGATGAAAATTTTATGAGGATGGTTTTGAAAAATATTAAATTAGAGGGACCAGATTAAAAATCGAGATAAATTATAAAAATCAAATCATTAATTTTCCCGTATTTGTAGTAACATAATGATTACATTTTTATTTACGTTATGATTGATGAATAATACTTTTGAATAAAAGTAAAAGCAACAAATAAATTAGGAGCCATCGTCATTTAAGCAGAAAAGAAAAGTTCTCATTAATGAGCAATATAATATAAAATATTGCATGCCTATCTAAGAAATATATATTTTTAAATAATTTACTTAAATGAAAAAACAAAAAGAGAATGAAGTAAAACTGCACGATAACAATGATAAAACGGAAGCTTTCAAGGCCAAATGGTCACGAGAATGGATTCCAATAAACTTTCCTCTAGCAAATTTTTTATGAATAATTTTTATACACATTAAAAAATATCACATCATTTATATATTCAATAATTAAAATTTATTTTACACGTAAACTTTATTTATATTACATATGGATTCACCTATACAAATTAAATGGTCCAAAAAAGTTTCATTATTTATCTTACGTGTCAATGCGTCCAACGCTAGCTGCCACCGTGGAAGCCGTTCTCGTCGTCATACAAGTAAGCTTCACTTCGTGCCTAGCACTCCACCAATCGGCCAGAGAAGTGTGGAATGACACAAGCGACAGAGAACTCAGGTGTCGAACGACTTTGGCTCCTTGCGTTTTGTGTTTGGGCCTTTTTTTTTTTTGGAATAACTGATGATTAGGCGATATCTCAATCATTTAAAATAGATAAAAATATACACGTGATTTTTATGTCAACAAAAAATAAATGTTAAGTTATTAATGGATTTTATTTAAAAAAGATGTTTATGAAATAAGATTAAAACTTAAAAATTATTTTGAAATGATACATAATTAAAATTAAAGAATTGAGTTATTTTTTCACCAAAATCAGAAGAATAGAAAAATATAGAAGAGAAAAATTGATATATTACCATAAAAATTAAAAATAGCAACTCTACGTAAACCATTGCTGAAACTTCTATTATGGAATTTTCCCTATCTGGATTCAGGATGAAAAACGAGAGCCCAAAACTCAATCTTTGTCATCATGTTCAGCTTCATATTCTTATATTTCAGTTTTATTTTTGATATATATGATTAGGCAAGGAAGGCGGATTATAATTCATTAGAAACCGGAAGAAATGGCGGCGACTTTTTCCGTTCGGATTCTCATCGCCACCGTTGTATTGTTTTTATGGGCGACGGTCACTTGTGAATTTTCGATGACTCTGACGCTAGAAAGAGCACTTCCGTTGAATAATGAAATGAAATTGAGTCAGCTCAAAGCTTTCGACAATGCTAGACATCGAAGATTGTTTCAATCTTCGAAGGAGACTGATTTCCCACTTGGCGGCACCTATGATCCATACGTAGCCGGGTAATTCTTTCGCCCTCTGGATTTGTTTGTATATTTTATGTTCTGATGTTTGATGTATTGGTTTTGTTAGCGATGATTGTTTTCTCTAGTTGCCGGTATTTTGATAGGAATTGCATGCCTTGCTTGCAGAGAGAGAGAGATATAAAAATACATACATACATACATATATATATATATATATATATATATATATAGAAGATTTTTGTTCTCTTGTGAAGACAAGGGTGAAGCAGATTTCTCCTCGTGTAGAATATACAGGGTTTAGAATCATACTTCTCACCCTTGGGATTTCGGTATATTGAAAATTTTAAAATATATTTATTTAATTATTATATATAGAGAGAGATGTATATAAATTTAACAAACTTAAAATTATATTTTATCTCATTAAATTAAGTTTAATGACAAATTTAGTTAATAAATTTTGAAATGTAGCAAAATTTCTCATTTTGTAGCTGACCTTTTGTAGCTAATTTTAATAATCTTGTCACTTGACCTTTTGTAGTCAATTATGACTGGAATTTTATATTTTCATTTTGGCCCCAAGTTTATGAAGGTATTTTATTATATTTTGAAGTTTATGCATTAGTATTGTAGTTAAACTTTTACTTGAGAGATAAATGCAATTTTTTATTAATATAAAATTTAAGTTTTTTTAAAAATTTTAAAATTTACGTACTTATAAAATTTTAATTAATTCTTATTAAATTTTACAAACATTCTTCAAGTAAAAAATGAAGAGAAATTTGTACCTCATTGTAAAAAGTAAAAGAGAAAATGAATGGAGTATAGTAATAGAGTGCAAGAAATCCACCCCGCTATGCTTGTCAATTTATGATTTTATTTTCTTTTTATCCTAGTTTCGAGCACTTAATCAAATTGAAAGGTTTTTTGAAGTTGGATTTTGGATAAGATTGGATTCAAGTATACTTTTTATGTATTTATTGTCATATTTTCTAGTAAAAGTATAATATGTGAAAAAAAATTTATGGCATACCTAATTTATGGTGCTTAATAGTTAAAAAAAATTATTTGTTATATTTTAAAAAAAATTAATAACAAAGATATAAAAAATGTATATAATTTTTTTTTGGTTTAGAATAATAAATTTCTTATATTTTTTTAATCTAAGATTTGTAACTTTTTTCAGGCTTTATTATACAAAGGTGCAATTGGGCTCTCCTCCAAGAGATTTTCATGTGCAGATTGACACAGGCAGCGATGCTCTCTGGGTTAGCTGTAGCTCCTGTTCTGGTTGCCCCGACAAAACTCAGCATCAAGTAATTTCACCTTTCCTTATTTTTTTCGTAAAATCAAATATCCCTTTTTTTAAAACACTGTTCAAGATCATTGAACTTACAGATTAACCTCAATTCTTTTGATCCTGAGAAATCATCGACATATTCAGCGGTATCTTGTTCAGAAGGAATATGCAGCAGTGAATATCAATCACCTGAAGCCGTCTGTTCCAATAAACACTGCACTTACACATTCCAGTATGCAGATGATAGTGCCTCTGCAGGATATTACGTCTCAGACTTGATTCATTTTGCCACTGCCGTTTCAAATGGTTCATCACCTGTGTTGTTTGGGTAAGTTATGTATTATGAGCCTCCATTTATCAATCTTTCATGCATACTTCACAATTCAAATATGAAGCTTCGTCGTATACAAGACTTGTTACACTTTAAATTATACGATAAATTACGTGTTATTCTTTTAAAATTAATTTAAAGTGTTTTTATTTAACTCTGATTTAGTTAGTTCTGCTATCCTTTAACTATTTTGTAGTATTTTTATTTTAATTTTAACCAAAAAAATCATATGAAAGTTAAAAGAATAAATAATTTCATTTTTAAAAATATATGTTTCACTTGTAAACAATTTTATAGTCTTTCAAGGTTATTACTAAAATTAAGCTGACATTTTAAAATTAAAATTATCCGCTGATTCCAGTAATAACATTAAGATTCTATAAAAATAATCAAAATATAAGTGAAACAAAATTTAACAATAAAAATGTTAGGCCAGTAAAAAAATAAATTGTAATATACCCAAAATTATGGAAAAAATTGCATTTTACCCCCTCAACCGAGGTCTAAGCACAAAATTAGTACATGAATTTCAAAATATAACAAAACATTCCCCTCGACTTTAAAATGGAGCAAAGACACCATAAACACCAAATGCCAAATTGCTTCAGGGGAGTGCTTTATTATATTTTAAAATTCATGTATAATTAAGCCATAGTTAAAAAGTAAATATAATTTTCTCTAATTTATATTTAAACATTATGTATTTTCTCGTGAGATGTTATGCTTATTATTTCCTCAATCAGTTGAAAAGAGGACCTTTAATTTCCATGTTTTGTTGGTGTGAAACATGGAAAGCATTATCTTATATGTCTTGTGTTATAGAGCAGATGTAGCACCGAGCTGACAGGCAACTTGGGGAAGAATGAAAGAGGAGTTGATGGGATAATGGGATTTGGGCAAGGAGACATATCTGTCATATCCCAGCTCTCCTCAAAAGGATTAGTGCCCAAAGTGTTCTCTCACTGCCTCAGAGGAGATGAACAAGGTGGAGGCAAATTGGTCCTTGGTGAGATTGTGGAGCCAAATATAGTTTATAGTCCACTCTTTCCATCAGGGTACTTTATCTTCAACAAGATACATGAGGAAATCTTCCTTTTGATCTATAATAAATATGTGTAGATTTTTTTATTTAGTCTTTTATAATTTTTTTATGTACTTTTTCAACCGTTAAAATGTTTTTAATGTTACTTTTTCATTCTATCTCCACCTAAAATACTAAATGCCAAACCTATTAGACTATTGACTTGGACATTATTTGCTTATACATGGCACTCAACGCCTTCATCCACATAAGATCAACCCAGTCGATATAAGATCATGCTAATTAACATTGATTTTATTCGTGGATAAGTGTGTCATGTGCATGCAAGTGCCGTGTAAGCAAATAATTTTAATTCAGCAATTTGTTAGGTTTAGTATTAAGTTTTAGACGAGAATAAAATGGAAGACTAATATTAAAGATATTTTAATGATTACAAAATTAAATTAAAAGAAATAATTTATAAATGATTAAATTGAAAGTCCACCAATAACATATAAGGAAATAGAATAGGATTTTGCTCAAGATTATACGTTACATTATATTGTGTAGGGATGTCAGAGTTTAAAATCTTTTCAGGCCTCATTACAATTTAGATCTGCACAGCATCGATGTGAATGGCAAAAAGTTAGCAATTGATTCATCAGCTTTTAAAACATCAGACAACCAAGGGACCGTTGTTGATTCTGGAACAACTATGGCATACCTTCCAGATGGGGTTTACGAATCCTTTCTCCGAGCGGTGAGTTTCATATTATTGGTAATTCTGCTATGATTGGATTTGAGTGTCACATTGAAATTATGAGATTCTTCTTTTTTGATGAACTGAAATTATGAGATTCTAATGCGAGAGGTTTATAATACATCTCGAACTCTTTAGCTCATCATTAATTGATAGCAAAATTGATATGTTCTATTCATGCAGATTACAGATGCAATTCCAGGAGAATCCCTTACCGGCACGTATGTTGCCGATGGGTGCCAATGTTTCTTAACCAGCAATAGGTTGAACATATCACGTCATCTTTTTTAGATTTTTTTGGGTCATCCATCTTTTATCAGATTCGGTGCTCAAATATTACAGATGAACTTGACTCTCTTTGTCTCTCTCTGTTTGATTATTTCGTGTTTAGCATCTCTGAAGTTTTTCCTAACGTAAGTTTGAACTTTGCTGGCGGTGCATCTATGGTTTTAAAACCGAAGGACTACCTTTTACATCAGATAACTTTAGTAAGTATTCCAGCTTCATTCTTTAACATACTTCATTTTTCTGATGACTGGTCCCGAATATTACATGATTAATTTGCCAAGACGTATTAAATTTGCGCTGGATTAAGCTGCATTATTCTTCAATAGTTGAAGAATTAAGTTCTTTAATAACCAATTTGTTTTAATATCCTTTCCTTCCATTTCTCACCCTGATTTTAAGTTTTGTTTTGTTTCAAACTATGCCTCATGTGCATCTCTTTAGAAAACTTCCACGGTGAATTTTGCGTTTCTAAAATGTATAGAGAAATTATGGATTTGGATCTCTAGAGTTCTCAACGAAATTTATCGTATAAATTGGACAAAATTGATTTGCAACTTATTTTTTAAAATTACTCAGTAAATTTTTGTACAATTTTGGAAGATCCGAATCCCAAACTTTATGCCTTGTTAGCTCTCTTCTTGGGACGTTAAGAACGGGAAGGGAATACAAATGAATTTTTTAACTTTGAGTAATTTGCAAATATTTCATCAACTTCCAAAAAAAAAAATTTCCCTATTACTCTTTAGGATTTAAGCCCGTCCACTAATTTTCCATCAACCTTTAGCGAATGTGCATGTTACATTAGAGTATATCATTTGTTATATGGCATACTCTCATTTATCTGAAAATAACAAATAACAAAACTTGAACAACTTATGTCATGCTTAAATTTTTAAGTTCGTCTTGTTTAATTGAACGAGCCTTATGTTATACTTAAATTTCATAATTTAACAAATGAATTAAGTTGAAATAAACTTTTATATACAAATCGAATCCAAACTGTTCAGGAATAGCTGGATTCATTTACGACAACCATAGCTTTGACATTGCTAAGAAAATAGGAAGAACAAAGGTTAAGAAGAAAAATAAGAAAAATAAACAATTTATATTAATGAAAGATAAAGGTATTGTAATTTAAAGGTGATCCTTTAATCTCTATTTATAATGGTAAAATGATTACACAAAAACACTTATACTCTTTACTTTGGATGCCCTATAAATAATTATTTTCTAAATTTATAAGACTTTATTCAATTCTAAATATCTCTTAAAATTCATATACATTGTGCTGCTACAATTTCACTGCTTTTTATATCCTACACATGCCATATGTGTGTGTCTCTCTCTACCTGCAATGGTGAATCTGTGTTGTAGAATGATGGTGAAAAAGGGTGGTGTATGGGCATTCAGAAAATCCAGGGCCAAGCTCAAGGGTTAACAATTTTAGGAGGTACTAATTCCAATTTGGAAAATTTTATTCGAATTGCCAATGTTGTTGTTAGGATATATATATATATATATATAGATATATATATATAGCAAGAATCCGTGAAATTATATTTATTTGCATGTGATTGAAGTTCAACTCAAAATTTGAATCTTGAAACAATACATTTTTCTATTTTATTTTCAAATTCTTACTGCTTTTGGGGCTTAATACAAATATATTTCTACAATTCAAACTGTTTCGTTCTTGTGCATCATTTTCACCTTGTGCTTGAATTAAAAATAAATGGATCTCGTTATCTTTTCTTCAAGATTCAGATGCTAGCAACATTGCCTTTTGTTTTTTTTTTTCTTTGGCAGATATTGTATTAAAAGATAGAATTATAGTTTATGATCTGGCTGGTCAACGCATTGGATGGGCTGACTATGACTGTGAGTTTCAGCTAAAATTTTATTAACGCACCAGGGGAATAGAGGTTTTTTTGTAGGCTATAAAAGTATCAGTGATGATTTTATCTTTTCAAAAATACATTTTTTTTTTAGTTATGATATAATTAAATATTATTAAACATAAAATAATATTTTTATTTATTTTAATAGATTCATTATTACTATAATCGTACTTATTAATTGCACAAAAATCAAATTAATTATTTTAAGAACATTACTTATTAAATAAATTAATATTTTAAGTAATTATTTAATAAAATATTTTTCTATATATTTAATAATTAATTATATTATAACTAAGGATTATATGTTCTCAAAAACATAAAATTATCACTCTAAAAGTAGACACCTTAAATAGGCATGTAAATATGTTGAACATAATATCAGAATTTATCTTTGATATATTTACATAATTATTCTTGCATTAACTTGATTTACTTAAATTCGATTGATATAAGATGGAAAAATAGATAAAACAATAAAATGGACGATAATTTATGTGATTATATTTAATTATAACATATCTCATGCAATTTGAGTGATTCAGGCTCGCAGCCCTTCAATGTGTCAGTAAAATTGAGCAGCGTAGGGGGGCCAAGTTGGAGGACCTCAAGTGAGAGGCTTGATAAGGCATGGATCTGGGCTTTCTTCGTAACGTCGATCTGCTGCTTCTTATTCCTTTAGCATATGGCGTTGGAATTTTCACTATATGTATTTCTTTTTTCCATTGTATATTAATTCTCTTGCTTATATATATATATATATATCAGCAAAACCACATATGCAATTAGATATAATTTAGTGGTAAGAGATTATTGGTTAAAATCTTCACCCATTGTGCATCAGAAAAAAGAAAAAAAGACGACGTGTTATGTTGATTGTGGCTTGTGGCTGCTTATATATCTTTAGCAGTATTGTAACCTACTTCTACACATAATTATTGATTGAATGTCAAATCTAAGTTAATTATATAAAAAGGACTTCTCTTGTTTCTGATTAAATTTAAAACTATGATTGCATATTTCTTGGTGTATTGCGAACGGCCATGTCGGGACTCAGGAGCTGCTTTAGTCTATCGAAACAATGTCTAGCAATAGGGTGATGCTCACAAAAAACAAATAGTAATAAAAAGAATTAAACCCAACTAAAGCAAAGTATGTTTTTCAATAGCTTAGGCCTTAATTTAAGTGGAATCTCATTAAGTATTAAGAAATCTTCATTTACATGAGATCGATGGATCGTTACTTTTTCTCTTTCTTTATTTTATTCCCTATTCTTAAGATATTGTACCTTTTTTGTAACGGCTTATATATATGTATAATTGTTAAGTCTCACATCGGTTAGTATTTGGGTAAGAGTACTCCTTATAAGGTTTGTGGTAATCCTCCTCCTATAAACTAGTTTTTGGGATTGAGTTAGGCTCAAGCTAAATTTATAATATGGTATCAGAGTCTTGATTTGATATTGGGGCCACCCGCAAATGTTCAATCCTGCAAACTTCACGCTCTAGATGTCCAATACTGGGCGTGAGGAAGGTGTGTTAAGTCTCACATTGACTAGTCTTATGAGCTAGTTTTTGGAATTAAATTAGACCCAAACTAAATTTATAATAATAATGAAATGATCTTTCACAAGCAAGTGATTAGGAGTGTCCATAACTCGTCAATTTGTTCAAAACTAACAGATTTAAAAATAAATAATTTCAATTGAGTTGTATCAGATTAATAGAATCTTGCATGAGATTTTATGTAAAAAAATTAATAATATCATTCGATTTATTTGGATTTAAATTGAAAAAGTAAGCAACATTAAACTTGGATATTTGTGTCAAAAGAACACTTGTGTGACTCAGCCTTTACCCGACCAACATGCTCCCCCTTATGAAGGATGTCAAAAGAATGCCACCTTAGTGATGGCCTAGTTGGGTATATAGAAAGGAGTTTGAGTTTCGTGATATAAAATTGTTTATATATAATCATGGATTAATTTAATTTATACTTCGTTTGAGAGGATGAGTAATGAAGTAGGATGAGATATCGATTGAAGTTGAATAGGAACCTTGGACTACGCTCTAATATTTTTCAAACCCTTCCAAATTTGAAGAGTGAAATTGGAATGTGTTGAGTTATTGTATCTTCTTAATTACTTTCTTTTACATAAGGATAGTTTTGATAGTTTCATTCTTCTAAACTCACATAGCTTAATATATGACTTTCAAACAATAAAAAGAAGTTAATTACGATTTTTTTAATTAAACTTTCAAATAATGAAGTGAGAACTTGTTCTCCCGTCATTTTACCCTTCAAAATTTTCAAACAAGTTCTTACACGTTAATAGTAATAGATAATGCACTCTCATATAATAAGAACGACCCTGGATACTAGGGAATCCACTTGCAAATTTGACGAGTAAGAATGATGCTGCGAATGACCACAACAAAAAATTTAAAAAGCAACTGAAGCTTCAATCGAAGAAGCTGCAAAATTAGTCAGATATACATTCTTAATGATTGAAAAAGTAATCGGAGCATCCGTCACATTTTTACTAGCAGGTAACCAATTAATGACTGAAAATCAGTAGTAGGACAATAAGTTCGATAAGTTTGCAATTCATCCGTCTCTCTCTCCCGGAGTATTGCAACTTCTTTTTAAAAAAAGTAACCGACTGACAGAACCTTCCTTCTTTAGAAATAAAATATTCCATTGTTTTATATTATTTTTTCTTTCATTTGCTTGACCTATAATTACATTTATATCTTAAAATTAGATACTTTTTTATTATTTTATTAAGTAATTTTTTAATTAATAATTATTCTTAATCATTTCTTTATCATTACAAATTATATTTTCATTTTCTATTTTTAAATTCCATCTCATTGATCTCTACACTTCATTCTTCCTTTTCCTCTTCGTCTTCATCCTCATCTTCTGGCTGTCATTCTTCATCTTCCTCCATTTTGTAAATTCTGTAAATAACTAGATTAATTTACAATCGAGAAAATGAAGTAAATGAGGTGTTGCCCTGGGACAATGACATCACTTGTAAAGACGTCGGTCAACATACCGCCCTTTTGTTGCTGGTTAAGCAGTGGTGTCTTGTCAGTAATCATGAAGAGCCATTAGAAAAATTGGTCCAAACTGAATGGGTCCAATAAGTTCATCAATCTGAGTGTAATTTTTCTTTGAGCTTTTAAATAATAATAAATTATAAAAATTTAAAGATATCTAAATTACATAATTTTAAAATTAAAATATAAAAAATCATTTTTAAGAGTGATATTAATTTTTTATTGAAAATATACTTTATTAAACAAATAATTTTTTTACTATTATTTATTTTGATTGTAAATAATAAATTTAATTTTTTAAATTTGAAAATTTGATTTTTTATTAATTAAATATATATCAAATACTTATTATATTATATAAATAATAGACATAAAAAATATTTTATTTAAATTAAATATAATTATATTTCATCTTTTGTTACAAGAAAAGTGAATATAATGTATTTTTTCTAAAATTTTGAAGGAAGGGCATGTAATTTTTTAAAATAGAAGAGAGGATAATGTAATTTGAATTTTAAAGAATAAGAGAACAATTTCACTAAAATTATAATCCTCTTACTTTTTCTCCTTCTCACTTTACAATATGCTTTGTAGTTTGAAACAGTAATCAAACAGAAAAATAAAAGGAAGAAATGGGATTGAATGATTGAATTGTGTGCTTTTTTTTTTCCTTGCTTAGAAAAAGACTAAATAAAATATTATTAATATGAAGATTATTTTTTTGTTAAATAATATAATAACAGTATTTCTATCAACATATTTGTGTTTCTTCTAATTTTTTTTTCAAGTAAAATGGAAATTATAAACATAGAGGCTTAAGTATTAATTTGGACGGTTTTAGAATGTTATTAGTTGTATGTTTCTCAACTTTTTTTATAACCAATTCTTTAAATATGACTAAATTATTTTCTTTTCTTATCCCTTATTTAATTATTTTCACCAATCGTATCCAAAAAAATTTGTTTTAGATGTGCTACCTGCTGCAATGAGGCATTTATTAATGAGTAATTTACCTCAACTTTTTTAACAATTAATTAAATTATATATGATATCTCTTTTATTTTAAAAGTATTATACAACTCTTCTAACAATTAATTTTTTGTATAATATGAGAGAGTAATATTATTTTTAATATGATAACAAAAACAATTTAATTGATGTTAAACTTCAAAATAAAACTGTAATTTTATTTTTAATATAATTGTAAAAATAATTAAGTAATTTTATTTTTGGAAAGAATGCATATTAAATAAAAGGTTTTAATGACAGAAAATAAATTAAAAATGATGGTTTTTGCAGTGTATATTAAATATTAAAAAAATAAAATGAAAATTTTAAAATAAAAAGGTGTTATTAATACTTTAATCGAGATCTTAACATGATTAACTTTTTATTAATACTTTGGACGGTGTCCACCGCGGCTAATTTCGACCAACATGTTTTGTAAATAATACAATGACAACATTTTAGCCCCCATTAGATCCATCACTGACTAAAATGTTGTCATTGTATTATTTACAAGACAAAGGCTCTTGAAAGTACCCCTAGTTTCAATATTTATGGTGGAAAATATTATTTCTTTAATTTTTAGTGACTTATATGGAGAAGTTCTTTAATTTTGGTGGAAAATATTGTTCGAGTTTGATGATAAAGGCTGGCGGAAGGAACACTGTGTTGAATGATGCAGTTCTGAAAAAAATTCCTCATGTTTCTGATCGTCCTACAATCATCTTCGGTGCAGATGTAACAATCCAAAACCAGGGGAGGATACAAGTCCTTATATAGCAGCAGTAAGCTTTCTCATTTTCTAGCCTTACAACTGAAACAGATTTTTGTAAGATAAAACTGATGTATCGTAAGTGTTCCAAATTATTATCAAAGTGTGTTTGTGTTCATCATAAAATTATGTGCACAGTTATTGTAAAAGTCCTCCCATCATGTGCTTAATAGGTTCAAGGTCTACATTGTCTCATTCCTCGATCTATACAACTTATCATGTACAAGAATAATGATAAAATAATTGGTCCCATGTATGTTAATTAACCCAAATCATATAACAATTCATTTGATAACACGTAAAATGCAAATAATGAAAGGTCATAATAAATAAAATTCTTATTAATTATTTTGATTTTGTTTGATCGCTAAATGATTGGCATAGGTAGTGGCATCCATAGATTGCCCATGGGTTACAAATTACAGGGGAATTGTTCTGCCCAGCCTCACCGTGAAGAGATTGTACAGGACCTTTATGAACTTATTCACGATCCTCGTAAAGGAATGGTCCATGGTGGAATGATTAGGTAAGGCGATAAGTTAGATGTACATTCTACAGCCACATTTGGAGAGAAACTTGATTGGTTTTGACTCTATTTTTATTTTTTATTTTTTGATAACCAAAGTGGGAGAGAGAGATGGCGCTCCTAGTTCTTAGTTGACTTGAAATTCTAGTAGCCGTGGTTCTTGGGGATGACCAAGTGTGGGCCTGGGGTTGTAGAGCACCACGGTCAAGGCCCCAAGCCAGCCGCCAGACTTCAAAGGGGTGGGGGATCTCCCCACCATCAAGTGCGACCAAGTAGAACTTGAGTAAATATGAGGGGTATCGAACTTGCAACCTAAAGGCTGCAAGAACGGCCCTCATATCACTTGCACCAACCTGCATTGGTTGACTTTATTTTTAGGGAGCTACTAATTGCATTCTATAAATCAAACAACTCTAGGCTGACCGGATTATATTCTACAGGTTGATTTTGGGTTAAGCAAGAATTATCTTCCATGATAGTATTTGTTGTATTATAAAATATTTATTCTTCGCATTTTCAATTTGGCTTGGAAGAGATGGAGTCAATGAGGGTCAATTCAGCCAAGTTTTGCTTCATGAGATGGAAGCAATGAGAAATGTATGAGTCCTAGTGAATCAAGGTCAAAGTGGACACACACACACACACACAAAAGAGCTCTAATTAAATTTGTCACAAGGTTAATTGTGTGTAAATATATATCATGCTTGTGGCTCACTAGAAGTTGGATATCTACCGCGAATTACCTTTGTGGTGGTACAGAAAAGGCATCACTCCCCTCTCTTGCCTATAGATTAGAAAAATCAAGATCAGACAGATAAAAGTGGAAACATTTAACCAAGTTTCACATTTTCCTTCTATTAACCCATGTTTTCTATCAAATATTACTTGCATGCTAGGAAGTAGTTACAAAGACACAACATAGAGATAACCCAACATACATAAGACAAAAACATGATCTTTTTTAAGTATCTGTGCTTCATAGTCTACATGGAACTTCTTTTCCTCTCTGTGCGTATTTGTTTGTAGCCTTCAAAATGCCTCTAGTTTATTGATTTGGGATTATTTGTTCTATGAATTAATTTGAAGGAATTGTTGTTGATACAAGTATTTGCCATCCCAAAGAATATGATTTTTACCTCAACAGCCATGCCGGAATTCAGATAATTGAATACCTGCATTGTTTTTCCAAATCAACTCCATGCACAACTTAGCTTCTACTTATTAATTATTCAACATTATAATTGGTCTCTGACAGAGCTTTTTTTTTGGGTTATTTCACTTTTTTTGTCATGACACAGGGAACCAGCCAACCTACATACTATCGTATGTTGTATGATAAACAACTTCAAGGCACATGAGATGCAAACCTTAACAAACAACTTATGTTACAAGCAGTGTAATTATAACAAGGCCAGACCAACCAGTTCAACCAGTTGAATCGAGAATTGAACCTTGGTCCGATCTGGAAAATCCTTAAAACTGTTACTTTTCAAAACTAGTCAAACCTGATCAAGAATCGGGTTTGACTGGTCGGTTTTGAGCTAAAATTGATGAAACAAACTAGCTTGAAACCAATCTTTTTCAAAATTCTCCCACTCCGTGCCGCTGCTTGGACTCGAACCTATATACATTTTGCTTCCAAAATGCTGTTTGCTATTTGGTCTGCAATGAAACTTCAATATTAGTTGTTGGTTGGTTGCTTCCAAAATAAACGTGCCAGCGTTTGGATTCAAATTTACACCCTTGTGGCTTCCTAAAGATGCATACTCCACTTGACCTCTAGTGCATATCTGATAAATGTAAGCAAATTTTAATATATATATATAGCGGGTTGCATTTTTTTAAAATCAAAATAACCATATGAAGCGTCAAACTAATGATCCAAAAAAGATACTTCAACATCTTAACTATTAAACTACCTTGTTTTTCTTATTAAAATTGTACATAATATTATATAAATATAATTATGATATTTTCTTAAAAATTTATAATATTTAATTTAAACCTTCAAGAACTAATTAAATTTTATTACACAAATTTTTTTAAAAAGTAATTATACAAAATTAATATGTTGAATAATTAATTTTTATAATATTTTAGTTTCAATACTTATTTCAACACATTAATATTTGATAATTATATTTACTAATAAATAAGTTATTTTATGTTTAAATTTTAAAATTAAAAACCCAATTGAATTTAAATATTATGTCATATTTAATTTTTTTCTAATTATTGATACAGTATTTTAAATTTTATTAATATTTGTTTACTATCATTTATTATACAAAATTTTTAATATTAATATATATATATGTATATATATATATATTTATTACTGGTTCGACAACGGTCGAATCAATAAACCATGAACCAGTGTATTCACCGGTTCAATGACCAGTCCAATTTTAAAAACATTAGTTACAAGTACGTAATTTTCCTTTTCCTTCTCCTTCTGAATCATCCGTTTGTTTATTTATCGATGTAGAGAATAGAAGTGAAAGACGGAAGAAAGCTATTTTAACACAAAATAGAAGACTGAAATATTTTTCTACATTGCACACAATGCTTCGTACAATAAGATGGCTTTATATAGGCTAAATGAATTAATAAAATATTATATATAAGGAACCTACATATGACGGAACCTAATATGCAACTTGTGGTTGGTCTTTGATTTCGGCAAGGTGGGCACCCAAATTCAAGAGTTGTAGTACGGCTTGGTAGTACAACTTGTGATGCACATAATAAGTCGGTGATTTATTAATACTCCCCCTCAACAACTTTTCCTCTCACTGTGAATCTCGTAGTCATGCCAAGTTGTGTTCTAAATTCTTCAAATTTCAAACCTCCAAATCCTTTTGTAAATATATTTACAATTTGGTCATCAGTTCTGATATACTTCATCTCAATGTCATCTTGCAATACTTTTTCTTGGATAAAATGATAGTGGACTTCCATATGCTTAGTTCTAGCATGAAATACTAGATTTTCAGCTAGACGGATTGTAGATTAATTGTCACAATATAACTTCATTGCATCATTAGTTGATTGATGTAAATTTTCAAGTAGCTGCATAAGCCATGTACACTCCTGACTTGCTATGGCTGCTGCTCTATATTCTGCTTCTGTACTTGACAGAGATATAGTAGGTTGTCTCTTGCTACACCAAGACACTATTCCTGATCCTAAGTTGAACATATACTTAGTTGTTGAATGATGAGTGTTGTGGTCAACAGCATAATCAGCGTCGCAATATCCTACGACCTCACACGTTATGCCTTTTTTTGTAAAATATTCCATAATCAATGGTGCCCTTAACATATCTCAGTATTTGACGTACTGCTTCCAAATATGGCTTCTTCGGATCTTGCATGAATCAACTTATCACACCTACTGTGTGTGATATATTAGGCTAGGTTAGAGTGAGATAGATTAACTACCTACTAGTTGCCTATATATCGTTGCATCTTCTAATTTCTTTCCTTCTGTAGAGCTTAATCTAGCATTCACTTCCATAGGCATTGAAATTGGCTTACAATCTAGCATGCCATATTTCTCTAGCAAGTTGTGAGCATACTTATGTTGACATAAAAATATCCCATCTTGGTTTTTTCGACCTTAAGTCCTAAAAAGTGTTTTAATTCTCCAAGTTCCTTCATTTGGAAGTGTACAGATAAATTACCTCTTGTTCAATAATTTTTTTTTTTGTCATTGCTGCTGATGATAAGATCCTCCAGGTACACTAATACTATAGCTAGGTTGCCATCTTGTATTTTCACAAACAAACTTGAATCTGTTAGTGCCACTGAATATCCACTTTGTAAAAAAAACTCTACAATCTTCTCGTACCTTGCTCTTGGTGCCTATTTTAAGCTGTATAGTGTTTTCTTCATCTTGCATACATAACTTGGGTGAGCCTTACTCTCAAAACCTCTTAGCTATTTCATGTATATTTCTCGATCTATCTCACCATGCAAAAATGCATTCTTAACATCCATCTACCAAAGCTTTCATGACTTGCTAACTGCTAATGCCAATAATACATCTACAGTAGTTATTTTAGCTACTAGACTAAATGTCTCATCATAGTCTAGTCCATAATTTTGCGAAAATCCTTGAGCCACTAAACAAGTCTTGTACCTTTCTACCGATTCATTAGGATGAGTCTTCACCTTGTACACACATTTACAGGAAATAGGTTGTACTTTGGTAGGCTGTAGTACTAACTCTTAAGTTTCATTCTGTTTTAGTGCCTTGATATCTTCTTCCATTGCATCTCTCCATTCTTTTAACTAAAATGCTTCTTCATATATAGTTGGTTCTTTCATGCCATTATCCTCAACCAATGCTACATTGGCATATTTTGGATTTGGTTTCAAAACCCTTGTAGACCTCTTTAATTGTGGCTGATAGTCTTCCTCATCCGACTCCTCTATCTGACTTGGTCTTTCATCTTTTAGAGACCTAATGTTGACTCCTGTTTGCCAAGGATCTTTTTGTTTTGGTGATCTTACTTTAGCTTGATCACCACTAGACACGTCTTCTAATGTTGACTGCTCTTTCTCATTTTCTAGTTGCGCCTCTTTCTATTTTTGTACCTATTCTGCAATTTCCTTTGAATCTAGTAGCAACATTATTTACAACGACCACCACGATGATGCTTCATTGAACACTGCATTTCTTGAAACATAACAACATCTATTTTTTGGATCACAGCATCTCTATCCTTTTCGCTGACTATCGTAACCAACGAATATGCAACGAACCGCCTTCTTGTCAAATTTGCTATGTTCTTAGCTTTGTACTAACATGTAATAAACACATCCGAATATTCAAAAGTAACTCACTGATGGATTTGTACCCCACAGTTTCTCATGTGGTGAAATAAATTTAAGCATGGCTTGTGACAATCTATTGATGACATAAACAGCTGCTCTCATGCACTTCGCCCAAAAATGTGGTAGGATATTTTTAGCATGCAGTATGTTCCTGCAGGTCTCCATCAAGTGCTGATTCTTCCTTTCTGCAACTCCATTTTGCTATGGAGTATTCAGACAGGTTAATTGTTGTTTTATGCCGTACTTCTACAGATACTCAGTGAATGCTTTTGAGGTATATTCTCCCCCTTATCAGTACATAGACATTGGATTTTGCATCCAACTTCTTTCTCAATCTTCTCTTTAAACTTATTGAACTTCATTAAAGCTTTTGATTTCTCTTTTATGAAATCTATTCACACGTACCTTGAGAAGTCATCAATAAATGTGATCATATACTGATTTCTGCTGATTGAAGGTTGCTTCACTGGTCCAAAAACATCTGAATGCACCAACTCCAACGGCACCTCTGCTCTATATCTTGACTCTTCATATGGTAGTTCATGAACTTTGCCATATTGACATCCTGCACAGACAGTGTTGTTTCGTATCTCTAAATTTGGTAAGCCTCTTACCATAGGTTTCTTAATCATTGCCTTTAACCGATTATAGCTCACATGTCCGAGCCTTACATGCCACAAATCTACTATCTCGTTCTTTCTTTTCTTGTCCATGTATGCTATTTGTGTTGACATTACGTAGACAAACTCGAGTCGCCTTCCTTCCATAAGCGGTGAACTTGTGGCCTTCAAACTCGGATATACTTTCATGTCTTTAGGCCCGAACACCACATAAATTCCTAAAAATATTGGCTATGAAATTGATAATAATTTTTTTTTCATTCCAGGTACATGATAGACATGGGCTACCTGTACCTGATGTGAATTGAAACGACGGATAATAGCCATCTTGCCAATAGAGGCAATCAGCAACCTGAAGTTGTTTGTTGTTACCACAACTCGCTCTTGTTTGTACTCAGACATGTTGAGTAGTTTTTTCTTGTCTCCTGTCATATGATTATAACAGCCAGAATCAACAATCTAGTCTTCATTATAATTAATTCACTTGTCATTTAGTCCTGCTAGTGCAAGCTCTTTTGTTGGTTCGTCTATGCATGATGCGACAATTTCTTCACAGTTAAACCATTTGGTTTGTCTTTCATATTCTAGTTCTTTACTAGAACTAGATTCTTCTACAGCAAATGATGCTTGGAAATCCCACTCTTCTTCACTTTCATTTAGGTTAAAGGTTGCAGCATTACCTTCCACCCTCTCTGCTCTACAGTTACGAGAAAAATGGTCTCTCCTACCATAATTGTAGCATTGATCATCCTGACGACAAAATCTTTTTTTGTCTTTCTCATCTCTGTATTGAAGTTGTCTAGCTCCCCCTTGTTGTAGGCTTCTCCCACATCGGCCTCTTTGCCACCCTTGTTGTTTTCTCCTCAAACTTTCAGCTTCGTCGTTAGACTTCATGGCTGCCTTGTCTTCTCTAGGCATTCTCTTTTTAGTAAAGAGAGCCTTATCTTCCTCGTTTATTGAAACTTTAGACATTTGCTTATCTAGAGCTTCTTGGTTGGCCAGGATGCTTTTTAAGTCTATCAAAATTGGTTCTTTGGCCCAGCTTCGAGCAGCTGTAATTAACCCATGGTATTTGGGATTTAATCCATGAATAATGATCTTTTGCTTCCTTGCCTCACTAATTACACTTTCTAAATCCATTTTTGCAATTTCATTACAAATGGATTTCACTTTTGTGAAATATTGACTCACCATCATGTCTTCTTATTTGGTGGACATGAGTTCATTCTTCCTTGTGAATAATGTTGCTAGGGTATCCCAAGCCTCCTTTGGTGTTGTTAAGTCCTTGATTTGATGCAAGAACTCATCCTCTACTATGACGGATAATACGTACATAGCTTTTCCGGCTCTAATTTTCTCTTTCTTTTTCTCCTCCTTGTTAGTTGGTGGGATCATCTCTGCACCACCAACAACACCCCACAAATCTTGCCTGAGCATATAGTATTGGATTCGGATGCTCCACGTGTCATATTTGTTGTTGTTGAGCTTCTCAATTAAGTTAATCGAAAATGCAAAATTTGCCATGGTAATTGGTCAGTGCCTGGCACTCAACCAATCAAGTTTAGTTCTTCACTATCAGATATTACAATCTCAGACTATGTTCTTGCAGAACCTCCTAGTACTATGGTCCTTGATCGTTGCCACTCAAACTATATGCTGGCTAGAGCAAGTGGGTCCCTAACCGCAAGCTTTGATACTAAATGTAGAGAATAAAAGTGAAAGACGGAAGAAAGCTATTTTCACACAAAATAGAAGACTGAAGGATTTTTCTACATTGCACACAATGCTTCGTACAATAAGATGGCTTTATATAGGCTAAATGAATTAATAAAACATTATATATAAGAAACCTACATATGAAGAAACCTAATATGCAACTTGTGGCTAGTCTTTGATTTCAGCAAGGTGAGCGCCCACATTCAGGAGTTGCAATACGGCTTGGCAATACGGTTTGGTAGTACAACTTGTGATGCACATAACAAGTCGGTGATTTCTCAATTAGGGGGTATGATTTTAAAGTTTTTGCCATAATCTTTCCATATATGCAAGGTGTACTCGATCAATTTCAATAGGTTTGACCCTCTCTTCATCTTTTTATTGCCTCTTTATGTTCAAAAGACCTTTATGCAAGAAGCAAGTAAATGAGAGATTATTAAAAAAAATGGAAATTATTCATGAGTATAATCACTCAATAACTATACTAAAATTTTGACTCCTGATTACAGTTCCTCCAGCTTATTATGCACATTTGGCGGCTTTTCGGGCTCGATACTACATCGAAGGTGAAGTATCAGAAAAGGGCTCTGCAGTTGGAAGTAGGAGCACTAAGGTGGAGGGGATCCTTCCATCAGTCAAGGAAAATGTGAAAGAAGTGATGTTTTACTGATGAAATATTAGCGCTTGTGATTTAATAATTAATGCAAATGCGCCAATGCTCCCTTCAGTTAATATAGTAGGTACAAAAGCATGCGCTGCACATGCGTATTGGTGATAGATATTTTCAATGTAGTGTTTAATAATTAAGGATTGTATAGGACAGTGAACTTCATATGTTTATAAGCTAAAAACTTGTGTTTGAAATCCAATTGTTGGCAAATCTTCTTTCCCCACTTCAACTTGCATTACATTTATTGGCATTACATTGTTAGTTGCGTTTATACTTAAGGTGCAATAGTTTGATTTGTGCTGTGTTAGTTTTCGCTTAGAATTTATAAGATCTGAAACTTGGTTCTTTTCACTGTCTAAGATATCATCTTGCTATCCCAGCTAATTCTGAGTTTTGCTACTGTTAATTAAGTTGTCTTGCCGTATTATAGTTAAATTGTTTAGAACAGTTTTCTAATACTGTTATCTGCTATCGTGAGTGTTTATAGGTTGTTGTTTATGAAAATTTCACATACACCTGTTAATTAAGTGTAATTATTATTGTCAAACGAAGGATTTTAGGAATTCTGATTTGACATTGATATTCTTATATTTTCTATTATGAGTTGGTGGTTATTATAAACTAAAAAAGTACATATATCCAAAACATAATATAATATAAATGTCACAACACATTAAAATATATAATATTTAAATATAACTTAAAAAATTACATAATATTTAATATAATTAAATATTTTGAAATATTGATGCTAATAAAAGAGACTGAGTGATATCAACAAAACATTGATGTACAAAAAATTCAACAACTTCTACTGAGTGTATCAAACAAATCATTCGTGACTAATCAAGGGAACTAGCATAAAGTAACACTGACTAAGTAGATCAAAGCAACAAAGAGAGGCACAAGTTTGAGGCTGCCAAAAAGGGAATGACCCGCCTCGCTTACATGAGCCTCCGAAATCCATTCTTTGATTATTTCTAACTCTTTCTTCCTCTGCTTCACCAACCATTTTGGATCATTTCCGTGAGAAGCTTCTAGGTCCAAACAGTGGGATCCTGCAGAATCCATAGATATGAATACATGAGATTAACTTCAAAATTATCACTAATTATATCTCTAAAATATCTAGAAGAGGTAATTCAATTGATAGGAGATAATATAATGAAAATAAAAACTCGAGTAAAATTTAAAAATGCATTTGACCATAATAACAAAAAATAACAGCTAAAATTGTAATCAGATCAGTACGTACCATTGGCTGTGGAGACGGCAACTATGCTGTCTGATATGCTATCCAACACCCTTAATTAAAGTAGAAAAAATTAGCAAGAATATCAAGTCCATTTTAAATGAATCAAAATATAAGAAAGAATAAAATAAGATCATTTCTTTTCTTTTCTTTGCAAACTTTACCCGCCAGCGCTGTAAGGATCCCTCAGTCCGTTGGAAAAAATGATGTTGCTTCCAAACTGACGAAGATCCGATGCCAACTTCTGCAATTTTTTCAATCTTATAACTAAGCATGATTACCATAAAAAAATAAATGAAAACAAAATGGAGTTATTAATTTCTGTTTATGCAGAGGAGGTTCTTGATGCTGGAAAAGAGAAATAAGGATTCAATCCAAAAGATCAAACACTTTTTTACTTTAAAAGTTGGGACGGATAACATGTTAACTATCAATTTATTCATTAATTATATATATATTTTATATGTTTGTGTGTGGAGGTTTTTCTTTTTTTTTTGGGGGGGGGGGGGGGCGCTGATATGTGAATTAGGAACTTACATCACACCCATAGTAAGTTGGGACCCATTGAGGTACAGGCCAGACGCCATGATAGCTCTTGCAATCTTCCATGAAACTGTTCCAAACAAAAGGATCATATGGGAACATTGTACCCTCTCGCCTATCAAGCCCAAATGGCATAACCATCTCTGTACATACCTGTTATTCACACACACAATGAAGCAGTTATGACTCTTTTTCACGGAAAAAAATTTCTGAGATGGGGTTACTGTCCTTAACCAAATTAAAAGCTGACTTCAATAGATTACCTGCCAGTGTTAAATAATAATTAAATGGCTGCACCTAAGCTCATTTGTCTTCACTTAAATGTTAAAAAGGAAGAAAGAGAAACAAATCATAATTACCTGCCAATCCCACTGTATATTAAAATTTTCAACAGGTTCTTCGTATCCGTAGAAGTGATAGCATGACTGGTTTCCCCTTAAAGAAAACATAGCTTCAGCTATCTGGCCAAGAATATCGGTCTTATTGGCTACCCTATCAATGGCTTCACAAATGATCTCTACGGGATGACTGGAGGGCGCATCATATTGAGCTGCTCCAGCATACATGTCCTCTAAGTAATACTTTAGATCATCACTTGCGTTGAATTTTCTGTAATTAAGATGAAGTGTACGTACGTAAGAATCTCTCAACATGCATGCCACATGAATGCAGAAATTAAAATGAAATATTGGCATTAAATTACTTACTGACAAGACTTAAATTTGGAAGTGAGATTAGACAGACCATTAGGTGTGGAACCCAATCTGTCGATTTCAGGCCACGATTTTCTTATGGTCTCGTAGCAGCTTTTACTGGTTTCCTACACACGGTTTAATTAATACATATATATTAAATTTATTTATTAGAAAACTTGATCGAAATTATATGTTTTTGAATTTTGATTGAATATATATAGATATTACATACGATGAAGTCCTTAGAGACGACATCAAAGTATCCTTCTTTGGGTACACAGTCAGAAAAGTAGTGGACAGGAGCTGATGAAGCCAGAGCTCCAAGTGCAATGTGAGGATACTTCAACCTAAACCACGAAGCAAGCACTGCATGCATACATGCCCACCCGATCCAGAGGATTACAAAAGTGTGAGATATATGTGTATATATATATATATATATATAATTGCAGGAAAAAATCATTTCTTTCACTTACTTCCACTGTAGGAGCCTCCAATAACGATAATAGGAGAATGCTGGGCGGAATAAGTGTGCTGTATGTGTAAGAGCACATCAGCATAGTCGGCTAGGGCCTGTGCTGAGCTGAGATAACCAAGAGTACTTGCATCTCTAGTGGCTTCTTCCTCTGAACCGAATGGTATTGATTTTCCGTAGTACCTATGCTGCCAAAGTATATATATAAAACTCATCCGAAATCTTTCCTCATTAATTCTTTTGTTTTGAGGCTCGATGCAGGTGATACACACACACACACACACATATATATATATATAAAGAGTAAATCACTTCTTTAAATTACATGAATTTCTTTCTTATTTATAGATATGCCTTTTATAAAACAAAAATTTGCTATCCACTTAGTTTAATTTTAATTTTAATTTTTTTACTAAAGTCTTTTTCATTAATCTAAATATACAAATATGTATTATGTTTAAATATACACAAATAAAATAAAAAAGAGTAAATTTTGTTTTTATTAAATTTAATCCAAAAAATATGTATTTAAGAGGGTATTTTTAGTTAAAAAAATTTAAAATAGTGTATATTTTAAAAATACTCAATAGAAGGAAGATAACAAGACTATAACAAGACTAAGGGTTAATATTTGCATGTTCAAGAACTGAGAGTTTACTGTGACATGTTTTAAATTAAGTATAAACCCGAAGAAATAACACAAAAGAAGTGAAATATAAAACCAAATGTCTGGCATATACTTGTAGTTAGTGTTCCTTCACATAGTACAACTGTACTATAATTAATTCAACTAGCAAAGTCTCTTACTGAGATTTCTAATGTAACATATTGTAAAAGAAAGTTTTGTGTGTGTGTGTGTGTGTGTCTCTCTCTCTCTCTATATATAGACAGTTATGCAGATTCACATGTAGACTGTAACAAGAAAAGGGTACATCTGTTGTAGTGTATATTTCATGCCTATACATCAACGCCTTTAGGATTAAAAAACATGTTGAAACTTACCTCGATGCAAACTTGGAGAGCACGCAACTGAGGCGCATTCTCGAAGAGGAAGCCAAGCCCTAACACGGTGTCCACCGATGATTCTCCGCCAAGGTATGCAAGGATGGGTGCTCCTTGTCCTCCCCAGTGGGTAAAATCCACCAGGTACCTTTGTTGAAAAGTGGTGTAGCTTTCAGGGTTGTAGTTGAAGTGATCAAGTCTTTGGGTGTAGAAGTAAGTGTTGAGGTTCCTATGCGAAGTTGATGTTGAGGGGAGAGTAGTTTCAGTGTTTCTTGGCCGAACTGAGAGCCTAGGCATTCTAAATGATTTACAATTCCCATATGAGAAAGCGAATGAAACCAGAAAAAGCAGTTTCAATATTGAGTATCTCATCAAAGGTTCCATTGCCAAGTATTTTCTTTGCTCAACACTTTGAAGGCTATATAATAGGTATTGATATTTCAATGGCAGATGTATATATTCAAAGCTGTCATATGCTGTTATTATGTTGGTGCATTGGTCAGTTTAATTCAATTTTGAACTTTTGGTGAACAAATTAAATCACTTGATCAGTTGAGAGAAAATCTCAACAAGCAATTGGGAAAATTTGATCAGATAAATTTTATATTTAAACTTCAAACAATAATCTAATTTTAAAGTTAACCAATAAAAAAAAAAGAACATTTAAGCAATTAACCGAAAAATAATGAGCTACAAATCTTTGGAGGTTTTGTTATTCTAACATGACATCCTTATGTTCTGCTTGTCAAATATATTTCCAAGAACACATTTGTAAAATATGATATTTGTATTATTTTATTATTTTATTTTACTTTATTTCAAAATGTATATAAAATTTTTAGCATAATATGAAATTTTAGCATATTATTTTTTAGTTTATTTTAATTATATTATATTATATAATTTTAAAAATTTTAACTTAACCCTAAAAATGATGCAGTTTTTTATTTTTTTATTTTTTAAAGAAAAATTTAATTGAATGAATTTTACATGTTTGCCTAGATTATGACATTTTAATTCGATTTTAAATTGATTATACCAGATGATTTTCTTTTTTATGTTTATTTTGGCTCCTTTACACAAACGAGGTTATAAGTTCAAAAAATAAGAGGTAATGATTTTTAGGTTGAATGATTAGTGTCTCAATTAATTGAACAAATTATTTAGTTAAAATTGTTGAAAAGAGAATTTAGTAAATTGTTCTTTTCCCTTCATCGAGCTTACTCTTTCCCCCTATTTATTTCTCCACAGCATCTTCCTCTTAAATGTGAAGATATTTTAAATCCCACAATCAAAGTAGCACAATCTTAACCAATAGAGAGCGAATTTTGGTATTTTGTGGAGATGTCCCACCTATTGAATGTTAAAATAAAATTAAAGTGAACTATACTGATTTCTCTTAAATTTTGTTTAAAGTATACTTAATATTTTTTTTAAAAAATTACACCCAACTTTTCTTCAATTTATTTTTTTATTAACAAAGTTAATCTTTTGTATAATATAGGTTTCTTTCAAAAATAAAATTACTTAGTTATCTTTATTGTCACTTCAAGAACAAAATTATTAGTATTTACTTAATTATCTTTATTGTCATATTAAAAATAAAAATAATTTCAGATTGTGCAATAAGTTAACTTCTTATGGAAAATAAATTAGAGAATTTTTTTTCAATATATATTTAAATGTCAACAAGTCAGATATGAATTTTGAAACAAAAATATTATATACAATTTACCAGACCTCAAAAAAAGTGTAATTTACTCATAAAATTATGCTTGATTGTAAGATCATTGCCACAACACCGAAAAATATCCTTAAATAAAAACGATTAACGCTGATTTACCAAACGACGTTAATTTTAAATGTAAATCTACGCACCTCACTTAGCACTCATGCATTATTTGGTATCGGAAAGAACCAAAAAAAAAAAAATACAAGAAAAAGGAAAAGAATTAAAAAAAAAAAGAGAAAGTGGATGAGCTATTTCATTGTGTTTGGTATTATAATACGGAAAGGAAGAGAATTTTTTTCTGTTATTTGTTTTTATCAAGGAAAAACAAAAGAAAATATATATAAATAAAATATTAAAATACTTTATAATCCTCCACTTAATTAAATATATTTGCCATGAAAAAAGGGTAAATAAGTAAAGAAAGGATTTTTGCTTTTCTTTTTTTCCCCTTCCATAATTTCATCCAACAATGAAAGGATTGCTAGATATCCTATATATTCTAAATCCTTTCCAATTGTTTTCTTTTCCCTCCCCTTTATGCATACCAAAACCAACCAAAAAAAAAAAAAAACAATACAATACCCATCTATTATTATTATTATTATTATTATTTTTCTTTTCTTTTCTTTCTCAATCTTTCCTATCAAACAATCTGTCACTCCTAATAGGACATGAATCAATCCTAGGCCTCCAAATAGAAGTACTAAATATTGAACTATTATGGTGTCTCCTCAAGCATAATAACATATATTCAACTATTTTTCCACTAACCCATAGTTGACCTACGTTGTGATACTACACTCTCATTGGATATTAAAAAATTCTTAAATGTGCCACACGAAAACACACATAATAAAGGACAAAAAGATGTGGTCTTCAGAAGAGGTGGCAGTGCGTGCTTGCTTATAGGGAGCATAGTTGCTCTCTGTTCCCCTCACAAACACTAGCAACGTGGGCACAAGATAATGCATTTCAGAATCCATTCACAGCAACCATTGGTGGATTCCACGTAAGAGAGTAATACAAAGTCTAAATGATTATAATATTTTTCATAATGTACTATATATTATACATACCCATTCAGCACTTACAAAGCCAGTGACCAATAGAGTATAACCATTTTTTAGGTCTAGCTTCAGTTTCAGCACAACCTTAATTATTCTTAATGATTTCATTGAACACTAAACACATTATCATGTAGCTCATAGTCTCTTCTTTCACCATTCTGGACCAACTTGGAGTTTTGGTATTATGCATGATTTTGTTTATTTAGTGCTAGTAGGTCAGCTTGGTACTCAGCAATCCAGCCTTCGATTATCTTGACCTCAAATTTTCTCTGCATGACCAACCATTGAGGATCACTTGGCTTTGCTTGAAGTATGTCCAAGCAATGAGATCCTGCAATTTTTATAAAACTGTCATGTTAAAAAACATTGAGAATTTACGCATTAACTCAGGATATTATATATCCATCTCTTAAAAAAGAAACGTATATAATTTATATGATAATAAAGATGACGTACCATTGACCGTGGATACAGCAATGACACTATCCGATATATTGTCCAACACCCTGCAAATTCATTTTAGAATAAACAAAAGAAAAAATAAGAAAGTTATTATATTATAGTAAATTGATACATAAAAGTAAAGAACAGGTATACAAAATTGCCAAAAATTTATTTTCTTTTCCTTTCTTTACCCGCCAGCACTGTAGGGATCTCTCAAACCATTGGAGAAGATGATGTTGCTAGCAAACCTATGGAGTTTCAGTTTCAAATCCTGCAGTTGTATATCAGAAAGCATTATTTTGTATTGATTTATAGCAAGAAGGAATATTTATGTTCAATATTGGAAACTATGTCTCGTGAAGCTGAGTATATAATATACATACAGGACCCCCATAATAAGTTGTCACCCAATGAGGTTGTGGAAGGACGCCGTACAAGCTCCTGCACTCATTAACAAAGCTCTCCATATTGAAAGGTGCCGGTGGGAACATTGAATCGTTCCTATCATGACCGATTGGCATAACCATTTCACTACATGTCTGTTCATAAAAGTTAGTTAATTAACTCTTAATAAAGATTCCAAGTGGGGTGAGGTTAAGCTTGGTATTCAAAAACCAGATAGAATGTGATTAGTTTAAGACCACAAAAGTTACCTGCCATCTCCATCCCAGGTTAGTTTGAGTAGGATGATTGTATTCATTCATGTCATAGCATGATTCATTTTTCATAAAGGCGACAACACCTTCAAATATTTGGCCAAGAATATTGGTTTTCTTAGCTGCTGCATCAATGGCTCCACAGATGACCCTGACTGGATACGCGGGAGGGTGATTATACTGGGCCGCATCAGTATATAACGAGTCTAAGTAGTCCTTGAGCTGAGAACTGTGGCTTAGTTTGCTGAAACAAGAAAAAAGAATGCACTTTTTTTATTAATAAGAAGAAAACATTTGTGTGCAAAAGTCCGTGCTTCATGACGATGGCAGGGAACAAAACTAACTTGCAAGTTCTAAATCTGGTGCTGAGAATTGAAAGACCATTAGGCTTCTTAGCTACTCTGTCAATTTCAGACCATGATTTACGAATAGTTTGGTAGCAGCTCGTACTAGTTTCCTGCACCCCTCATATTATGCACCCTTGCAATAAGTTCTCGAAGGATATAATAAAACGATCAATATTTTTTAAACAATTAAGTTTGACATAGATTACTTTGAAGTCCTTGGTCACAATATAATAGTATCCAGCTTGTGGGGCGATGCCGTTGAAGTAAAGAATTGGTGCTGATGAAGCCAGGGCACCAAGAGCAATATGGGGATACTTTAGCCTGAACCATGATGCAAGCACTGCATAATTAATTTGGACAAGAAAACTAGTTAAATCCTTATACACATGTGCAAAAATTATAATAGTTAAATAAATTCCTTTATGTGTAAAAGGCTACCAGCTAATAAGTGTTTAATTATATGGGGCCACTTACTTCCACCATAGGAGCCCCCAATAACGATGATGGGAGAATTCTGAGCAGACAAACTTCTCTTCAAGTGTAAAAGCACAGTAGCATAGTCTGCTATAGCTTGGGCTGAGTTGAAATAGCCACGAGTACTCGCATTTCTCACAGCTTCTTCCCATGAACCAAAGGGTATTGATTTCCCATAATACCTATGCTGTTAAAAGGCATATAATTAACATGTAACAAGTTGTTTTCTAATACTGCAAGCGTTAGCCTGCCATAGATGACCACATAGCTGACATGCTGGGTTAATCCAACACTCTTACCTCAATATAAACAATGAGAGCATTGAAATGAGGGGCGTTATCTCTGAGAAATCCAACATAATATATATCCTCATCCACCGGGGCTTCTGCACCAAGGTATGCAAAAATCGGTGCACTTGATTTAGCTCCACCCCAGTACTTAAAATTTATCATGTACCTTTGTTGAAAAGTGGTGTAGCTGTCGGGCCTATAGTTGAAGTGATCAAGTCTTTGGGTGTAATAAAATGTCTTGAGGTCCTCGGGTAAAGATGAGGAAGAAATGGTTCGGGGTTCATGTTGATGGGTTCTCTGCAAAGTTCCTAACCTTGGAATGTTGAAAGCAGAAACACGAAGGAAGAAAATTAGAAAGAACAGATAAAACCATTGAAATGAGTACATAAAGGATCTCATGGCTAAGAGTAGTTGAGAGTATATCTCCTAAGCTTCAATATTTAAAGTTGTATCTGAGCCCATGTATATATACTAGATGGACAATGAGTAAGGCAATGTCAGAAATTTAAATTAATTACAGAAGAGAAAATTAAATAAAAAAATTAAGAGGATAAACTACGTCAAATTGGTGCTACTATGTCATATAAAATAGTAAATCATGCTATAACTATCAAGCTGCCATATATAGAATCCACAATGACTGAACCGCGTGGCCTTTACCATCAACGTTTTCTGTGTCATGAATTTGCAAATTGCAATAACCAATTGAGGCCTTACAAATTAGAGTGCGTTTCAGTTTCAGGAAGCAGAGAAAGGTAGGTGTAGCAATGATTCATGAATTGAGAATTGTATGAAACTTGAGGGAAATCACTGATTGAAGGGATATGTATGTGTTAACGCATACATGTCAGCAGACATTTCATCAAATAAAGCCACCTCAGAATCTAACATTACGTAGACTTGTGAATAGATTTTCTGTAAACATTTTCTAGATCATTTCTTATAGAATATTCTAGATTTGTGCTGCTTCCTATATTGTTGACACGTGTTCTATTTTCGGTTATGTTTTCTCCATAAAAGCTGTTCACTGTAACCACAATTAGACATAGAAGAATGGAAATCAATTTGCTCAATTTTATTCCGTTTCTATTTTGATATGGTATCAGGCTTGGCTTGGCCAAGCTAAATCAAAATGGCAAATAATTGATCACCATCACAATCACAATCTTTCGCTACACATTCGTTGCCTTCTCTTTCGACTCCATCACCCACATCTTTTGCAACTTCTTTACCTCACTTTGTCACCATGAAATTAACCTATGATAACTATCTCATATGGAAAGCTCAAATCATCCCCTATTTTCATGGTCAACAACTTTTCAGCTATATTGACGGCACTATTTCACAACCATCAAAATATTTGTCTGATCAAACACCCAACCCAGAATATTATCGTTGGTTTCAGCAAGATCAACTTATCTTATCTCTCATAATTGCTTCCTTGTCTGACAAATTAATTGCCCAAGTTCAAAGGCACAAAACATCTCATGAAGTCTGGACAGCCATTGAAACATTATTTGCCAATAAGACTCAAGCAAAATATGTTCAAATTCATAGTGCACTCGCTACACTAAAAAAAGGTGGAGACTCAGTTGCAGAATATTTCAACAAAGCTACACAGCTAGCTGATTCACTTGCTGCCATTGGAGAACCACTACCAGATGCTCAATTCATCACATATATTCTTGCTGGTCTCAGTGCTGAATTTGACCCTGTGGTGGCATCTCTGACTACCAAAACACCAGCTCCCAGTCTTGATGAACTATTGAACTATCTCCTACTGTTCGAAGCTCGTTTAACACATAATTGTCCTTTACCTCCTACAAATGCTGGTGAAATTACTGCTAATGTTGCCGTCAAGAATTTCAATTCCACCATTCGTGGTGGTGGACGATCTCCCTTTTCTTTCAAAGGTCGTGGAAATCGTAACATGTATGGCGGACGGGGACGCTATGGACGTGGTGGCCGTAACTTCAATTTCAATCATCAGCCTCGAATTACTTGCCAAGTCTGTGAGAAACCAGGTCATAGTGCCTTGACATGTTATCACAGATTCAATCAAGCTTATCAGGCTTTTCTTCCTGCTTCCTTTTCTGTTAATTACTTTGCTCTTGATCCATCAGCTCATTCCACATGGTATCCTGACTTTGGAGCTACAAATCATATGACCTCTGATTTTTCAAATCTTAACTTATCTGCTGAACCATACATTGGTGCTGATCAAGTTTATATTGGTGATGGAACACCTTTGTCTATCTCTCATCATGGATCTGGCACACTCCCCACTAATCATGGCAACTTTCTTCTTCACAACTTACTTCATGTCCCTAATATTAACAAAAATCTGTTATCAGTCTCTCAATTTTGTAAAGATAATAATGTCTTCTTTGAGTTTCACGATTCATTTTTTATTGTGAAGGACAAGGTCACGAAGGCTCCTCTTCTTCACGGACCAAATAATCAACATCTCTACACGATGCCATCTCCTTCTGCTCCTCGTGCTTTTATTAGTGAATGAGCTTCTTTCCTTCGATGGCACCAAAGACTTGGACATCCAGCTTATTGAATTGTTAATCGTGTCCTGCAGTCACACTCTCTTCCTCTGTCTCCCTCATCATCCCACTCGGTCTGTTCAGATTGTCGAGTAGCCAAAAGCCACTTCCAGCATCATCCTACTACTTTACAAAAATCCTCTGCCCCACTTGAATTACTTTTCAGTGATGTATGGGGACCTTCCCTAGTAGCCTCTAGGACTGGTTATTAGTATTATGTTTCCTTTGTAGATGATTATTCCAGATTTACTTGGCTATTTCCTCTCACAAATAAATCAGATGTTCTTTCTATCTTTCTTCATTTTCAATCTTATGTTGAAAGATTTTTTAACCTTAAAATCAAACAAATCCAGTTTGACTGGGGTGGTGAATTCCGATCCTTAAATACTAAAATGAAATAACTTGGCATTACTCATTGCCTCAGTTGCCCTCATGCCCATTATCAGAATGGTACAGTTGAACGCAAATATCATCATATTGTTGAAACTGGATTAGCTCTCATGGCTCATGCCTCTGTTCCTCACTGCTACTGGGATTATGCCTTTTCCACAGCCATTTTCTTGATTAATAGAATGCCAAGTCCAACTTTATCTTATAAGTCTCCATACGAACTGCTTTATCATCAATAGCCTGATTACTCTCGTCTACGGATATTTGGCTATGGTTGCTGGCCCCATTTGAGACCTTATTCAGCCCATAAGCTCCAGCCTCGTTCTCGTTTATGTATTTTTCTGGGTTACAGCTCTGCCCATATTGGTTATTTGTGTTTGGACCAGTCCACGGGTAAAATTTTTGTTTCCAATGATGTGTATTTTGATGAGTCCCTATTTCCTTTTTAGGTTTCTCCAGTTGAACCTCAGCCCACTACAGTATCCAACCCACTTATCTTTCCCGCAAACCTTCATTCCATTGAACCTTGGCCCAATTCAGTGTCTAGCCCAAACCTTCCTTCTGCCTTGCCATCTATACCTTGTTCACATGATGCCTCTGATACACCTGTACCTCAACCCGCTTTAGTGTCTACCTCTCCACCTCATATTGCTCTTTCCCCTTTACCTTCTGAACCCTCATCTTCTCCAATGCCTGACTCCTCATCTCCATCACCTCCACGACACTCGATGATTAACAGAGCTCGCAACAACATTCTTCGCCCGAAAATTCCCTCTAATGGAACTATTCGGTGGCCTTTTACTCACTGTGCATCTGTATCAGGAGTTCCCGAGGCACCACGCTCTGTTACCGAGGCTCTCCACTACTCAGAATGGAGACAAGCTATGAATGCCGAATTCAATGCCTTACTTGCAACAAAGACCTGGAAACTTGTTTCGTCATCCTCAGGTCAAAATCTCATCGGCTTGAAATGGATTTGTCGTATGAAACGCAACACCGATGGCACTATTGATCGGTACAAGGCTCGATTGGTTGCAAAGGGCTATCATCAAATGCCAGGAATTGACTTTCATGATACCTTCTCGCTAGTTGTGAAGCCTATCACAATCTGAATTGTTCTTGCTCTTGCTGTCTCCCTGAACTGGCCTATTCGACAAATTGATATCCAGAATGCGTTTCTCCATGGTTCAATAGAAGAGGATATCTTTATGACTCAGCCACCTGGCTTTGTGCACCCAAATCATCCAGACTATGTTTGTCATCTTCAGAAGGCTTTCTATGGTTTAAAACAGGCTCCTTGAGCTTAGTTTTCTCGTCTTAGCTCACGGCTTCTCAAACTGGGGTTTGTCTCTTCTAAGTCTGATGCATCTATTTTCATTCTTCAATCTGCTATTGCCTTTATTTATGTTTTAATATATGTTGATGATATTATTATAACTGGTTCATCGCTGGATGCTATCTCTGATTTAATTGTTGCACTTTCCTTTGCTTTTCCTGTCAAAGATCTTGGCCTTCTCACTTATTTTCTGGGTATTGAAGAGCATTGCACTTCCACTGGTTTTTTACTCTCTAAACGTAAATATATTCTTGATCTGCTCACTAAAAGCAATATGTTGCATGCCAAACATGTCTCTACGCCTATAGCTGCCTCCACAAAATTATCCATTTCTGATGGCATTCTTTTCCAGAATCCAACCTTATGTCGTAGTGTTGTGGGTAGCCTTCAATATCTCTCCTTTACTAGGCCAGACATCTCATATGCTGTTAACAAAGTCTGTCAGTTTATGCACTGTCCGAGAGATGTTCATTGGCAGGCCGTGAAACGAATTTTGCGATATCTCAAGCATATCGTTGATCTTGGACTCTCTATTCAATCTTCCTTTGCTTCTCAATTTCTTGCTTACACTGATGCTGATTGGGGCGGTTGTCCAGATGATGCTCGTTCCACTGGAGCTCACCTCATTTTCCTTGGCTCCAATTTAATCTCCTGGAACTCTAAGAAACAATCCTCTGTTGCTCGCTCTAGTACTGAGGCAGAATATAAGTCTCTCGCTGTTACTGCCTCTGAACTCATCTGGTTACAGTCTCTACTCAAAGAATTGGGTGTTTATCTATCAGACTTTCCAATCATTTTTTGTGACAATGTGGGTGCTATATACTTAGCTGCTAATCCTGTTATGCATACTCGTTCCAAACACATTGCCTTGGATTTCCACTTTGTCCGAGAACGCCTAGCTTCTAAACTATTAAGGGTCTCTGTCATCTCCAGCAAAGATCAACTTGCTGATTGTCTCACCAAGCCTCTGCCATATCCTCGTTTTGCCACTCTCAGATTGAGCGTCACTCTGGTTCCCCTCTCGTTTGGCTCACGGGAGGATGTTAACGCATACATGTCAGTAAACACTTCATCAAATAAAGCCACCTCAGAATCTGGCATTACGTAGACATGTAAATAGATTTTCTGTAAATATTTCCTAGATCATTTCTTATAGAATATTCTAGTTTTGTGCTGCTTCCTATATTGTTGACACGTGTTCTATTTTCGGTTATGTTTTCTCCATAAAAGCTGTACACTGTAATTACAATCAGACATAGAAGAATGGAAATCAATTTGCTCAATTTTATTCCGTTTCTGTTTTGATAGTATGAAACTTGAGAATTGTAAGAGCTGGTTGGAATCTTGGAGATAAATTAAGCTGATTTCTTTGTACACTTGAAGGGCATAGAAGAATGTGGAAATGAGACTATTCTGTTGCTAGATTGAGCCTTTTCAGCCTCACTATGTCCATTATTGCATGGCACAGCACCATCTATGTATCGATAATGATTCTGAATTCTGATACATTTCATGAGAAGTATGGGTTATATCTGTGTGTACTTTAGCAAAGGCAGAATAGAACATGTAGGATTTTTTTGGAGTTAGATTGGTCTTTTGATTTCATGAAATGTTATTCCTAATTATATATCTTACATAAAGTCCCTCTTCCCGTGAACAAAGATGTTTGCGCCATTGGAATTGTCACAAAGGGAATCATAGAGGAATACTTTTATTTTCGGCTAGTGCACATGCAAGTTTGTTTTCTTGTGTAACAGTAAATGGTAGATCAAAGATATAATCGAGCTAATTGCATTAATTATTGATAATTTTGATGTTCTGAACTTAATATTAGAGTCAAACAAGCAACGTATAGATCCTACATGGGTTTGGATTTGCTCAAGTTCGAGCGAGAACATGAGCGCGTCATTTTGGCGGAACGCAGCGTTTCAGTTACAATGAAACCCTGCGTTTCATTTTTTCATTTGATAAATAAATTGGAAGTTTATTTGCCCTGTTATACCATCCAAACGCAGTGTTTTGATTGAAAGTTTCTTCCTTCTCCGAACGGTTCCCCTTTGTGTAAGAAGCTACCATTTTCGTTCCATTATCATCACTCTCTGATCATTCTGTTTCTACAATTCCATTATCAGTGTATTACTTCACTTATTCTCAGTTTAATGCATCATCCATTATCATCAAGAAATCTTATCTTTCTTGCTAAACTACCAGCCCACTTTGTAAACAATTGACATAACAAGTTTTATTTTATAAAAGGTTGTCATAATTGGAAAAACTATGCACCAAATTGCTAAAATGGGTTCCCGAATTCTTCGTGGGTTGGGGAAAATCGACGGAAGGGGAATGAAGAGTTGGGAAAAATCTCACCGTATGTTGTTGATGCAAATGAAGGTTGGATTAAGCTTCTTCAGTTTTGACAGTCTTCCTCGCGTGAAAGTGGGGGATAGAGCAGTGATCTAGGAGAGGCAGGGTGTCGCGAATGGGGTTTTGAATCTAGATCAAAAGGCCGTGTTGGGAAGGAAAAACGAGTCACGTGGCAGGATCACAAACATCGATTGCTTGGACAGTCAGAATTTGCACGTCGAAGCCTGTGAAAAAAAAAAAAAAAAAAACCTAAGTGAAATGAAACGTTGCGTTTCGCTGTGTCTGGGGCAATGTGGCACAACGTTGGCTGTCGGATCCGTTGAACGGTTCAGATTGAGCCAAAATAAGATGCTCATTTTGGCGCTTCAAATTGAGCCCATCCGTTTCTCATATTTAGTGACAACTATAAAGAATTTCATTACAATATTATCGTTGTCACTAAAATTTTAAATTATAACATAATAATTGTATAATTTAATTAAAAAAATAGATAATTATTTACAAAAATTATATACTTTTTATGTTATTATTAAAAATTTATATATTTATTATATTTTAATTACAAAATATGATAGTAAAAATATAAAAAATTGTATAAACAATTTTTATTCTTACATAAATAAAATGTTGTATAGAACTTATTATCTACTTCATCATTATTACATAAATGGAGCATTATAAGAGGCCTAATTATGTAATTTGGCTATATTTTATTAGTTAGTATATAAATAATACAGTATACCAAATGTAAGTAAGAATTTTTCAAAAATTACAAACAAATCCGTTTTGAGTTCATTAAGAGAGATATTATCTCAAATATTTACAGGTATTTTTTTAAATTTCACATGTTTGATGGGGTTGTTAATTTTGTTAATAATTTAGATGGTTTTAATAATTAAAAAGATATTGAGAATTTTTATAAATATAAATTAATAAAAATAATTAAGACAAAATTAAAATTGCTTCAAAAATTAAAAAAAAAAAACTTTATTTTGACTTTTTGGTTAGTTCAGTACCTTTCCTTATTGCATCATGCCATAGTTTCTAACGCTCCATTTCTATTTGCTCCATTCTCATTCATTTCTTTTATGCTACACACGTTTTATTATTATTATTATTATTATTATTATTATTATTATTATTATTATGTGAAAACTTGCCCAAAAATTATCTGCTAAAAGTGAACTCAGATCGGCGTATGGCAAGTGGAAACTTTTTTTTTTTCATTTTCTTTGAATAAAAGCATCAATTAATAGCCTAAAACTTCAATGCTTGAATGGATCAGAAGAGAGGCTTTATAATTGTGAAGGAAGAAAGCCTTCTTCTGGACATCAATGGATAACCAGAATCTGGGAATTCAAAATGGAATTAAAAGCATCCAAATCCATAGAGAAATCCTCAGATAGTGATGGGAGTTGTAGATTATCTTCTTCATTAATTGGATACTGGCTATTAGCTTTTGTTCATGGTGGAAGTGAGTAGAATGTGGAAATTGACAAGCCTATACTCATGAGATGCATGTGGACTTCAGAGTTGGAATAAATTTTTGACTTGGAATAAATAAACTATATCAGTTCTCACATCAGTAAATCGATCCATAAATTTAATAATTTTAAAATTTTTTGAGTATAATTCTTAATTAAAATTCAATATTAAAAGATCTTTTGGACAATCCACACCTAGAAAATGGAACATCTCTATTATTTTTTTTTCCATTTCCTCTTTCATAAAATCTCAATCATTCAAATTAAAATCTTAATGGTTCAATTTTTTTTAAGTTAAAACATTATTTTTTTCAAAATTTATAATTAAAAAATTATTTTTATTTTACATTTTGTATCTTATAAAAAAATATTTTTAAAATCTAAAATAAATAAATAAATAAATATAGACCGTCCAAATTAATCCGAATCCTCCCACCTAACATGCCGAACTCCCATTTCCTATATAAATGCACGACCAGTAACGACATACCCATGTTCTTGATCTTTTCAGTCCTATTTGATCGATAATACTTAGCATGCAAAAAATCTTGAGATATATTTGATCGACATAAATTTAACGATCAGATCTATTTTTGTATATATATGGAATAATATATATATGTATATATATATATATATATGTATATATCTCTTGTCCAATAAATATACACCTAATACATATAAAAATTTCTGGTAGCATGCAAAAGACGTTTACATCTTCAGTGGAATTTTATCACAAGGGAGTGAGATTGGATTTCGACTCATTAAAAAAAAAAATTTTTTTAATTGTGCAAATTGTTTTTTTTTTTTCAAAAAATAGTAAAAAAAAAAGTGATATTAGATTAAAAACGTTCACATATGATCTTTTATACTAAAAAACTGCAGACAAGCATTACTGATTTGATATTGTAATTTGTTTGAAAGTGATGCAGAGGGTTGCAAGAAATTACGAGGGATAAATGATCCAAGATGGGAAGAGAGTGAACGTTTGAAGGAGTGGACTGAATTAATTATGAGTGGATAATGTGTGATTGTGATATGTGGTGGGTGAGAATTGAGTAAATGGTGTATGCTGGACTTATAACTTTAGAGAGAAGTGGTTTAGGTATATGGTTCTTTCATAAAATAATGACAAGAGTGTTGATTCCTTGACTAGGAACATTCGATACCTGTATTTTTTCTCATGATACTACTTACTTTGTGTCTAATGCAACAGATTATTAACCATCGATATTTACACCATTCATACAATGCTGCAAAAATGATTTGGATTGGCTCTCTCAGCCAATGAAAAAAGCTTGTTGTAAAGGGCGATATCAAGGATTTTTTTTTATATATAAAAAAAATATCTAGTTTAAACTTGAATAATTTGTATCTAATTAAATTGAATAGATGAATTATTTGAGAAATTAACATGGATATATACATATATAACAACTCATTAGCCCATAAAATATAAAGTAAATTACATATTTTTAAAAAAAATTTGGTGAAATTACATAAAAAAATTTTTATTTTCAAAAATAGATAATTTTTTAAAATTTTATTAAAACTATACAGACTTTCTATTTATTTATAAAATATACGCAAACTTTTCACAAAAATAAAAATGAGATCTATGTAAATTATTTTTTATTTTAATAGAGATTTTTGTATATTTTAAAAATAAAAAAATGTTTAAAAAATTTAAAAAAATTATGTATGTTTTAAAAAATTTTTAAAAAGTTAATGTTATTTTAAAAATTATATAATAGTTAATGTAATTTTTTTAAAAAAATTATATAATATACTCTAAAATACAGAAGCCTAACTCAAAGCTACCGTTGAAGAAACCGCCTACAAGGCCCACAATCCACGTCCTGAATAAAAGGATTTGGCACTTTAATTTCAACCCAATCCCACTCACATTATTCATGGAGCTCCATCTTACTTCTTTTCCTCCATGTCTTGACCGTATACCATCTTATATTATTATAGGAAAAATGTAAATACCTTTTAGTTTTTAGATCATTTAAAAACACTTATTTAACTTTTAAAACTTGAAAATAATTTCTTAACTTAATATCATTCAAGATTTACATTATTTGACCTTTGATTAAGATTCTCACCTCTCAATAATTTAAGTTTGATGCCTTGAAAATATTGTATAGCCTTCGTATCAATAAAGAAATATTAAATTATAAATAAAACAATTGGAATCATAAAATTTAATAGGACTTTATTACAAATGAATAAAAAAAATATTCGCTTGCACATTTAACCCTCCAAAAAAAATCAATACACACAGAGTTTGCTTTTTTTTTTTTTTGTTAATAAATATCACCGAAATTTGTAAGGTATGAATTTATTATCAAGTTCTTCAATCTACAATTAATTCAGATTTGAATTACTGGCGGGCCCGAAACAAGAAGAGTTATCGTAAAGACTTTTTTTGCATTTATATGATTTTGAACTCGAGACTCTGCTTAAACGGAACCTAATCCTTTCCGCTAGGACTAATGCGTGTTGATAGAGTTTGCTTTGTTCTCAATCCATCAACTCATGCACAATCATTTCTGTGTTGTTGAAGAGCTCTCGGTTCTTGCTATATAAACCCTTCGCAAACATCAAAATATAGGAACTCAAACAATATTCTTGTATGAGTTAAGTAAATGCAAATAGTAGAATTGTTTTATATATGTAGTAAATAATATATTGAACAATTCATAATAGTTGCCAAGCACATTCATCCCTTATTCGAAGTTCCATTTTCTCCTTAATATTTGATGATACACTATTATTTCCTCTTCACTGGTGGATTCTAAATCTCTGAAACCCATTTGGAAATGGTATTATCCTTTTGTTTCTTCTAGGACGGCAATAAATTTAAATACCCACTTGATAAATTGAAATCAAAACATATATATAACAATAAATCACAGAGCTTTTTTCTTTTAAATAACTTGAAGAATATAATTAATGAGTTTAAATTTGACCAAATTTGAGACCCGTGCTTGTACCTCCTTGATATAAACAATCAAAGTGTCGTTTGACCCATCCTTGTATCTCTGGTTCAATGGCATTTAATTATATGTTATTGTGATGTGAACTAAATGTTTTGTTTTTCGCTGCCATCAACTTTAGGTCTGTTTGAGGAGGTGAAGATCAGCATAATACAGTGCGATCCAGCTTTTGATTATGTCAATCTCTTGCTTTCGTTGTTTGATCAACCACTCAGGATCGCTTTGGTTTGCACGCCGAATATCCAAGCAATGAGACCCTGAAAATTAAACATGAAACATTCAAATTCAGTGCAGCTTTTTCTTTTCTCTTCATTATTTTTGTGCATGCGAAATACAAATTGATTGGTTCAGTAAAAATTTATAGACTCTTTATGTATCACTTTATTAATTAAGAGGTGAATATTTTAAAATAAACTCAATTTATTAAAGATAAATAAATTAAGAAAAAAGTACAAATATTAATCATTTGTAAACAGTCCTTCACCTTTTAAAATTGATTTTTTTTTATAAATATCACCCTTCAAAATTCAGATTGTTCTGTCCAATTCTTGTTAATAACTGATGCCATTTTAAATGTTTTTTTATTTGACATGTGCCTCGCTCTCGTTAGTCTACGATGGATTAATCTCACCAAAATCTATATTAACCCATTTTATTTTAATTGTATGGGAAAAACCCAACAATCCAACATTCTCTTGCAATTCAAGCTATAAAAGGAATTTCTAAAGTATTGAACTCGATTTACCGACGTTGAGAGTGTCCTACATGACAATTAAGAAGTTTGAATTGATATCTTAATCAACTATGTTAACGAAAAAAAAAATAGACATAAAGATTTAACTTTTACAAGTTAGTAGTTTAAGAGAATTTTTTTTTATTCTAGAAATTAAGGGAATGTTTGTAAATGATGCAAAATTTAAGGAAGTATATAATTTTTTTTCTTAAATTAAACTAATTATAAATAAATATATAAGCGTATTAGAGATTAATTTTACTAATGTTTATATGTTTATTCATACTTAACAAAATCATTTACATAAAAAAATTTCAAATTCATACTTAACTAAATCATTTATATAAAAAAATTTCAAAATTTTCTTATATCATACTATTACTCACTAGTTGCTCTTTCCACTTAAAAGGCATACCATTAACTGTGTGGACGGCAACAACACTGTTTGATATGCTGTCTAGCACCCTGAAATACATTGAAAGATTCACATAAATCTGTTTTAAAATTATATGTTTCTAAACATTCAGATCATTTTAAGGTTGCTTACCCGCCACTACTATAAGGATCTCTTAACCCATTTGAGAATATAATGTTGCTAGCAAACCTTTGAAGGACTAATTTTATATCCTGTCGGTGATCACCACAAGAAAAATGAATCTCTCACAGCATCATCAGTCTCACATTTAAAATGATATTAATTGCAGGCGAAAGCGATGTGTTTTCTTGTAAATATATATATAAATATGAAATTAAGAAAACCGCCTTTTAAAATGAGTCTAAGCGGATGCTACAATGAGAACAAAAGGATGCTTACATGGCCTCCATAGTAAGTAGTGACCCAATGAGGGCGAGGCGAGACACCATATTCTTGCTTGCATTGCTTCACAAAGCTCTTTATGTCAAATGGCACAGGTGGGAACATGGTATCATTTCCACGGCTAATTGGCATCACCATCTCACTACACCTCTAAAATTACAAATCAAATAGCATTTCATTTTAAGATTAACAAAGGGCAAATATTTATAAGCAATCAATTACATACAAAGTTATCCATGATATGATTGAAAGAGATATTTAATAATAAATTTGTTTATAGTTTTAACAATGTTACATAATGGTTAAATGGTAATGAAATATATATTAGGAGAGTTCAATGATGCACTTTAAGTCAGGTAAAAATAAACTAATTTTTAGTCTAATCATAGGAAGATAAATTGTGATTTATTCTAATTGTACGAAAATTGATTCATATAGAAAGTTTTTTTTTTTTTTTTTGGTATTGCAATTAGGTGGTATTTGAGTTATTTTATATGTACTACAACGAATCTATCTATTCAGTTTAAAGCATGCTATCCATGTTAGGAATACTAGGAGATTTACAAAGAAATTCCTTAAAGCCTGATTTAACTAAAATTTAAAGTTATAAAATCTATCACTTGACTAACCCTTTACAATTAGAAAATGTTATTTATCTAAAGATGACGCTTTAGGAATTCCTGTCTATCATCAGTGTTATATTGAATAACTTTATACAATGTTATTACACCAAATTAGGCCACTAAATTGTATGCAAAAGAAAATGGAACAAAACATCAAGCACTAGTTGTAAATGTAATTATACCTGCCATCCCCAACCATCAGTTGTCTCACTTCCACTAGTAGGGCCGTTAACTTTGCATGAGTCGTTACCCTTATAAGCCACTACACCTGCATATATCTTGCTGAGGATATCACTTCCAAATGATGTTCCATCAATGCCACCACAGATTACAGTAACTGGATATAATGGTGGATGATTATATTGAGCTGCATGAGTATACATGGACTCCAGGTACTGTATCAACTCAAAAGAATTCTTTAAGGGTCTACAAAAAACAAATGAAATGCAATAATCATATTATCACACGGTAAATCGCTTTATAGTTAAACTTCAGTCCAAAACAAACAAAAGGGTGGCAGAAATTAGTGTTTTTACTGGCACGTGTTGAATCTCTGGCTAAGGACAGGAAGACCATCTGGCTCAGAAGCTACTCTGTCTATTTCAGACCAGGATTTCAGTATAGTGTCATAGCATTTCTCACTGGCTTCCTGCATAACTCAGTGTCATCAAGTTTCCCTTATAATGCAATTTGATTTTTTTAAATAAATAAATAGACTATTTGATTCTCAAAAGATGTCATTAGCTCATCATTATCAATTTGATACTTCATAGATTTGTTGTGTTTCTTCAGTATTCGGGAATATAATTTTGTTTTAATTTCACTAAATATGATACTGATGTCATTTTTTAAGGGCAAAAGAAGATCAAACATTAAATTATGGTGCACTTACTCGAAAATCCTTTGTGACAACAGAGAAGTAACCGTTTTGTGGGGTGATTCTATCAAAATAGAGGATCGGAGCTGATGAGGCCAGAGCACCAAGAGCCAGGTGGGGATATTTTAGCCTAAACCATGAAGCAAGCACTGCAGAACAAATGCATTTTAACCAATAAATTTATGTCAGAATATAATTGGAGCACAGTTAGTGAAGACTATTTGAGGAACTAACTTCCACCATATGATCCTCCAATTACAATCACTGGGGACTTCTGGGCATGTAAGATTTTCTTTATATGTATGAGGATTGCTGCATAATCAGCTATGGCTTGAGCTGAGTTGAAATACCCAATAGTGCTTGCGTTCTTCAACGCTTCTTCCCTTGATCCAAATGGGACTGATTTTCCATAGTATCGGTGCTGATGATGATAACAATTAGGAATCAAAACATGCAAAACCTTTAAATTTTGAATTGAATGGATCATAACTCTATGAGACATGACACGATATGTCAAATTTCACCAAAATCTTACCTCTATGTATACTACGAGAGCATTAAAGGAAGCAGCGTTATCAATTGGAAATCCGACGAAGCCGAGGCTAAGATCTATGGGTGCTTCAGCACCAAAGTAAGCAAATATGGGAGCACTAGAATTGGCACCACCCCAGTACTTGAAATTGATAAGATATCTCTGTTGAAACTTTGTGTAGCTTTCATGCCTATAGTTGAAGTGATCCAGAGTCTGTCTGTAATAGAATGTTTTGAAGTCCCCTGTATCAGGTGCAGCCATGGCTGCTTGGTCTTTTAAGGTTGTTTCTCCAATTGCGCTCAACCTTGGAATCGTCATGGATTGTGTTTCAGAGAGACAGGTTGAGTGTATCAGAAAAATGAAAAGAAGCCATTGAAATGGCAACGAAGAGTAATTCATTGTATTAGATGAAGCAGAATGTCTTTGCAGGTTTCTTTCCTGTTTCAAAAAGGGTATGCTCAAAGAGTTTTTTGTGTGTGTTTCGATGTGTAACTTTCAAATACGTGGGGGGGCTTAATTATGTTTTGTCGACTTTGATGTGAGAAAAAGCAACTAGTCTTCTTAGTCGTGCTCGCGATTGTTTCTTGCGCAACAATTGACTGCAATAATCTCTAATTTTAGAGTCATGAGCCAGTTTAATCATAGTAAGCATGTCCTTTTTTTTTTTGCCGATGAAATAAAAATTGGCACTTAAAAAAGATTAAAGGGAATTGGTTTAATCATAATAACTATGTTTAATTTCGTGTTCTTTCAATTGGAAAAAAATAATAATAAGGAAGTGTAGTTAAATAACAGTTTTAATTTTTTTTAGTTAAAAATTTCTCTTTCAAAATGTTTTAAATTGAAAAAAACATAAAATTATAATTTTAAAATAATTTAAAAGATTAGTTAAAAATTCTCCTTTCTCTCCCCCTTTTTAAAACAAATTTCTAAATAAGAGAGATTTCAATGAATTTTTATTTTCCCTCCGTTCTCGTCCACTATAAAAGAACTGATGCCATCAAATAAGGATCCCAGGTGATGCAAGAGGAAGTGTGAGATTATCATGTGAAATCAAAAGAAAGACAACAGACCCGTCTTAAACGGTGGGCTGAAGTAAACTAAAACAACTTATCCCGTAAAAGAATATTACTTTTGACCGTAATAGATGGTCATTCGGCATTAAGCTATATGATGGAAGTCAAATGTTTATAGTATGGTACAGCTTTTTTTCATATTTTATCTTATTTAATGATATTATATACAACAATAAGTAGAATTTATTGTGTACATCACATATATGTACATGTAATTATCCAAATTTATTCTACACACACGAAGTTTACATGTCAAATTGTGTAGAATGTATCATAAATTTTTTAGATAAAGCGTAATCATCTAGCGTAGTGGCGTGAAAACGGCATGGAGAGTGTTAAATGGGTCATCTTAAAGGGCCCCATAATTTGAGGTTATACTTGATCATAGAGTATATCTTCCGAATTTGACCCGTGTTTCCCGTTGCTTAATGATCATATCCCATGCGAATCTATTCGAATGGTCACAGTGATTTTTTCTTCAATATCATTTTACAAGTCAGATTCACATTTGGAAAAAGATAATAAAAAGACTTTGGGGAAGCTTGGAATATTCAACCTGCTATTACTCCTTTCTTCAGTTCAATAACCCGTCTGAGTATATACAACCTAGCATTTCCAACTACAACAAAATTTGACTCAAAAGTACAAGGAAAACTCAATTTTAAAGAAAAAAATACAAGTTTTTAACTAGAAGAATCTATAAATTAAATTGACAACAAATTGAAGCACCGAGCGGGGAAAACTGCACATGCACCTCGTGCATGAAACCACAAAATAAAATATTAACCATGCAAACACAAGCAGCAGGCAGACACTGACACAAAAATTCAACTAGCAGCAGTAGTACACAATATACAACGCATACAACGACCACCCATCTCGGTTTCTTCATCATCGCCATCATCATCCACATAACCATTGTAAACATCATATGTTTCTGCCCCTCCAGAAGTGACTTCAATCTCTTTATTGCTACCACTAGTGTCAGTGGAATCCATCAGACAAGTTGTGTGATAAGCATGACAGCAAAAGAAAACAATGACCGATATATTCTGTATAGAAAAGGGGTCAAAACATATACAACATCTTCCACCTCCCCTCGTCTTCGTCTTCACTTCCACGTTTCTCAGAATTGGAGATTTCTCGACCCCCTGAGAAGAATGAGTATCACTCCTTTTAGCTCGCGGCTCATCTTCATTACTTAGATAAACTCCATGCCTCGCTTCTTTGTGATACTTAACTAAAAGGTTGACACAGTCGGCCTATTTCAATGACAGCAAATCAGCAAGATGTCTTCTGTTTCCAATTAACTAAAATTCAACAATTTTCTTTTGTACTAGGGAAGGGTACAGGCGGGGGGAGGGTCAGGCAAGAAAAGCACCTTGAGGATATCATTGCACCCATGTCTGAGTGATGTTTCAGTCCTGTAATCAGTGATAATTTTAACCAGCCGATCCCTGAGTCTGCAAGAAAAGCAGATAGGGAATTTATAGTTAGTGAAGAACAAAATGCTAACAATTATAGCTGGAATTGGAAGCCAGCATGATAAGAGCAATCAGTTGAAATTCTTAGAATGGTCCATAAGGTGCATGTGCACAACCAGAACTAGCGAGATAGACATCTATATAACCAGATATAGTAATTAAAATACTAATGCTCATTCATTGCATATGCTCCACAAGTAGATAATACAAGTTATGTTGAGTCATACTTACTACTTACCGAGGTATTTCCAACCCATTGGGAACCTTATTTACTATGTAGAGGGGATCAAGATTCCCAACTGTGTGTTCCAATAGGATGCCCACCTAATAAATAAAAGAATCAAGCTTAAGACAGGTTGAAAAAAGGCAGGTATATAAAACAAGTGAATAAGTATATCCTCTATCTTCAATTCAGTTATAAAATATTACCATTTCAGGTTTGTGTAGACATTGCTTGATTAGTTCTTCCCAAAGTTCATCATCATGCTGCATGGTGACAAACTCTACAGCCTGTGCAAAACCATAACGCTTCTCTTATAACTATAATTTTTAACCTAACATAAAACTCCTGAAGTTGAGTCAAGATTTGGAAGTTGGTTGAAACCAAAAACCGCTTCCAATTGAGAGAGATAAAAGTACCTCCTCTATATCCCCTAATTTATCAATAATAACAGAGAGTGCTTGTTTCGAGTTTCCCATTCTTCCTAGGATGAAGACTTGCTCCCTCAACAGATCTCTTCTGATGCAAATTTCATATGCCTGAATACAATATCAAGAATTTGATTTACATACATATAACTCTCAACATTAGTCACTGTTTGATGTCAAACCTTCTCAAGGGTATAGTGTTGACTACTGCGTAGAAATGGTAGCAGCATCTTTGGGTCATAGTCTGCATAAAGTTCTACCTATGCAGTAGACAAAATGATGATATTAGCGCCAAAAAATAAAGTATTTATGCACATGCAACACATAAATCACCACTATTTATGTTAGGCAGCAGAAGATATATTCTGAAATAATAAGAGAAAAATTTAAGGTAAACAGGAGAAGAATACAGCACTAAGCACTAAAATAGTATTAAAGCCTGCAATGATACAAATGGACCACAACAGAGAATTCAAAACAAGGGAAGTCTGCAAAGGTCAAGCGAAAGAAATAATACCTACCTGCATATCATGAAAGTCCTTCCCAGCATATGGGTTTACTTCAAATAATGAATGAAGGTATAAATGTAAGAAATATCTGTAGTCACACTTATTATCAGCATTTATAATTTGCTTCACAACTTCCGTTGAACTTATAAAATCCCTGTTTTGAATTAAGAGAGGAACTGCACGCTTGCAATCTAGCATCATCAGTTGGACAACCTGAACATGCAAAGGTTAGACCAAGAAGAATCCAGTAATCATACAATGAAATGAAGAGAGAAGGGAGGAGAGAGAAAAAAAAAAGCACAAACAGAATATGAACTCATATGCCACTTCAAGTTTAAAAATTAATGACTCTTCTCTTTTAAGAACAGCAATCGTGTCTATAGTTTAAGCAACCAGTTCTTAATACCTGGGATGGGACTCTATTAGTTCATCCATTTTGCCATACACATTTTAAAAATCTATGTGGCAGGACATGCCCTCATATGCCACTACAAGAATAAAAATCAACAACTCTTCTCTCTGAAGAACTGTAATTGTGATTATACTTTAAGGAACCAATTCTGTATATGTGGATTGAGACGCTATTGGTTCATCCATTTTGCCATATGCATTCAATAAATTTATGCAATATTGACAACATAAATAACCAGATCCTATTATACTGCACCCAAGTTTCTCAAGAAGACTCTTCAGGTGATGCTTAAAAATTGGATGCCAACAAAAAGAAATGAGATATGAATTTGATCATCGGATAAAACCATGTAGAAACACAGAATTCCCAGATAAATTCTACTTTTGCAAATTAGAACCATACCTTCTCTCGGACTGCATCATGTAGATTATGTTTACCAATAAAGTCAAATATTTCTGGTTTCATAAGCTGAAAATTTCAAATAAAAAAAGAACAAAGAAAAGGAATGCAAGTTAACAGTCAATAACAATAAAGACAAAAGACCTTAGAATCAAAGCATTCACATGATATTCAATCAATGTAACTGAGATCTGAACAGAAGAAAAGTGCAATAACACCACCTACATCAGCATACAATGAAAAGGCTTCCTCATATTGCCCATTAATTACATATAACTCAGCCAATGCCTGACCAAGAACAAAAAGGAACACGTTAATATAAATAGATGGTTAACAAATTCAAACTGCAAATACAATATGTCAGATCAACCTCCTTGAGTGAATCAGTCAGGGACGAAGTATTAAGCTGAGGCTCAATGGCTGCAATAACAGGCAATGCACTATAAATTACAGAAGGCCAGGATTTGACAGTGGATAAGAGATCCTTATGAAAAGATGGATTTGTAGCCAATGCAACAAGAGCAACCTGTAGAACCAAAAGCAGAATGAAAAATATTTCATCCCAACTCATTTCATTACAGATACCATGCAAAGACATTACTTGTGACAGAGTCCACTTTGTCCTAGCTAACCTCATAAGCAGTATCACGCAGTCTGGGGTTTTCCGTAGGCATATAGGGTACCAATACAGGAAGTTGACGAAGATGAGCAAAGTGGAAAACCCATCTGTTGAACGCATTCCATTGACAGTCAATAAACAAATTTTTCAACAGACTAAAAAATAATGGCATGTGGTACCTTTCCCATGCTGAAGCTGATCCTCGCAGCAACTTGGGACACAAAGAAGCTGCTTCAGAATATTTTCTTTCCACAATTAGATGATCAAGGTACCTAGATCCCACCTACAGAGATTGCACCAAAAATGAAAAAAATCCAAACCCCATTGATGTTCAAATTCATCTAGAAGGGAGGGGGCCAATTATGCCAGCTTGACTGATCCAAACAATTTCAAGTTTCTCTATAGATCGTATAGGCACAGTGGATTAATAGCTTTATATAATGGAAGAACACTTCACCTAATAGATAAACAATGCAGGCTTCATTTTCCCTTCTGAGCTTGCATCTTGTGAGTCTTGTATTACCCAGTGTTATTGATAGCAAAAAAATGACAACCAATTAAAGATATCTTGAGAAACAAAATAGTCACATTGTCTTTAATTATACACCTTCATAAACATGCAATCAACATGAATAAACAAGTGCTTCAATTCATATACAAACACAACCTCATTTCAAAGTTGTGTTACTGATGGAATACGATATAGGAATAGTGTAATTTTGAAATATTAGGATTAAGGAATATATTATATTTGTATGGATTGGGAATATATTGTACCTTTTTTTCCCCTTTTTTTGCCAAAGGAATATATTGTACTTGGGTGGGGGATATTAGACTATTTTAAACTACTATTACTATTGACTGGGTAATATGGGATGTTGAAGTCCCATATCAAATAGTATAAAATGTTTGGTGTAGTACTTATGAAAAGAGGTTCTTCCTCTTTGATAGCATGCTTTTAAGGGTGAGTTTCCCATGTCTCCTTGGGTCCTATCATTTGGTATCAAAGCTAGTTGGCCAACAGCACAGAGAGGGTTACCTACGGAAGGTTTTGATCGGCGAGAAGGCCTAGAGAAGTGTTACAAAGTCACAAATTGCAGTCGCTGGAATGTCAACTCTTCAAGGGCAGCTATGATAGGGACTAGGTAGTATGGGATGTCTAAGTCTCGCATCAAATAGTATGTGATATTTGATGTGGTATTCAAGGAGAGTGATTCTTTTCCTTTGACTGTGCACTTTTAAGAGTAAGTTCTCTACGCTTCCTTGGGTCCTATCAATTGCTAGGAAATTTCAGTTGTTTAGCATTTTTTGGCCATCAAGTTGGATTTTACTGTGTAAGGGTTGCTATGCACTCTAGTTTCTCAACCAATCATTTGTGATCAAAATTATTATTCAGAGGTTCTCCCTACCATACACATCCAACTTTTAAATGAAGAGAACAAATTGAATTTAACATAAGTACCTCATCAAGAAGTTCACTCCTTCCCTGACCAGATTCAACTGCAGCCAAAGCTTTTTCATGCCAACCATGTTGAAGAAGCCATGCAATATGATCTTCAGTATCCCTGATAATCAAAATGCATTAATTCCTCCATTATTTCTAATTTGTAAAACAGGTAATGGCTTTTAACAGAAAGCATAACAATTCAGTAAAAAACTTTTAGTAAGAAACCAAAACTAAAAATGTATTTCATTTGTTTTGATCTACTTGACTCAGTCCCTTGAGGATAATAAATAGAGTAATCACTAAAAAATGCTAAAGTTGTTGTCACAAGGGCATAAATTACAACAACAACAATAACAAACAAGTATTTTCCTACTGATGGGGTCGATTACATAGATCAAAAAACGCTATAAAGTCCTATCATGAATTATGTTTTTAGACAAACCATTTAAGTCTAATTTTTTTAATGGTTTCGTCTATGTTTTTTCTTAGTCTCCCTTTGCCTCTAACTGTTGGATTACTCTCTATCTAATTTACTCTCCCTCTACCTTTTTCTACTGAGTGAAGTCTGCTACGTAGATCAAATGACACTGTGAAGTCCTATCACGTATCATTTTTTTAGACAAACCATTTAAATCTAAATCTTTCTTAATGGTTTCATCTATGGTTTTTCTTGGTCTCTCTCTACTTTTAGTTATCAGACTACTTTCCATCTAATCTACTCTCCTTACTTAGGCTTCTATACATTTTTTCCACACATGCCCAAACCATCTAAGGTGCAATTCTACAATCTTTTTTCCAATAATGCAACCTTCACTTTCTCTCTAATGCATTTATTTTTAATTTATCTTATTTGGTGTATCCACTCATTTTTAAAGAAAAATTACAGAGAGAAAAAAATAAGGGGGCAGGAGGGAGGAATATAGAAAGATATATTTATTTTCTATAGAAGGGAATATAACAAACAATGACCGATCTCTGGCATAGAGAATAATATTTCCCTTTTCAATAAGCACTTTTAGGCATCTAAATTTCCTTAGTAAAAATGAGAAACAAATAACAGTTCCTCAGATAATATTAATTTTTGTCAAACAACATAACAGTTATAACACAATTACTTATGAACAGGATAACAATGATCACACAAATTAAAACACTGCATTACTAGAATATTCATTACGTTACAAGTGATAACATTTAAACATGTTTTTTAAAGGGAAAAAAAAAAGCTTTATTATTTCTTCCCCTGAATCTCCCACACCAAAAAAAAAAAAGATGCAAAGTATTCTTACCATCTTCAAATGCTAATGATCAAACAAAAGAGACCCATAAATAACTGAGAAAAGTATTATAAAATAAAGAAGATGATATTAACCTTGGTTTTGCAATAACTACATCCTTTGGGGACACAATATAGTAAAGTGGTTCATCACCTGCAGCCCACTGACCACCAGCATAACTGCTGCCTACAAATGAATGAGATGTTATTATTTTTTTACGCAAGACCACTTCGTACATAAAGCATAGATCATGAATAACACTAACCAAATGTTAACCTGAGAAGGGAGCATGAGCAAGGGAATAGTCCTTTGCCTTGTAATGCTCAAAGCCATGTACTGGTAGAGCATCTGTTGAAAGTTCATCATTGTTCCATGTTACTATATGTACTTCTGGTCTTTGTGCATCACCCTGTTTAGAATATGTTCGCCCATCTTAAATTCAAAGCAAATTTTCCAAATTTACCAAAAAGGTTTTTGCCTATCATGATATACAGTAAGCATTTATTGCTTCCACTTTTAAATGTAATGGACATAATGCAGTTAGTGTTAAAAAATCTTTGAGGTTTAACAAAATTATTGCTAGATGGGAATAGGATCAAAGAATATAATCTGCAATGATCCATACCAAACTGAAGAATGTAATGGATAAATTTATTTGAGTTTGACTAGCATGTAAGCAGCAGCATGATGCTGCTTTGTTCTTGTGGCCTATCCAACAATATGATATCATAAAAATTCCAATTGAGCCAACTCACTATTTGGTCCTCCATATCCAAAAAAAAAACAAACGAAAACAAGACAAAATTACAATACATCCACGTAATATGGACCAGGACTATGAGTCTGTGACCACTATACTTTGAAATGGTTAGGGGTAGCTTCATGCAAGAATGAAGTGAGCTTGAAGAGAGGGGGGGGATTAACTGTAGCTTAGAACAAGAAAGAGGAGGAGAGATATATTTAAAGTATAAAAGGTGCAAGGTCAATGTGAGAAATTAAATGAATTTTACATCATCATATGCATGGGATACCTGCCGCGAAGGAGCAGTGCTACTAAAATCCTTTTCTCCATCTTCTCCAGGAATATAAGCAAGAACAACCAAAGCATCACCAAAGGGGGCAATTCCTGAGATTAAATAGGTGGTTTGAAAAGATGACACAATATCCACCTGGTTCATACTAGATATTGAGACATGCCTATTTATCCCATTGACTGCTTTATTGTGATTTGTTCTTATTGACGCAATTTTGATAGATGTTCCCCAAGCAATTACCAAGAGGGTGTCATCCTGAATGTGATGGAAGGACATTAGGCTACAGAAGTTTAGTCAAGAAATCGTACATTAATGACAAACAAAATGTTATCGCATCTGTTCAAAGAACTCAAACAACCCTTCAATTTAATTGCCGCAGTGGATGCTGCTTGCCAGAGTGACATGTCCCAACAGCATGCCCTCTTAAATTTGACTAACCTGCCAAACCAAATGAGGAAGCAACAGCTCAGGGCGTGGGCTCCCTCGTGGTTTTTCAATAAAAGTTATACGCTGGTCATTGGCTGTATCATACACCTTCACTCCTGCATCATTTGCCCAAGCAACAAGACTTGTTCTCCACTTCACAGCATGTATTGGACCTTCACCAGAGTGCAAAACCTTTTCCCAAAGGAAAGAAAAAAGAGAAAGGGGGGGGGGGCGAAGTATTTTTATAATTAACCAATAAGAAAAGTACAAAGAAGTTATGTGCTAAGGGTCAGAAGAATCTTACAAACCTGGTCACGATAGCCTAACCATGTCTTTGAATTAAGATATAAATGACCAGCTAAACCACCCGCAACAAATCTCCTTGATGTTTTGCTTGCATAATTTGGGTCCAGAGAAATAGCCTTCATTGGACGATGATACTCAAGTTTCATTTTCTCACCAGTGAATAGGCCGTTTATTACAACGGATCCATCATCAGAACAGCTTCCAATATATTCACCTTCTAGGTCAAAGCTAAGGTCATTAACAACAGCAGCATGAGCAGCAAATTCTTTCACCTGCAAAAGGCCGGAACTCAGTTAGACAAATTCCGGAAACAAAGCGCAAGCACACCTGATATTGGCTGTGACGACTGAGGAAAATAGCAACCATCTATTGCACAAGATATCTGAATCGTACAGTGTCAACTCAGACGGACTCTGCCACTGTAATCCAGATGATACCCATAATTCTTGACATACACTTGAAGAAAATGACACCTCAAAGAAGTGATTATTCATATTCCAAGATATGGGAAGGGCTCTCTTGTCAAGCCCACAAGACTTGGGTCATAGCCATGATTCCAAGCACCGGCTCAATTTTCCGTCTCACTTCGGCTCAGATACTAAATACATCATTAAAAATATTAAAAACATTTAAAAAAATAAGAGAAAAAACAAAAAAGAAAGTCCCCTGACAGAATAAGAACTAGCAAGCTCCAATTTGAACCACGACAGCTCGAATTCACATAAATTACGTAATGAATCGAGAGTGTGGTAGCTCACCTGATTCCCAAGAAAATCAAGGATATGGACGGTCCCACCTTGAGTGCCGAATGCAATCATCCGCTCGGCAACGGCGACACACGATGCCGCATCACTCGCTAGCAGCGAAGGAATGCTGCCGCCCACTCTCTGGTACTTAAGCCTTGGCTCCTCTTCCTCTTCCTCTTCCTCTTCCTCATCCTCTTCTTCTTCCTCGTCGTCCTCCTCCTCTCTCTCATCGTCTCCTTCGACGCCGTTCTCAGACGGAAAAGTAGCCATTCTTATCGTTATTACCGGCGGCTTCGTGATCGGTCCCCAAGAAGGACGGGTCTGAGCAGATGATTTATGAAGCGGACACACACGAAGACAGATCTGTCTTTGGCAAGTGTTTAGTGATAAAAATTCTCTTTTTCAGATAAAAGAAAAATGAAAAAAAAGGTGAAGGGGTTAGGGAATGGCCGGGAGGGTAAGGGAGAGAGAAGGTTCAAGGTTTTTGCCGTTGTTCTTTTTGTCAAATTGCTAATTAATTAGCTACCCGACAAAATTAAGTTCTGGCGCTCTACATTATTTTATAAGACCACCATCTCCACGAGTATCACGAGTAGTCGAGCGCCACATCCCCGGTGACTAGATTTTGTATCCTCGCGAGTACAAGGTGCACAAAGGATATGTTTAGTTGCATGATACATCGGTGAAATGAATATAAAGTATAAGCAAAGTAAACGAGATAAATAATTTTTTTTATTTTTTAAAAATTAATTTAATAAATAAGATAATAAATATAAAGATATAATAAATATTATATAAATTATATAAAAAATTACATTCATGACAAAATATTTATATATATAATATAAAAAATAAGAATGTATGTAGAATTTATTTTTTTTATTTCTCTCACATTACAGATTTTATATTACAGAAGATTCAAATTTTTGTAAGTAACTAGAATTAGCATTTAACCTTTTTATATTTTTGGCCAAAAATACATGTTTATTTTAAATATAATTATAAACTTAATATATAAATTTTAAAATATTATGAAATACTTCTATAAACTTTAAAATATAACGAAATATTCTTCATAAATAACATTTGATGTTCAAAATGTGTTTTGTTCTTTTTTATTGTTCAAGAAAAATGGAAGAAAACATCTTCTAGAAAAGTGTATAATATTTAGTGCTGGAAAAAAAAAATGATGAATATGTTGGATGGTATTTTAATACCTTTTAAAATATAAAGAGTTTTGTTATATCATAAAATTTATGTACTAATCAATTAAACTTATGCCACGAAAATAAAATATATTTTCTTTGTTTATTTTGGGAAGTCAGAACAGTAGTTGACCAGGAGTCTGAGCACGTGACTTTGAACTTTTGGTCTGCTGTCGCTTGTCACGTTTTACGTGGCAATCTCCCCTTCTAAAATATTAGCTAACCGCCTGCCTCTCAACGGCTCAACTCCCTCGTGCCTTCCACGTGACTCCCCTCATCCACTTTTCCTCCCAAACTCAGACTCGAAGCCCTTCCAATCCCTCCACTGCCACGTGCATTCAGATTGATCTTTTCTAACATCGAGCATCAGCATCCTTAATGAGGGGTAGGGATTGAAGAGTTTGCCTGCTTTGTGCTGCTATTGGAATTAAACTCCATTGGTGGGGATAGCAGTTAGAACTACCAATTGTTGCTCAGGTTGCATTGATGGATCAAGTTGATGATGCAGGAGAGCTCCAGATTCCTCTTATCTTGCTTTATTTACTGCTAGAGAAGAATTTGGGTTTTGGGGCTTGTGTGCTTTTCCTGCAGGCATACTTTAAAAATACTAATAAAGAACAGAAATTTTGAAATTTGTGGGAGATCATTTCTTTGAGATCCAAGCAGCTTAGTTTCTTGTCAGGATTGCTTTTTATTCCTTCCTGTTTGAAAATACTTGGCCTGCATTGGTGAAATGGATGTTCTACAATTCTACACAAGCTGTAGCGGAAGAAAAAAAAGACTGAGAGCTTCTAACGTTGAAAATTGCTTTTCAACATTAATCTTATCTCCTCGATTTATCTCTTTCCAACTAGACATGATTAATTTCACCCTGAACTGCAGAGGGTTGGATTGCTGCATTGGCTGTCTCACTGCTGCAACCACTTCATGGAGGTTTATCTTCAGTTTTTTCAGCTACGTTTATTTTTAAATACCATGTACAAGGTTATATATTCTTTCAGTTTATGAATATAGGTCTCTGAGACCAGAATGTTTTTCAATATCTCATCTTTCAGGTTAATTATCTAATCCAATCATGTTGATTTATCCAGTGGATGGAAGACGAGAGAAACATTGAACTGTGGTCAATAAGGCCATTTCGGTGCACTTGCTCACTACAATCAATAATCCCTTCTGGAATTATATATCATATCTGATATCTTGTAAGGAGTACAATTATTTGAATTATAACATATATTTTTTATGCTGTCCATGAATAGTAGGTAGGCCAAATTTATGTCAATTGACCTCCATGGCGATGAATTTGCAAAATATTTAAAAATCTTTGTAGTAGCTAATATTTACAAAGTAAACTAATCAAACCTTCCATAAGGTCATAAGTAACTCCCAATTTCTATAGTTAGATAACTTTAAAGGTTGTACAAATGCAAAAGCAACTACTCACAAATATGTATACCAAGAAATTGCACTCTTTCTTAACCTGAAGGATTGTAACCTTGGCATTACAATTGGACCCATTACTAGAAGCCATGTCAATCAAGAACTTGTTACACTGACTTTATCCTAATTATCAAAACTAGTCCTTAAAAAGCAATGAAAATGCATGTTACAACAAACAAGTTCATCAACTCTTCCTCCCTCCTTCGTAAATCTTTCATTAGCTCCTGCAATTTTGGAATTTTGCAATCCTTCCTCTTTAACTCAGATTCAAGAAGGCAAGATTGTTGTGATTGAGATAAATCCTTGTCCTTAGATCGTATCCTAGGATCCTCCACTTATGTATTCTTTTAATTTGTACCGTTTGAAACTATCTCAATTATTATGGGAATGATCAACCCTAACAAAATACTTGCATTCCATCCCTGTAAAAGAAATAACCTTGTAAATTATTAAATCATCCAATCAAAATTAAATAAACAAAATTAAGGAAGTTTAATTTATTTTGGATAAGTGTGAGTAGTGAAAACGAAGCTTGTTATGGAAATATAATTATTATGAGTCATTGGACACATTGTATCAACAATGCCCAAACAAACTGCTGTGTAACTTATTGCTAACCAATAATGCCATTTTGGTTGGGCTTTCTATTCCATAATTCTTGCACTATGTTTCTCATTAATTTTTTATGGATGTATCTTCTTGTTATACCATGAGCAAAAGTAAACTCTTTTAGGGTTTGCAAGCATAAAATTTACAATACAAATCACTTGTAAGGATGTATGCTTGTTGTGAATTCTTAACTTTGCCTTCCCTTATATAAATATATGCTTTAACCAAAACATACAAAATAAAATATATTAATTTGTTTTTTGATATGGCTAAATCAGTCTGTAATTTTCAAGGTATGAGAAAATAATTGCTAAACAAATAGTTTACAATATTGGACCCTCAATGCTATTGTAATTCATAGCTCATTGTGTTGTTCGAGCGATTTTGCAAGGAGGACTTTGGAGAGAGAAATTGGTTATTTAGAGAAATTATGAAGAGGGAAAACAAATATTTTGTTATACTTATATTCAAAATTAATTTAGTATTGTTTAATTATATAAAATATGTCCTATAACTTTACTTTTTTATTAAATATTTAAGCCTAGGAATTTCATTGACAATTCAACTCCAATATCTTGAAAAAAATTCCAAACATGACATTAAATTCCTTGGCGTAGGAATTGGGTTAGAATGCCCGATTATTATTATTTTTTGTTTCTAAGTGGATGAAATAGGCTAAGAGGGATGGCTTAATCTTCTTTATATCCATACCTGATGTAGTGTTCCAAATTTGTCTTTTTCCACTGGACTCAAATTTATTAACAACAATTCAATTTCACCATCTTAAAAATTCCAACATAACATGATACTCCGTTGACATGTGTAATTAGCTTAGAATATTTCATAATAACTTAGAACTTCTACAAAAATCAATAAAATAAGTCATTGTACTTATACTTGATAGTTATAGTTGGGTATGGGTTTGAAAAAATCAATAAATAAGTATGAATCTTAGTGTGCGCAGTTTTTTTAATTCTTTTTTACAACTTATATATCTAAGAATTTAAGAAAACTTCATTATATCAATTTGATTTTTTTTAGGATTACTACTAGAAAAAATCAAATTGATATAATGAAGTTTTATCATGTCTTAGTAAAGTTTAACTACCAAAAATATCAATCACGCAAGTATCATGCTATGATTGATACAGGAGCAAATATTACAATATCAAAATATAATATATTACCACTAGAATTATGGAAAAAAGACAAACCAATAAGAATGAGTAGTGCTAAAAAAGAAGTACATGTAATATAATTATTCGTAAAAGAAGTACCAATACAAATAGGAAACTATGAATTAAAAATCTCGATCTTATACCAGTATAATGAAATCACTTCTGATATTATTTTAGGAATAAATTTCTTAGAACAATATATGCCTCTACACTTTGCCAAAAAAATTCTAATCCTAACAATACCATGTAAACGTGTGATTGGTGCTAAGTCTTCCTATCTTTCGCGGATTGGCATCTCCCTTCAAGTGCTATTATTGTAAATTTAGTTGCTGAGATGGCTTCTGCAGTTAACGTCAAGTGCTAGTTTTGTTCTCTATTCCTTGTTTTTCTCCCAGTTATAAAAGATATGAGATTTAATCCTGAATCTATTATACACACAAGTTTGAGTTCAAAGATGAATTTAATATTTTTGTTTGAATTTAAGCTTGAGTATTGTAGTTGACAATCATATACTCTCTATAATTATTTTAGCTAAATTTCATTGAAATTTGAATTAATTTGTGCGTTATAATTGAGACTTCCATAAATGGTTTTAAGGATATTTTGCTCAATGCATTTAAGAGAACACTTTTTCTTAAGGATGATTTCAAGGTTTGAATCTAATTAAAAGTAAATAATACATTTGCCTGACTAACTAGACGAATCAACTTTGGAGTTAGTAGGATTTGAGTTTCAATTATTATGTTTTAGAGATAACTTTACTATTATTATTGAATCAAAACGCATTGGTCATTATTTTTCATATATTAACTACATGTTAGTGACAATTGTATCTTTTCTCTTGAAGCCTTATCTTGTATGATTAAATCGGAGTTGGTAATGTTTGAATGGGAATAAGAATAAAATTAAAATTAAAATGTATAAAACTCTTTTTAATTTCAGAGTTCATACAATTTATCTCTTTAAAATTAGACTCTGCCACATGGAATTATAAATTTCTGTAACTCACCCCTTCAATTAATAAACTCATAAAAGAACCTAGGCATCATTTGATACACACAAAAAATTAGTAATAGAAATAGAAAATAAAAAATGAATAAAATATAATATAATAAATTATGTTTGGTATAAATGAAAAAAAAATTATATATTTTTTTATTTGATTAAATGAAATAAGAATAAAATAAAAAGTAATAAAAGTGAAAAGACCAAAATACTCTCATCTACCAAAATAATTTCACTCCACCTCAGTTACATCAAACAATATAACATTCATCGCACTATATATATATATATATATAAAATCTTTTGCAATAAAATGATCTGAAATGGAATAAATCTTCTTATTTCAATGTCAGAAAATGTCATATAACAGTTTTATTATTATTTTTTAACATAACTACTATCAGTTGGTTTTATAATTAATTTTTTTTATCTTTTCAAAAGAAGTATTTTTGGTTTTAAAAAAATAAAAAAGTGTGTTGTTAATATAAAATCCATTATTTTTTAGCCAAATTAAGTCTTTCAAACAAAATATTTTTATAATTCAATATTTTATATTATATAACTATTTTTTACAATAAAAATAATTTTTTATTTATACATTAATAAAAATTTACTTTTTAAAACAATATTTTGAAAAATACATTTCTTGATTTTATTCATAATTTTATTTTTCAAACAAATATTTATGAATTATTATTTTTATATAATAACAATAATTATATGTTTTAAAAATTATATATATATATATATATTATTTTGATATATATTAATTTATCTAAATATAATATATAATAAATATATTTTAATTAAATTTATATATTATATATTAATAATATGTATTATATACATTATAATATTATATATTTTTTAATATATATATTATATATTATATATATACGTTAACATGTATAGCATAATAATCATATATATATATATATATATGCATTGTGGCACTACAATGCAAGTTTGTGAATTCTAACTATATATATTTATATATTTATAAATTGATTGAAGCTTGGTCAAATAATTTTAGCTAAACTTTAATTTGTTTTTTTTTCAATTTTTTAATATCAAATATTATTAATTTTTTAACTTCATAATTAGTTAAAAATTATTAAAATAATTTTTTGACTTTATAATTAGTTAACAATAATAAAATAATAATCTTTTAATTAAAAATTCATCTATTAAAATTTTGATGCGCTTTTATCATCTTAAAGATTATTTTATATTGTATTAATATTGAAGTTATTCTTCTTTTCTAACTATGGTTAGATATTATTTTCATTACTAACTTGTTTATAATGTTAAGATCTTTTATATTTAATGGATAATTAGAAAAATAGTCAAAATAGACTGGTCTTCCATGAATATTTGCCTTTATGACTCTTATTATAGATTTTTAAAAATTTTCTTCTTATCTTCTATCCCTTAGGTGTATTAAGACAAGTTTATTTAATCATAATCTAAAATATGATTCTATTGTTACATTAATTAATTATATATGTATCTAATTATATTTTTTTCATATTTTCTTACAATTTCATGTGGTATCATGAATATGACATGTTTACTTCTCTTTATTCCTACTTCTCTTTTTATTGTTTGAGTTATATATAAAAATTTAAATGTAGTTTTTATATAAACTTCTTCTAACTTAAAGGTTAGTATAGACCAATCTATTAACTGTTCTTACAAATTATGACTAGTTATTTTTTTTTCATTTAATATTTGATTATCATTTATTTCTTTAATTTCATTGTGTTTTGTATAGTTATAGCCTCCTTTATTTGATATAAAATTATAGTTTTTTTTGCTTAAATTTATACTTTTATCTACTATCTGAACCTAATATCTTTTTAAACCAACTCATTATACTATATTTATGTTATTATATTTTAATATGGGCATTTTCTTACTTTAGGTTTGATGAGAACACCACTGAATTAAACCAACAAACTTACTCTTACTATCAAGACCACCCATACAAGCTTATCAATATTTCCACTAGAATAAGAAAACAAATAGCTTAAAATAAAATAAAATGGATATAATATAACTTTTCCAGTTTAACAAAACCAAGGCTCTAATACCATTCTTTGGAAGTTATTAAAATTGTAAGCAAATAAATTGAACAATCTTATTATAAATGAATAGATAAAATAAATTTTTTGTAACAAATGATTTACTAAAATAACTTCAAAACTTACAAGCAAATTCCTTTAACTAAATAACTCTTTGCTCCTAGACAAAGGGCTTTCAGAGATATTATAATAAAGGATATTTCTTTTTAAGAGTTTTTCACTATAGTTATGATAGAATACAAATGTGCCTTATATAAATGGCTTTGCAAATTTAATTTTGACTCATTTTGCTTTCATTTTATTTTTTAAATTTTAGTACACTTATTTGGCAATATTTATTTCTTTTCGGTCTTCATTGCTTCAAACTTCTTTTGTTTCTATCCGTCACCTTCTATTGGGCTGAGATTCCTTTTGTTGGACTAATGATGAATTATGGCTGCAAGATTGTTGGCACCACAATGATGCACCTTATGTTTCTATAATCTAGCTAAATTCTTGTGCCTTCATTTTGCTACAAATCATTTGGCTCTTAAGTTAGAGACTTTACATCCAAAGAAGTGGCTATTTACAAAGTTATTTTTTGCATTTTCTTAACGAAATTAGTTGGGTCTTGTAGGGCTGTTGATTATGCCATTATCTTACTTTTGTTGGCTAAAAGTGGAGATGAGTCTTTAACTATGATCCTAACTATATTTAACTTAATCCATATATTGACTTCATTTACATATGTAAATTTTTTATTGTAGTTCTTCCATTACTTGACTCTAAATCTTCTGGCTAAGTAATTTATAATTAGGTAAGAACCTTAGTTAAAATTGTGAAAGTCCAACTCATTACCTAAGGAATTCTGAAGCAATACAAGAAATAAAATGGCTTTTATATTTCTTTATAATCTGTTACTACTTTAAAGGCCTTAAATCCTGCTTCAATTGCATCTGGAAGAATTGTTTGTATTAGTCCAAAGACATAGAACCATTATAGGAACCAATTTGGGAAGTTATTTGGACACTCTCAATTGAACTAGATGAATCGAGAGTGTTCATAATTTCTATAATAAAATACATTATACGAAGTTTCCTTATAGTTTTGATAATTATAGTTCAAATCATGGTAATTAACTCAAAACTTCTTAGCTATAAAGGAGGTTGTTTCCATGAATTGTAAGCCAATACTTTGTTGATTTTTTTTTTTTTGTGAATACTCTCTATCTATTGAATCTTTCAAACAACTAATCAAGGCTGAATTGGAATAAACCAATATCAGTTTATAGTATATGCGATATTTCTTAAAATCATTGGATATAAAATTTTGTGATTTTTCACTTGTTTTTTATGGAAAAACTACTTTCATGGTATCTTGAATATTATTTTTGCACTCTTCTTTTGTTAAAGGTTACATATAGAGGATATATTCTTTAGTTATATACTGTAGTTATTCCTTTGTAGTTGGAGTTTTGGTTAGTGTTTGTTTAAAGGTTTGTATATGGGATTGTACCTATGATAAAGTTGCATAGTTTGAAGGTTTAAGAACTTTTAGCTATAGGTTTATTGGGTGTGGTTGATAGTATAGTTATTTCTTTATCTACCCTTTCCCTTTTAGAGGAAGAGTCTTTTTGAATAGAACTCATTTGAAAAAGTTAATTTTTGCTTATATAAAATCTCTTAATAAAATTATACTAAAGAATTATTTTTCCCTTGATGAATTTGATCTCAAAATTAAAACATGATAAAATTGCTTACCATTTTGCAAAAATTGTTTTGAAACTAAATTTTTACATAATTTTGTAAAACCTCTTTTGCTAGTTTGAAATATATTCATAATAAAAACCTTTGATTTATTTAATCATCTTGAAAATTTGAAAATACATAAAATTATTGATAAAAATTCTTTTTTAATAGTGAATATTTTTGTTGGGTTTCTTTTCAAACTCTTGACAAGTATCTTACAATTTGTTTTCTCTTTTTTTCTGTTACTTTAGTATCTCTCATAATCATATGTCTGATGTATTTATTTCTATTATTTTAAAGGCTTTATGGTCTAGTATACTTAAACAGGGTAGCTTTTTAACTTGCCTTTTAACCTTTCTACTTATAACTATTAGTTTAGGAGTATACACTGTAATGTTCGATTTTCGTTAAATGACTAAAACGGGCGTGTTTTCAAAACAAGTCCCCTGAAATGAATTAGTTAAGGTTCTGCAAATTTTGAACAACATTCTAGACTCCTAAAAATGAGAATCCTAGCCTCAGAAGAAAAGAAACATGGAGCTAGAATGAAGAAACAAATTTTGATGGAAAATTTACGAAATGTAATGGCATTTTCATAATTTTAAGCAAATTTTGGAATTCACACAGGAGGGCTTGTTAAATGAAATTTTTGAGTTCTTTAAGATTCTCAGAGGCCCTGAAAATTATGGAAAGCCCCGGGACAGTTAAATCCCTTCCGGTGGACGTTTTTCAATGTTGATGTACCCGAACTTGGACAAATTTGTTTGGGAATGTTTTAGCTCAAATTTGAACAATTCTAAAAGCATTTTATTTAATTGGGAACCTAAATTTTATAACAGAAAAAACGGTTCTAAAAAAATGAGCTAAAACAAAGAAGAAATAAAAATGCAAAGTATAATGAGCAAAATTGAAAATTTGAAAAAACCACTTTTATACACCTATATATAGGTGGCACCCCACTTTCCCCTTCATTTGGAATCAGAATTTTCTGCATAATTTTAGAAGAAGGGAGCTAGGGTTTGGGCGCACAAGAGAGGAAGAAGAAGGAGAAGAAAATCCAAGCTTAAGGTATGTTTCCATGGTGATTTTTCATACTTTTCTTCATCCACACCTCCTCTCCTCCCTTCTCATTTGTTTCCTTTGATTGAAATGAAGTTTATAAATCTGATTCAAGGGAGAAATTCAAGGGAAAGTTCAGATTTGAAGAGAAGAGCTTAAAAAAGCAAGATTTAAGCCAAAATAAGCAAGGAAACTAGGTAAAATTTTATCCTATGATTAATGCTTTCACCTACCCTTCTTCTCAATTTCGCCTAACCCTAGGAGCTATAAGAGGATTTGATTTTTAAGCCCAACCAAGCATGAATCTTAGGTATTTGATGGAGAAGAATAAGAATATGCAAAGAAAATAATAAAATAACCATTAAATTTTAAGATGCAAATTATAAGGTTTTGTGTGCACATTCTAAATTATGGTTTTGTGTGATTATTCTTAGGTTTAATTATGAGTTTAAATGAGTTCTTGAGACTTCTAAGATACTCCCCACAAGCTTCCTCCTTCAAGAAAACAAAAAAAAAATCTTCATGGAGGCCAAGGAAGCTCATAGTCTCGGCCAAAACAAGTTCTCATAGTTAGAAAGAGTTTTAAATTTTTCTAAGGTCATTCTTGAGTCATATTTGATGAATGAATATAAGGAGAGACCTTGGAAAAAATTTAGAACTCATGGAAAGTGAATTGATGCTTTAGACTCCATATTATAACTTAAAGAAGCAACATGATGTTAGACCCTTTGTTTTAATTGTGTGATAACTCCAAAAGGCTTAAAAGGAGTCAAAAATCATATTTGAAAAGAAAGAATGAAACTTAGAAATCATTTGAGAGGTGTTGCTTCATTAGGTGCATTTATAGATCATAATATAACTTATAGAGCAATCTAGTATTTAAGCAAGTTGTGTGGCCTTAGAATTTGTTTCATGAACCTAATTGGCTTTCATAAATTGTATTTAGGTTAAGAAAAATCATTTCCATCAATTTGTAGGTGTGTGGTCGAAAGGGGAGGCTTGAAATCCAAAGAAAAAGTGTGTGAGTGTATGTAAGGTAGCTCTCCCCACCTTCTCTCATGCATGGATGTGTGTTTAGCTTATCTTAGAATGTGTGTATGTGCATTTCCAAGCCATGAAAAGTATGCTAGTATGATTTTATATGCCATGATTTCATGATGACATATTATGTTTTTAAATGAATGTATGATGTTTGTTTGAATTTGCTTGAATGTGAAAATGCCAAGAACTCTTAGCCATGGTGAGGATGAGCCAAGAACCTTTGAGATTAGTTGAGATAAAGCAAAGAGTCTCCCAAAAGCTAAGTAGGCTACCAAGAGTATGGTTGCGTCCAAGCATTTATTAAATAATAGGTGAGGCAAGTCTAAAATCTATGAAAAAAAGTATGAGGCCAATCCAAACACTTGTGAGCTCTTAGATGTCTTGTATGACTTGTTCACATGCCAAGCTTACTTCTGGAATGTTAATGACTTCTATTTTATTCATGCATGCATTTTTAAAGCTTGTTTTATATATATTATATATGATTGAATGAGAGATAAGCTAATGGGATTCTTTGAATCTCATTTCCTCCTCTCCAATGATCTAATATGCTAGGTAGATCAAGTGGACATGGCAATAGGAGCCAACAACATTGAAGAAAGAAGATTGACAATCATATGTCTAGCTTTTGCCTTTTTAGAACTAATATGATGCTTCATGATGTGTATTATTGTTGTAAATGGTCTATGACCCTTGAGACATGTATAATTATGATATTATATGATGTAGAATTGAAAGAATATGTAATGTGAATGATGGAATGTAAATTGAGTATGTTATGGCATTATAGCTTTATGAATGGCTTTATGGAAATATGCATAAGTGTGGATGAAAAGACTAAAATGAGATACATGGGGTTTGGAACCATTTGGGCAGCTCACATAAATCTTAAATGTGGTTTTAGAATTACCCACAGGGTGCTAGGGCCAAGGGAAAACCATTTGGTTACTTTGGCACCCTAGATGGAGCCAAAAATGATCGTAATGGAAACATATATTACTTTCTAGTCAAATGAGTTCTTCTTGATCTAATATTTGGTATGCAATTAAGCCCCATTGAAAGCTTTTTAAAAAGCTAAAGATCATAATTTTTAGAATTCTACAAAATATTTGATGAATTTTCAAAGTTGATATTTTTCTGGTTTTAGTCTATTACACTATTCATTTGGTCCGAAAATGAAATCTGTTACACAAGGTTCAAATGATGTCCAATTACCATGAAATTTTACACAGAAAACTAGATATTTACAGTGAATTGTGCCAACTAGAATAACCTCATTTGAAGGTCTAGAGAGGGAAATATGAATTTTTGAACATTTTGTATAGTATTAGGAGTTTTGTCCAATCTCAGTTACTGTTCTATCGAATTATGAGGTCTGGTTTGCTTGAACTGGTTTGAAAATATTTTTTTCCTTTAGTTAACATTCATAGATTTTCATATTAGTATCATTTGCATAGGTTGGATTTTTGTGGAATTAATTGGACATTTTTAAAGTTTTCTGCAGAAGTCTGTGACAATATCAGAAGGTAGTTGACCTTTAAACTTTTTCAGATGTCAAACATTCTCTGTGGTAGATATTATGGTTTGGAAATATTTTTAGAGTGAAGTAGACATCTGTAACTTTTCAGAATGGCCAAGAATGTATGATTTTGATTTTTTTATAATTAGTTATGAATTTTTAAAGTTTGGTCAGAAAATGGGTCAAATTTGGCTAAAATTTAATAGGCCTTTTTTAAGTTTTTCTTTGAGTTCCATGAGTTGTGGTCCACATTTTATGATTCAAATGAGTTGTATTCATGTAATTAAATATGATAATGTATGGTGTGAGTTCATACAATCCACGTGACACTGAATAAAATTTTTATACATGACGCAACGCGAAAATATTCATTATTTTTATGCTATTTCTTTGATTCTTCCATGAGATGTCTAATAGGAAGCATAAAGATAGCATGGAATGAGCTAAAATTTATGGTGTTACATACACTATTACCATTTTCTTAAATAGCATGATTTGTTATAAATAAAAAAAGTATTCTTGATATTACTAGTTCATTTAAATCTTTTACTAATATAAAATTATTTTATGTTCCTTTATTACATGTATGATTATTAGATAGTTTATATTGCATTTTTAATTTTGAATTATTAGCTGTTGACACATGTTTAAATATTTTCTCATAATACTTAGTAGGTATTAATCATTCTTATATACAATTAATGCATGTTTCCAAATCTATTAGTACTACTAAATTTATTTGATAATACTACTTTTGGTAGGTCATTTTTTGTATTTTTTGTATAAATGTTTCTTGAGGTATCTCTTCTAATTTGGGAGTTTTCTCTATTTCTTCATTTTCTTTTGGAATACTTTTTCTTTACATTTCTTTGAATTTAGCCTTAATTTTTAATGTTTTTAGTTCCTGTAGACTTTATTCCCTTTTGATTCTCCTATCTCTGCTTTAATATTTTTTATTTTCTATTGTGATTCTTTTATTCTTATTTACAAGTTATTTCTCCTCAAATCTATTTAATATATCTTTTATTATTATAGACGATCTTTTTTCTTTTTCTTTTTTAATTTTATCTAATATATCCTTTATTTTTAACAAACATAATCTTTTTATGTCTTCATTAATCCTATTTATTATTTCTACTAGGAGTTGAATATTTTTTTTAGATATTATATTAATATTATTTTCTTTGCAATTTTAAGAGTGTTTATGGGTCAGGCTTTGGGTGTACCCGATGCTAGCCCCGATTTTAAACGGGCTTCAATTTTTAAGCCCGTTGCCCGTGTCTATGCTCGAGCTGACTCGATTTAATACCGGGTAGGGCAGGGCTAAACCGAGTGGCTCGATATTTTTTTTCATTTATTATAAAAATTATAAAAAAGCCTAAATAAAATAAAATTTTTATATAAATCTTTATAAAATTATATCTTATCTTTAAAAAATTAAAATTTTGATATAAATATTTATAAAAAATATATTTTTTTAAACTTAATTAGATTAATATATCCTTTAGGATCTACATAAATTTATTATTAAATTATAAAATAATATTTTAAAAAAATTTATATAAGTTTTTATAAAATTATATATTATCCTTAAAAAATTAAAATTTTAATATAAATCTTTATAAAATAAATTTTTTTTTAAATAAATTTATTTTTTGGGTCGGACCTGGCTGAGCCAACATAGGCTTAAAGACTGGCCTGATACATGGCCTAACTGTAACTTTTTTTTTTTTTGTACCTAACCTGATTAGGTTTGACAGGATCGGGCCTATCAAGCCTTTGAGCCTAGTGTACACTTCTATGCAATTCTAACAATTGCATATACATATACTTAGGCATTCTTTTGAATCTATAGTGGATATATTTGTGTTGGATTCTTCTTATATTTGATAAATATAATCTTCTTCAATTTCTGAAGTGCTTCTCGCTTTAGATTCTAAAGTAAAATTTTTATTTATCACAACATTAAAGAAATTTTGTTTAATTTTTTTCACTTATATGTAATTTTTTAATTTTCTTTTATATTTTATATTTATTAGAATAATGACTAAATTGACCACATTTATAATAAACTATATCTTTTTTATCCTTCTTCTTATTTGGTTTACTTTTAAAACTTTTCTTTAGCTTGCCCTAATATTTATTATGTTTTTTTCTCATTTCTCTTGTAAAAGGATTTAGTTTTAAAACTGGGTTTATTTTTCTTCTTCCTAGGACCTAATATTAAATATCATTGAATGTTTTTAAATGTTTAAAATTAAATATTATCAATTTATAGCTTCATAATTAATTAAAAATTATTAAAATAATTTTTTGACTTTCTAATTAATGAAAAATAATAAAATAATAATATTTTAATTAAAAATTCATCAATTGAATGTTGGTCAAACAATTATGACTAATCTTTAGTTGATTTTTTTAATTTATTATTTTTAATATTAAACATTATTAAATTGTATTAATTTTTTTAGTTTCACAATTAATTAAAAAATTATTAAAATAATTATTAAAAATTTTTAATTAGCTAACTAATAATAAAATAATAATATTTTAATTAAAAATTCACCCACTAAACGTTTGATCGAAAAGGTTTGACTAATCTTTAATCATTTTTAATTTATCTTTAATATCAAATATTATTAGATTTTATTAATTTTTTTAGCTTCATAATTAATTAAAAAATTATTAAAATATTTTTTTGACTTTGTAATTAGTTAAAAATAATAAAATAATAATATTTTAATTAAACATAATAAAATAATAATTTTTATTGTCATAATATGTTTACAAAAGATAAAAAGATCTTTATTTGTCTATTTGAAAAATGTTGTACAAATATAAAAGAAAATATATAGTTTCGCTATTTTCTATTTTCGTTTTCATTTTTTGTAACTGAATGCATTTTACAATAGATTTCTTTTCGCTTACGCTTTCTTTCAGTATACCAATTGGGTTCTAATTAAGCATGACTTAATTTTTAAGTTCTTTACTTTATATACCCATTTCTCGTGCTTGATAGTGAAGAAAAATGGTAGAAATGTTCAAAATCACATCCCTCAAAATTAAATCAATCTAAATGGGGAAAAGAATTAATCAAAACAAATTAATTTTTAATTTTGATCGATTTGAATTTCTTTTAATTTCAACAAATTGTTTCGATTTTTCGATTTAATATACTACAACAGCCAAACCGCCACAAGTGGTACTCATTAAGAGAAGACTTAGTGATTCTTATTTTATTGGCCCATTTGGACTAGGGAAGTTTAAGTGGTACTCATTTTTTTTAAAAAATCTTTTGTGCTTGGGCTTAACTTATAGAAAATATCTAAAAATAAATAAATTAAGCTTCAATGACCCTCTGTGAAAGCAGGCCTTATAATTAGGTTTAAAAGGTCTAAAGTGGTCAATTTTGATTTGATTAGGTTCAATTTTGTACACATAAATCAAATCCACAAGTGCAGCTTCTCAGATTTGGCTAGTTGGGTACTGTTCGAGAAGAACTGTGACATAATATAATCTCAAGAGTTTTGATAAGTTTTTGAATGAAATGGCAAGTTATAAGAATAAATGAGTATAGGGGTTAATAGTTATGTTTTAGAGGTAATGTGATAAATTGCATAAGTCATAATAATAAAGTCAAAAGAAAGTTTTATACATTATAATTTAAAATAAAATAAAAGTTTTTTTAAAAAATTATCATTAAGTTATATATAATTGGGTGACGTCCCATGTATTGCACACATCCAGTGAAAAAAAAAGAAGAGAAAATGATATTAAAAAAAAAATACATATATATATAGAGTCGAGAACTACGCTATAAATGATTTATGTATGACAAAATTTATAATATAAAAGATTTATTAAATTTTTTATTTAACTCCATGATATGTGTATATATATATTTTAAAATTAATTGTAATATTTTTATATAAAATTAAACTAAACTAAAATTATTCAAGTATATAATATCAACTTATATAATAAAAATATTATAAGTAATTTTTTTTAGATGGTGCTTCAATATGTAAAACACCAATGACTTTATTGAAAAATCTCACGGTAGAAACGTAATTAAGATTTCTCCTCTTTTACATACGATAATGAGCTACTAATCAAAGCAATTGAATTTAGGTTGGTAATTTGGTTATTTTTCCAGTTAACTGAGAAAAAAATATTCTTATTTTTACGTCTTTGTCCTGTGATCCCCTTTATGGCTAGCGTTCCCTGACAAAATTATAGTTTCCAAGCCAGTTCGTCGTCAGAACAGCAATCACAATCATGCAGTAGCGGCTCCATGAGTGAAGACCCAAAAGTCTACAAAAGGCAATACCTGCGTGAAGAGCAAAACTCGCATCTCACAGACACCTCCATTCCTGTTCTAGATTCTGCAAAACACAGATTTTCCATTAAAATTTGGCGAATCTGATCTTTGACACACCCAAAAGGGCGTAATCACCAATTAATTCACCTACCCTGACCCCTTGAGATGGGATTGTTCCACTTGATCTCGGGGGCTTGAGTTGAAATGCAGCCCAATTTGTTCCCCTTTGGAAGCTTTCAGGGAAATCCGTTCATATTTAATGGTGATTTGAGTGAGGGGTTTGAGAGCTCTAGGGTTTTCTTCTTAGTTCCTTTCTTGCTCTTCCAGGGAGGGGGAATGGATTTGTCCAAGGTCGGGGAAAAGATCTTGAGCTCTGTTAGGTCTGCGAGATCGCTTGGACTGCTCCCTTCTGTTTCTGATCGGCCTGAGGTAAATGATCCCGCACATGATGTAGAGTCACTGCACTCATCCCAGTGATCTTATTTTATTTTTTCAAATGTTTGCTTTTAGTTCTAGTTAATGGTGTACGGTTAAACTGTTACTGTTCAGCAATATGCTAATGTGGCAGTTGTCAGAATCTAATGTTTTTATAACCTATCAGTCAGCTTGCATATTCAGGGTTTTTACTTTATGCTTAACCCTAATGTTTCCTTTGCTGAAGAAATGAACTGTTAGATCATTAGTTTGGCTACCCTGCTGTTCGATGATTTTGGTGGAATGGTGGATCTGTTGAATAGGAATGCCCAGAGAGATGTCATTTGCCAGTTAAAAATGGCAGTATTATATATAGCAAATGCTGAGATAAATAATTAAAATCTTGTGGGTCTAGATTAGGATAGAGGGTATGGGTAATGTTCTCACCATAGAACACATTTGGGTGTTTACTTCCGTGATTTTAAGTTTATGAAAGAACAGCATACTCTGGAGATAATTAAGTTAGGATAATGCATTAGCAACATTGCATGTCATGTGAATTGATGTGGTTTTAGAAGTTTGATGATTTGTGGGACTATCTCACTGAACATACCACTGCAGAGTAGGACGCTGCCATAACATTTTTCCTCCTTAATACTGCCAGACCTCTGAACTTCATCAAGAAGAAATGCTGCAAGCTCTGCAGGCTTACTAAATTAGTGTAACTAGCTGCTTGGCAATGTGAAAGTAAATGTGTGGCTGTTTCCAAATTAGAGTAACACATCACACAAATATAAGGAGGCAAAACTGAAACATGTCATTAGTGTTAACCTTATTAAGTAACGTTGTCCAGATAAAAGAATTGACCAAAGGGCTTTGGATAGTATTAATAATGCCTAATTCTTACCCTTAATTATAAAATAAAACTAAATAAAAATGCATTAACACTTTTTATTGTGAGGAACTCTTAATATGAACCTGTTTGACATATTTTTTTTCTGTCTAGCTGCATATTCTACATGATTTAAGTGTGTGGGTTGAATTGATATATCATGTTTTATAAATCTTGTTGTACAGGTTCCAGCTCGAGCTGCCGCTGCCGCAGCTGTCGCTCGTGCTCTCGCAGGATTGCCTCCTCATCAGCGGTATAGTCTCTCATCAAGTTCCGAAGAACTGAGTTCTATATATGGAAGCAGAAATCAGGGTCAAGTAGTGGAGGAGCTGGAGGATGAATTCTATGAGGAGGTGTTGCTTGTTCACTTTTGATTAAATTACATACTACTATTTACTTGTACCCCACTTTGTGCTGAATGATAGATAGATCATTTGTTTTATAGAGGTTGTGTTCCTTAACCTTACTCTTGTAGACCTTTCTGAATCTTTGTATTGAAATCATTCTTGAGATGTCAATACAAAAGATTCCTTTGGCTGATAATTTAAGGTGTAGGGCTGTTGCTGTCTCAAGTGTGACTTGACAGCATATTTTCAATTGGCAACTGAATTAGTTTTGTAGCATTTGACCAATATTATACCTTTTCATATTAGAAAATTCCATTTCCAAAATTATTTACAATACGTGATTCTCCTTCCTAAAATGTTTAGACCTTGTTTAACATTGATTAGCCCATCATTAGAACTTGAGCTGTTGGGAATCTATATATCTGGCAGAGATCACACCTGTTTTGAAAGATGTTTTTAGCTTAATTAGAGCAGCAACACATTCTTTACTCCTTTTTTTTTTTGGTGCTTATGCTTCTGCCCATTTGGGTAAGGATATTTGAGAAGTTATATTTTTTGCTTTTATGTCATCTTTCTGCTGATTCCTGAGAACTAATTGCATGACCTTCCAAGAAATCGAAACTCGGAAAAGAAAATCAGTTGCTTAATTTGTGTCAGAAATACAGAGATTGGAACTACTTTTCTGGTTCACATGCTAGCGTTTTGAAATATCTTCCTTCATGTCTACACTCCATTGAAATTTTATGCAAATTACACTTTTTCCCCACTTGTATGAAGTGCATTGATTCTTAATAAATGTTAGTAAAATCTTTAATAAGATATCTTTTGCAGGAGTTTGATCCAGTCAAACATGTTTTAGAGCATGTTCCTGCTGAAGAAAATGAGCTGGCACATTTAGAGAAGCAGGTAGAGTATCTGTTTCACAATTCTGCTATTAGTGAAACATGTTTTTAAATATTCCTTATCATCTAGGGCGAAACATCTTCTTGGTTCTCTGTTAAGTCATTCTTCCGATCATGAGAATAATGGGGGCATAGAACACTCACCTGCTCAAGGTTTGGTAGAGTGGCACTCAACTCCAATCTCCATCTAATCATTTGTCCAGGTTGACTAAGAAGTATGTATATTGGCCCTATAAATTGCTCCTACCATTCTAATTAACGCAATTTTTAACCCAAGTTGTCCTGTTCACGTTGTGTTTGGTGGTGGTAAACATGAGCAAATGAGCAGAAATTGAAAAGCAATGAGCATGCTATAAACATAGTGGGGATTCTTGTCATATCTGCTTTGATTAATACAGCAGAAAAGGTCACTGAAGAAGTAGGAATGACATATTTTAAAAAAACTAAAAGCCCTAAGGGCTTCCTTTGGTGTTTAGTGAGGATAAAGGTAACTGGTAAGAAAAACAAGGCTTACGTAATCCCCATGATAAAGGTATTCATGAACTTGAGGCTCTTTTACTTATTCTAGAGCCTATTCTTCTTTCTTCGTCTTTAGATGGGAGAGTTTGGATTCTAGCTTCGTCAAATGTGTTCTATTGTAAGTCCTATTTTGTTTTCCTCATTTCTTTTTCTAACAGGGCACCATTTTTACTTGAGAATTTTATTTGGAAATCTAAAACACTTCAAAAAGTAAAATCTTCTGTGTGAAGAACAATACTTGACAGAATTAACGCAAGTGACATGCTGCAAATTTGAAGGCCAAATGGGGTGCTTTCCCCTAACATTTGTTTCATGTGTAGAGTAGATGACTACACACTTGTTCTTGCATTGTAGTATGGCTACTTTGCTTTGAAATAAGCTGTTTGGAATCTTTGGCCAGACTTGGCTTGCCCAGAAAATTTGGATCAATTTTTATTGATTCAGTATAGTTGTTTGGGAAATAAAGATGGCAAAGATTTGTGGCAGTGTGCAGTTTTTGCTGTGATTTCGTTTATTTGGTTTGAAAGGAATGCTAGAATTTTTAATGGTGCCTTGGTGACTCTGAATGACTTATGAGAAAGGGCCGTCTCTCTTGCTTCCCTAGTTCCCTTTGGTATTCTGTTCATGGTTGTTTTAAGGGAGTCTCTTTGACTGATACGAACTGGGATTGGGGGCATTGTTATTTACTTAAGTTCATGTTCTTTCTTCCCTTTTTCCTTTCCCCATTTTGTTGTTGTTTTATTTATTTTTTCCTCTCTTTTAGTAAGCTGTCTTATCCTCCTTTCTTGTAATTCTCTTCCTATCTAATGAAGCTTCTTTTTCTACCCAAAAAAAAAAAAGAAATAAAAAAGACAAGGCTTTCATGGAACAGGACCAAAAACTTTTGGGTTCATAAGGATTGCTCATGTTTATGAAAACAGAGGATTATGACTACAGGATATACTTTAAAGAAATCAAGTAGGGGGAGGTCAGTATTTAGAACCAAAACCTCATTAACATTTGGAAAGCATTGTATTCCTATAAAATGGACTCCAAATCTCCAATTACTCTTCTCTGCAACATTCCATTTATGAGGCAGCCAACTTTAATATACCTCAAGTAGGCTTGTTTTATTTTCATCTCCAAGCGGAAGTTTCCTAGTGGATATTGGGTAGATTGTTTGGCTATTATCCGATGTTCCCTTCAACAAGTGTCCTATGGTGTCAATCAGTGCTCTGATCTCCTTGGGTTACAATGTCCTCTATTTCGTTTTCAGCAAGACAGTCTTTCCTGTTGACAAATTCATTTTTTGCATTTAAACTTACCCAAATTGATGGTATTCATCATGTTGCTTTTGAGCTAGGATGAAACTTACTATTTTTAGTACTTGGTTGGAGACATTTACTGTTTTACTTCTATGATACTATATTTTTCTGTAAATTCATAAAAGTCAGGGTGGCGTAGGATAAGGGAGGAAAAGGGAGAAGATAAAAGAAAAAAAGAAGAAGGAGAAAAAAAAAGGGGGGGGGGGATAAGAAGAAATAGAGGGAAAACCCTGGAAAAAGAAATACTTATTATTCAAGGTTAGGTTTTGTTTAAGTGCAACTGCTAAGAACTATATATAGAGCCTTTAATCCTAATCTTAATGAAAGATAACTTCTAATAATAAAAGATAATAATATTAAATCCTAATCTTATTAAAGGATAATTGCCTAATCCTAATAATAGATAAATGCTAAATTCTAACAAAAAAAAGATATCTAAGTCGATAATTAATGCTATTTAAAATAAAACAAAACAAAATAGTTTAAATATTAGTTAATTTAAATAATAGTTCCTATTTCTAATCCTAATAAAATATTATTTCCTATATTTATCTTTAATCCTATTTTACAAATAATAATATATTTCCTAATCTCTTTCCATTCTTCATTATTCTTTTATGATTGGAGAAAACTCAACCTCCAATTTTGAAGCGGAAGGCAGTAGAATAATCCATTTTAAAGCCTTAGGTAGGAGAAATTTTACTACTATAAGATATGGTAGCCAAGACAGTTTCAGATTTACCAATACATTTGCAAACTTGATTGGGTAAAGCAATTGAGTCAGTTGAATTCGAACACTATATTTTGCAACTTGAGGTTTAACTTTAACTATTGGTCAGAGTCAATATCTTCACATCTTAAATTTACTTTTAATTGTTCTTCAAATCCTATGACATAACCATCATCATCAATGTCTGATATACAATCAAGGGGTTCTACAATGATAACATTGGGCTTTTTTGAGATAGCTTTCTCTATTGTATTGAGAAATTAAAAAGGGACTAAATGATTAATTTTCCCAATAATCTTCCAACCACTCCCTCTGACTGTTGGTGCATGCTGTGCAATTTGTTGGTCCATTAATCTCAGCCCCATTTCCCCTGTTTCAACCTCTTTGCTGTCTGCTATAAGTCTTTATGGCAGTAATAGGTTGAGTAGGCTTAGTAATCCCATCAATACCCCTGTTTCTTCCTTTTTGGTGTTTGCTATAAGTCTTTATTAGCAGTAATAGGTTGAGTAGGCTGAGTAATCCCATCAGTGAACATGAAGAGGGATCCAAAAGCTCTTTTATATTTGTTTGAAATCATCCTTAATTTTAATTAAGTTATTTGTTTTATTATAATTAAGACTTATTTGTTTTTAGTTACTTTTGAATAATGTTTTTATGTGTTTAAGATTAGCTTAATGTTTTGTTTTGATTAGGATAAAATTAGTTTAATTTTTTTGTTTTAATTATAATAGTTATCCTATTTTGATTAGGATAAAATTATCATTTTTTTTTTGGGGAGAGTTACATCTTTTATTTGGAGTAGGAGTCTACTTTTTTTTTTCTTTCGGTTGTCCATAAACCTAACGTTGCTTCCATGTAATAAAATAAGTTAAGAAGAAATTAAACTTTGAATTTTTACAATATTAAATTTATTCATTTGTTCTCCTTTGCTTATATTTGTAGTCTTTATAAGGAGGATAGCTAATCCTCCTTTTCTTTCTATTCCTTATTTCCATCTAATAAAACTCTTCTTTATTCCAAAAAAGAAAAATTCGTGATTTTGTGGTTTTTATTTATTTATTTAATGATGCTGCTATATATGCTCAAAGAATTATTAAAACTCTCTCTCTTGGGTGAATCTTGTTACCTATTAGATGCAAGACAAGCTCAATGGTAATATCTGAACAAGTTGGAGCTTTTTATCTGATTTAGTTTGTAATGTCCTTTCTCTTGATAAGATGCTTGTCTTTTGACTTTGTTGCATGGAAGTCATAACTTAGTGTATGACTTGGCTGAAATTCTTGACGCTATACTATTATTTCACTTGTGTTCTAGGCTGCCCTTAGATTGGCACAATTGGACAGAGTAGCAGAGCGTCTCTCTCGCCATGTTATGGAGCATCATGAAGTAATGGGTAAGTCAAAGGAAATGTAAATTTAAACAATTCACTGCCTCCTCTTCTGCGTAAGTTTCAGTGCATATAATCATGAATATTTATTATTTTATTTTGCATTTATCTGATTAAGTTAATTCTCTCTTTTTTTTTTTCAAATTTCTAAAATTTCTAAATAACTCATTAATTGAGCTGCACTATGTTTGAATCTAATTCTTAAATTGTAAAATATTTGAAAGAATGTCATTTTCTGTTGACATAATTGAAACTTGAAGGCTGAAAGCTTGATTTTATTCATAAACAACAACCCTATTTATACACAATAGGTTCCTATAAAATAGGAAACTCTATAAATGCTAATTTCTATAATTGTGTTAATCCAATCTCTATAATTACGTACACTAATTACAAGAATATTTACAGTAATATTTCCTATTCTATTTGCAGTAATATTTCCTATTTTGGAACACTCTTCCTCAAGTTGAAGCATAGATATCAATCATGTCCAACTTATTACAAATGTAATCAATTTGGGCTCCATTTAAAGCATTAGTGAAAATATCTCCCAATTGATATCTTGTTTTGACATATCCTGTAGAGATGAATTTTTCTTGGATCTTTGCACGAACGAAATGACATTCAATCTTGATATGTTTGGTTCTTTTATGAAACACAGGATTAGAGGCAATATAAAGAGTAGGTTGGTTGTCACACCATAGCAATAAGGCCATGAGACCAACTTCACTTAATAGTTGATATATCTATATAATCTTGCACACTGATTGTGCCATAGCTCTATTTTTTGATTCTACACTAGAATAGGATACTGCATTTTGCTTTTTATTTTTTCATGAAACTAGGTTTCCTCCCACAAAAACATAGTATCCTATAGTGAATCTTCTATCAATCTCGAATCTTGCCCAATCTGCATCAAAAAAGCATTCAATATTAGTGTGTCCATGATTCCTATACAAGAGGCCGTGTCCTGGGCTTCCTTTCAAGTAACATAGGATTTGTTCTAAAAGTGCTCGATGATTGGCTGTCGGAGAAGATATGAACTAACTAACAACACTAACGGGGTATGCAATATTTGAATGAGTAAGATAATTCAATTTCCTAACAAGTCTTCTATACTTTCTCAAAATTTTCAAATAACTCAACTATTGTCTTTTACAAATTATAAGTTAGGAGTCATTAGAGCACTACATGGCTTAGCTCCCAAATTTCTTATTTTTTTTGACAAATCAAGAACATATTTTCTTTGAAATAGGAGGATACCTTTCTTATTCCTTATGACTTTAACTTCCAAGAAATATTTTAATGGCTCCAAATCCTTTGTTTGAAACTAAGAATGAAGAAAGGTTTTGAGAGACGAAATGCCTGAAGTGTTATTCCCAGTAATCACAATATCATCAACGTACAAAACAAGTAAGATTAGGGCAGTCTCAGACTATTTATAAAACACTGAGTAATCACATTTGCTCTTGATCATCCTATTTTAGAACTATTTCATTGAATTTGCCAAACGAAGTACGAGGACTCTATTTCAAACCACACAAGGATTTTTGAAAATGACATACTTTCCCACACTCCCCTTGAGCAACAAACCTAGGTGGTCGCTCCATATATACTTCCTCTTAAAAGTCATCATGTAGAAAAGCATTATTGATATCTAATTGGTGTAAAGGCCAGTTATAAGTGGTCGTCATAGAAATAGATAACTGAAAAGAGGTAAGCTTGGCTTAGGGAAAAAAAGTATCTGAATAATCAATATTATAAGTTTGAGCATATCCTTTAACAACAACATAGGCTTTAAAACGACCTATCGAGCCATCTGAAATTACTTTGACTGCAAACACCCATTTGCATCTAATAGTATTCTTGCCAGTAGACAAATCTACTAAACTCTAGGTGCCATTATCATTAAGAGCAGTCATCTCTTCCATTCAGGGTGGGACAAAGTTTCATGAATAGTTTTAGGAAGTAGAACAATATCGAGCGATGCAACGAAGGAGCTAGAAAAAGGAGACAAATAATCATGGGAAACAAATGAGGAGATAGGATAGGTACAATGATGTTTAACTTTTCGAAGAGCAATAGGAAGATCAAGACTCAAGTCAGAATCATTTGAGATCTGATGATGAAGAGGATGGTGAAGGGCATGAGTCTATATTGGAGGCAGGAATCTTATATTGTCTTCTGAAATAGACATGAACAATAGATGGTCGAGGAGACTCCAGAGCAGATATATGGATACCTGGAGAATTATCAGAACAAGTTACAGTATAGACCAACAAATCATCTTCCTCCTCTTAATTGTTATAAATGGAAGATGAGAGGAAAAAAAAAAGAGAGAATGTTTTCATGAAAAGTAACATGTACTGAGACAAGATAGTGATTAAATGTAGGAGAAAAACACCTATATCCATTTTGAAGACGAGAGTAACCAAGAAAAACACATTTAAGTAACTTTGGATTTAGTTTGGTAACTTGGGGATGAACATTCCAAATAAAACAAGTACTACCAAATATCCTAGATTCAATAAGAAATAGATGCTTTAAGGGAAAGAGGGTTGTATATGGAATGTTACCATTGAGAACAAAATACGGCATCCGATTAATAAAGAAACAAGCTGTAGAGATAGCATCTGTCCAAAATTGTTTAGAAACATTCATTTGAAACTGAAGGGCTCTTGCAACCTCAAGCAAATATCTATTTTTTCATTTAGCAACCTCCTTTTGTGATGGTGTATCAGCACAAGAAGGTTGATGAAAAATGTCATTTTTAGTCATGTAAGACTAAAAAGAATCTAGTAAGTATTCTTTAGCATTATTCCTTTGTAAAGTATGCACAGAAATATTGAATTGAGTTTTTATTGTAGCACAAAAGGTTAAAAAATGAGAAAACCACTTAGAACGATTTTTCATTAAATATAACTAAGTAGCACGAGAATTATCATCGACAAAAGTAACAAAATATTTAAAACCGAACTTAGATGTAACTTGACAAGGACTCCAAACATAAAAATGAACTAACTCAAGTGGGAATGTAGCCCATTTATTGACTCTAGAAACTAAGAAGACGATGATGTTTGGCAAACTGACACGGCTCACAATCCAAAGAAGACAAGTGTTTAAACTGAGGACAAAGTTTCTTGAGAGAAGGTAGAGAAAGGTGGCCCAATGGACAATGCACCTCAAAAGGAGTCAAAACCCTAGAACAAGCAATGGATCTTGGCATCTATATATCAAGAATATAAAGACTCTCAACAATTCAAGGTCGGTGAATTTACTAATAGAAATTAGATTAAAAAAAAATTAGATAAACTCAACACTGAGGACAAAGAAAGAGACGAGGTTAGATTAATAGTTCCAGAACCTAGAACATGGGAAGTGGACCCATTTGCTAAAGTAACATAAGAGAAGGGGGCATGTGTTGGAAAGTGGAAAAAAGATTTGGATTATCTATCATGTGATCTATGGCATTAGAATCAATAACCGAGGTGGGCAAGGAAGAAATAAGACATGTAGTGGATTTATCTGACTCAGCAATAGCAGTAGTAGAAGGAGTGATGGATTTCAATGATTCTTGATATTGAGAGAATTGGGCAAACTTATCAGTAGAGACTAGAGTAGTCTTAGAAAATGATGCAACATTTGCTTATTGAATTTTTTTATGTTTGTTTTGAAGTTTCTTACAATTGCGCTTCGTATGGCATGGCTCATGACAGTAATAACATACAATTCCTCTTGACTCTTGATTGTAACTCTCAACACCTTTGTATGTTCCACCTACCTCGTTACAACCTCGATTATTTTGACGTCTAGGCCCATAACCATCACAACTTACAAGAATATTGTTGTTGTTAGTAGGCTGATGTGTTTGTAAGTTTTTTGTATGAAACACTCTAACAAAGGTATCTTGCAGAGAAGAAATCTTAGAACCAAATAGAATATGAGATTTAACAACCTCAAATTCTGGAGGGAGACCAGTAAGAAAACTCATGATAGCCATTTTCTTTTGTTGAACCTATTTAACCTTCACATCAGGACTAAAAGGTAACAACACATTAAGTTCCTCATAAATCCTTTTGAAGTCGATAAAAAAGACTGTGAGTGACCTATCTTGCTTCTCCGCTCGATAAAAAGCTTTACATACCTTATAGATATGAGAGATATTTCCTTTACCAGAATATAAGAAGTCCAAATAATCTATCAATTCCTTAACAAACTCACAATGATTGATCAAACCAATTAACTCATTATGAATAGAGTTCCGAATCTATAAAAACAATTGTGTATCATCCTTCAACCAAGCTTGTTTTGTATTATCCATAGGAGGGGCGTCGATAAGATGATCATCCTTCTCAATGCTTTGTAAATACACTCGAACTGTCTTGCTCCAATCCAAGTAGTTAGAGCCATTAAGCTTGTGCTCAATAATCTTTGTTACCATATGAATCACATTTGCTGTGACAGTGGATTTACTTTTTGCCATTAGAGAATCATAACAGAATCACAAATGGTGCACAACAACCAATGAAAGCACCAACACCAAAATAAGGAACCAAACAACTTCTACCACCAAAACAGAGAGGATGGAGCCAAAAACAAGTAGAGAAATGACTAAACAAAACACCCACACCTAAGAACTAATGGGAAGAAATCGGAATAGAGGAATCGACGCTAGCAAAAGAGATCGGAGTGAGAGAATCTGGCTCACACGGCCTCACGTGTTGGCATGTAAGAAGATGTCGAAACTAGACAATGGCTTGTGACGCCCACACACGTCTTGCTGGTTGCTAGATTCCAGGGAAAGTTGATTGGTGGGTTCTGAGCCTCTTAGGGTTGGTGATGGCACTTAATGAACTGCCTATATAGGTAACCTCGGCACACCAATACACTTAGACAGATTTCAGACCTTCAGCATTGATACTATGAAACTTGAAAACTGAAAGCTTGATTTTATTTATAAACAACACACCTATTTATACATAATAGGTTCCTATAAAATAAAAAACTCTATAAATGCTAATATCTATAATTGTGCTAATCCAATCTCTATGATTACATACACTAATTACAAGAATATTTGCAGAAATATTTCCTATTCTATTTACAATAATATTTCCTATTCTGTAATAATAATCAAGAATCATAGTGGTTGATCTTAGTCCATCTATTGGCTTGCTTTGAGCTTTTGTTTTTACATTCCTACACACTGCACACTGTGGGCTGCAATGTAGGAGATAAGTGTAAGCCCGTTTGTTGCAGTTGCCATTTCTGTCTCTCATATTTTCTTAGCAAATTTTCAGAATAAGATGTTGATATTTACTTTTGGTCAGTGAAGGGGATGAATTTGGTTAGTGAACTGGAAAAAGACTTGAGAATTGCCAACGTCATCTGCATGGTAAGCATTGAAAAGGTGTCAACAAATGTTACTGTCAAAATTTTGCTCTATCTGATTCTTATTCTTCTCAATGGTTTTTTAGAATGGAAGAAGACACTTGACCTCATCTATGAATGAAGTTTCAAGGGATCTCGTTGTAAATTCTTATTCTAGAAAGAAACAAGCTCTTCTGGTATTTTCCTTTCTTTATGTACCTACACCAGTGAAAATGATTATTCTTGCAACTTCATGCTCTGCATTTCCTGTTCTTCAATCTTGTTACTCATAAGTTGTAGGGGATAAACACAGTTTAGTCTTACAATATGCACTCTTCTTTTATCTATTTATATATTGGGTTCATGGAGTACACAATGCATGCTTACAATCAGGGCTCCATATAGTTTGTGTCTGTACTTGGTGCATTCATGCTTTTAAATTCATAGGACATGCTTCCAGTCTTGACTGAGCTTCAACGTGCATTGGACATGCAATCAGCACTTGAATCACTTGTTGAGGAAGGGAATTACTGCAAGGTGGGTTACTTTATCCATTTTAAGCCAATTATCCACATCATACCAGTTAATTTTCTATTTTGTCCCCCCTTCTCCCTTTTTGATATAACTAAGCTTCTCATTTGTATCATTTTGGCATTGATATGTAGGCATTTCAAGTTTTATCTGAGTTTTTGCAACTCCTAGATAGTTTGTCAGAACTTTCAGCTATACAAGAGATAAGTCGTGGTGTGGAGGTGATTATTAAATTAATGTTGGAAAAGAGAAACCATTATCATCATACACTGAGCACTTATCTATTTCTTACTATATAACTGCAAATATTTCAAACACTAATTTCTTATGTGTGTATTTAACTGTTTCATTATTGTTTATTACATTATCAATGTAGGTTTGGCTGGGAAAAACTCTACAAAAGCTGGATGCTCTTTTGTTGGGAGTATGTCAGGAATTTAAGGAAGATAGCTATATAACTGTGAGTTTCAGTTATTTTTGGCAGGAAAATGGGTTGTTCATTTTATATAGACAAATCATAGAGTTTTCAGTGTCTAGGCTTAGCATGCACTTCTGCTCAGTTTGTCTTTCTGCTCTCAAGAAATATGTGTTTGCTTTCTTAGCACATGCATGTTGATGCAAATGTACATGTTAGCATGCATTCCAAGATATACTGATAATTTCCATATATGTTTTGCTCCAAAGCCAGAGCTTTAGCAGGTTCTTATTAGATGCAAGTAATTGCACTACAAATTTGGCATCAATCAATCATCACCATTGAATGCTAAATGGGTATACAGAGATTTGCTATTTGTATGTATTATATGTAAGAAACAAGGTACATAGAATAGAGACTAGAGAAGAGAGATTCTGAGAATCTGAAGGCATACAAACACCAATTTCAGCACTTTTGCTAAAAGAAATAAATGAAACTGATGCCAAAATGCTTATGTATTCTAAGTCAGGGAATACAAAAAGTACACAAATATCCTTGAATTACGATACACTCCAAGAAATACTGTGATAAATGCATATATTCTAGCATTATACAAAGCAAATTTTACATAAGATTAGTTGATACAGGTAGTTGATGCCTATGCATTAATTGGGGATATCACTGGTCTGGCTGAAAAGATACAAAGTTTCTTCATGCAAGAAGTTATCTCAGAAACCCACTCTGTGTTGAAGGCTATTTTGTATGAGGTATGCCAATACATTTTTCTTGTCCACCTTCTCTTTGTTATCACCTGGATTTTGAAATAAATTGGGAGTGAGAATGCGAATTTAATAATGTCTTTTCCTTGCTTGATATGTGAATATATCTAATGTGATTCTGTAGACTCCATTTGGATGGCAGAGAAAATAGGAGGAAACAAAATGGGAGGAAAGAAAAGGGGGATGAAAGGAAATGAGAAGAATTTTCTTTTCTCCCCTCATATCTGGATGGAGAGAAAATGAAGGAAAAAGGAAATAATATATATATATTATATTACTTTTGTTTGGTTGGGTAGAAAAGTGTGATAAAAGAAAACTTGATAGAACTAAATGACAATTTTACCACCTTTAAAGGGTGAGCAAATATGAAATTGAATTTCATGAACCCAATTTTTTACCAATTATATAAACTGGTGATCCATGCAACTAACTCAATTCATTATTAAAATATAAATATTCCTGAAAATGTATTCTATCAGTATGTATATTCGTTTAAAAGAAACTAGTATGTTGGAAATAGTTGTAAATTGTATTCTAATTAGACACAATTAAGTTCAGACAATTTTGAAAGTTTGATTTATTAACAAGATTTTAATGCGTATGTGTTGTTAATATATAGACATAAGTCTCCCATTAATTCAAAAGCCTGTGGGCTGTGTTTGAATTTGAATAAGTAAAATGAAAAAAAGCTTTTCATTGATATGCAAACAAATTTCTATAGAAATATGTCTTAAATGGAAAATTATGATGTTGGACCTAAGTCTAGCCCCTAGAAAGGGGAAGTGTTTTTGTCTTGCGGAGAGCAATCATGGAAATGTAAAAAATGTCATATTTCATGCCCCTATTTTCTCCCTGACTTGGACTTGAAAATATATTAGTGGGCCCCTACATACTTTTCAACCCTATTTCTCTTCAAACTTTTTTTTGGGGAGGGGGGGGGGGTTCGAACTGTGTTCTAAATTGAGCATTGAAACAATGAAAATATTCCCCCCTTCTAGTTCTCTCCTGTACCAAATGAACCCCCCTTCTCTTTCCTTTCCGTTTTCTCTTATGCCAAATGAATCTGTAGTTATCATATTGCATTGATGATACTATTTGTAATTGCCCTCTAGATATCATCATTCTTGTTACACTTTCCTTTTCAATCAGACTACTTTATATGGATATGTGGTGGCTGATGTAGCTCAGTAGTTTGATTCTTAGTTTACCTATATTGGTTTAAGTGAGGATTGAAGGATCTACTCTAGTCCTTGAAGTGGGTAAGAATAAGATAAATGCTTGATTGCTTGTAATGAATGATTAGTGCACTGTTATATAAAATGTCGAGGGATTATGGGACCGTTATTTCTGTTATTACCGTTGGGGGAGCTATAGTTATAAATAGCTTTAAGGAGAATAAGTGGTATGGTATTTTGCGCTGTGCCAAAAGAAGCAATTCAGTTCTCCCTATTACCTCTCTGTTTCTCTCTCTCTCTCTGTTTCCCTATACTCTGTCTCTTCTTCTTACCCCTATCCTACATCAGTGGGCGTCCTCGAAATGACCGTCCCCGCATGGAGCATCGTGATTACCAACCTCCGACTCGCTTTACCAAGATGGAGTTTCCAAGATTTCATCGAGGGGATGTTCTTGGATGGCTTATGAAGTGCGAATGCTATTTTGCACTGGATGAGACTCCAGAGGAATGGAAAGTCACAATGGCGAGCATCCATCTGGACGAAAAAGCCTTCCAATGGCATCAAGCATTCGAGCAAACGAGGGAGGGTGCTTTGCTATCTTGGGATGAATATACTGAAGCCATCAAGAGTCATTTCGAGCCGTCATACGAAGCTCCAATGGAAGACCTCATGTGACTTCGGCAAATTGGGTCCTTATCAGAATATGATGAAGCATTTGATATCATTATGTGTAAACTTCGTTTGCCGAAAAGCTATTTGGTCCAGTCGTATATCGCGGGGCTTCAAGAAGATTTTGTGGGGCCTGTGCGATTCCTTCAGCCCACTTCCCTTCAAGACGCACGAAGTTTGGCGACACTTTAAGAAATTAACTTTCAGCAAGCTTCAGAGGGAAGGACATGGAAGAAGCAAGGGAATTCGAGCTCTCCTAGTGGCGCGTTACTGTCGTCACACGTCCAAGACAGGTGGTCGACGCCTAAGAAGACGTCTTGGCTTAGTGGGGCCCAGTCAGAACGGTCGAAAATAACAAAAACGCCCCCTAGTATGTCTGCTGTGTCAAGTTCAGGTTCTGTAACATGGGATTTGGGCGCAAATGCATCAAGAAAGGCTTTGAAGGTCTTTAAAATGATGAGCCCAGAGGAAGAAGCTGAACATCGTGCCCAAAACCTCTGTTTTTATTGCCACCAGAAATATTTGAAGGGCCACAATTGTCCCCAGAGAAGGAAAATGCAACTCCAGCTGATTGAATTGGACGCTGCTTTAGAAGATGGGCTTCAAGATGAGGTGGCAATCTCCGAAGAAGAGGGAAATGGTCCTGAGAATTTTCAAATATCCCTCCATGCAATGGAGGGTGAAGTGGGCGCCTCTTCAATGAGGGTCCAAGGCCAGGTGGGCAGGAGGACAGTACATATTTTAATTGACAATGGAATCAGTCACGATTTCTTGGATTATGATCTTGCCAAGAAACTGGGCTGGAAGGGTGAGGAGGATGGGTTTGTCGATGTTGTGGTAGCTGGTGGGAAGAGACTGAAGGTGTATGGCATCTGGAAGGGGTTTAAGTGGGAAATGCATGGTGAGGAATTCTCAAGGGACTTAAAGGTCATGAGCATAAGGACATATAACATTGTTCTGGGATGGGAGTGGCTTAGAAGTCTCCGTTACGCCTTCTGGGACTATGACACCGCTACTATGTTTTTCTGGTATAATGGCAAGATGTGCACTTTGCAAGCGGTGGCCTTAACCGCATGGCAATTGACAGTTCCCAGATGGGTAGAAGCCAAGGATGAAGCGGCTGGTAGTTAATTTTTCTGGCTACAACTGACAGGAGTGAATGAAGAACAATCGCAATGCCTTGCTGTTAAAGGAGTTGAGCTTATTCTCGTTGAGATTCAACAGCTTTTAAACGAATTTGGGGATGTTTTTGCTGAGCTTAAAGGCTTGCCCCCGTATAGAGAAGGCCATAACCACCCAATTATATTGCAAGAAGGGACGGATCCGATCAACCTTAAGCCTTACAGGTATTCTTCTACACAGAAAGATGTCATACAAAGAATGGTGCATGAATTACTTGAATCTGGAGTCGTTCAAGAAAGTTCTTCTCCTTTTGCTGCTCCAATAGTCTTGGTAAAGAAAAAAGATGGTTCATGGAGGATGTGCATCGATTATAGGGAATTCAACAAGAAGACAATTAAGAATAGATATCCTATCCCTCTGGTGGAGGAGCTTTTGGATGAGTTTAGGGGTGCAAGGTGGTTTACAAAACTTGACTTAAGAGCCGGGTACCATCAAATCAGAATGGAGCCTAGGAATACCTATAAAATTGCTTTTAGAACTCACTCGGGTCATTATGAGTGGCTGGTTATGCCTTTTAGCCTAACCAATGCACCAGCCACCTTTCAAGGAGCCATGAACAGCATATTCAGGCCATTTTTAAGAAATTTTGTATTAGTATTCTTTGATGATATACTAATCTACAGCTCAAATTTGGAAGAACATACAAGACACTTGTGCACAGTGTTAGAAGTTTTGCGAGCTAATAATTATTTTGCTAAAGAAAGTAAATGCACTTTTGCTGCTGTCCAAGTGGAATATTTAGGCCATGTAATCAGTAATGACACAGTTGCTACAGATCCTAAGAAGATTAAAGCAGTGATGGAATGGCCGGAACCATCCACTATTAAGCAACTCAGATCGTTTTTGGGGCTCGCTAGCTACTATAGAAGGTTTATCAGAGGGTATGGAGAGTTAGCACGACCTCTAACAAATCTTTTAAAAAAGAATGGTTTTTGGTGGACTAGTGAAGCAGGTACAACATTCAAGAGGTTGAAAGATGCCTTAGTTTCAGCACCTGTCCTGGCACTCCCGGAGTTTAATAAAATGTTCATTGTAGAAACAGATACGTGTGGGACCGGTGTTGGGGCTGTCTTAATGCAAAAGAGTCAACCCATTGCGTTTTTTAGTAAGGCTTTGGGAACTCGACGCCTCCAGTTGTCAGTATATGAAAAGGAACTTCTAGCGATGGTGCTTGCAGTTGATTATTGGCATCAGTATTTAGAGAGGAAGAAGTTTATCATCCGAACAGATCAGCAAAGTTTGAGGTTCTTATTGGGACAGAAATTGAAATCATCTTTCCAAATGTATTGGGTTGCTAAATTAATGGGATACGAATATGAGATTCAATATAAGAAAGGAAATGATAATACAGCAGTTGATACTCTTTCAAGACTTTCAAGGCCTCAATTACTCCAAATGACGTTAGATACAACCTCCTCGGATCTATTGCAGAAAATTCAACAGAGTTGGGAAGAAGATTTGGACTTGAAGGCATTAATTTTCACAATTATAGCAGTTGGGAGGAACTCTCAAACACTACACTTGGGATGGGGCTTTTTTTACGGAAGAATGGGAAGTTAGTGGTTGGGAATATTCCTGTACTAAGACAACAGATCCTAGAATGGTTACATGCAAGTCCTCGGGGGGGTCATTCTAGGATACAGGCGACTTATCAAAGAATTAAGGGATTATTCTGGTGGAAGAAAATGTTGACAGATGTACATGATTTTATTCGTCACTGTGATACTTGTGCAAGGTGTAAGTATGAAGTAGTAGCTACACCCGGGTTGTTGCAACCTTTACCTATTCCAAGTAGGATTTGGTAAAGCATCACAATGGATTTCATTGAGGGCCATCCTAAGTCTAATGGGAAGGACACTATTTGGGTCATCATTGATAGGATGAGTAAATATGCTCATTTCCTACATCTTTCTCACCCCTTTACAGCAGCTACACTTGGTCAACAATTCATGGACCATGTTTATAAATTGCATGGTGCCCCAGCGGAAATTATAAGTGACAGAGATCCAATTTTTGTGAGCAATTTCTGAAGAGAATTTTTAAGACTAATAAGAGTTGACCAGAAATTATCTTCTGCTTACCACCCCCAAACAGATGGTCAATCAGGAGTTTTGAATAGGTGCCTAGAAACTTACTTGAGGTGTATGTGTTGGGAAACACCTAAAGATTGGAGTAAGTGGTTGTCTCAAGCTGAGTGGTGGTATAATACAACATTTCATATTGCCATGAAAGCCACCCCTTATGAACTACTATATGGGCAGAAATCTCCACTGTATGTTCCCTATTTACCAAAAACTTCTGTTATTGAGGCTATGGATAGAACTTTTACTACAAGAGAAGAAATGATGGCTGTTTTAAAACATCATCTGCATAGGGCAGCAAATCGAATGAAGCAGAAAGCTGATACTAGACGGACAGATAGGGAGTTTCAAGTTGGCCAATGGGTGTTTCTTAAGTTACAACCGTATAGGCAAATTACTGCTGCTACTCAAAGCTCAGAAGTTAGCTCCTAGATATTTCGGTCCCTATAAAGTGGTAGAACGGATTGGGTCAATGGCTTACCGATTGGACCTCCCAGAAGAATCCAAAATTCACCCTATTTTCCATATATCACTGTTGAAATTGTGTACGATCCAGCAGTTAAGCAACGCCACCCACCAATTGAATGGCCTACAGTTCCCACACGCTCTGAACTAGAAACAATCTTAAACAAAAGAATTGGTCGGCGCAAAGGAAGAATAATCACATAAGTCTTAGTTCGTTGGAGAGGCCTACCAGATGAAGAAGCTTCATGGGTTCCTCTCTATCAATTTCAGAAACAATTTCCTACTTTTGTTGTTCCTAATCCTTGAGGGCAAGGATCTTTTGGGGGAGGGAGTATTGTTATATAAAATGTCGAGGGATTATGGGATCGTTATTTCTGTTATTACCGTTGGGGGAGCTATAGTTATAAATAGGCTTTAAGGAGAATAAGTGGTATGGTATTTTGCCCTGTGCCAAAAGAAGCAATTCAGTTCTCCCTATTATCTCTCTGTTTCTCTCTCTCTCTCTGTTTCCCTATACTTTGTCTCTTCTTCTTACCCCTATCCTACATCATGCACCCCCCCCCCCCAAAGAAAAAAAAAGATATTGGTCAGACGGATGGAATACCATTAAACTCTTGTTTGCTTGATTTAAAGGATTATATTTTCCTTTTCTTTTGACTAACTTCTTGAATGACTTCTTTAATTAGGATGTTGATCCTTTTTGCAGGACGAAGAGGCACCTTCGCAAAATAGTAGGTACTTTTTTCTTCTGCAAGCATATTTACCACCCTTTGATTGCTAATGACAGTATCTCTGCTTTCATTCAGCTTTATAATTGTTACTTTGATGACAGGCTCACTTACAGTGACTTATGCCTTCAAATATCTGAATCTAAGTTTAGGCACTGCTTATTAAGAACACTGGCTGTTCTGTTTGAACTTATGCATTCATACCATGAAATTATGGAGTTTCAGCTGGATAGACAGGTAATTTTGATATCTCCTAATTAGATCATTTTATCCCCCTCGATTGTGCAACATTTCCTCTCTGCTTTGTAGAATTGATAATATTCATTTGGATTAGTTAGATCGATTTTGGCATCCAGTGAGCCTATGCTGATCTGTGGTGAAGATTTATTTAGGATAGGACAATGGGCAACAGATTAAGAGTGGCTCAAATTTGTGAAGCCCATAAGCAAGCTACTCAACATTGTAGATGTGACTCAAAATATCACACATAAAATAAAAATAAAATAAAAGACAAAAGATAAAAATATAGAGCTTCTATCATATGCCCATGTTGGCGAGCTTGTACATGAAATAAAATTGTTAAACTCCATCTTGCTTATGATTAGAGAATGAAATCTCCACTTTTCTTAGTTGTTCAGATTCAGAGACATCTGGCACCCAGCATGGAAATTGGAGAAAAGAATTAAAGTTTAGTAACATAGTAGTACGAAATGTCATAAACATTCAGTATTTTCAATATGCATCTAGTTGAGATTGGGAAGAAGCTAATCATATCTAATGCCTTCATGTTTACAGGATCTATAGTTCTTTGACCTATGCTATGCAATCTAATAAAATTGGTCAATTTTATTCCCAGGACTCAGCAGGCCAAACTTCAAATAAAGACAATGATGATGTTTACTGTAGTCCCGGTGGGGCTGGGGAAGTTGATGCAGATCTGAGAACCCACAGCAACTCTTTTTCTAGTTGTGGAGATGAAATTCATGGTTCATCTTCAAGGGAAGAATCTGAAACAGGCAGCTCACTGGTTGAAACTACCAACTCTACTTGCTTACCATGTATAGATTCTCAAGATCCAGTTAACGATGCCAGAAAGGAGGATAATGCAGCATCAAGCGTTGAGTCCCCTTGGTACCATCTGCGCAAAGAAGCTACAGCATTTGTTTCACAGACCCTTCAACGAGGGCGCAAGAATCTTTGGCATCTCACTACTAGCCGTGTTTCAGTGTTGCTTTCTTCTGATGCAGCTTGTACCACAAGCATTCACCAATTCTTGAAAAATTATGAAGATCTCAGTGTCTTCATTTTGGCTGGGGAAGCCTTTTGTGGAATTGAAGCAGTTGAGTTTAGGCAGAAGTTGAAGGTGGTTTGTGAAAACTATTTCATAGCTTTTCATCGACAAAATGTTCATGTAAGTGACCTTTAGGCTTCTCATTTATCATGATTGTTACATAATGTTGATTGTGAGTATATAATATTTAATGCTGTGCACGGCAAATGCAGTTATTTGTATGGTATGTTGAATACAGAATACAATGTGGTAAGTTGCTCCTATATCTTCATGGTGTCACTGATTTGGCGATGCCATTATGGAAATTTATAACATTATTGCAACTTATATATATATATATCTATATATATTACTTTTGTTCTTATTTCTGAGCTCATGTTGAAGTATACTGGCATATAATTGTTTGTAGATCAGAATTCTTCTAATGAATGTTCCTTGTAATAGAAAGTAAAATAATCAAGATTGCAGACATTTTTGGATTGTTTGGATCCAGAGTTGGTTATAGGGTTTTGTTCCATCATGTAAAATGTTAATGATGCCATTTATGACACTCTTGAATTAAAAAAAAAGGAGGGGGGGGGGGGGGACTAATGCTAAATGCAGAAAAGAAAAATATTCATCACTGGGCTTGTTACTTTACATTGATTAGTTGTACTACTTCTGGTGATCTTTCACATAGTTCGTATTTGTGGAGTGGTATGTTTTCTAATTTGTTTTGTGGTTGTTTATATGCCAATTTGTAATTAACATGCTTCTTAACATTATCCATAATCATATATAAAAGATTAAATTAGTCTGATTGCCTTCTCCTTTCAGGCACTTAAAATGGTTTTGGAGAAAGAGATTTGGTTAAAATTACCTCCAGATACAGTGCAAATGATAAGTTTTGCTGGACTAGTTGGTGATGGAGCACCTTTGATTTCTTTGGCTAACCGCAAATCAATTAATGCCAGTGAAATTCACTCTGATAAATCAGTGAACTTGGTTCACAGTCACACCAGTGCTAGGAAAAGTGGGTTCTCTTATTGGCTTAGAAGTGGAAACCCATTTTCGCAGAAATTATCAATCCCTAGAGAAGGCCATTGTTTACCCCAATCTAATGGATTGACTTATGGGGAACTTGATGGAAATTCGGACAACAGTTTTTATGGTGATAAAGTCTTGCCTGGAAAGAATGATTCCAATCAAATGAATGGTGCCAATTCTGTTTCAGAAGACGAAAATGAGGATCTTCTTGCAGACTTCATTGATGAAGACAGTCAACTTCCGAGTCGAAGTTCAAAACCCAATCATCCAAGAAAGAAGTCTTTAAATTGTAATGACGAAGAAAATACAGCACAAACTGGTTCTTCTCTAAGTCTTCTAAGGTGAATTACTATACATTTCACATTAGTGAAAACAATTATTATCTTATCATTTTGACAATGTTTTATATTGGATGTATTGATATACATATCTTAAACATGTTAGATCTATGGATAAGTATGCAAGGCTTATGCAGAAATTAGAAGTAGTAAATGTTGAATTCTTTAAGGTACGCTCTCTCTGCCCTTAAGTGGTTGTCTTCGTTACATTGCTTTATTCATTTAGCTTACAGATAACAGCTTGATGGTACTTTAATTTTTCCTCTAAATTCTTTTTCCTGATTCAATATATTGTTGCAGGGAATATGCCAATTATTTGAGATTTTTTTCTATTTTGTATATGAAACATTTGGCCAGCAAAACACTGGTTTCAGTGGAAAAGGCTCAACTGATTCTCTTAATTGTAAGTGGCAATGGCATTCTATATTGGCTACTCAAACATTGGTAGCTACATTCAATTTTGAGTTCATTGATATTAATATTAAGTGATCGTATCTAATCGTAACAAGTAGATCGGCTAAGAACAGCCTTATCCAAAATAACACAAGATTGTGACCAGTGGATAAAACCCTCGTCATCTTCACCTACTTCTTTGAGTCATTCAGAGGTGACACCTGCTAGCCCTCCCAGCACAAATTTGGGCAACACCGCAGTGACATCTTTGGGTCTAAAGGTATGCATGTGAAGTTGTTTCTTGAAAAATGTTCTCATTTGAATAGAATTGTCATATTCTTTGATTGGATATCACCTGCATGAATCTGATAATTAAATCATTTTCATGATGATTTAAAAAATTCCATCTGGAAGCTAAATGAAATTATTAAATTTTGGGTCCAGAAAGAATACTACTTTCACGATTCAACTTTGGTGCTGCTCTGTGACATGGCTTATATCTGACTTATCATTGCAACTTGCATCTTATCCTCCTCTTTCCCAACTTTGTTGGGTATTTTAAATTTACTTGTTCTATACATCATATGTCAGAAAAAAAAAATGATGCAAGTCACAATATATTTGGTATCTGGGAAGATCTTTATTCTATCTCATGTTGCTGCATATTATTTGAGTCTGTGGTGGCTTGTAAACTCTGGCTTTTTCTTGGTTTGTGTAGTTTTGGTTCTGAATCAAGGATTAAACTGTGTAGTAAATGCTTGTCTGTATATAATTGAACATTATGCTGCAGGAAAGATGCGTGGCTGTTGACACTATATCACTGGTTGCTCGAATATTGAATAGATCCAAAGCTCATCTCCAATCAATGCTTTTGCAAAGTAATGCAACTGTACTTGAGGATTTCTATGTGCATCTGGTATGTGGAATATTTAATATTTTAGCTGCAGTAGTTAGGCTCCTGTGAAAAGTGATAGTGATTGATCTTTAAGTTGGCATATTTGGCTATTCAATCAAATTTTAATTGTACCATGACATCATGGCATGGGAGTCTAATCACAAGGATTTGAATATTATGGATTAGGTAAAGTGGAAATCCTTAAAAAGAAAATGGAAATTCTGCTTTTATATATATATATATATATTTTTTTTATAAAAAAGAATTTCTGCTAATAATGATATCTACTGTGTTTTTAAGTTCAAAGTACTGTCTAGCTCTTGTTCATGCATTTGGGCATGCATTTAATGGTGGTAGCTGATAGTTTACAATTTTTTTAATATTATTTATCATGGCTTAGGAGAGAGAGCAGGGGTTATTCAAACCCTCCTTTTGTCTAAGCCTTATCTGGCATATTTGTACCTATGTAATACAATATGCCAACTTCCAGTGGAAGATCGTATTTGGATTGTCTTGTTAAAGATAAAGTTTTTGATGGTTTGACTGTTAGGATATTTCATTTCATCGGCTTGATTTTATCTAATTAATTTAATTGTTTTAACATCATTTTAACATGGAAAAGCTTTAGCATGGAGGACAATTCATTGATTTATGGATTTCTTTAGGTGGAGGCTGTACCAGATCTTACAGAGCATATTCATAGGACAACAGCAAGACTACTACTGCACATTAATGGGTAAGACAAAAGTATACCTAGCTAGATGTCTATAAGTTTACTTTGGAAATAATCCTAGTAAATATAATTTTTATATTATCTAATATGCACTATAACATCTGGTGTTGATAGTCATTGTTCATGGTCAATGTTTTGTTGCGAAGTTTTGGGTTGTGGATAGCTAGAATGGAGTTTCCCCATTGAGCTGTTTAGAGCTTGGATAAATTTTCTGAGTGCATGAGCAGGAGGATACTGCACGGGTTGTAACCCAGAAATAATATATTATAATCAAAGCTTTCCATTAATGTCACTGCTTTAGAACTTTTAGTTAAAGATGTGAATATATATATGTGTGTGTGTGTGTGTGTGTGTGTGATGAAAATGGAACAATTATACACCAACACACACATGATAACATGTGAATCAGCAGCAATTTAAGTAAATAATATTTGAACTTGGAGGTGAAAATGATATAATATTGAATAACTTTGTGTTAAAGATTTGGGAGCTGGTTGGGCTCAATTTATGAATTTTTTTATCCATATCATTTTTCTGAACTTGCACAATTAGATATTGTACCTTATTGGGTTCAATGTCTTCCTGTTAAGCCATATGCAAAGCATTGATTAATTAGTTTCACAGCAAAAATGCTGGCCATAGATTGTTTTGTTTGGAAAACCCTTGAAGTGTAATTTGGAAGGGTGAACTCTAGGAATGTGGACGATCTGCAAAACTTACCATCAATATAACATCTAACCATAAATCCCACTAGTTAGAGTGCTTAAATTGTGTTATCAAAAACACCAAAAAGATTGTATCTGGCATCAAATGATAAAATTAGTTATCTTTTATGTCTGTGTTTTTTAATGTGCTACCTGGTCTGACTATTGTTGTTTATGGGTTTTAAAGTGTAGAAAAAGATATTTCAGAATAACTCTGAAAGTTTTCAACTTTATTGCATTTTATGGCTGTGGCAATTATCTTTGTCAGGGACAATTTTAAAAATAATTTCTGGGCCTTAAACTAGCAGCGTAAGCTTTTGGGAGGAATTGGTCTTTAAGATAGTATAAAAACCTTAATAAGAGTTCAATTGTCCTCATTCACCTAATTAGATTAAATTACAGCAGAGAGTACAACGAACTTGTGTTTTGTCCATGTTTTAAGTGCAAAGGGCTTTTCCTTTGTGGGGAGTGTTGTTGGTTTGTTGGTGGGGGGGGGGGGGGGGGGGAGGAAAAATGGAAAAGGGCCAAAGGGCTTTTGCATGGCAGGCATCTTAGGGATAATAATAAAAACCATTCCTGGGCATTCTTCTGTCAGTTTAAGCTTTTGGGATGAGATGGTCTTTGATAATCTTAAAGTAGAACTTTTGCCTTTCTACCAGTTATAAATTTTTAATGTAATAGCTAACCTTTTTCAGGTATGTTGAACGCATTGCCAATTCTAGATGGGAAGTAAAAGAGCTTGGGCTAGAGCATAATGGGTTTGTATTTTTGGATCATCTTTATGTTTGAATGTCATGTTATTTGATTTCTTTTTATTTGTATAACCTATCTATTATTTTATGTGTGGATAACTGACTAGTTATATGTCAAAGAGGAACAACTTATTGCAAGTTCTTAGAATATTTTGTGTACTAAGGGGTTCTTGAGTTATTTACATTCTTTTATAATGAGAACTTGGTTTTTTTCATATGTGAATTGACAATTGATTTCAATCTGTTATTTCTGAAATCTTTTTACTTGGGCCTCTGCCTTATCTTTTCAAGGGAGAAGAATTTGCTATTTAGATCTTTTTGTGATTGTTCTTAGTTTCCTGCTTTGCTCCATAGAACATTTTTGCTCCTTTTGTTTTCTTGCCTTTGGAGTGCTCCTTTTCATCTGGTCTGGGGTTCACTCTTTTCCGTTTCAGTTCTTTCTAATAAAGTCTTAATTATTCATCAGACCAAAAATTAAAAATAAAGAAGTCTTGAACTGGTTGGAGAGCATGGGTTAAGTTTTTACTCTAAAACTGAAAGAAGTGAGACTGGGAGGTCTTGAAACAAGGGATATCAAATCTGGAGACTAGCTAGTAAATTTATTTATTATGTTTTTTCAATAATAGAAGAAATTTATTATAAAAGAGAGAGAAGGAATACAAAGGAGGATAAGATAGCCTCCTTAACCAATAAGTCAACAGTACAAAAGATCTCTCCAGTGCTGTGGCTTTTAAAAATCATGAGAATAATCATGAGTTGAGCGTCAGAGGGATGCTAAAGAGACTGTTGTCTCAAAGCAAGTCTAAGGATTAGGGATGTTTGTCAGTTTGGTTTGGACACAGTCCAACCAAACTAAGCGTGTTGACAAAAAAATTTACCGATTAATCCAATCAAAGTGACTGCAACCAATGTAACTTTGGTATAAATCAGTTTTTACTACCACATGAATTTGATACCAACATTGCTTGTATTGTTGTTAGTATTGATCAACACTAAGCTGTAGATTTTTTCTCCGGAAGTTATTATTTTTTCCTTTAAAGTATGCTACGTTCTTTCTTGTTCTGACTTAAATTGCTGTGCGTGTAGGTATGTTGATTTGTTGCTTGGAGAATTTAAGCACTATAAAACACGTCTTGCTCATGGGGGAATTCGTCAAGAGGTATTGCTTGTACTTACATACTCATTATGTGCGTACATCCTATCTTGTTACATGTAGGGTAATGCTACTTACACAGCTTTAATGTCACAACTGTATACAGCTGCAAACATGGTTGTATATGAATTTTAAGTGCTACTTAAACCTTTTCTACTAAACTCATATGCAGCCACATTTGCCATTGTGGCCAGTTGTAGCTCCAATAATAGTGTTAGTAACATAATTCTTACATGTAGCACGTACTCATGTTCAAAAGTTGCTTCTAAATCTTTCGAAAAGCAAAGTAACTGAATGTCTAAACGTGAGCATTAAATTTGCGGGTGCTTCTGTTTGTGTAGATTCAAGACCTACTATTAGACTATGGGCTTGAAATTGTGGCGGAGACTCTTGTTGAAGGACTTTCACGGGTAAAGAGATGTAGTGACGAAGGACGAGCTCTAATGTCATTGGATCTGCAGGTTATTTCTGAACTATGGCTATATTTTGTTAGTGCTTTTAACAGGTTGGATTTGGTTTCCATATGGTAGGTTTGATAATCATGGCACAACATGAATTTAATCTTAATCTGTCAGAGTTTATATGATCAATCCTTATTGAAAGAGTTATTGGTGTTTGAATTACTTTTCAAATCCAAAATTCCAAACCTCTTTTTTCTTTATGTTTGACCCGAACCCAACAATTTGTAGACACACCACATTTTTTGAAGTTAAACTTCCAAAACCATATTCTATCTTAGGATCTGACTGGTAATCAAATCTTTAGGTCATTGAATTTCTTTTGGGAGTAAATATGAATTTTCATTAACATAGTCCAAAAATTATTTTGTAGTTACCTTTTCTTATTTCTTTTGTAAGTTGATATATGCTGTGTTAGGATTGCTATCTTTCCTCCTTTCAGGTTTTGATCAATGGGCTGCAGCATTTTGTGTCAATGAATGTGAAGCCCAAGCTACAAATGGTTGAAGCCTTCATTAAGGTATGGATAAGCATCGTAGCACATTATCCAATATTTTGTTATCCAATACACATTTTCCTATATTTTATGTTGATGCCTGACTTGTTTTATGAATTTGTACCTCGCGAGTTTGACATTTATGTTGAATGCAAACAAAGATGTATTTCTTATGGACACATCTTTGCCTTTCACTCTTAAACCAGGCTTACTACCTTCCAGAGACAGAATTTGTGCACTGGGCACGCGCACACCCAGTAAGAACATTCCATGTCTATTGCATCATTACAGTTTCTGATTGCTTAAGTTTTAATGAAGCATCTCTTCTTTGCAGGAATACACTAAAAGTCAGATTATTGGGTTGATAAACCTTGTTGCTTCGATGAAAGGTTGGAAGAGAAAAACCAGGTTGGAAGTATTGGAAAAGATTGAATGAGCTGCTTTTTTTTTTTTTTGATACGAGGTCAAGCTTATATAAGAACATTTTGCTCCATTTCCCTTTTCCTTTTCATTTTCGCAGCTGTTTGTGAAAGTAGTGTATATTGGATGTTATTTAATCTCGAGGTTTTGGAGTATTTTCCAAGTCGTGTATCTTCTGGCGTCCTGTAATATATAATAATCCTGTCAAAAATAAGCTGTAATTGTAGTCTTGGATCTCATGATATAATGAGTTTAAATCACTATAGTGAAATTCTTATCCCATAATTATACAAAGATGCATGATGCCTTTGTTACACTCATCTAACTTTATGTATGTAATTCCAAAAAAGTCCATTAGATTCAAAGTCCGAAATTTTTTTATGGTTAAGTCTTTTTAAGAGTATATTAAGGTGTTATTTCTCAACAATTTCCAATCACGAGGAAAATAAATAATCAAATCTCAAAATGGACGAAAGCGTGGAAGAACCTGAAAAGTGTATATACTTATGCTAAAAATTAATGAGATTGTAGCATTCGTGTAGCTCTCTTTCCCGTGAGTTTATCGATGTTCTCTGCATGATTCTGTTTTTCATTCTTCTTAGATGGTCCAAGTCAAGAATTCATGATTCTGTTTTTCATTCTTCTTAGATGGTCCAAATCAAGAATTCTTTCTAGATCATTTTTGTTAATATAAAAAAAGGCCTAGATAGCACCCTCTTTTTTATTTCTGTCTATTTGACTTGTGAATTCGTTTGTTGAGTATTTGATTAATACCCATTTGCACATGAGCCAAAATATGAAGGTTCTTATGATTTATGCTCGTTTCTTTATGCCGTCACAAACTCATGGTTTGGGTCGACCTACGAATTTACTTGACCCGGATAAGTAATCTTAGATTTATACTTAGCTTTTCGGTCAATATAATCTCGACAATCAAAAACCCAATCCATCGTCAATCTATTAGCTTTTAGGTCAATAAAATCTCGATAATCAAAAGCCCAATCCATCATCAATCTATTCAGGCGAGCAAATTCAACTTTTGTTACTTATCGAGGACCAGCACGGTGGAATTTTCTTCAAGAAAAAACGTATAAAATTATGTCAAAAAGATAACATTAAACAATAAATAGCATTTCTGTAGGTTGTAGCTCTCTTTTCCATGACTTCTATGCTGTTGTATCGTACTGTTCTAGTTTGCTTGTGGGCTCATTTCTGTTGAATAGCTCTGATGAAAAATTTCGTTTCTTGTACGCTTATTGTGTCTTGTTTTTTCCTGTCTTGGAATTGGAAGTTAAGAAGCAGCTGGTGACTGTGTAATTTCACCCACCATGTTTAATGCTAGGCAAGGCTGATCAGTGGGTACCTGCACCAAATAAATTATGAGATGACACAAACAAGAGGTCTCTTGTGTTCTGATTACACATCCTTGACACTTATAACTTGGACTCTCTCTAACCCGCCCTTCCGCTTCATGTGACCTCATAGTATTCTCTTTATAAATGGCTATCCTCCAACCCCATCTTAAATAAACTTTGACCCTTTCTTCATTGATAATTTTAGATAAACTCGGTTGATATACACTAAATGAGATGAATATCTAATAATACTCACATATAATATGTTTCTGTCTTCATTTATAAATGACTCGGTGTACATATGCCCCATCTACTTACGTTTTTTGTTTTTGTTTTTTCATTATTTTATCCCAATCGCCGACTTTGCTCCACAGCAACACCTTTTTTTTTTTGGGTTTACTTGCTGTGTGATTTTGGGAATAGGGAGCAGAAGAAAAGGTAAAGAATAGATATCAAATTCAAAACATCAAACTTAATATAAATTTAAATAGTTAATAGGGCACAGCAAAAATGTTGTAAAACAAAAAAGAATTTTGATTTTCACTTATTTTGATAAGATTTTTTGTGTGAAAATATATAGAGAAATGAAGCAGTAATTTTTTGCAATGTAGGGTTTAACCTTTGATAGTGGGATACTAGTTTCGCGAGGAAGGTGTATGAGCAAGGGGACTCTAGGAAAAGTACATTTCACTATTTACGACATTGCTGCGTTTAAAATTACAGAACCTGGATTCTTAGAAAATGTTATACGTGATATAAGATGATCTACAATCTACATTAAGCATAATGAAAGCTTATTTATTTCTTCAAGTTCAATACCACCCCTTTTATAGTTTTTGCCTGAGTTGTAAAATTGTCAAGTAATATAATTAATGACTTTTAATTAGAAATACTATGCAGTTGTAAAAAGAAAAAAAAATCCTAGTAAATTTCGTTTTATCATGTTAAATTGACGGAAAAATTGACACAACCACATGCGTCAATGACACTGACTAGTGAAATTTTTTTAAAAAAATTATAACTAATAACTCATATCTTAAAAAATTTATAATGAAAAATTTTAAAAATTATAATTACCATTAAATTTTAAGAGATTTATTATTAACTTTAAGAGATTTATTATTAGGTGTAAAAAAGTTTAATATTTTTCTACATCCAATGATAAATGTCTTAAATTCAATAGTAATTCTCTTAAACTTTATGGTAATTATAGTCTTCCAAGGTAATTTTGATTTTTAATATTTTTTATTACAAATTTTTTAAAATATGGGCCCTTAAATGTAATTTTTTCAAATTTTTATGTCTATTTTCCTTTTAATTATAGTATAGATGGTGAGAAGCACACGACAAGTCACTCCGTTATCGGTATTAATGAATAATGGTATCGAAAACGAAGATGATTGTGACTTACAAAATGGCCAGCTCCAAGAATCCAATAGAAGTGTAGGTTTTTGTGTGACTTTACAAAGCCTTTGGTCCTGCGGTCATTTTCGCAGTAGAGAGGTGTCCTGTCCTTCTCCAAGAAACTTTGAAGCCCTTCCCACCTACACTCAGTTTAATAAAAACAAAAAAACAAAAATGCACATTCACGTTTGCTTTTACCAATCTTGAAGGGAAGAATTAGGAGGAGAGAGAGAGAGAGAGAGAGAGAGAGGCAAAAAGAGTTACTTGAGTTTCTTAAGCCAAGCTTCAGTTCCCTTGGTTGCACAAATCAGATCAACCTATATCAGATAATCAGAAGGATTATATATATAATTAAACAGAAAAATTAAAGAAGTCTTTGGTATGCGAAAATTTCCAATTTTCAAACATTTAAAAATTTATGTGTAGTATATATCTTACATAACATAAAAATTTTCAAAAATAAACTCAATTATCATCATCTCTAAACAAGATGTCAAATAATTATGGCGGACAAGGCATATTATATGTAAAGCCAGAGTCTCTTGCAATCAATTTTTATGGTGAAATGAGTGGAAAGGAAATCTTACTTGCCCATTGTACACAGTCACATTGACTCCCTTAGCTAGCAACTCATCAACCTGAAAGAGTTAGATTTAAAAAAATAAAATCAGATAAATATACAAATAAGAAAGTTTTATGAATGCCAAGGAGGAAAATGTTTTATGTTTACTAGTATCAATAACCATTTTCAGTATTACATGAACCTAAATTAACTAGTTAATATAATATACACGTGCATTTCTGATATAGGGTTAGAAGTTAAAACCAAAACGTTCCAAGTTTTACGCTTATCTTCTTACCTCATTAATTCTTGGTTTCATAAAATCACCTTGAAGATATGTGAAAACCTCACTGGACTGTCCGCCCCATCTGTCATCACAGTAACCATGTGAACGTGTTCGAGTCAATTGTTGAAAGTGGAATTATGGGTCCGGTTCGCTTTTCTAGGGAAATATACACTTACGTAACATTTTCAGGGATGATCTTTAACTTTTTCTTTATGACGCCGTTTAACAAGCTTCCAAGACCACTACCAGCAGAAGATGACCTCATTGAAGTTAGATAATTGGAGTATCGTTTCAGTGCTATTTCTCTGTATAACCCCAGCTCCTCCATTGCTGACAAAGTTGGAGAATTACTTTGATAATCCAGCAGAAAATTGTAGAAGTCCTGGAAAATACCCAAAAGATTAAGACTTTTCAGGAGCTGGTAGTATACAGAAACTAAGCACATTTTGGAATAGAAGAGAACCCATGAAAAATCATACTACTTACCACATTGTTGCTGCTAGCGCTAATGACAGACTCAAGTTCACTCCATGAGCTGGTTGCTTCAACAAATTGGCCATTCTCAATTTGCTGCTTGATCTTCTGAGCTAAACTGTTCTCCAAAATGCCTATGTTAGATTTCCCCACCAAAAAAAAAAAACAGGTTTTTGGGTTTCTACTCCCTAAGATAGAAAATGGAACAGATGTACCTGTTTGACTTTTGCAGCCCGTTGTCATCAAGTCTTGAGATGTCTTTAAGAAGAGGGCCCCATGAGAACTGTAGTTGTCGGATTTAATAGTTAAAAAGAAAAATAAAAAATAAAAATAAAAAATTTAAAATAAAACTGTTGTGGAGAGTTCGACCACCTAAAATGTATGCATATTGTTAACAAATTATTTTACGTAAATCTTCAAAAAGATCTAACAAGGAGAGTTCAAGCTCTATATATCAATACCATAAAAAGAACTGGCGGGCAAACCAATTCTTGTACTTACCACAAAATCTTCTGGGGAGATCCAACTGTCCCCTAATGCCACACCTGCATAAGGCACACATATAGGCTCTTCCTTCTTAGGAATACAATCCATCAAATTCTAATAATCATAATAACAGATTAATCTCATTCTTAAATTCAGAACCACTTTGAAGAAGGGATTACCTCCAAGTTTGAGCTTCAATTTTCCAGCTTCAATAGCTTTAAGAGCAGATAAGCCAAGAGTGACAGCATATTTGCCACCGTATGACTCTGCTACAAGGAACAGAGGACTCTTTTGAAGGCTCTCATTTCGATTGAATATCTCAATCAACAATGTCGTCAAGTCAGTGGCTGCCTCCTCATCTGTTTTCACCAAGAGGTCCGTATCTTCCACAAAGCTGAACCCTGTTCCAACTGGGTTGTCCTGCATTATAATAGAACCAAAAAGTATTGACCCACATGAACCAAACGATAAATAAACCAAATGCTTCTGTGAAAAACAGAGTTTTAACGCTTACCACAAATAAGAGATCTGCTTTTCGAAGCCATGTGGAGTTTCTTGGCTTCAAATCGGTATCTAAAGGCCCAACCTCTTCAAAATTCCCAATCCCAACTCCTGAAGCACCCTGTTCATGGTTCCCAAAAATATAGGAATTTTTTTCTGTTATTATCATCAATGCGGTAATTTTAAGGGTATATCCTCCTGTATTAGTCTTATATTAGTCTTGTGTATTTAAAATTTTATTCTTAAAGTCTACTCGGAGAAATGGAATCTAGATAATTAATTATGCAGATAATTAATTATGCAGGGATGCTATCACTTCTTATCAATTGAGGTAACCACTTCTGCTGGACAAATTTAGGAAATTGAAAAGTCGGGTTATTTCAAAATTGAAAATTTACGGAGGAGAACAGTCTTGTTCAGTTTTTAGTTGAATCCATCGATACTTACAGGTCCTCCCTGCAACCAAAGAATGATTGGCCAGGGCTTGGAGGGATCTTCCACTCTGCAGGGACTTCTGTAAAGCCACCAGAACATGTGGGCTTCTGTAATAACATATATTGGAGTCAAAAGTGATAATATTTTTACACAAAAAGAAGATGCAAAATTACTAAAGTAAATTATGAATATAATGCATTTTGGCTTACTGGGTCTGACTTCAACATATCCCCATTCCTCTGATCCATCACGATTTCCAAAAGCTGTGACAGTTCCTCCATGAAGAAGGAGACCAAGGAACAGAAGAGGGACGACAAGGACACACAGGTTTTCCATTTGATGAATAGGAAATAAGAACAGAGGAATCAGTGAATCGGCAGGAAATGAGGTTGCAAGTTATATATAGGAGGGGTTGATTCAAATGTGAAGCATGTTTTGTCAGTGTCTGTAACAGATTCCTCAAAAAAATATGGAAGCCTAGGATATGCATTGTGAAAAAGTAAAAATAAAAGGTAAAATAGGTGGCAAAATAACGTGTCCTTCTTTAAGAGTTGAGAGTATTTTCAGACGCAAGGTTCTCGTTCTGATGTAAAATGACAAAATTGATTAAATCGCATGCTTCTTTTCCTTCTATAGTTATATCTATATATATTCCTTTTGCACAAACCCACGAAGGAGGAAAAATAAAAACCTTCCTCAAGAAATGAAGTTATATTACAGGGAAAATATTTACACATGGTATTATTATCATTATTTAGGTAATATGTTATTATTAAATATAAAGAGGGTGTATCTGGTTCTGCATTTGGATCAAAAGAAGGAACCTAACATGAAGAAGAAGGTTACTGAAAGTAGATAGGGCTTGGAATGGTTAGGTGCAGAGTGGGAATGGGGACATAGCGTACAGGGAATTCCATTGAAAAAATTGACTTCTTCCTCTAAAGTCATTATGCGAAATAGCGTATACTCTGTGCACTATTATACTCCCATCTTTGTTTCGTGGGGTCAAGAAATACATGAGTATAAAATAAAATGTGATGACTATAGAGTGAGAAAAGAGATAGGGTGAGAATCGTACATCAACACCTCTAACATTTATATTCAAGACAGGTAGTAATTGAGCCAAAGTTATTGTACAATTTTGAAAGTGCATTAATTGATTATTTACTAAAGTAAAATATAAACCATGGACTCCAAAAATAATAGTATACTGAATGAGGATTAGTTTAAACCAAAACGACAGAAGTGCTTAGGTGCCATAGGTTGCTTTGTTGTGTTTCTAGGAGGGTGTGATCAGATTCTGACGTGAGCATTGGATATGCAAATGTATATATTTGAATGGCCAATCCATAGCCCTTGAATTTCAATTGGCATACGTATATCCCAATAAAAGAGGGAAGTTGAGATATTAAAGTCATTAGTTATTTCTAGCTCATATAATGACGGCCTTTTCAATTCATTTTATACAGTAAATTGGCAATCCTTGAGATTATTTCATTTTCAAGAGGAGAATTTGGGACACTCTGGACCAGGGAAAAAGTAACCAGAATCATCACATATTTAGCTGGGGGAAAAAATGAGGATAATCATTAGTCATAAATGGTAGCAACTGCATAATTGTTTAAGTTGCTTACTTTAGCGGTTGGTGTTAATAACCATTAATTAACCAACCTGGCAAAGTTCCTTAGAGTAAAACCAAGGTTAAGGTCCAAAATTTTCTTAGGAAAATGGCATCCAGAGAATGGATAATTCTTGTTGTGCAGCTGACGTTAACAGAGACAAAACGGTAGAGAAAGTTTCAATTTGGTAAAAGAAGAATATTAGGGAGTCTTGTGGTTTTAAAAAGATTTTTTAATTTAAGATATATATATATATATATATGTATATATAATTTTACCTGCCGGCAATTGACGAAGAAATCAACAATCTCTAACAACCTACTCATAGAAATAAGACGGAAAGAGAAACAGAAAGATTAGAAGGTTGTTCGACTCTTGTTATTTTAGACTTCAACTACTCTATTATTGGGATATCACCATGTAGAAGTGATGCTTATATGAATTGGTATCCGGAAAGGGATTCAAGATTTTTTTTTTATTTTATCTTGAAATTATTATCTTATAGTTTTATTTTTTTATTTTTTAAAACAAAAAATGAAAAATTATTTTTAAATTTTATTCACTTTTTTATTTTTATTTTTGTATTTACTTTTTTTGTATATCAGTCGATTTTAAATATCACAAAAAAAATCTAAGGTCAAAATTAAGGGTTAATTTTTTAATATTTTCTGTCATATCTTGAAAATTTTAACATTTTGGCGTAGCACTGAAACAGAGGAAAACAGAGGAGACAGAAGAAGTGGATTAGCAGACAACAACTTTGAGACAAAGAAAGACTTTTAATCACTGTATGAAGTGACAATTTTTTTCAGGTTAATTTAACAAATAAATTTTTTAAATTAAAATTTAAACTTGATGATAATGTATTTAATCATCAATTACCTAGTAACCTCTAATGTCTTGGGATTTATATGAAGTGACGAGTTTCAACCACGGTGGGTGATGCTAAACCCCATCAGAAGGACAGAGTAAGCATTCATAATTAGCTTTTTCCAATCATAAGTAGGTTGTGGTTGAAAGTAGAACAGGGATCGGGTGGGCGTGTCACTTTAGTTATGGTTGGTTGGCAACCAAGTAGTAATAATTTTTTTATATAATTTATGTAATATTTATTATATTTTTATAATAATTATTTTATTAATTAAATTATTATTTTTTAAAAAATAAAAAAATAAAAATTATTTTTATTTTATTTATTCACTTTTTATATTTTATATTTTATATCATTTAATTAAATATATTTATTTTTGAGCAAAATTTATAATATTTTAAAAATTAGACTAGCTATTAAATTAAGATAAAAATATAATTTATTATTTAATGGTATGATTATAATTGAATTGAGATTGAATTATTTTTTTAAATACATAAAAAAATATAAATATATATAAATATTTAACAATATAAATATATTATAAAATAATATATATATATATATATGAATATTTAAAAATATAAAAAGTAATTAAAATGTCTTACATATGAAATAAATTAACTAGAGTTTACAAAATATCGTAAATTTTTAATATAGGATGCCAAAAATCTGTTTTTAAAAAAGTTAAAAATTAATTTTTAACTAATTTGATGTCAAAGCAGTTGATTTTTATTGATTTTTGATTGGTTTTTAGGGTCAATTTTAAAGGTTAAATGAATTGATTATATAACTAATTCACTAATTTTTTAATTTAATATGATTTTCATAACCATGATTGGATAAATTTTTTTTGAACTTTTTTATTATTCAACATATATTAAGATTGTCACCCTAATTTTTTTTAATTAAGCATGTGAGAATATAAAAGGGTATTTAATAATAATTTAACCTTTTAAAAAACGAATAAAACTTCAGTATAAAATTCCAAGAATTTACCAGTAAATGTTTTCATAAAAAGTTACAAGTACATTTTTTAATTAAACAATATATCATCGTATTTTTTAAAAGATATATTCCTTTGAATATCATATTTTTATTAAAAATCTAATAACAATCACCTAAAAATATTCTAGAATATAGCTTTTCTATCAAATGATCATTGTTTTTGGCCCAAATGGTGACACACTTATGAAGAGTATTGAGCTTTGAACAGCTGCTGCTTTTGATTGCCAAGGCATGTGGTCAACAAAAATTTCCATGATTACAAACAAAAAGAAGAAGAAAAATCACCTGTCGTTTTATCATTTTCTATGCTAATATATGAGTAGTTGACGTAGCCCCTTTGGGAGGAACACTTAAAACAAAAATAGATTAATAAATATGCATATTAAAAAATAACGTGAAGAAGGCCTTCAGTATTATATTCCAAATTTGACCATATTGGTGATTGAATATTGAACATGACAACCGCATGTGATCCCACAATAACTTTTGCCCCGGCTTATATAAAAATTCTTTTAGTTTTAGGTTTAAATGTTTAAGTGAAACTAATAACTCGACTCACGGTGATAAGCTCCGAACCCAAGTGGTGGAACTATTTTCATGCAATATTGGGATCATGAATACATTTTTTTCTAAGTGTTAAATCTGAAGAGCAAATGAATACATGATATAATCCTGAGATATTGAGATGCGTTTTGTTCGAGTATATGAGTAAGGGACACAAATTTGGGAACCACGCCGGGCGTATAAAACTATGTTTTTGGTAAAATAATAAAGAAGCATGTATTTGTCGTCAATTTGGTGTTCGTTCATCACGAGACTCTTTAGACCTACTTGAGTTGTTTGTCGCTAGTAAGTATCACCAAAAGTCATGGTTAATGAATACTTTGTAGACATACTCATCTCAAGCCTTATAATCTTGTTGGGTCATTCTATTAATTTTCGCATGCATGTTTCTAAATACAACTTCTTCACAATCAAAAAGCATTGAGCTTTGGAGGAGCCTTTTGTTTATTGGGTATGGTTGGCTGCAGATCATGATCTCAAGGGTTATGAAGGAGGCCAGTCCACACAATACCTGTCCAAGAGACATCACAATTTATGACCGAAAAAACAAACCGATAGAACTTGGACCTTAATAGTTTTATTTTTTTGTGGACATTGGACATTTGGACCTGTATAGTTCATAAATGACAACAAATTGGATCCTGACCCTCTTTATCAACAGTATTAGGCAATTGGCCATTGAAGGATTCCCTGCTTTACCCGTTGACTTAGAACAAATAATGTATCAACAACGAATCAATAAATATTTACAAAATTGGATGTTACTAAGTTGTGAGATTTATTGACATATTACTTTGGTGATTTTTCATTATCTTATTATATAATAATATAATACTTTACCTGTATCTAAGTATTTCTCTTGATTCATAAAGAGAGAGATCACCTTATTGTATTTAGGGATGATCATAAATAGATATTATAGTCCCTATTTTAGATGCGTCAAAATGTGTTTTCATTGTTCCTAGACTAATAGTGGATAATAAATTCAAGTCTCATCCTCGAACCTCAACTTATTTACGATAATATATATACATATATGTATATGAAACTTATATATAATAATAATAGAATAAAATAAAATATCTGAATCAACTATTAATAGATTTTTTTTTGGGCCAACCAACTATTAATATAATTTAAAATATACCTTATTTCTTTCAAACTTAAACTTTTTATATAGCAATGATGATTACAGGCAGTGAGCCTTGGTTGGGTTTGGTGGAGCCTAACCTTATAATGCACGTGGGCTATCTAAAATTTTAGAGATGAGGATGAGGATATTTCACTCTTTTTACCTCGATGCTTATTTTGCTTTACCCACAACCCAAACCAAATGAAACCTATTCGCCCACTGAGAAGAAATGTTGCAAAATAAGAAGTAAAACAAAAGTGTAACCTCCCAAACACCCTATCTCTCCCCATATCCAACAATCCAAAACCCACCTAACCTACCATACTCTCATCACAACCGTCCCTCCCTCTCACTCTGTTTTCCACTTTACTTAATCCACCGTTTTGTTGACAATTCTTATGTTACTCTTTCAGGTTGGTTAATTGCACCCTCTCTCTCTCTCTCTCTCTCTCCCTCGTGTATGTCCTGTCCCTCTCTGTGTGTCTATGCCTGTGTCTGGATATCATTACGAACAGTTACAATCGACCTCTGCAATGGCGATGCACAGACATACCAACAACGCAAACCTTAATTCTTGATGCCCGTTGTTCTTTCTTTTAATTAATTTCTTGTAGGTTTGATTTTCTCCCAGGAAGCAATGTTGGTACCACCATGGCTGGAACCATTATTATCGACCACATTTTTCTCGATATGCCAAGCCCATATCAGTTTACCCAGAAACGAATGCAACATGTTCTGCATCGATTGCAACCACCGAGCGTTTTGCTTTTACTGCAAATCAATTTGGCATCAACACCATCAAGTAATTCAAGTGGGTAATTAAATAATCATTTTTGTTCTTCAAATTTTTTTTTTCTTTTTCGAGTAATTCAAGTGGGGTGTGGGGAATGCAGATAAGGAGGTCTTCGTATCATGATGTTGTCAGACTGTCAGAGATTGAGAAGGTTTTGGACGTTAGTGGGGTTCAGACATATGTGATTAACAGTGCGAGAGTCATTTTTCTGAATGAGAGACCTCAACCTAAGACCAACACTACCAATTCTTGTGGTAAAAGCAACTCACATTTCTGTGGAATATGCAGAAGAAGTCTTTTGGACCCTTTTTGCTTCTGTTCTTTGGGATGTAAGGTTGGTCTTTCATTTCTCTTTCGCCTCTCATTCTTCCAATCTTCCTACCTTTTTTTTTTTGGGTTCTCTTTCGTTTTTTAGAAGTTGAACATAGAACATGAATAGCTTTCTTAATAACAGTCGTTATTACCAATGCCGTTATGATTTCCAAGATTAATTAATAATCCCCAATTGTACGTTAAAAAAATGTTTGTTATTATAGAATTATGATGTGAAAAGGTTTGAACAAAAATTTATGTAAAGCTCTTCAAATGTCTAATATATATATATGATGTTTTTCAATCAAAAGTATATAATTTAAAAAAAAATAGTCAAGTGTTCAGCCATGAAAAATATATATCTGTGTCATATTTTTAATTATAGAATCTTATATCAAATATTTTAAAAAATTATACTTAAATTTTGTCCCCAAAAAAAAGTATGAGATCAAAAATATGTAATGTTGAATTAAAAATCTTCATAAATTATGTTTTGATTAGATAATCCAAAAACATACATACACCTCAAGAATATTTAACTAATTAAGTCTTATTTTAATAATAATAATAATAATAATAATAATGTATTTATAACAGCTTGTTGGCATAAAGAAGAATAATGAGAGAGAGAGCTTGGCTTTAAGTGCAGAGAAAGACGAAGAAATGGGGACAAGGAGGGGAATGGCAAGAAGATTGCGATCAAGAGAAGAGAAGGAAGAGTGGCATGAAGGAATTCACAAACAAGAATACCAAGGTATGCATCATGCTCCTTCTCCTAGGCTTACTCTACAGCAAGCTTACTCAAATTCAAAGAGAAGAAAGGGAATACCTCATAGGGCACCTTTAGGGCCATAAAGAGAATTTTTTTCACATTAGTTTCATTATCTTTCAAGTTTGATTTGCCTTCTAATTATTAGTATAAATCCAGCTCAGCTCATTCCTTGAGATCCCCCCATGTGCATAAGTTGATGGGCTCAGAAGTGAGAGGGTTTAGGTATTACTTTTGAAGATATATGGCCCGGCTGTGCCTGCAATTCATAATGCTTTTGCTTTACATTACATTTTCATTAAATTATGGTTTGAAACAAGCATGCCAGGTGTAAATATCCCCTTTGCATATGAACCGTTTTATGTAAGGATTAAGGAAGCAATTCTAATCTGTTCTCGTGGTTTGAATAAATTTTTGTCTTCTAGCTAGCAAACATATGGCAGAGGTTATCCAATCAGGCAATTGAATAGCAAATTATTGTTTTCTTCCAAAGACAAAATTTATATGCAATTTTTAGGTATTTATTATTAAATTTTAATTGACAAATAACCATGGATATTTTACGATATCAAAATTATATAATTAAATCTTTAAAAAAATATTTTATAAATTATATTTTTGTTAAAGACTTTGTTAGTAACAAATAAAAAATTTAACTTAATTTTTATCTTTTGTGAAAAGATATTGATATATTTTTAGTCCTGATCATTTTTCAAGTGCATCTTAAACTGACATTTTGCCCCAATACAATTCTTTGGCCCTGATAATTAGGCCAATTATCGTTGACATATCAATGTTATATTCAAATATGAAAAAGATAGTGTTATGTATTTATGCAACTCAATTATAATTGTACATATAGCATACATTAAAACCGAATTACTAGTACACTTGTGCATAATTATTAAAACAGTTTGTAACAATAAACCATATGGAACACGTACGTAAATAATATAGAGTATTGTGTACGTAATCAGATATTGTTTACATCTGTCTTGATATGTGTCGATATGCCGAATTTGATACGCATTTTCTTAAACTGAAAAAAAAAAAAAACTCTATTGAATACACGTAACCGATAAAGATATGAAAATCTCTGTAACATTTAAATCCTATCTTTGTAATTAAGTTGCATATTAGATAATAACGTGTTATAAATATTTTTCGTAAGAAATTATATTATATACTTTGTTTTTTGGTTTTGGAATAAAATGTATATAGACATGAATCATAATTATTAAAAGAGAAACTTTAGGTATAAATTTTATGACTTTATTATTAAAATTTTTAATAATAATATGATAAATATAGAATTTTTATAATTCAATATTATATAACTAAGCCTTCTAAAAAAATTAAATTAAATATATTATATTTTTTATAAAAATTAATAATAAAAATATGAAATTTTGTACTTTGAAACGGGAGGGATTAACGGCGGAAGTTCCAAAGCGAAGCTGCAACTTTCAAAATTTTCAATAATTTTGAAAATCCTTGTTCGGACGATGACTTGTTGGAATTTTGTGACGAGTTTCTATCCTCTGCAGTCGTTCTCTTTGACCTTTTCTAATCCACCAATCAAAATAGCCTTATGTGAAACGTACGAGTCATGGAACTACACGTGTCTGATGTAGTCAGGATGGGAAGGAAGGGTTTACGTAGTGTCCATAATTTGGTATCCAATGTGAATTATAACGTATAAGGCCATAAAGGAATTAAGGAAGGGCGTGTTCTCTCTCTCTCTCTCTACGTATACATCACCAAAATATGAAATATTGGTCCCTATTATAGTTATACTAATTATTCCACCAAGCAGATAATTTGATGAAAAGTATATAAGCAAAGTAATAAAATTACTGTTATAATTACACTTACTATATAATAAAAATTTGAGAAAGATGAACAGATCAATCAATCAAATGAATTATAGTTGGTATTATTGTTAATTTTCTCTTTTTTTTAAGAAGTACATTGCTAATTAAACAAATATTAAATTTGTTGATTAATGATAGGTGGGTCCAACGACATGTCTTTTCTATATCATTTTTTTTTTTAAATATCAGTCGCTTGTAGCATTAAGAAAAGACGAAATCGATTCTTAGTGGGTAAGCAATTAACCCATGAAATTTTGAATCTTGACAAACTCTTTAATTTGAATGGTTGTTGGTGGTGAAATAAATCAATTATTAAAAAATTAGATCCTAGTGGCCAGTATTAGCCAATTTAATTAAAAATTCAATAAATTGTTATGATTTTGATTCATTTGATCTTTAAAATTATATAAAAGTATTAATCAAGAATTGATTAAAATAATATCTAACAAAATTAATAAAAATTAGTCGAGTTGGACATTGAATTAATTTTGTATTTTTTTAAATTAGAATTTTAAAATCTCAAGATAAGAAATGATACTGTTCACCGAATTCCACACAATTCCTTTTGTATAAATTTATCGTTATATGCAAAATATTTTAATTAAGTTTTATATTATCAAATATTTATATCAATTTTTAATATTCATTTACAATAAATGTATTAAGTTATTTGCAAAAAATTATATATATACTTAATATATATATTGATATATGTATTTTAAAAAAATCAATCTCAAATTGACCAAAATTATTGAAGTATAAATTATTCTTTATTCTAATTCAATGACCAAATTTTAAAAACAAAATTTGGTAAGTAAATACATTAGTTATCTATTAATAATGAAACCATTAGTTAAAAAAATGATAAAATTCACCAATATATAATTAGATACAAACAAGAATCATAACAAAAGCATATAAGGTAATTGATGTATGAAAACTTGAATCAATAAACTCTTCAATTTGAAGGTAGTGAAAAAAATAAATGATTATCTTACATTTTTTAGAGCACTATATTTTCTAGTAACAATACAATAATTGTTAAATATCACTAAATACAGAGTAATATTTTGTCTATTTTAATAGATTAATTATTACAATTATACTCAATAATTACACAAAAATCAAATTACTCCTTTTAAGGATTATTAATTATTAAATATTTTAAATAATTATTTAATAAAATATTTTTTATATTTAATAATTAATTATCTTATAATTAAGGAAAATGATGTTTTGCAATAGCATAATAAGACTTCAAAAAAAAATCAAATTAGGCATATTTTAGTAAGTAAATAAATTAGAGGTTATATATTGATAATGAAACCATTAGTTAAAAATAATAATAAAATTCATCAATATATAGTTAGACACAAGCAGGGGTGATAATAAAAGCATACAAGGCAATCAATGTATGAAAATTTGGATCTTCACAAACTCTTCAATTTAAATTGTTGATGGTAGTGAGAAAAATAACAAATTCAAACTAGGCATACTTTAGTAAGTAAATAAATTAGAGGTTATCTATTTATAATGAAATAATTAGTAAAAGTAAATAAATAAAATTCATCAATATATAGTTATATACAAACAAAGGGCGAGAATAAAAGCAAACAAAGAGTAATAAAACGAATGGATGTGGGTTTCTCACATGGGGCTGTCTTTGGCGACTATAACCGCACGGCACTGTCATTCTTTTGAGTTTCAAGCTTGAAGCCAAAAACAATTGGAAGAGAAAGAGAAAGTCTTCAAAGCAGCTTATACAAGAGAGGGAAAAAGAACAGTACAAAATTAATATATAGAAGTATCCTCTAATTCCCAAACTCTCTCTCTCTCTCTCTCTCTCTAGGTTTCTATCCCTTTTTTCTGCCAACACTTCTGTAAATTCTGAAAGTTTGAACACCAGGCAAGGTAGGTAGCTATATCATGTCTATGGAGTCAAAGGAGAAAGGGCTTTTACAAATTGAAGCACAAAAAGGCGTTATTAAAGAAGAAGGAGGAGGTGGAAAAGGGAAAGGGAAGGAGGAGGAGCAGGAGGAAGAGTACTGCACGACACCAACTGGCTCAGGCAATCGAATACCAGAAATTCAAAATTGCCCACCTGCCCCAAGAAAGAGAAGACGACCACTTGCTTCATCATCATCTTCGCTATTGATGAGGAGATCATTCACAGCTCATGAGCTGCACTTCTTCGAGGACATGAGGCTTGAAGAGGTAGACTATTTCTTCCAATCCATTTCCATGAATGAGTTTTCTAAGCTTAACAAGAGATGTAGAAGTATATGATTTATTTTGGTTTCGCCGGGTAATTGTGGGTCGTAATTCTCACATGAACTAAATTATCCAGGTTTTTCTTCCCCAATAGGTCTCTATACATGATAACTTTTATCTATATAGAAAAAATTATGGATAGAAGGTTGGTGTTAATAACTCAATTGGCAATTTTTATTGGACTGTAATTACTAATTAGTGATTCCATGTATGAAAATTTTGCTAACCTCCTCTTTCAAAGAAGCATGGTCATACAAGAATTTCATCTCTCCTTCACTTAATAATTTTAAAATCAATTATGCAGCTAACTAAATATTGACACTGCTATTGTCTTTTTTATTTTTATTTTAGATGAATGCTATTTTCTTAATTTGATGCTGATAGAATATTTACTAATTACATCAATTTCTAGTTCCATTAAATAAAATGATAAGAAATATCAATCCACAGGTTGCAAAGGGTACTCATTCAACTAAATAATTTCAATTGATAATTAGAAGTACCTCATCAGCTTTAATAAATTGCTTTCGTTTAGTTTCGGTCACATCTTTTTCAAAAACGATATGTTTGGGTGAAGCTAGTTAGAAGTAAGAAATGCAAATTCCAAGACTTCAAATTCAAAATTTATAAGGGAAGGAGCCTATAGAAAGAAATATATAAAAGTGATCAACAAAGAGTTTATTAGTGTTGACCCCTCATAATTCAGCATGTAATTACAGCTGGGGTTACCTTGAAGAGGGCACACTACTAAATGATATACGAATGATACCAAAGATTTTAAAAAACCAAAGAGAATGAAGTGATATCTTTTTAACTTGATGTAACATTAATTTGGAGATCACAAAGTATATATAAGTGATATATAGAAGTGAGTTAATAGATGACGTTCTGTATAAAAAATGAATCTCTTTGAACGTGGTATACAGTAATATCCCCATTTCAGTTTTTGACATTGCTCATATTGGAGTTTTAAAGTTTTTAACGTGTTAACGAAGAGTCAGGTAAAATTTGTAAGAGAAAAAGTTAGATCATGAAGCCCAATTTTCACCAATCACTGAAGAACGAATAAGTATTTGATTTGAAACTTTGGGCTTTTTGATTACTAGGTTTTCGAATACAAAAATACTAATAAAGCAACAGAAGAAGCAAGCATACAATTGAGAGAGGGAGAGGAGTGAGATCCAGGAAACATCCGCCATTGCTGATAAAATTTCACGAGCCTATCGCACTATAGCATATTGCCATTCCTTCGGGAGTGGGGACCTAGCTACTAGAACACTCCGCCACGAGTAGCGCGAGAGAATTTGGATCTTTCGCATCGCAAACAGGCACACATAGAAGTTATCAATTATATTGATTCTCTAATTTAGTTAAGTCAAAGTTAAAATGACGGCAAAAATGTATTTTACACGCACACCCACCCATGAAGTTATCAATTATATTGATTCTTTAATTTAGTTAAGTCAAAATTAAAATGACGGCAAAAATGTGTATTTTGGATTTTTTTAATTTTAATTTTAATATATTTTAATTATATTTGATTTTAATTTATTTCTTTAATTTTTCCTAATTTTTTTGTCCATTAATATTATTTTATTCTAAGTTGATTTCTTAACTTTTTAAAAAATACTCAAATATTTCTTTTTTTTTTTTTACACCTTGAAATTAAAATATTTAATAAAAAATTTCTATGTTGCTTTCTGATTGCCTAACTTTAATAATTTATTATCAAGTTGTATTTACTTGTTATAATACACTTTTTATCGCTATATCTACTACATTTTACAAGTCCAAGATAATGCGGCATAATCTATAGACATGAGGAATGACCCTAATCTATCGATGACAATACAAACAGAAATTAAAAGAAAATAAGAACATTAGTTAGATTAAAGTAATAACATAATAATAATAGGTAAGAAAAGAGGTGAAGCCACACAATTTATAAAACACAACATTTAGATGGTAATAAAGAAGGATATTTATAACAAGTGAAATTTAAGTTGATTAGAGATTATTAAAATTAAGCTACCAAAAAGTCACAATTTTTTTTATTAAATAACTTGAAAATATTAAAAAGAATGAAATATTTGAGTAGTTTCCATTAAATAAATAAATAAAATAAAATAAAATTATGAGACAAAAATAAAATGCAAAGTTAAAGAAATTATATTAAAATTAAATTAAATTAAAGCACAAAATAAAAATTACATTAATATCAATAAATTTTATAAAATTAAATTGATGATGATGATAGTATCTATTAAAAACAAATATGATATAGTTTATCTATTACAATTATATTCATTAATTATATAAAATCAAATTAATTTTATTAAAAGCAAGAAAATTATTATTTATAATAATTAAATAATAAAATATCATTTTATATGTAATAATTTTCGAGTTTATAATATATCTTTAGTTCAAAAGAAAAGGAGCATTATATATGGAGGCGCTATGCTGGAAATTTGAAGAGGACTCATTCTCCAATTTCCCACCAGAAGTCTCTGTAACTTCCCATCCACTTTTTAACCCCACGTATCTACTCAATTCATGCACACTTGACACGTACCCCACACACGTCAACCTCAGCCACATTTTCGTGCTGTATAAAATCAATATTCAATATTCAATATTCCATACTCCATTATCCTTCTTCAAATCAGCCGTTTTCCATTTTCCATCACAACGAAGCTTGAGCGTCCTCAGGAAAGTGTTATAGAGTTTGATGGCTCCAAAGCGTGCTCAGAACATCGTGGTCAGATCCACCAGAAAACTTGTGCAAGAAACGGTTCAAGTTTCCGTTTTCAGCAGCAGCAAAAGATCAACAAGAGCAAACAAAGTCACCGAAGAAGAAGGAAACACTTTAACCCAAGACCATGTGAGAGCCATTCCTGTCCGAGAAGTGACTCCTCAAGCCCCACAAGAAAATGCAAGTGAGACTAGGAAAGACCCCGAAGAAAAAGCAGAGCAAGAAAATACTCAAAATGGTGAGAAGCTAATAAAGAAGGGAAATGAAGGGAACGATGGTGGAAATAAAGGGATGAAAAGGAAGAGAAAGAGGGCAGGGAGAAGTGGGGAAGGGTACAGGAGGTACGTGTACAGAGTACTGAAGCAAGTGCACCCTGAGATGGGGATTTCATTTCAGGCCATGACGATTCTGAACAATCTGATGAGTGATATGTTTGAGAGGCTTGCGGATGAGGCTACGCGGCTGAAGAAGTACACAGGGCGTAGGACATTGTCCTCAAGGGAGATCCAAGGGGCTGTGAAACTGGTTCTGCCTGGGGAGCTTGGCAGGCACGCCATTGCTGAGGGTGCCAAAGCTGTCACTAACTACATGTCTAACGATGCTCGCAATTAGGTTTAGGCCTCTTGAAAATCCTTTTTTTTTTTAAATGTTTTAGTTTGTTGTTGTGAGTAGATATGTGCGTAGATTTTGTTTGTTTTTATGTTTGCTTTTAGGAGTAGACACAGACAAATAGTTGAATTTTAAGTTTGTTAGTAGTTTGCTTTTCCCAACGTTAATTCTCCGCTTGGAATAGAGGGTTTGATACCCACTTTAACATTTTCGGTCTGATGGTGTAAGTTGGTAATGTTAGTTTTTTGTTTCTTGTTGGTACGAAAATATGCATGCTTTGCCCTCTGATTTATCAACAAAGCTGGCCTGATTTAAGTTTCAATATTTAATTTTAGCCGTACATTGTCCACCAAGAGATATTCGCTAATATATTTAAGTGAGAAAGAATTACTACACGAGAGCCAGGAGCAGAAAAAGAATACAAGGAATTGAAATATTCTAATATCTATCGCTATTGCATCACATGTACGAGCTCCTATATTCCATGAATTAGGATTTCAACTGGATGCTCACAAATCTGTTGGTGTGTTTGTCTTTGGTTCTCTCCTTAGTAGTTTAATGAAAAGGGTAATTAGGGTGAAAGGGAAAGTGATTGATTTTGTAATGACCTTAAACCTTAATTTCAAAAACGAAATAACCAGTCTCTGTTTCTGAAACACAAAAATTTAACTGAATATTTCATAAAAAGTAGTAATACGAGCCTTCTTCCCCCGCTTCAGGTTTGAGTATATATCGACTGCGTTTTCGATAAATCTTTGGAAAAAGGAGGAGAACAATAGAGTGAAAAACAACTACAAGCCTATCCATCGAGCAAATTGAGAGTGTGTCAATACTAGGAAGAGTTGAGACAATGTTTCAGAAGCAACATTCCTGTAAACTCCAGAGTCACCGACAACATACGGTGGCTCCCACAATTAGTCCTCATCATCTCACTCCTTAGGCATTTACTCTAAAACCTACCTCTGCCCTTATAAACCCCACTTTGCCTTCCATCATCATTCAGAAAATTCCCCCAACCCTCTCTCAAGGGTAATAGACTTTGTTTTTTCTACCTTTTGATTCGTGAGAAAAATGGAACTCTACAACCGGAGACTGCTCCTACTGAACGAAGATAAACCCTTCTCCTCCGACGCATCCTCACCACCGTTGTCTTCGTCACTGTTGGTAAGGCCTTTGAATCCGCTGGCACCTGTACCCTTCAATTCCGACGTAGCTTATATCGTCGTCATCCTCCTCTTCTTAATAGGCTTTATCTCTGTGTGCATCCGAAGGTTCGCCGACGACTCCCCCCCATCCCGTCCGTCAGCATCGTGCAGTAGTCTCGACCAAACCACCGTCCAATCCCTGCCGGTGTTTGCGTACGACGGAGAAGCTAAGCACCAGGAGGATTGCGCCATTTGTCTCAGCGAATTCGAGGACGATGAGCCCGTTAAGATGATCCCCAGCTGTAAGCACGTGTTCCACCCGAAGTGCATCGACACGTGGCTATTCTCGCACGTGACATGCCCGATCTGCCGGGGCACGAGATTGTTTACGGTGGAACGGCACGCACGATTGGGAAAGGTGGAGCCGAGTAGTCATCAGATCGTGAGAAGTCATCAAGGAGGATTAACGGCGGAGAATGGTGAAACATTGAGCTATTGACACAAAATCAGAGAAGGAGCAGTAGTTGCTCGAGCTTTAAAGATACGGTAGTTTTGCGAAGAACATTGAGCTATTGACACAAGCTAAAACCAGGGATAGATCCTTTGTTATAATTCAGTTTGAGTAGTAATTTAGATTATTTATATAGATTTAAATGATTATTTTTATCTTTTATTTTATTTATTTTAAAATGAAATATGTATAAATAATTAAAATTAAAAATTGGAATTTAATCTATTCAAATTTATATGAATTGTCCAAGTTACTTCTGGCAAAAGATTCAAAAAAAGTGTGAACTTTAAAATATACAGTATCTCAGAGTCATTATGGGTGTATCTATTATTTTATCTCATTTTACTTTTAAAAAATTTTATTTATTACGCATTATTGCAAAAGTCTACAGATCAAGCAAAAGGCGCAGAAGGGAACTTCCACAACATAGTTTATTAGAATCAGAATCAATGGCCCAAAAATATGCCATCAGGTGTTCCATTGTTGCACTTATCATAAATACAGAAATCATAGCAAGAAGGAAAAAAGTGGGAAAATAATAATAATAATAATAATAGGAAATAAGAGTACCTTGAAAGGTCCAGGAGCTAGAACTTGTTAGGGTCCTAAATTTTGTTATAAGTGTGACCTTTCCTTTTATGTCGATATTATAGTATAGAATAAGCATGTATCACCTCCACCACAGGGGCTTGACACATTGGGCACCTTCTGTTGCTTTGGAACAACTCATTCGCACATTTTGAACATGTACACATGTGCCCACATCTGCAATAAAAGCACAGCAGTATTTAAGTGATAATATTCAGTGCAGTGCCAAACTGATACTAACAAATTTTGCTGAGGGATTACCTGTACAATAAAGAATCAATATTGCTCTCACAGCATATACAGCAAACTCCTTTCCTCACGCACTCCCATCTAGATTTATCATCCGTTGAATCATGGTCTTGCAATCCTGTGATCAACGTAGTTTCGACTTCTTATAATTCTTCCCAAATAATAGCATCACAATATGGACCTATGAAGGGAAAAAATGAAACTGCATACCTGATGAACCACCTGAGCAATTGAGGGCTGCAGAAACTTCTTGCCTTAAGGAGCGCTGCAACTCAAGCTGCATATCCATACAGGCCTCCAGCATCCTCTGCATATTATTCATCCTCTGCTGTAGCACAGCTATGTCAATCCTCAAGCCATTAATAATCTCCCACTCCTGCCACACCAAAAAAATAAAAAAGAGAATATATATATATATACATACAGACATATATATCGAATGTATCAAAATTATAAAACTAGGCGTGAACGGAGCACACAAGATGAGGAAAAGTAATAATGCATGGTAAGTTTCAAATACATGGTAGCCAGAGTTGCATGAACAATCTGACAAAAATGAATTTTATAATATAAATTAGCAGCAAAAATAAAAGGTAATATGAGGCCAAAGAAGGATCATTTTTCGCTTTAATTAGGCTACACAAAACAACATCTATTCTTGCACAGAAGAAAATGAACGCACAATTCCAGTATGCTGATTATTCATGTCATTCTGTGGCCAGTTGTCGTTATGTAACTGCCGGTCCCAAAGAGGCCGAGAAGGAGGTGTTGGTGATGAGGACAGGTAAATCGGACTGTCAGCAGCACCCTCTTGACCACCAATCTGATCCCCCGCATGCTGCTCCAGGTCCTCTTCTACTGAGTCAGAAGAAGGGGTTATCTCTTGCAGCTCCCACTCAATCTGAGCTTGATTTTGCCTTTCAACATATGATAGCATCAACTGATCAAGATTCTCACGAAAACTGCTGCCAAGGAGATTAGAAACACGTCGCCTGCAAGATGAACAGAAATATTAATTCTAAATTACATTTTTTTTTTCAAATTATAAAAAGAAGCACTAAAGTTCTTCAGGAATATTCACATACCTACTCAACAGTTCATTGAGTTCTCCACTGTACTCATTGTCACTATCCGAAAAATAGACTCCATGAGTTCTACCAATTGGAGCACCTTCATGATCAGAAGGTCCTCCCAACCAATTTTCTACAGCCTCTTGAAAGCCACCATCTGCTTGCCACAATTCAGGTACTTCTTGCAGATGAGAGTCCCCCTCGTCTTCATTCTCCAAGATGTGTTGGGGCCACTCATTTGCTGAAGAAGTTGGATGATTAACATCCATACTTTCCTCAGGGCTATTTCTCCATTCAACATTAACTGGAAGCCAGTCACTTCCATCATTTCCAAAATCCACTGGCTGCTGTCCTTCCAGAGCAGCAGATTCATTCAAGTCCACGTCATCAATGATATTTTCCTCTAAATAATTGCCATGATCTGACAAACCATTTTCAACATTAATTATACCACCAAGCTCAGACCGTTCGTTATGGTCCTCACTGAATTCCTGCACAGAGCAATGGTCTGTATCTTCAATTTGCAAACCTGGTTGGGTAAGTTCCTTAGAAGTATCTTCGGTTGACATCACATCAACACTTTGTCCAGTGCCATCCCTTCTTTTGATTCCAACACTGGCTAATGACTGTAAATCTCTTGATTCAATTTTCAAATGCTGTAGCCGCCCTCCTTCAATGTGAGCAGGAGAGTCTTGCCTATCTAATTTCTCAAGTGCAGGTCCCTGCAAACAATTCTGACCATCTGATATCCCAATTACATCAGTTCCTCGATAATTAGGCTCAGACAGTTTGAAATGTACATTTGGGAAATTTTGTGAACTGCTGACTTCAGTTTGTTCATTTGTGTCAGCATCGATATCACTGTTTGATGAGGTATCAGTTAAGTTGCTGTTTTCTAAACTGCAACCAGAAATGTTCTTTCTAGAGAAGAATCCTTCCCTGTTCCAAAAACGAGTTGATGTGAGGGGTAAAGCACACCAGCAAATACCCACTTATTAAAATTTTTCTTTTATTGGTCCTTCTGATACGTGGACATTTTGAAACGAATGACAAGTTCAATTCTAACATCCTATGACAATAAGTAGCAATTTTATTTACTGATTTACAGAGTATTGGGACACAAGATACACCAAAGATACCCCCATTAAACCACAATATTTGTCTTTACCCATTAACATTTCTATTCAGTCTCAGATATTTGGGATAACTGATAAAAAGAACCACGAATAGTCCATTAACCATATTTCAGAACCTCAATCCCTCACACTGAATCATCGTAATCGACCTACTTTCCTAAAAACACGCTCATAATTTAAAAAAATAATATTTTGTCGTATCAAAACCAAGATACCATGTTTTAGATCAAATGGTTATAACAGTAACAATAATCTAAATGACCCCATAATTTAAAATAGAAATTGGAAAAGATATTTACTCGAAGACATAAATAAATTAACAATACTAATAAACTAGATGACAGGTAGCATTTTGGAAATTCAACACAGTACACCATGCAATATGCATATAAAAATAACCAAATAAAGGTCATATATAAGTATCCAATTAGGGAAGAAAAAGTCATCACAAGACATTTAAACAGTTTCCGTTCAAACACATTTCTCCTCCAAATACCTAGTAGGAGAGCAAGCAAAATCACAAATTAAGAGATCCAGAAAAGAACTAGATACCTTAAACCTGATACTGTCTGCTTTTGCCTCAATAAGCCTAGTTCACTCTCTGCGACAGAAGCGGTCCTGTTCTTATCAGCAGCTCTATCATTTCTCAAAAAACTGCCTCTAAGCAATGCCTACAAACATTTTAATAACCCGTCATCGATTGCTAGAGCGAAACCTAACATTTGAAATAAGCACCTAACTTTTTAAAAATATTTGTTTCGGTGAAATTAGATTTACAGTATTCTTCATTTCCTTCTTTCCCAGATGTTTTTTTGAATTATTTGAATTTAGATGATTTATGTGTAGGGATTTTCTGTTTTACACCAGATACATGCTCCAATTTTCCATTTTCTTCCTCGTCTCCGGACGCCAATTTTGAAATTAAGTGTACCTCACCTACAATTAAAATTATTCCACTTAAATTTCAAATAGAATTTCAGCATAAAAACAAAAGTGTTTACTTGCAGGTACTGTCTGACTCAACTAACACATATCTTTGACCCAGTTTCTACAAAACCAGAGCTCCAAACTTGACACTCATTAATACAGGCAAGGGGGGAAAGTATTCTCCAAATAGATATAAAATCGTTTACCAAGGACAAACCTGAATGCGATTGCGATGGGGAAAATGAGAGACAGCCCGATGGTCCAACAGCTCCTGAACTTCTCTCTGCCTTTCCCTCTCGGCATTCTTAAGCATATCAAGCAGAACCTGCCTGCCACATAATTTACGAATCCCTCTACGAGTATGCTCAATTTGGCCTTCATTTTTATTAATAACAAATCCATCACGAACACGTTCAATTTGGGTACCAATTTCAGCAGATTGCTCTTCTCTATTGTCCCCAGAAGAAACACCACTCTGCTGGCTACTCATTTGTACCCACTCTCTTATAATTCTCACCCTCTCTTGCTCAGTTTCACCAAGCCATTCGGCCTTAGAACTGTTGTTTCTTAGGGAAATGCTTGATGCATGATCACTAGCACCACTATTCATCCATTCCCTGAAAATTTTCCTCACTCTTTCCCTTTCAAGATCTCCAAGATCAGAAGAGTTTTCACAGCTAGAATTGTTTAACTCCTCCTGTTTATCATGAGATCCATTTTGACTTTGCAACTCTGACCATGTTTCATTCTCGCCCGAAACTGCATCTTCTAGAATATGCCTCTGTCCTCTCTCATAACTATCTGGCAAATTTGCCTCCGAGAGGTCTCCAATCAACCCATTATCGGTCCTTCGTTGAAGCAATAATTCACTAGGTCTTCCTTGAGCTTGACTCACCACGTGCTCATCCTCAATCCCTTGCCATATTTGCAGAAGTGAAGATGACCGGGTGCTTCCCCTTCCTCCATCTCCTCGCCTCCTGGATGATTGAGAATGGGTATCCCTAAGGAAAGAAGAGTCAAGCACTGACACATTGTGCACACCAACAATAGCCATAATTTATTTTTCTAACAACAAAATAGATCTTTACAACCCATCTGCTCAATGCACTAAAATTCGCATTAGGTAACAGGGGTGGAAAATCAAATGACCCCTTACACCGTCAAGCATTATTCTCCTTTATAGTTCTTAGCCCCATCAGGGAAAGAAATTACAAACATCGTACTGCTATTAACTATACCTTAGCCTGCAAAAGAAAGAGAGAATCAGTTACATCAATTTATTTCTAATTCCTACTTCCCAGCCGAATATATAAGCTTGAAAAACAATAAAATGACTAATTTGAGTTTCTATATCATAACAGAGACACGTCAAATAGATCAAATTCCACCAACTCTCCAGGCAGTGCGACTATCTTATTCAATTCTTAATACTCTGTTTGGAAGTGTACCAACATGTTGAATCTCATAATTCCAACGTGAACCTCAGATTGAACAAGCTCTGCGAAACTGAGCACAAAGCAGCCATCCGGCTTACTGCACTCGGCAGGCTGGAGTTCTTGAATTTGTCTCCAAAACAAGAAATAAGAAACTCCATTTCTTACCATTCTTCTCACTTCCCTCAGAAACCCAACACATGGAAAATTAATAAAAACCAGAATGCACTTAAACCGGCGTTACAAACCATTTAAATACCCAAGACAAAAAGCAACAACAAACAAATCGGAGGCCACTGGAATCAACAACCGAACCCGAAACACAGAATTCAAGAGTCGGATTTAAAACTAGAATTTAAGGGAAAAGACAGAATGAAAGCGAAACATCAGAGCGAAATCGTACCAGTAAAGATGTGTTTTTGATTTAGAAGTAAAGGAACCGAAACCTAAGCTGGGAAGTGGGAAGCAATTCTCCGAGAGAAAGAATGACAACGAACATGAACATGGAAGGCACGAAGAGGGAAGAGCGGCGAATTACGAATACTAAATGCGGACACGTCATCGGCTTTGGGGCTTTTTCCTGTACAAATATAAATCGATGTAACGCTAACGTCTCGATTTTGTTTTTCCTATCAAATCCGTTACTATTTCATGACACGTGGCGTTCGTCTTTGTCTTCCGGCTAATTGACGTAACGTTCCGAAATCGTAAATTGAACGTGAAGTTGGCAAGAAACTGACGGCATTAACGGCGTCCTATCCAATTTTCTGCTCTCTAAATTTGTTGAGGAGACTAAATTATCATTCAAATGCTTTAAAAAGAATATTTGTTTTCTCAATTTAGTTTTCTAAAAATATAATTATTATATTTTGACTCAAGCAACTTTTAAAAATTCAATAATAGTCTTAACTCGACACTAGTGTCAATAAATTATAAGATGTGTATCTTCCAGGATACCTTTTTTTTTTTCGCTTTCTAAAGATTCTATAAACATATTGTTTGCATTACTATCATATAGTATCTTACAATTTAAAAATAGCAACGAATTATCACACACATTAAATAATGTAAGCATGGCATCCATAATTAAAAAGAAGAAAATTTATTAAAGACCATGATATGTATTTGTATGATTACAAAAATTAACAATTGAGAAGAAAAAAGTTCTGTATATGAAATCAGGGTCAAAGCTGAATCAGCTCATTTTCAAATCAAAGTAAATAGATTGTCAATCATGCCGAAAGCAAAAGAACTATACTTTTCAGGTTGCATCCGCGGATATTACATTATTATATAATTATTGTAATCACATTAGATCGAAAATATACACAAAGTTTTTGAATTAAAATAACTCTTGACATGATATTAAAATTTTCATAGTTAAATAATAAAAATTTAATCTTAGCTCAAATTTTGAAATTAAAGTACTCGTTACAATAATTAACTTTCTCTTTTCAAATTCAAATTCACATAATCATTCTTGGTGTATCTCAACCATTTCTACAGGAACTTATTCTCTTTTTTAGACAATTGAACGCAACTAAAAAGTAAGGCAACTTAATCATCATCAAAATACTGATGAGCCTGCAAATTCAATGCTGGGGTCATCGTTTGAATTCCTGAAGGGAGAAAGAAATAACGAAAAAAATTAGATAAAAATAAAAATAAAAATAAAATAAACCTAATACATACTTCTTTACATCACTTTTTTTCTTTTTACTTCAAAAACATTTTACATACCCCCCACAATAAACAATCCAAAATTCTTGTAAAACACTGCAAGGTTGGTGTGGTCAGCGAGGACATTTATTAAGACTAAGAGGTTGCCTGCATAAAAAGTATACACATAGTCATCATTAAGTTCCCAAAAGGCTGACTCCACCACATGGCATGCCTTTGTGGACTCAGAATGCCCTTTACATTCGTCATTAATTGGTGCATTTTAGTCCCTAAAATCCAGAAACAGATGGGGATATGTTAATCTAAACCCAAAATTTAACAAGTTCGAGGAACAGGTTTTTTACTAGTAAGAAGAAGATATTGATGAATATGTACTACCTAAAGCTGCTTCAGCCTAATCATCCGCTTGCTTTATATACAACATATATAGCATCTCCTCTCTAACTTTAAGACTTTTTCTTTCTTGGAGGAATTTTCTAATTTTTCGGGAATAGTTTATCAATAGGTTAAGAGACCTCAACACATGTGATAAAATGATTTTTTTTTTGTTTTTTTTTTAAGGTTGGTGCTTCCTATTTTATTGTGTTTTGGATATTATAACTTTTTCACTAAAGTGTGAGGTATGATATATTATTTATGATCCTCGTATTTAGAACGCTAATTAAAATTTGTCACAAAAAAAGAATAGAAGTATTATTTTACAAAAGTTAATTAAATTTGGAGGTGTTTGATATATTATAATCCTAATCATGTCATCTAACGTACCATGATATCTTGGATAAATCGTCATAGGACAATAAAGTAACATAATATCACATTTTAGACAAAAGGGTGTCATCAAGCAAGGGAAACAAGTGTTTGATGTTATTAGTATCGATAAATTAGTTGAGAATGTAGCCCACAGGAGAATCCCCATCTACATGAAGGCTGAAGAAGTTAACTTCATTGGTCCCCAACATTAATATCAACCAAATTTTTCAGAAAAGGGAGTTTAATCAAGGTGATAAGATGGTAAAAGGACAAACACAAAGGAGTCCAAAGGGTGTAAATTGAATCTGTGTGGATTCTCATCACATCAGCAACAAACTACACGGACCCTTGTCTCTTCTCAGCGGCATTTTTAGCAACAGTTTGCGTGCATCGTCAGAAAGGCACGGAAATGGTCCTATTACTGTGTCTCATTGATGTCTCCATATCCCACACGGCGAATCCCTAATATTTCGTTTTGGACCTTGTGCCAGGAGGAGCTGGAAATGGAAAAGAGTTCACAGAAAAAACACAAGAGAAAATGGTTAAGAAAGAAAGGAATGATTAATTGATATATTATTTTCTGTTCAAATAATTTTTATAAAAAAAAATTAATCAATAGAACTTAACATATATATATATATATATATATATATCAAAGAAAGAGCTTAAAGAACTCAAAAAGATTAATTAAAAACTCTTTATTATCTTTTTTGTTCATTTTAATATTTTATGATCAAGTCCTTCTTTCTTTCTTTTTTCTTTTATTTTTTTCAATATTCTAAAAGTAAAAAATTTAAGCATAGTTTTTATATATTTAACATTAATTTCTTTAATGAAAACATAATAAATACATAGTTGTATAGTTCAACATCATATAATTAGATTTTTAAAAAAGTTTTTTTATACATAATATAATGTTATTAAATAACCTTATAATAGAGATATAAAAAAACAAAAATATATTTTGACCCCTTAATTTTATTTAAATTTTACTTTCATCCTTTAATTTTATTTAGTGTTAATTTAGTCCTTTAACTTTATTTCATATTTTATTTGGTTCTTTAATTTTATTTAATTCAAATTTAATCCCTTTATTTTATTTTATTATAATTTAGTCCATTAACTATTAAAAAAATATTCAAATGTTTCTTTCCTTTAATGCTATTAAAATAAAATGTCTAAAATGTTTTCAATAACTCATTGGTAACTTTACTCTCATAATCTTTTACCAACTACTAAATAGTCACATAAAATTTTTTTATTAAATAACTTAGTAACATTAGAGAAAATAAAATATTTGAGTGGCTTTTTATACATTAAAGAACCAAATTAAAATAAAATAATAAAAGTAAAACATGAGGTAAAATTAAAAGATTAAGTTAAAACCAAATAATGTTAAGAGATGACAATAAGACCTAAAATAAAGTTAAGATATTAAATTAAAAAAAATAAAAGAATAAAAAATAAAATCTGAGGTATGATCAAGAAATCAAGAGTATATTTTAGCAAAAAAAAACATTTTTCTAAAACTAAGTTAGATATTCTCAAATTCTTTTTGAAATTGATCATTATTTGAGATTCATTTAATTCTATTTGAACATAGAAAACTTATTTGAATGATAGATTATATATACTCTTAATTTATTTTTCTCCAAACTTAAAATTATCAACTTAAAAAGAAAAAAGAGAGACCCCATACACAAGCCATAAAACCAGTTCCTCTGCCTATTTTAATTCTGGAAACGCTGCCCCTCGCCACAAATATCCATGAAGTTGAGACCATTTGGGAGACTGTTTGATTGCTTGAAAACATAACTCCCACTTATCTAGATCCTTTCTCCCCAACCAAGAAATGTCTTGTAATCTCGTATGTGCACATGGCAGGTGTTGCTTCATCAGATCCATTATCGTAGTGTCAATGTCGCCATGGAAACGATTTTCGACAAATTTATGTGGTGCATTTGGTTACCAAGCAAAAAACAAGTGAATAAAGCACAAAATTTATTGTTTTTTTTTTCTTTTGAAAAAATGCACATTGTGTTTCTAGTATCTACTAGCAAAGGAGGTTAATTTTCCGTTAATGGTTGGCTACATACGTTCTTCCACAAAGCATACACTAACAGCTTTCCCATGACATAATTGCATTATATTTATGTGGTTTATGTGTAACAATGTGTCTTTACTAAAAAGATTGAGACCTTAACTTTTTTTTTTTGGTTTTAAAAAAGAATAAAGTTGAGGGAGTTATTCTTTTTATGTTATAAATCCTTACTAGTTAGGTGTGTACTTGATAATAAAGTTAGGGAAGTTCCTCAGCATGAATTAATGCTCACGTCACCGCATTGATAACTCTAAAAGGTTGATTTAATATTTAAGAAAATTTATTTTTTATTTTAATTACTCAAATTTAAATTTGAAAACTAATAAATAGAATAATTTATTTTTTAAACGTACTTAATCAATGTGAAAGACACACCCTTAAGATTATTCAAAAGAAATTTAATTTTAGTTGACACATAAACTACTTCGTAAACATTTTTATAGTGTAACCCAAAAAAAAATGCTCTAAAATTTTTTTATTTCCAAAACACAAATTTTGTTATTCACTTTAAAAGAGTTATCACACTAAGTAAGAAGAAAAATTACCTTGTCTTAACAACTTAGATATGATTTTTTCGAGAAATATTCTAAGTAAAATCTTGAATACATTATGTGATGATGTGTCTTTAAAATCTGTCAAAAAAAAAATCTAATTTTGAACAAAATTTGAAAACACCTTCAATCATCTTTAGAAAAGAAAATTGCTTAACGCCATACAGATGAAATGACCTAGTTAGAGAGAGAGAGAGAGGAAAAGCAGAGTGTAGGGGTTGGCAATAATTTCTGCCACCCATAAAATTGAAGTGAGGAAAAGAGAGAAAAAGAGGAAGGGGCCATGGGGACATGTTCAACAACATACAAACGATTGCATTGAGACAGAAAGGCAGTGTTTAAATGTGTAGTGAGGTTACCTGTCTCTCATCTCATTTCATATCAAGGTCTCCTTCTGCAACTTGTTTTCAGCAACACTCCAATCCGCCTGGGGCCAATTTGAGGGGTATATCAAACAAGTGACTGATGAATGAGTGCCTTCATTCTTGAATAGCCACCAATTACATGCCAAAATTTCACATATTTTCAGCCTTGTCTAGATCTCAAACAACATAAATTGACCATAGAGCCCAACCATCAACTTGTCATGTTGCTTTTAAATTTTTGCCTTGATTGACATCTCTTGCCTCAATTTTTTAAGAACACACAGACATCCCCTCCTTTCTCTTCTTTGAGTTTTTTTTTTTAATATATATATATTGAGATTGTTAGTGCAAAGTTGGCTCAATTATTTGAAAAGATTTGGACTAAACATTTTCTTTCCCAAGTGTAAAAGTTCGAACTCTCTTTTCAATAGAGGTGATCTTTTATGTTGAATATCTGTCTATTTTTTGATAAAATTAACTTCCTTAAATATGAAGGAATCAAAGTATAAAATATGATAGGTCACACTTTTTCCTTTTTTACATATCACGAGTTCATTAGTATCAAAAGCATGTGCCCAAAACCAAAAGAAGATACAAAACGGTCACATTCACTTGGTTCTCATGGTTAGGGCAATTAGGCGCATTCATTTGTTAAAACCCCCCAATGTAGTATTATCATGCTCCAATCATGCAGAGCCTCATCACATAATGATCTTTCTGTGTAATTGTTGTCCTCAGAGAAAACGCCAAGAAGTGGGGTTAAGTACGATTTACATTTTCAGGAGATGCGAGATAGTCATTTTCCTTAAGTATATTAGTTTTGCTTTACTTGGGGAATTTGTTTCCTCCTCAGCATTTACTTGAAAGGTTGGTAAAATTGAAATGCATCCCCAACTACTAACAAGTAGTTTAATATACAAAATTATTCAATATAAAAAAAACACTGTTAAATAATAATAATAACAAAAGTATAATATATATTAAAAAAATTATATTTATTTTTCCCCTCCAGCAGCCAAATGGCCCATAACTACCTAACTACAAAGTACACTAGCAATCAATATAGCTCACCCAACCTTTTTGAGAATCAAAGAGTTTGGAAAAAAAAATTTATCTTTCTAAATTGAAGTCTTTTTACAAAATTGGAACATTAATTTTAAAACATAAAATAGAAACTCTATTAAACTTCAAATTAAAGTAAAAACATTAAATTTCAATTAAAATTTTAAAACAAAAAATTTTTGTTTGCAAGTTCCATGTTAAGCTAAACGTTGAAATCACAATCAAAATTATAGGAACTCTTACAATTAATTTTAATTAAGATTTAATATTTTTGTTTAAGGTCAAAATTCATATTTTTTTTTTGTTATATTTAAAGTTAATGTATTAATTTTCTAGTAACACCTTGGTTCAAGGAGTAAAATATAATTCTTCCTAAAGAGTTAATCTTCCAGGGCCATGCCCAAGAGTTAGATTTGGACTAGGGATCATGCATCCAACCCAGTAAATGGGCTTGACGCAGAGTGCTGCATCTCCAATAAAAGCCCAATAGTATAGAAGGAATGCCATTTACACGTGTGTATATATATATATATATCTATATTATAAAAGATCCACGCATGTTCTTGTACCAAACACAATAAAATATTGAACGATATTTTGTACCACTTTCCTGGTTGCATTCTAAATGAGAAAAGTTATATATAATGGGAAATTATTAATTCTTTTTCTCCTTGATTCTTGTGCTTTGATATCAAGGAAATCAAGATTCCTCATCTTAGTCATTCTTTTGCTTAATTACTTCTGAAACAGATTGAACTGGATTTATATAAAAAGTGGTACTTGAGGATTCTTTGCACAAGACGAATTAGGGAGACTTTTTTAAATATTTGTTACTGAATTTTTTAATAAAAATATCATATATAAAAAATTAATTATGTAATACTGAACTTTAAAAATTATTCATAAATAATAATTTTTATTATAAATTTTGATAACCAACATCTAAAAATTATGCCCAGAGTTTTTTTTTTTTTGCAAAGTACACTGCCATGTAATTATAATGATATGATAATCATTCTAACACACATACATGCAGTATCTTTGTCATGTGAATGCAATTATTTAATACCCACATACCCCAAGAGGGAAAAAAAATAAACTTAAAAAATTAATAATGATGATTATAAAGAATGCGTAATATCAATCTCCAAATACAAACCAAGAAAATGGCAAATGAGGAAGAACAAACCAAACAAAAACTTTGAAAAAGAAAATAACGAGAGCACCTAAACCATGAGAAATTGTTCGTGTCATATAGCATTTATACACATAATAATTAGATTGAATTTATATATGGAGCTCCCATACAAATTCAATCACCATCATTAAATGTACAAACACTACAATTTCCCTGACCGTAGCACGTAGCCTATTTTGTGGGTTGATTTAAAGTCCTACGCGACAGTAGACCCTTTCAAAACCCTTGGACTGAGAGAAGTGCACCAGGACTGGAGAACAAAAGACTCTCATGGTTCGATCCTCTGACTTCCACAGCCCTACCTTGAACCGTATCCTTGCCTTCATCAACACATCCAATTCAATATCCCCAGAGCGCCTCTCAAGCTTAAGGTCCTTAGGCACGGACCCATATAAGGCCACCGTCTGAGAAGTGAGACTCACCTGCAACCGAGTCACATTTCCATGTGATTGGAAAAATGGTTGAACCCCATTGACCGCTAGTGCCTGATCCTCGTACCCCACCGAAACCTCCACGGAATCATAGTACACTGAGACTCTAGAATTGGGGTTGTAAGATCTTATGGTAAAATCGAAATTGGCATAGAGGTGATTTGCGTCAGTTAAGTTGAAATTGTGGATAGAAGCATCTTCTACTGAGTACACCGGGACTTTGGGTTTGAGAATCAGCCAAATTATGAGCACAGCAATACCCACTAGGATTACCAAGGCTAAAATTGTTATGGCGATGCAACGAAGCAGGCTTGGCCGTTTTTGTGTGCGGGGATTAGCCATTTCTAAAGGTTGGTTCTTTGAATTGGGTTTTGGGATTGTACTGTAATAGTACTAGAATGCAAAGCAAGGAATGATTGATTGAAGAAGCAAGTGATGTGCATATATTGTGATGAACCCAATGTAAGACATCTCTCGGTTATCTCTGCGTAACCTTTTTCTTTTTCCTTATAAACACTTTTCTCTTTTAGAATTTCGTGTTTGAAACTCAAGACATCTATGGGATTATTCAGGTCCAGAATTGTTCTTTTCTTCAGATTCAAGTATTTCATATAATAGTATCAGTAACAATATAGCTGTTAGGAATAAAGCGATATTATGTATTCAAATGGTACAGTTAGATAAAACAAACAGAGCAATTTTTAGGTACACATCTTGCATCCAAGATAGGTGTGATGAACCAATAGAAACTAATCAAAATGGGTGTACCAATGAATCTTACCATAAGACCCGCTCTGATGAGTTTTGGCTGAAGTACACCCAGGAATATTTTAGATAAAAAGTACTGCACTGCACGGCTTGCACAGGGCTTGAGATTTAACTTTTGGGCGTGCATGAATATATATTAGCTCAGACTTCTGAATTAGAGACAGAACGGAGAATGCCAGAATGGAATATGCTACCATCGTATGAGAGGATCTATTTGATTCCTTTTGTGAGGCTTAATCAAAATCATTATCATAAGTTGATGCCTTTCTTGCCTCCCCAGGTCAAGCATACCATAAGGTATCATAACTATTGGATGCCGCAATATTTATATTATCTTTTGCATCCCCAGTTCATTTTTGTTTAGGGTATGTTTGACAAGGGAGATTACACTTCCAAGTTTTTAACTATATCTTGTATGCAAATGTCTTGCTTCTTTTTCAGCTTTTCATTTTAATGATGCAATGGTGCCTATCTTTCCACCAACCCCGCCCCTAGTTTCATAGAGAGCACAAAATGTTCAAAGTGATGTTTGTGTTTCCTTAATGGTACAAGTGACTGAATCCAGAGCCCTATTTGTCTCCTTCCTCATCTCTATTTCTCAAGTTCAAGTCACTGTGTTAGAAAAATTTAGTTGTAAGAGATATGTAGTTTCATTTAAATTTGGACTGGAGAATGCACCTCCTTTCAGTTTTAGTTGTCTGTATCTCAATTTTAATTGTAAGACATACAGATTGATTATTTCTACTTTCAGTCTAAAATAATAGTAAAAACTATAGCATCAGGACTAATGAAAATGTCATCTTCATTTCCATATACCGTAGCATAAGTTCTCCCAAGCAAATAGATGAGGATGAGGATGAGGACGAGGTACATCTAGTTGAAGTCCTTACAAGCAGTTGGCTAAGGTATGAGTTTTATATGTATTACTGGGTTCAAGTTAGACAAAACATGGTGAAAATGGGTAGGTCATGATCATCCAATCCCAAACCTGCTAAAACACAAAGATAAAAAATTCTGAGCCAAAATGATGAGAACAAGGTATATGCCTTTCTAAAGTTCTTGGTACGTCATAATGCCTGAGTCCTGACCTAAAAGAGCAGCCGCACCACATCCCGTTCTTTCCTTACATGGATGGTGACTTACACATGCCAACCCAACCTTCAAACACTATTCTTAATCACAACGTGGGATGGAAACTTCTGCTGAAACCACCCATTTTTTGTTTTAACTTAATATTATTTTTGAACAGTGAAAGGCATTGCTTAGTCTAGAATTGATGGCAAAAAGAAACAAGTCTTTGTAACCCAAAGCTACAACCTCCGAAAAGTATGCCTAACGCGCTTCAGATAACATTATGACTGGTTCAGAGTTGAAACCTGATGCTGCCACGTTCAATTTGAAGGCTTTAGCGCGTGGGGTTGCTAAATTGAACCATGGGATTATTTATAGTGTGGGAGGCAAAAGGTTTGGGAAAATAAAAAACGAGTACTGAATGGTGTGGTGTGGACATGTAGTGTGTGGAGCAACGAAGGTGGTCGCCGCATATGCTTTGGAAGATGCGAGTTTTACAAACCCTCTTAGAGAAGGAACCGCACATTGGATACCGAAGCTGCCTCTCCTTTTTAAACCCTCTCATACTTTATGATTTTCTCATCTCCTTCTACGAAATTCTCACCTATGAGTTGAAGCTTTGGTTCTATAGCTCTCTGTTAAGCCCACCGCCAACTTCAACCCTGCCTCCCCCACCCCTCTATCGCTATGGACAAAATTTAGGTACAATTTTTATGTATTTACTGTTAGGTTATGTACACCATTTTATTGAACATTTCAGTAAATTTCTTTCATATGTCATGCTCTTATTGAAGAACCTGAAAGTAAATACTGAACTTTACTTATATCTAGTTCTTTGGCAGTTTGGCTATTTGGTGGCTGGGGGATGGTGGCAGTGGGAGGTGGCCGAAGGAGATCAGATCATTCATTTGGAGAAAATGGGATCATTCATAATCTCTTTTTCTTCCGCAGGGCAACTTCAACCCTTTGGCATTAACTTTATTCCGTTTTGTTTTAGCTTATCTAGGATCTTGTTGCATGACTGAGTTAGAAATTAGAACCCATCTGTTGGCGATTTTGATGTAGTTTGGTTTTCTGGCTTTATCTGCATCATGCAATCTTCTGGGGGAGCATTATTGTGTTTTGTCTCAGAGACCAGCACTATGTAATCTCATCTTTTTTGTATTGGCATCTACCTGTTAGAATCACAATAGTAAATCAAATGAGTATTTAAGTATTATTTCAGCAAATTGGTCTCCTATGTTTTAACTTGACAAAATATAAAATTTACTTCTGCTTCATTGCTTTAACATCTGAGATGGAATACCCAGTCATGGTAAAAATAAAACTGTACAATGAAGAGATAATATACTTCGATTGCTAAAAAAAAAAGGATCTCTTATTGTAAGGTCATTTTCCATGGAAGATATGGCTATGTTTCGGCTGTGTTTATATAGTGGGTTAGTAACTGAGATATTGCAAAAAGATGGATTATCGATTGCTTCTGCAGATCCAGAATGAATAATTGAAATCACACGTTTCGAAGTGACGCATCAACACGTGGCTGGCTTTGTCATACGACAAACAGAAACACCACAATCGTATATAAGTTGAACTTGTAGTTCAAGACCAATAAGCCTCTATATCGTTCGATGGAAAAATCCCAAAGCAGAATATTAAATAGCACAAAGCCCCAAAGCAACGTACATGAGGCACATAGTTTTTATATTTTTGTTATTTAATAATTATATGATAGGTGTTTAATTTTTATACCTTAGTATCACAGAATTGAAACTATAAATTTTTTATATCGACCATATTTTTATTAAAAAATTTAATAATAAAAGAATGAAAAATTACATTTTAATCTACTCTTAAATATAAATTCTTGGTAATTTAGTCAACTTGTCAGCATCAACCATATTTAATAATTCATTCTTTCATAGTATGAGTAGAAATTTGAATGTATCAAATAAGTATATGGCAGCCTATTTGATTTTGTGCAAGGTAGGTGAATTATATATATATATATATATATGTGTGTGTGTGTAATGTTATTTATATTCTTATAATAATTACTTGTTATTACTTAATAGTATTTATTTTTAAAAATTTAAATTAAAATAAGGTTTTAAAAAGATTATTTTATTCATAAAATTATCCTTTTTTATATATTTTCCTTTTCATTATACATACCCAACAGGCCATGGGTATTCACTAAATATCTCCCTCTCTCCTAAAAAAATACTTAGTCTCATAAAATTTGAAAATATATATAATCATACAAAAATTATTTAAATTACTTTATTCATTCTTATAAATTTATTTAATTTTTAATTTGATCTATAGACTTTAAAAATGTTAACAAAAAGAGAAAATAAATAATAAACATAAAATTAACTCATATATATGTCATATGATATATTCTATATTGCCTGCTAAGTTGAGTTAGCTAAAATTATATATATTTATAATTTAGAATGCCAAAATTGCACATAATTTATCATATTAATAAAATTTAACAGTGCACTAATAAAGATTTAACTATGTAAACTAAATTAATTTTTTTAAAATTATAAGAATTTAATTACACATTTTTTAACTAAATAAACTCAAATAAAAATAAAATAGAATCATGCAAGCTAAAAAAATGTTTTAACCAAAAACATCCCAATACACACTTTAATCTATGCAAACTTCACAAAAACATCAAATTTTGCATAATGTTCCCATAAACTCAAATCTTAACACCTTAATATTTATATAATCTACTAACTTCACCCTCACTTTTTTTGGGTGAAAAAAAAAATGTGGCCTAAGTTACAAAACTTCAAATCAACTTTAAAAATTGTTCGTATGTCAACTAACTTTCTTTTTTTTTTTTTCCTTTTAAAAAAGAAGCTACTGTTCAGTTTGAATATCTGGCTTCATCCAGTACACAATCTTGGAGTAAACTTCAGATGATCACTAGTGCGCATGTTTGGCAGAAGCGTTTAGAAATCGAGAAATCGTTGTTTCTTTACGTTTAATTTTATTACGCAGGAATCCAACATTGCACTTCTTTAAATATATTACGCACGAGATTAAACCCTTTTGCTTTCTTTTTGGTAACAGCACGAATTTAAACTTCAAAGTAGAACGGTGCGCTCCATTAACGGAGTTATTGCTGAACAAGGGGACCAAAGTTTAGAGGTTTGCAAATTATGAGAATTGATTTGAAAAAAAGAAAAATTAGGGACCAGATTCAAAATTCAGACAAATTATAAGGACCAAATCATGAATTTTTTCCAAAAACCGCAACGGAGGGCCAAACATGCTTTAGGGATTAGGTGCCGCCCTGTCGCCATCAGTACTGCTAGTAGTGCTCAAGGGTGGCTCACCAGTACTCAAATCAAATTCACTTGGCTGGGAAGCATGTAGTCCACTCTAACCTTATTAATTTTGATATCATATTATACATAAAGTTGGGGTGGGCTATACAACTGCGTCACCTGTAGATATTCTCCGTCTTTTCATTTTCGTTAATTCTTTATATATTGCCACCATATGAATAGCCACGTGAATATTTACATAATTTTTTTTATGGTTATACCAAAATAAATTAATTAAAAATTAAAAGGTTATAAAAAAAATCTAAAATGATAATCACACAAATTATAGAAATAAAATAAAATATTTTATTTTCAAAAGTTTAATAAAAATAAAATAAAATAATTAAAGATAATTATTTTTAAGAAGATAAATTCTAATTGTTTTAAGTATAGAGTATAAATAATTTAAGAAAAATTTATATTTAATTTTTTTATATTTTTATTGGTATATTTCTTAATTAAAATATTATAATTATATGATTTTTGTAGACAAATATATAATATATATTTATAACTCTATATTATATAATTAAATTTTGTACACATGTTATAATTTTATTAGAATATTTAATACTAAAAATATAATTAGAATTGCACATAAGTCTATAACATTAATTAATTAATTGCACATAAAAGTATATTGTAAATAATGACAAAATTCATATATGTGTAATGTGAAAATAATAATATTCTCGTACGTGTAAAGTAGGGACGATGGTAAAACTTTTAACTAATTTCACTATTTTTATTTTATTTTATTTTTACCATGAAACTTTATTTAATTTTCTCTTATTTATTATATAAATAATTGTTCTTACTTAAATTTTTCTCATATAATTTTATTTTACTAATATCTTTGTAAGTAATTGATAATTACCTAAAAAAGCTATTTGAGTGTTTTTCCTTTCTAGGTTATAATACAATATTATTTATATTATTTAAAAAGTTATAAATAAAAATATGATTTGTACAAATTGGGAACGTCTGTTTCTAGGGGAGATTTCACTAAATTTTTGACAACTTTCAAATGACTTTATAAAATAAGTTGTAAGTTTTGAAAATATGATATAACTTTGGGTTTCTTAGTCTTTATCATAATCAAATGTGTGTGTTTTTTTGAGTCTATTGGGCTAAACTAATTTAAGTTAATTTAGTCTTTCTTCCTCTCATAGCCATAAATTTTGAGTTACAGTTTCTTTAACCATTAATTTGAAGTTCAGTATATTATATTGAAAATAATCAAAGTTAACTTTTTTCTTTTTCCGGAATTGTTTACATTATCTTCGCCCTGTAACCAAAGTTGGAAAATGCACATGTAACCAATATTTTAAGGACCAAGAGTTTTGTTTTTTACCGGCATTAAAAAATATTGCTTTTACCACCGGTTTAACATTTTAGGGTTAACTCTTATTATCCACCCCTATAATAGAATATTTATCATTCAAAGTATAAATTTCTGCTCAAATTTCCATTCTTTGATTATATAAAACCTAAATAAATTAGCTCGATAAGATAACATAATACTTTCATTGTTATAAATTTTTTTGTCCATATCATTCGGACTCCTCAATTTGCATTATATAGAATAATTCTATCAAATTACATACAAGAGATGCACAAAGAGCTCATCTTATATAGGGTTATTAGCAAATATACTCGAATGTGAAATCCATTAAAAAAAAGGTTAAATTTATTTATCACTTCTATGAGCGACACAAAAAGAAATGTTTAATGATATTTAAAAAATAATAATTTAACACTGATTAGGATTTTTATTTGGATCTCTGAATTTAGTGACAATTTTGGTATCACTCAAGTAAATCTCACTTATCAATGAGATTTGATTTCATGATGTTGGAGCCATCTTTATATTTTAAGGATTCAAAATTGATGCTTTTTTTGAGTCATTTTTTTTATTTTTTTTTTGATTTTTTAGTGATAATTTACCATTTACAAGAATTGAATTTAATTACATTAATTTTTTTTACATTGCCAAATTGGAAAGAGAGGCATTGAAAAAATAAAAAGAATTTACTTGAATAAGGATATAAAATCTCTTCACGGACAATGTGCTGTATTGATGATAGCATATAATGCTGATCACTTCTAACGAATGAATAAATTATTAAATTTGAAGTGTCTTTCCTTCTCCTTTAGGAAAATATTTAAAAAAGGGTTGATTTCTTGTTAATAGTTTTTTTAATAAACAATTAAATTGATCAAATATATTTACTTATTATGCAACTTATTCACATTGCGACAACTAAAACACATTCAATAACATCATGTTAATAACATTTGAGATAAAATACTTTTCAAATAAATTTTAAAGTTATGGGAGAAATCTATTATCTATTATATATATTAATTTTAATAAAAGTTACACTGTTTATAACAGTACAACTCTTCTTACATATATATTATTCATAAATTATAAATAGTATAACTTACATATTGAGTTTGTGTGTTCTTTTAAATTTAAATTTTATTTTAAGGACACAATTTCTATACTGTTGAATATTGATACGTGGGACCATTCTAACTGTATTATGATTTGTACTTTGCAGAGCATAGTGTCGTAATTTTATTAATGTTTGAATTTGAATAAAACCTTAGTATTTAGAATATTCCTGGCAAAAATAGGTTTTCCATTGCTTTTACACGTGGCAACTCCTAATCTTTTCCCGCCATTTACAATAATTTGGAACACATCAATCATGCTCTCTTGCCGTACCAGTAAAACAATCATCATTCTTAACCAACACATTCCATTGCCATTGAGGGCTAATACATCAACTCTCCCATGAAAAACTTGAGGATAAATTTTAATTATTTAGTATTAATTTTTTCAATAAAAAAGAAAATATTTAATAATAAACACTTATATTTAAGCTAAGCATAGTTTATTGTTGATTTAATATCTATGTGGCTTAAACTCTTAACTATTTGGTTAATGTGGTTTCAACTGAAAATGGAATTCAGATTCTTTAATTTTGTATACAACTCCAATATCACTAAATCAAAACTTTTTGATTTTAAGCTCTTAAATTGCTCTCAAACACGTGCCTATATGTTTTTAAGTTTTTGTTCTAAAATGTATAAGTTAAACTTTTATTACAAAATGAGGGAAAAAAATAATTGTGCTAAATACTTTTTTTGTAATAACAAATTGTTTTTGCAAATATGAATGATAATGAGTTTGGATACGTTGGACATTTGGTGGTATCCCAAAAAAAAGTGTTTTATATTCATCCAATGTTCAATATTGGATAGGGTGTGGATAATGAAATTGATATTTTTGGTCAACTAATAAGTGAATTTGGATTTGCCTTCGAATACTTAATATCTATTCAATATCAATGGGTGGATAGGATATTTGATATCCTTATATTATATATAACAATTAGACCAATTATATGTAATTACATATAAAAAGTAATATTACATACTACAAAATTTATCCACTACCTATTTATTTTGTTAGATTAATTTTTTTATGCATTGTTTAAAGCAGGTAATAATTACAAAAGCGTAAAGCCTTAAAAATATTTTTTAAATGAAAGATAAAATTGGGTTTTTCCAATATTCTTGATTTGATATCCAAAGCTTTAATCTATGTAACATTTCTTTTTTGGGTGCATTTAGGATGCCTAATAAATTTTAAATATCAGGTATGAAATATTAGAATGTAAAATTTTATCAAATTTAAATATGGTTAAAACATTAAATATATACTTTTAAATTCAAATATCCAAAATATAATTAAGTATTTGCCTATTGCCATTCCTAAATCCAAGAAGCAAAATGGGTCCAAAAATTTGTGTAGCTTTTATTTTATTTTTTAACTTTTATTTTAAAAAAATAAATTATAGTGGGAGAGAAACGTGACATTCACGTGGCATATTTGAAAATTTGAAAGGGTAGATCCACACAGCTCAGCAAAATCCTAAACAAAGCGCACGTAGAGTCGTCCTCTACTCCCCCCTCTTCTAGGAATTTCCCCGTGAGGGGTCTGCTCCACCATTGGCCAACCCACTTTCGTGTATTTCAAAAAACTTCCCCCCATAATTATATAACTATACATTTATATTTCAATTTTATTCCTTTCATGTATCCTCTTAATGACCCAATTACCCTTCACCCCACTCCACATATACTACTATATTATCTTCTTTCTACCCCTTATTATTTATATCTATTATTTGAAGGGTGAGAATTTTCAAAAATTAAAATTTTTTCCATTGAATTTATTTTAAAATTAATTAAAAAATGATAGTTAAAATTTTTAAAATATTTTTTATGAAAAAAAAACACGCTTCATAAATTGTTGTTATGTTTAAAGCAAAAATAGTTTTTATGTGGTAGTCTCGTAGTCGTAGAATAGAGTTTTAGCAAGAAGGCGCAAAATACAAATACACAAAGCACGAGGACCAAGGCTCAATAGGGAGTAGTGGAAAAGACGAGAATCGCCAATGCAGGGTAATTTCGTCATCCAAGAAAAAGAATACGTTTCTCTCCCTTCGCCTTCTCCAAGGAAACCGACCTATTCACCCAATCGTGTCTCCAGCCCAAATCTCTAATCTTCCAACTTCTTCTACAAACCCTACCCTTTTTTTGGAACCCTTCTTCAGTCGTAGACCCCGAATAAAATTCAATTTCTTTGTTTCAATCCGAGATTTTTGAAATCACTCCGGGATCTCGGTTTCAATTCCTAACCTCGTCAATCAGGGTTCACGGGCTTCAATCAATTCGTGCAGCGCTATGGCGAACGGTAAGGATTCGGACGAGTTCGTGGTGTTATCGCGGGTCCGGACGGGTCTGAAGAGGGAGTTTGCATTCGCCATGAAGGCTCAATCCGAGATCTGTGGATCTCTGGGTCGGACCCGTGCCAGCAAGAACAAGAATGGGGTTCAAGATAGTCCGAGCAACAAGAGGTCCAAGAAATCTGGTTCCTCAAGGGCTAAAAAAGATGAGCAGAATGGTCCGAAGCCGGTGCCGGAAGATGTTGTAGAACCGATAGTTTTTGAAGAGGTCAAGGGAAAGGAGGTAAAGGCCGTGGAGGTTATGGATGATGTTATGAGCGAGGAGGAGGCGAAAAGCGATGTGGTGGATCTCTCGAGCGATGACGAACCCAAAAACCTAGTGGGGGAGTCTGTGGGAAAGAGGGAACCCGCAGATGAGGCCGCAGTGCCCATTTGTGAAGAGGAACCCAAGAGCGATGTTGTAGAAACTGTGAGCGACGATGAGCCCAAAAGTAGTCCTATGTTAGAATCTCCGAAGGAAGCAACAATGGTTGATATGGCGCAACCCATTTGCCCAGACGGGAGCAAGGAAAATCAAACAAATGAAGATGATTTACAGAAGTCGTTGACGACTGAGAGCTTGAGCAGGGGAGAGACATGTTCTCCGGAGGAAAAATGTGTTGATGGGACAACTCCTGTTTCTCTTAATGATGACAACAAGGTGAAGGCCATGATAGAGAAGCCCCCAAGGCGGTTTACGCGGTCGGCACTGAGACAAAAGGAAGATGATTCGAAGCTCATAAGTGATGGGAAAAAAGCTTGTGATAAAGCAATTGGAATTGGTTATGATTTTAGGAGGGAAAGTGAAGATGGTCCATTATTCTCAACGCCGACTCAAATGAAAATGTCGAAGAGTACCTCAAAGAAGTTCCCAACGAAGCTAAAGGACCTTCTAGCCACAGGGATTCTTGAGGGACTGCCAGTCAAATATGTCCGGGGAGTGAAGGTATTATCTTATATCATTATTGTAGTTCTGATTGTTGGAATTCGGGAATTTCCATTTCAGGTGTGAGTGTAACTGTGTCTGAGAAATTGTAGGCACGAAGGCCTGGAGAAACAGGGCTCCGAGGAGAGATTAGAGGCTCTGGGATTGTGTGCTATTGCGAAATTTGTAAGGGGGTTGAGGTATGTAAAATGAAGATATGTTTGCGAACAAGAATCTCTTAACATTTCTTGGTTAATTTTCGGATTTTTCTTTTTGGTTTTTGCTGAAAGTAGGTTGTCACACCCACCGTGTTTGAGCTGCATGCTGGTAGTGCAAACAAACGCCCCCCAGAGTACATATACCTTGAGAATGGGAATACACTCCGTGATGTCATGAATACATGTTCGAATGTTCCAACGGATGTTTTGGAGGAAGCAGTACAGAAAGTCCTTGGAGGTTTCACCATGAAGAAATCTGCAATCTGTTTGAAGTGCAGAGGTTTGAAATCCATACGTTTGGTTTCCCTTTGTCCATTTGCTTGCATATTCCCAGTAACTGTAAAAGGTAATTGTGTTGCATTGTAGTGTCTGTAGCTCAAGTTGGCAAGGGATTGTCAAGACTACTTTGCGATACATGCATGGAATTAAAAGAGTTTCAACCTACCCCTATTCAAATAGCTGAGACTAGCAATTGCTATGCTTCACCTGCAGTTACTCCCAGGTTTCTTTTTGTTTGTTTTGTTAAATAAAATCAGCACACATATATATCTCGTAATAATCGTGTACATTGTAAGACTACCGAGAAGCATGTGCCTCATTTATTACTTCGTTAATTTGTATACTCATTTGTTGAATTTTGGTTCTGACTTGTTAATACTGTGAAGACCTTTTATTTTTCTAATAAAACTATTGAATGCAAAGCATTTAGTATGCATGAATAGAAGTCAAATACTTATCTTTCAAATTTATAGGCAGCCATGCTTTGTTAGTCTGATTAATTCTTATTTTTCCTCTCCTATTTTTCTCGTGTTAGAAAATGGAGTTTATGACATTTATTATGGGTTTAATCTTGTTTTTTTTATTATGTTTATTTATTTATTTATTGTCTTCCAGTTGACATATTTGCATGTGCATCAAACTACAAATCAACTTATTACATGCCTGTATTTAAAGACACATATATTACATGTTATGTGATGTATGTATTATTAAAGTTGACTGGAATCTCTGCAAACTGCTATAGTTGTCATTTGTATAATATGGAAATATTCCAACTATCCCAGGTCACCAGAACCAGTTATGGTTCCAAAGTCGTTAAACAGCGGGATGAAGCACACCACTTCTCGTGGTAAGAGTCAGGGAAGAATAACCAAGAAGTAAGTTTGGTTGTGCTATACATATCTAAAACATTTGCTTTGGTTAGAAGTATGTTTTTGTATCTGAAGTAGCATATTATGTTCAAGTCTTATTGGAGTTTTGATCTTTGCCCTTAAAAAAAATATATAGGGATCTACGTTTGCATAAATTGGTTTTTGAGGAAGATGTGTTGCCAGATGGAACTGAAGTAGCCTACTATGCTCGTGGACAGGTTATTTTTATTGAGCTTTGACTATTTTTACCACTTTCAACTTTTCTGAATGTGTTCATCTTGCTTACACAGAAACTGTTGGTGGGTTACAAAAGGGGATTTGGAATTGTTTGTAGCTGCTGTGACTCTGAGGTTTGTTTTTCTTATGATGTACTATACCATGTGTATGCTAGGTATTTGGCTTGAGCTGAATATTAAACTTTTCCCCTATTTTGATGAGCAGGTCAGCCCCTCACAATTTGAAGCTCATGCTGGTTGGGCATCACGACGCAAGCCGTGAGTTTTTTCTTATATTGTGTTATTTGATGCTGTATGTTTTAGGAAATTGAATAGGATCTTCTCTTTTATTTGTTTATCGTGTTTGTTATCTGTATTGCAGTTATCTGCACATATACACATCCAATGGAGTCTCTCTACATGAACTGTCCATATCACTGTCAAAAGGCCGTAGGTTTTCTACCAATGAAAATGATGATCTCTGCAGCATATGTTCAGATGGAGGGAGTCTTTTATGTTGCGACGGATGCCCAAGGGCTTTTCACATAGGTAAAGCCTTCCTTTACTCCTTTGCCCTTTCTAGTTAAGCAGGACTTCATTCTTAGACCTACTAATATAAGTGAAAGACTAGTTTATGCTCATTTTAAGACCAATTTGTGAACTGATAATCTACTATACCTTTCTATACACATTTCATGCATGATCCTGCGAAATCACTGTTTGCATTTCCTGCTGAGAGTCAATTTAGAAAAGGTTGGTTCCTAACATGGTTGTTAAAGCTCAATTCAAATCATGAGTTGATAGGGTTATTTTCTGAATCCTGAATTGTATCAATAGCAGGTTTCAGTGGCAAAATATTAAATATCTTATAAGTTGTGTAATAAAAAACTGTACGTTGATGAAAATACAGAAAAAGTAATCCAACACTAGCTTAATACCATTGAGAGTTTAACACAATATATCATTCTCTAGTTTTGATTTTTTTTCCTCCTGTATTAAGTCTCCAATTTCAATTTCTCTCTGTAAGTTTAGCTACTTCTTTTTAATTTGGTTTTTGATTTCTCAAAGTTTGCTTACTTTTATTGTGTAAATTTAATGGGATAGAGTTTAGGAAAAGTTCTAGTATATTGAAAAAATGAAAAAGCCGTAGGTTAGCTTTTGTGCACTTTCTTTTTAAGTCATGAATACAACTACTAAGATGAATGGGACATCATATCAAGCAACCGTATATAGAAAGAGAACAGGCAAAGAAATGACAATGACTCTTACCCCAAAAAAAAAAAAAAGACAAGACAGACAGCTAAGATTAAATTACAGCTATATGAAAAATACCAAGCAAATGGAGACAGGATGGAATGAAGAAAGATGCAGTAGTACCCTTAAAGGATGTTGGCTTCTTGAGAACATCTTAAAACACATTTATCTGCAGCTCAAGAGGCTGGTTTTAGAAAATTTTGCTAAGAGGAAGGAGAAATAAGGTGATTTTCTCTGGATGTGCAGGTCCAACCTGCATATTTTGCAAACGTTTTGTAAAACCCACCGAGTCCAGTTGCTTTTAAATGTGAGAATTGGCAGATGTACTTATTTTGTGCGATTTGGCATGATTCTATGTGATTCTGTAGTGAGATTTGAGGTGACAGTTAAAATACATGGCACATGGATTTCGGATGCCACCATAATTGTCTTTTATTTTACTTGAGGTTTACTGGTTATCTTAATCAGGGAACATGTCCATGTCATCAATAACATTGGAGCACCACTAAAGGAAATTTTTATAGTTGACTTTGTATAACTTTTTGTTTTTGTGCTTCTATAAACTTAACATTCCTGATTCCCAGGAACTTGAACTTGGAATTGGTCTTGCTTGTGGTCATCCTCAATGGTGCATATTTGATGCTTTAGTTTGGAAGAGTGCTAGATTAACATTTGTGGTTTTCTTTGTCAATTGCAGACTGTGTTCCTCTACCATGCATTCCGACTGGCACTTGGTATTGTAAATATTGCCAGACCCTGTTCGAGAAAGACAAATATGTGGAGCATAATGTGAATGCAGTGGCAGCAGGAAGGATTGCAGGCATTGATCCTTTAGAACAGATAAACCAAAGATGCATTCGCATTGTCAAAACTGTGGAGGTTGACCATGGTGGATGTGCATTATGCAGGTGATTCCCTGCATTGTTTCTTGGAGTGACTCCATATTCAAACTAAAATTTTTGTGATCTTTGCTTCCCCTGGCATCCTTCTGTGTTAATCAACAATAAAAATCTTTGGGTGTCATATGATACTTCTATTGCTATGCCATAAAGATTCCCGTTTTACTTGACTTTTGTGTAACTTATCTTTACTAACATGTTGGATACAAGTGTGTGGTGGACATTATTATCAACTTCTGATATTTTCTTGATGCCATGTTCACAGAAGCCATGATTTCAGCAAAAACTTTGGTCCTCGCACAGTGATTATTTGTGATCAGGTATTGCTTTTGTGCATCATATCTTGCCAAGTTTTGATAGATAATTGTTTAATTTATATACTACTCTATTCAAGTAAAGTACTGATTGATATGTCCTTGCAGTGTGAAAGGGAATATCATGTAGGCTGTTTGAAGGAGCATAACATGCAGAACTTAGAGGTGCCATTGCTTTTTTTTATTTTTTAGAACTTTTTGCCTCCAATTGGAGTTTTGCTTTGCTTCCTCTCCCCCCCGCCCCCCCCCCCCCCCAAAAAAAAACCAAAAAAAAAAAAAGAAGAAAACAAAAAAAGGGGTGGAGCACATGCAGTTTTTAATGGAGGTTATTTTTGCCAGGAATTGCCTGAAGGAAATTGGTTCTGCTGCACTGAGTGCAGTCGGATTCATTCTGCTCTGCTTAATTTGGTCTCTTGTGGAGAGGAGAAGCTTCCTGATTCCCTTTTAAGTATGATACTAAAGAAGCATGAAGAGAAGGGTCTAGAAACTGGAGGTGGTCTAGATATAAAATGGAGAATCTTAAATTGGAAACTGGCTTCTTCTGATGAAACTAGGCAACTGCTTTCAAGGGCTGTCGCAATCTTCCATGTGAGTATATATGTGGCTGTACTTGGTTCTTAATTTTGGTTTGGTTACCCCATCCAGTGCAATGTGCTTGAGAGCTAGTTGACATTTGAAGGCTTAGCTTGAGGATGTTCTTGGTCCTTTTAAGCTAATTTGGCATTTAACTTGGGGGATGTAAACACTAATGATGTTTTGTTGTTTCCTAGGAGCGATTTGATCCAATAGTTGATTCTACTTCAGGCCGCGATTTCATTCCAACAATGCTTTATGGGTAAGCAGGATTTTCTTCTCCATATTGATTTTCTTGTCAACATTTCAGGATATGTGAATCAGTTCTACTTTGTGTGGGTTGTATTTCCACAGAAGGAACATCAAGGGTCAAGATTTTGGCGGAATGTACTGTGCAGTGCTAACAGTGAAGTAAGTAGGATGGAATATTTTCTTGCCGACTAAGTACATGTCCGTTTGAAGGGATGCCTGATTCTGTCGCTTATATTATGTCTTGCAGCCAAGTGGTCGTTTCTGCAGGGGTATTTCGTATATTTGGGGCAGAAGTGGCAGAGCTTCCCTTAGTGGCAACAATCACAGATTGCCAAGGACAGGTGGTTTTATTTTATTTCAGCAATGAATATATTCTTGCTAGTTCTTAGTTTGAGGAGATATTATAAGTTAATCAGTATTCTAATGATGACGAGACTTATTCTAACTGTAGATATTATTATTTTTCTAGGGCTACTTCCAGTCATTGTTTTCTTGCATTGAAAGGCTACTTGGATCTTTAAACGTGAAACAGTTTGTCCTACCAGCTGCTGAAGAAGCTGAATCAATATGGACCAGTAAATTTGGTTTTACGAAGTTAGACCAAGATGAGGTGTGTATATTTTCTGCTGTTGACTTATGTTTCCTTGATTTTCTTTTGTTAGTAGACTAACAACTGTACATCTGTTCTCGTTACAGATGAACAATTATAAGAAATATTATCACATGATGATATTTCAGGGGACCTCAGTGCTGAGGAAGTCAGTTCCTGCGCCCTGAATTGCTTCTCAACTCGGTGTAAATGAGGAAAATTTTGTGGGGGCTTTCTTTAGCACAGCGCTTCATCTTTTTCGGTTTTGCTTGGTGCAGAACGCATTTCTTTTGGTGTATGTACAGGGATCTGTCTTTTTGGTGTACAGTTAAACAGACTAATACGCCTCTAGCTGTGATGATATTTTTTGTAGCACAGAAATGAAAGAGGATAGAATTGAAGATAGAGGAAGCTAGGACAACGCAGTCTGAAATCTGAAAATTTTGATGTTATAAATTCATTTATTTGTTGTCGTATGGCGGTTCTAATTTGTGTCTAATTTCGATCTCTTATTTTTGTTTCTTTTCATCTCCCAGAAAGGCTTTTCGAGTCTGGATGTCGTTGCTTTAAGAGTGATTTGATAACTGGGATGTCTGTTCTCTCTCCCCCTCTAGTACGCAGATATTTAAACAACATAAGATTCATCCGAGAATGCAACGTTTGGCCTCGTTTATCTTTCGTTAACAAGTCGCTTTTGAACCTTTACGCTCTAATGGTTGCTTTATTAAAGAATATTTATTAATATAAAATATTACGTGTTTGATTGGTAGTAAATTCATACGAAACATTTAGTAGAAACTGTGTTATAGAAGCAGCAGTAGTGATGATAATTGCGACGGGACATAAGTGACAATATTCCAATATACAATTTATTTTCTTCATAACTGTTGAGATATTTTTTCTTGGTAGATTGAAAGATAATAACTTATTTTATCTTTATTATCTTGTGAGGTATCTTAAATAGCTGTACCATGTCTTTTTATTAAACCTCGTCCCAATAGTCGTACAACACAGTTCAATTTACATATATACAGAAAATTCTTTTGTAGAATGAGACGGAGGCGGGAAATTTCAAATTTTGAAACTCAAAAATATATCACCTCATTCTTAGCCGTTAAAGTTAATTGCTATATCCGCAAAATATTAATATAATTTATTTTATTTTATTTTTCATAAAAATTTACAATCCAAATCCTCTTTACATGAAGTCTCCTGCTATTCATTTTCTACTGCTGTTCTCTATTCAATTTTTCACTCTTACTTTTCTCTTTGATATGCCTCAAATAAAGATGCGAGTAACACGGAACATGAAAAAATTTTGCACCCATAAGCCTGACAAACATAAATTCCTACTTAGTTATAATGCATGATCAATTTTTCTAAGTTTGCTTTACCTATATCAAGATCATGGTTTCACAATTACATAACAAGAGAGTTTTGCTCTCATCATCAACTAGGACATAAATAATAAGGTGAGAATCTTATCTGTAATTTGTGAAGTGGACTTTAAATATAAATATACACATGCAAAAATAATAGTCTATTGATACTAAACAAATTGATTACTGACTTTTTACTAATAACTCTTTTATACTGCCTCGAAAAAGTATTGGACACAATTTTTCTCATCTACAAAAATAATTAATGGAATGAGTCATAATACTTAATGAGTAAAAGATAAAGTACAATAGTTAAAAAAAACAAGCAAGTATAGAGCTTTTTTAAATAAAAATAAATTGACATAATAATAAATAGTAAAAACTTAAGTATGGAAAGGTGTGAAATAAAAAAAATTTAATTCAGACTTATAAATCTCTATATCGAAAGAGGTACGAAACAATTAATATATAATAAAAATTAAAGAATTTTTGTTGATAGAAAATGAGTTTATTACATTATTAAGCAATAATATACAAGGAACATATAAACATATAACATAAATGTAAAATTAATAGGAGATGAACAAAAAATAATTGTTACACTAAAAATAATTTAATAAAAATATTTTATTAGAAAAGTTCATGAAAAATTCTAAATTTTAATATATATACTAATGTGGATTTACAGTCTACAAAAAACAAATAACCACATATTAAGACATAAATGTTCAATCCATAAACTATAAACTATCAGAGCATTTAGCTCAATACTATTTTAGTATTTGATTATAGAAATCATGTAGCAATATACATGCCCAATTCTACTTTATATATATATATATATATATATATATAATAATAAACAAAGGTCATATAGCAATATCTCATAGATAAATTATTTTGTAATACAAATTTCATAACTAAAAATATGGCATTACATAAACATAAAACACTTGAAATATACTATAAAAATATTTTAAGCAATGTATCACCTTGCAAATTTTTAAAAATAATACTTCTAATCAATATATTATTTTATATCCATTTCGACAATACAATACATATAATATATCGTAATTTGAGAGATTTAATATTACTAAAAAAATACACACAAGATGCATTACTTAGAATGCTTATCTCAATGGTCACCAAAATAGAAACAAAAATTAAAGAAAATAAAAACAAGAGGAAAAGTTAACAACGTATTATACTTTTCAATCAATTCGTAGTGCAAGCCAAATAGTAATAGTTTTTCATACACTGAATCGACAAATCCCTCTAATGGGAATATCTAAAATATTTCATAAAACAAAATTATAACAATTCACTCAATTTAAATAACTCCATATATGTTTCTTTCTTTTCTTTTTATTAAACCAATAGTTGGTTGAATCTCTATTTAATTTTTATTTTCAAATTCTACCAAATTAGTTCCAATGTATTACATAATTTGATTTTAACCCTTAGCTTGTTTTTAATTATTTTAATCCTAATTTTGACTTTAATACTTAAATTATTAGTCAATCAATTATATTTTCACAATTGAGATTTTTTTTTTTTATTCCTCTTGTATGATTACACGATTATTTTGGTCCATAGTGTATAAAAATGTCATTCAATCAACTTACTATACTTGCCAATTTCTCAATTCCAATTCATCCTCCAACATAATAAATTTAATTTAATTACACTTGCCAATTTCTCAATTCCATTTCAATTGATAACTTATCTTAATTCATTCTTCATGTTAATTCATTTTAACTTTCCCAATTTCTCTGTGAGCATCGTAGCTTAGAAAATGTTATGACTCCTCTAAGGCATAAATGGAAAAATGCAACTACCAATAAGGCAACTTACCATGCAATAAAAAATCAAAGCTTTGTCACAACATAAAGGACGTCAAAGCCAACTCATGGTCAACATAGGGCAATTTAAAGGAAATTTCCTAAAGTTTCCAATGGCTTCCACCAGCTGGCTGCCCACACATCCAAAAGAATTAGAGTGGTAGCAAATGCTCTCCATCTCTCATGTACTTAGCAAAAGAGAGAAAGAGAGAAATCAACTTGAGGATTGGAACTATGAAATCAATTAAGAAAAATAACCGTGAAAAGAGAAAACCTAAAAATGTAGAGCAAGGGAGCATGCATCAAAATAGAGAAGAACTCAACAAAACTCACTCATTGCTACATGGTTTGGTTAGAGGAGAGATTATCAACTGACAAATTGAAGTTTGTGGAGGAAGAAGCTTCGGTCAACCCTTTAATGGCAGAGCAAGGGTGGTTAATTAAGCATGCAAGAGTTGTTAGAAAGAGACTCAAGGTTGGATAGCAGTTGCAATAGTGATTTAAAAAAAAAATCATACTAGAAAAGAAGTAGGAATTGAAAATTTTAGATGGAAAGATGGACCTCCATTGTTGTTGCTGTTGAAATGGCTTGGCTGCACCTTCAAATTTTGAAAAAAAAAATCGTGAGAGAAGATATGGTGTTTCATGAGTAAGAGAGAGCTTTGAGAGCAAGGAGAATGAAGATGCTTGTGGCTGGACCATTTGAGTAGAAGATGACAACCCAATGAGAAAGTTTAGGAGTACAGGGCAAGGAAGAGTCACATTACACTTGACAAGGATGAAACAAGCAGAAATAATATTATCATGTATAGAAGATGATGGAACAAAAAAAATCCTTAGAGACCAATGAGTAAATATAGGGAAGTGCAAGGCTAAAGAGTAAATTCTGAAATTTGCAGTTTGATCCCCATCTGGGGGCAAGCAAACACCTACACCATGCTATGGAAGTAATATGAGAAGAAAAATATGGCATAAATTTTACTTAATTTATTTAAATTAATTTATCATTACTATTATTATTTAAATTTAATTATTATTATATCATTTTTATTTATTTTTTTTAAAAAAATTTAGTAAGCATTACATAATCTTAATTATATAAATTTTTTTTTGGGTAAGTTACAACTTAATTTACTGGTCTAAGTTAATTTTCTTATTATTTTAAATTCCCAAATTTATAGAGTTGTTACACTATCGCTGCCACGTTCGTCTTCTTCTGCTCTCCCTCTCTGGTAATCTATCACATTTCGTTCTCTTTTGAGTCAATATCAGTTTTTCTGAGAATCTGATCTCCGAGAATTTTCTCTGAAAGTTCTCCTATCTCTGCAGGTTAAAGTACGAATTGATAAGCCCCAGAGTGACTGAGAAATGATCAGATCCAGTACTCCGAGAAGTATTTCGATGGTACTTATGAGTATAGGTAACCAGATTTAAGTAATTTCTTCATAATCGATCGTCATTTACTTGTCATGATCAAGTGTAGATTTCATTAAAATGCTATCGTGGCTCTCATAGTCACTGATTGTTGGTTCTGCCTCTTGAAGTTGCCAAACTGCTTCCCAAGAATCGGCTTCTTTCTGAAATATATAACTAGGGTTCTCTTATTTATATGCTCGTTTTATGATTTGCTTTGATATTGTTCTTGCATAAATTGTATGATTCACATTCACAGGCTGCATTATGTAGTCTAGATTGATAAAATCATGCTACTCACTTTTGATTGACGATCATTATTTGGTAAACTCGACAGAAGAAATGGCAGTAGATTCTAAAGACAATTATATCTTTTTGTGTAATGTTAGATAAATGTTTAAGTCGTAACATATGAGCCACCATTCACGCTGAGTCTTGATTATGACCCTGCATCAACTTTTAAAACTGATAATTGGTAGTCTTTTTATCCTAAAAGGATGTAGGGTTATTAGGATTGATGGATGGAGAGAGAGTGACAGACCTCCCATTAGACTTTTTATTTTCATCAAAAAGGAAAAATCTGCTTTAATAATTTTACATAATTTGATCTCGTAGTGTTTCAATGTTTGATTCAGAATTTTTTTGCTTTTTTATTTTCTTCGTATTAGTGCAGAGTGTACCATGGGGACTGGGGAACTTGTTCTGTATTTCTGTTTTATTTTATGATTTTATCTACTGGAATCTGCGTCACTATGCGTTCTTGAGGTTTCTGTTTTATGCTGGAATCATGTTTTGTCTCATTATTGCTAGTTATTTTTTTACCTCGTTTCCATACACTAACTTGTACATTGTAAAACTTTTTATGTTTGTTTTCTGGCATAGAATGAGTGGCGGGCAATTGGGGTTCAGCAGAGCCGTGGTTGGGTTCATTACGCAATTCATCGTCCTGAGCCACAGATAATGCTTTTCAGGAGGCCGCTGAACTATCAGCAACAGCAAGAAAACCAGTCTCAGCAAAACATGCTTGCCAAGTGATTAACCTTTCAATGAAAGTCTGAAAGTGGATTTCAAAATTATTTATGGATTTTGTAGTCTGCTTGAGCATTTATGTTGTGAAACCAAGCACTGTTATGGACCTCTTTATGTAGTATTTGTGATGGGTTTCAATTATCATCTGAGATATATTATGGTGTAACCCTTTTGTACTAGTCCAGTATGTTTGATGGATTAACAATTTATAGTTACTTGTTTTTAACGTTGCGTTTGTGCTCATATAGGTTTCGTGATTGAGATTTTGTTTTGTTATATGTCCTGTTTTTATTCATTGGTTCTCGAGTTACTGTTTGTAGCTAAGCCCCAATTTTTAAGAAATTGAATCTTCTGCGGGTAGATTGAGTTAATTTATGTGAACAGATTTTCTAGTTTAAGTTCTTTACGTTTAGATAAGTAATGAAGAATTCTCTACCTTCTACGTAAGCTTCCTTCTAAAATTCATTTGTCATTTTTGGGCAATTATTTTAGTTTCTTTCATTTGTTGATTTATCTTATTCCAAGTTAGATGAGAAAAAAAAAAAAAAACGAAATCAGCGGGCCTTCAAGGTTGCCAGATTGAGCTAATAGTTGTATGCGCTCATTCCCATCTTGACCTCAAAGCTCCCCCTTAAATGTAGTCCAGGGATTATATATCTCATAGTGCGTTATGTTAATGATTGTGGAAGCTGACTCCTTAATAGGGATCAATATTTTATTTGCGTACAATTGTAAGATAACAATCACTATCTAGATGAAGTTTTTGTCACACTTTAGGGCTTAGGCAACCACAGGGTTGCTCATGAAAGAGCATATCCGTGAATTACTGTAGAGTTGGGATGGTAAGACAGAATCCCGTTGCCTTAGTGATGCTTTATGTCCATTACTGAACAATACGTGGCTGTTAGTAAATAGGGAGCTGAGGGGAAGCTCCAGTTCTGAATGCATTAGGTGCTAATGCTACCCCGCATCATCATCCTTCAATGCTCCTTAAAGTCGATGCACCAAGAGAATTCGTTACAAATGGTGAAAGGATCGAAACTAGGACGAATCACTTCATCGTAGCATCAAGATTGAGCTTTAAACAAATACCAACGCAAATTTCATTTGTTCATTATTTACGTGCTGAAATTGATTAACGAGTAGTCCTAATAGGAACGAGGACGAAAATTAGGAGCAGACTATATTGAAAATGAGGGGAAACTAGCAGTTCAGAGCCTCATTTCCCTCAAAAAAGAGAAATTACATTGGCGAGTACGATGATTCTTTACAGGTAGAGTGAAACACCAGATTCCTGATCCTAATACCAAGACAACCGAACAAGCAATACATAATACAAGAACCCTAAGAACTAGTAAATTTGGTAACAGCCTTAGTCCCCTCAGATACTGCGTGCTTCGCTAGCTCACCAGGAAGAACCAACCTCACTGCGGTTTGGATCTCCCTCGAGGTAATAGTCGGCTTCTTGTTGTAGCGAGCGAGACGAGAAGCCTCCTGAGCCAGCTTCTCAAATATGTCGTTGATGAAGCTGTTCATAATCCCCATAGCCTTGCTCGAGATTCCAATGTCAGGGTGAACCTGCTTCAACACCTTGAAGATGTAAATCTTGTAAGTTTCCACGCTCTTCTTCGACTTCTTCCTCTTCTTGTCAGAACCACCTTCCTTGGCTATCTTCTTCTCCGCTCTGGGCTTCTTCTCTGCGGCTACCGGAGACTTATCGGCAGTCTTCTTCTCCTCCGCTGGCTTCTTCTCTGCTGGCTTTTTCTCAGCCTTCGCCATTTTCAGACCGGTGATTTGCGAGAACAAAGAAAACGATGTGAAAAACTGAAGGGTTGTGACTTGATGAAGCGAACGGATAGGTCTTCGCTATGTATATATAGAAGAAGGCCAAGAGATTTGATTGGTTGGAGGCGATGAGTTCGGATCGGTGACGTGGAGGGTGGGATCTTCGTCTTTTAAAGCGGACGGATAGGATTCATTTGTGACTTTTGTGAAATTCTTTTTCATATTTGGCGGGGGCAGATTAAGGCGGGCTTGTAAAGTTTGAACAAAGCACAATGAATTGGAAGATTTGAAATCCAACCCGGTTTCCTCCAAGTGGCAAATACTGTTATTTTCACTTATGGTGTAATCCATTTAATCACCTTTCTATATGGAAATTTAAGAAAATCACCAAACTTTTTTCATTTTGTCAACTACTTCTCCTCATATTGAACCTTTTAGTATTAATTTTATTATTTTATCATATGGTTATCTGTACTAATATATATGTCTTTAGAACCTTGTTCTCAAAAATCATATCTTTGAATAGATAAAGTAATTAGAAAAATGTACATAGGAGTGTGAAAAGTTATTGAATTCCTCACTACTTTATTTATTTTTCAATATAAAACTCATTTTTTTATTTTAAAAATTAGCATGTATTTTAGTACGTGCCAAGCCACTAATATGTATTATTTGAGAATTAGATGCCGAAAAGTTCTAAACACACATACATATGAGGGATTAATTGATATTAGTGCTAACCAAACAATTTTACACTATTGAATAATTTTTTATAGGATAAATTTTTTACAAAATTCACCATTGAATTAATAGTTGTTATCAATAATATCATTCTCATAAATCTTGATATTAATTTGAAATTATTTTATGCCCCTATCACTAAATTTAAAAATTAATATACAATATATATTTCTTTTGGTTTTCCTATGAATATGGGTGTGAGACTAACCTTGTTTGGTGCACTGAAAGTTGCCTCTCCTCACAATTTTTTTTTTTTAATATAAGAAACTATTAATATGTGATTGCAATGCTTATATCCAATTTTTTTTATTGAATTTGACATGCAATATCAATATAATAATTATTTGTAATCTAACACTTGAATAAATGAAATTCACATCCTACAATAAAATAGGGGAAGAGTATCAAACCTGTAATTGCTCCCTCCTTATATGCGTGAGTGAATATATAACAAAAAGAAAAAAAAAATATATGATTACTCGAAATTAGCTCATTTCTGAAGTAGAAAATCTTTAGGTCTCTAAATTGGTTCATTTTATTTTACTTTTATTATTTTGAAAGAATGTAAATAAAAAAAATATCAATTATAATTTTTTGGTATTTATTATCATGATAAAATGCTTTAAAGTTTTCTTCACATATATTATGCATTTATTAAAAAAATCTAATAACAACATCTAAGAATATGTAACTAGGTATTGTCTGATCCAAAATGCAAACCATAATGACATCGGATCAATACCAAACACAGTAGCCAAAAAAATCATGGTAAAGCAATACGATGCTTGTAGTAGCATGAAAAAATATTATTCATACACGTAGAAACCCTTACAACCCTCGTAGTGTTGCTATAATACTGGCATGAAGCGAATTGTGTGCAGTGAAACCAGGATTCACAAAGCATGCACAATCTCCAAGCGTTCATACATACAAACTACAGAGATGAAAAATTAAAGCCCAAATTGTACAAGAGCTCTAAAGTCTGGAAGGCAGGACGGGACCCTTTCTTGAAGTAGGCGCCATTTTTTAGTGGGATATAGAATACAGTCTGAAAATACACATGGAACATACGTAGTTAAATTCATCAAACATGCATATACAGAGTCACACATCGAATTGTTGAGCACTTGGTCATAAAAATACGCATCAAGAACTACATTATACTGGATATAGAACACTTCAATTTTCATGATCATTACACATTATCTTGAACCAGCATCTATCTGCAGTTGCTGCTCTCCTTTTCCTGAAAGAGGCATCCCCCAGGCATGCCATTATTGATAGCTGGGGCATGCCCAATAAACAAGGCAACATGACCCATAAGCTTGCCTTTCCTGGAAAACGTAGTACCACAGGAGCACTGCCACTTGAGATCCCCACAGTGCTTCTCATGGGTTCTCAGATCAGAAGTCACGGAGAACTGCTTCTTGTTGCACTTCTTGCACGCGTACAACTTGGGACAATGGCTTCTCTTGTAATGATTCTTCACGCAAATCATAGACTTTAAAGGCTGAAACTTGGCATGCTCCTTGTTCCACCTACACCCTTGTTCAGGACATGAATATTTTTTAGGCCTCGTACTCACCAAACACTCTTTGTCCCTATTCTTCATTGGGTTGCTCAAGGCTGCACTATTCTTGTACTCATCCCCATGAGCTCTCATGTGCATCCTCAAATTCGCATCTCGCTTGAACCCTTTAACACAAACAGGGCAACAATGGGTGTACCTAGCCAACAAATCAGCAGCATCCAATTCAATTATCTCATACCCTTCATTTGATTCATCGTTCCCAACGCTTTGATCCACAAGGTTTCCATTATTATCATACGTCTCACCAAAGCAGTCCAAGGTTTTAGTGTTGGTGTGACAAAGCAGAGTACTATTATTGGTAAAATTTGATTGAGGTATATCATCAAATGGTTGATGGTGCAATTCGTTAGTGTAAGTAGTGGTAGTGCCTTGAGAGGAAGTGAGAGACCTCATTTGTTGACAATTGACCATCATTGAAGAGGCAGTGACCATGATTTCTTGGATTATGGAGTTGATATTGGTGACCACGGCCACGGAATTTGGTGACTCAGGCAGGCTCTGAATATGATCCGGGGAGATAAGAACACCCATTAATGTCTGAAGCTGATTGAACTTGTCTTTGAGAATAGAGAGATTGAAGAGGAGGGAGGAAGAGGGTGAAACCAAATCTTCAGTGGAAGGAAACATCTGAAGCTCTTGATGAGGCGGATTGGGAAACCAGAAGTGACCTTCGGAAGCATTGTCATAATAACAAATCTCGTTTTATATGAAAATGTATAGAAGTAAACACACGTTATATCTAGGTATTATAATAATGAACTGAGAGAGACAAAAATTCAAGTCAACTATTGTATAGGAGCTAACTTAAAATTCATCCCCACGTAGGACCTCCCTGGTATGTGCCCATTCTCAGATTGGGGCTACATTCTTCGTTGAAAAATGTAAAGAAATATTGCAAGTTTTTTTTCTGGGGGTAAAAATATCTTTAGTTAGGCCTGTAAATGAGTTTAATTTTAATGTGACCAAATTTATTTATTTAAAATAAATAAGCTTGACTCGAGCTTTATCCCCTTTCTTGAGTCCTTCTAGCTTGACTTGAACAATTAATCAGGATTTAAGCAGTTTCCAAATATTGAGGGCCTCAAACCAAATATAGAATAAGTCCCAATTCGAACTCAGCTCTAAACATACAAAAAATTACAATCAAGTTCGGCTCTTTTAATAAATGAGCTTCTAAACATTTAAACAATATATATATTTGTATGCATATATAAAACTAAACTAAATGAAAATTTATGAACTGTTATACTATTCATGTGTATATAAAACATACTAGATTTATAATCTTTTCTAGAGGATCTTAAAGATGCACTCTTACATCAACTTGGTACATTTAAGAAAATAAATTTTTTAAAATTCTAACTCTAAAATTTAAATTTAAATGGTCAAAATAGGTAGTATACCTCTTTAACCATTAAACTTCCCTATAAGAATGAATAAGGCTCAGCTCAGAAGGCAACTAGTTCCGATATTGAATCCTATTCTAGAGGTGAGTGTTACTCAACATACAAGAATTGTCATGATTGATTAAATTGATAAGAACTTTGGAATCCTTCTCGATCACAATATATTTGAAATTCAAATTCCAATAAAACTCGAGACGAATAATTCGCGCCCCCACTCCCCCACCCCCAAAAAAAAAAAAAAACCAAAAAACCTTCTATCCATCTACCATTGGCATCTCTGATGAGTACCCCACAACCAGCATCTCCAATACTCCCTTTGCAAGTTTCATTAAGGCCCATTTGGTATTTTTCTTATTATTATTATAATAATATTTATTATGTCTTTGTAATTATTATTTAATATTTAATATTTTTTTAAAAAATATAAAGATAATTTTTCATCATCAAGATCACTTTTTATAATTTCATTTTGTGTGCAAAATAATTTGTTAATGTTAAACTTGATCCATCCAAAGGAAGGGGTTGTCGTTGGACATGTACCCACTTCTTGAAAGGTGATATGCTCTTGGAGTTGTCATGAGACTGCGAACTAACTACAGTAGTTGGAAATAATAGGAATAGGTTGGAAAGGAGGATTAAAATTATTTGTCATGCATGAACCTCTTTATTTCTCCACTGCCAAACAACCCAAAAAGTCGTACAAAAAAAAGAGGTGTAGTTGATCTCAATAATTTTGCCCACTCAGAGAGATTAAGCATGATATCCAATCTTTTAAGAGAAGAAGTCAGACTTGTAGTTCCTCTTGACAAGAGAAGATCACACTAGGTTACAATCAATTGTTAATTTTGTTTTAAATAAAAGTAGCTTAATTTATATTTTATTGGAATGTGTTAGAACTCACCTACTAAATTGGTGATCCTATTATTTGAGTTAAATATCTATTATTGATTAGTATGAATAATAGTGTAAGCTCATAATAAGTGAGTACTATAATTTATTTAAATTTAGCTAAATCTCTTTTATATTTATATCAAATTTTAACTTCACAACTTATCCTATTATAGGTTGTGATAAGGAGTGTGAATTATAAAAAAGATTTGAATCTCTTCTAACTTTTAGGGATTTAGAATCAATGAATTATTCTAAATCTATCACTATATCTTTTATAAATAATTAATTTAATATTTTAATTTTATGTAATTGTCATAGATTTATTTTTATACACCCCACCTCTCAAAGGAATTGTTGGGTAAAGAGTCAATAAACTATTTGGGAATGCTGTGCATTGAAAGGGTTAGAGAATATGTTATAAATTATAAATTGCTATCTGGTTTTTGTCTGGTGTAGAAGAAAGGTGTGGAAGAAAAAGATGATTTTTGTATGAGTGTTCAAGAAACTCAACTTCTTGGGATGGATAGTTTTTACTCTTAAAATTTATTGTTATTTAAAGATGTATATTATTTTATTTGATAAATAACAATTTTGTTTAAAATAAAAAAAAAAGAACAAAATCCACTAACCTCTGAAGTAATCAAACTTATCATAGCAACAAAATTTTTCTGATCTGCATTTCATTGTCTTACTCTATAGATGTGATTACTTCAGTTTAGAAAATTTATCAAACAAAAGTCGGCTTGGGATCTGAATTCTTTTGTGGATAATTCATGTGATTGTGTTATGTGAAGAAAGAAATATATATAAAATATATATAATTTACACTCTAAAGTTTATCATTCAAATAGCATTCATTATTTAAATGAATTTATGTCCTCCTTTTTTTTTTTTACATGATACTATCATATAAATTTGAGAGAATCTAAATCCGACAGCACAACGTCACTGCATCCCACAACAATTGATCCAGCCTGAAGCCTCCCATTCCATGTCATCTAGGCGTCGATCGTATATTCTCATTATCCAAAGAAAAGAAAGAGACTTGATCAGAAAATTTATTAATGTTTAAATTATAAAAACAAACAAATATCCAACTTACAATCCTATCCATAAGTAAGTTATTGTCATATAGCTCATTTGTTGTTCATGTTATATATACATCTTTTTCGTCTTAATTTATTAATGATCATTTGTCGTTTTTCGTTTTTTGTCGATGATCCTCTATTAGTAAAAGCATCCATCAATTTATATTATGGCTAAGCTTTATGACCGGAACAATAGTCTATTTCTTAAGTTTTTCTCTACCAATAAATAAAGGGTTACTATCATCAACTAATTAATACGATGATACAGTATATTAGGATAAAGTCAAAGAAGTTCATTACACACAGAAGGCTTTGATTTTTACCGGTCATTTGTTTTAGTAGCTCTTATTTCTTCCTCGCCAATAAACGCGGAGAGGTCTATGTTACATGTATTGTTCATGCTCTTCGATATTTTTGAGTAAACTAATGTTTTAAAATTCTAAGGTAAAGTTTCGTCATGTAGCATATTAATTATTTTTTTCAATCAAAAATAGCTTTTTGTCTTATAGGCATATTATAGGCAAAGTCATATTACTAAACATATTATATGACATAGCATAAGTATAAATTTAGATGGTCGTTAACTAATGATCTAGATCTATTCAAGTGTCATTTTTTCTCAAACAATGTCATTTCACCCAATTTTTCAAATGACGCCATTTGAAAAAATAAAAAAAAAACACTTAAGCAAGTTTAGATCATTAATTAGTTAATGATCAGGTGGACTCTTACATAAGATATGCCAGCGTGTTTATTGAGGGATTGCGATTTTGCCTAACATAAAAAAATTTTTTATCGGAAAAGATTGATTATATGATTAAATTAAGATGTTTTATCTTGGAGGATTAAATTGAAAAAAAGTAAGATTTTCAGGTATGAAATCATCAAGTTAATCCTTATTTTTTGTTAGAGTAAAGAGCTTTTTTTTCTTCTAAGAAATAATTCAAATACATAATTATTTTTTATTATTACGAAATTATTATATATAGACCTTTCAATATCACTAAAACTAAGTTTGTTTTGGACATCCCTATAATGCTAATAATCATTCAGTTATACGTAATTGAATTTATAACCATTAGCATTGCATTTTAATCATAAATATAAAATGAATTAAATAAAAACTCGAAACAAAAAAATAGTGACTAGAGGTATGTTTGATTTCTTGTTTATAAAATAATTTTTTGTTTTGAAGCACAAAAAAAAATTAAAAAAATGTTTGATAATGTATTTTTAATAAAGTATTTTGTAAAACAAAAAAAAATAGAATTTTATTTTCGGAAACAGAAAAATTAAATGTTTTACAATTTTTGTTCTGTAAAATAAAAAAATAAATACTTTTTAAAATAATAATTTAAACAAATTTTTTAATTTTTTATTCTCAAAATTTATTCTAAAAAATATCTATTTTAAAAACACTAGAACAAAAACAAATCAACCAAACGTAAACCATTTTTTTAAATTACTTACTGCGTCTATGTAATATTTACTTTTCACATAAACTAACAACTCAATTACATAAGTAATATAATCCAGAGTATTTTGGTAAACTAAACCTATTTTACACCTTCTAACGGTGCTAATTAATAGCCATTAGTTATATCTAAGTGAACTATTGCCTATTATCACAACGCTTTTAATAATAATAAAAAAGAGTGTAAAAATCAACAGAAATAGAAAATTAGAGCAATAAAACAATATATAGATTATTCCCCAACTTTGTTGACAATTTTCGTGTAATACTTGTTTTGTCGTCATATAAAAAATAGATTTGAGATTACTTTTGTAAAAAAAATAATAATAAGGATGATTACTTTTGTAAAAAGATCATTGACAAAAATCAAACCAAAGGCTCTTTGATTTCAGTCTCACACCTCGTTTTGGTAGCATGAGGATGAGAGAGAGAGAAAATAAATATATATATATTTTTATCTTGTTTAGTAATTAGACTTTATCCAAATATTAAAAAGAGAGAAAGAATCCATTTCCTTTGTATAAATATATGAATTGATAATAATTATTGTGTTTAATTTATGTAAAATCTATTATATCATATTATTATTATTATTATTTAATTATTTTTTAAAAATAAGAGTATGGGAGTAATTTTCTCATCATTATTTTTTTATTCTAATACTTTTTTATTTAACTAAATATACAAATAAAATAATATTTCTAATCATTTTTATATTATACCAAACATAATTATTCTATTCTATTCTATTTACTTTTCCATATCAAATAATTCCAATATCAAACAAAGTGTTAGTAATTAAATAAAATATAAATAATCTTTGATGTGTGTATATTATGAATTTTCAATTAAAGACCACATGTACTTTTGGGGGGGGGGGGGGGGGAGAAAGGATTAAACTCCAAAATATCTCTCCTTTAAGTGAGGAAAAAGACTTCATTAAACAAAGTATTCTCCAAAATTTTCACTCTCCCCTTGCCCTCATTGGTTGCCCTATTTTCATGGTCATCATACTTCTCTTCTCTTGAACAGATTCTATGGTCTTTTAATTTGGGCCCTATTGATATGAAGCTGGGCTTGGCATATTCTTAGTTGGGCCTAGTAGAGTATCACAGATTTATTTGAAGCTGTGCATATTGGAGATCTGCGAACATGTTGGACATTGACTAGTCAAGTGGGTGTATCTTCGCAGTGATCTTTTCATGTTGCTTTTTTGTCCTGTTGGTCGCTATGGCTTTAATTATATCTCGCATGGCCTTGAGCCTGAGACATTGTCAAACATGAGTTAAACTGAACTAATTTGTGTTCTTGGGTTTTAGATTTGAAAGAGAAGACAGTAACACCGATTATGGAGCAAACAATTTCAAAACAATGAAAAGACACATATATTTAGTTGGAAGGTATGAACACGAAGTCACAATTCACTAGTTATTTTAAATCACGATTTTATGAATATGAAGATTTAACAATATCTCAAGATTTACAATTGCTAATATACTGGCAACTTGAGGTCATATATATGTATGTATGTATGTATGGTGAAAAATAGCCGAAGGCAAAAAATAAACCATGAATGTTGCTGCCCAGGATCGAACTGGGGACCTTCAGTGTGTAAGACTGACGTGATAACCACTACACCACAGCAACCTGTGGATATCTGGTTGAAGTTTATATATTAAAGAAATTGAGAAAGATTTACTTTATCAAACTCTAAGAGATATCACAATCTGAATCCAAATTTTTTTTCCAATAAAAACTAATGCAAAAATTTCTTGAAGCACGTATCAGTAAAGTGTAAAAGAAAAAAATTGAGAGCATTAATTCTATATGCATAATCAGTTAGAGCATACACTAACTTGGATTTATAAACTTATGATTGATAATTATACCTAGAAATAGATGGATAAGTGTATGCAAAATGTTTCCAAGCAATAACTTTTGAATATTTTTAAATGTTAAATACAATAGCAAATAATCGAAATAAGTAACTAAATCTCTTTGAATAAGAAAGTAATGATATAAACACTAATAACACTTGAGTCAATACTACTTGAATCATTAACTAACAATGAAATGAATATAAGTTAAATATCATCACCTTAACTCAAGCAAATGCAATGCAGAGGTGATGAGAATGATGCAAGGCCAAATAATAATAAAAAAAAGCTAGGGGAAAGAGAGTTGAAATTCAAATTTATTACAATTCGATCAATAAAACCCATATTCATGCCTTTTGTAAAGTAAGAAATGTTTACTAACAATTAACTTATTTTTACAATTTCTTACAAGCATTGACATACTCAAAAGATTATCACTCGTCTACCTAAAAAGATTTTACAATTTTACAATTTCTTGTTTACTTAAAGTGGTTTCAATAAAGATTTTACATTTACATTCATTAACCTATAAAAAACTTTACCTATGCTTTTCCAAACTAGGACAATGTTACAAAAAGAAATACAGAAGTGAACCCTTTATTTCTAAAGGATTACAAGTATGCTCAAGATTCGATCACTCTCTAACTAATATTAACTCAAAAACTAAACTCAACAATTTTCAGCAAGTTATAATAGAATGGGTATGTAGATGGTAAATTTTTTTGGCCTTGTATGTTTGCGTCTATTAGAAAAACGTCTTTTATATAGCGATGCCGTTCAACTAGCCGTTGGGCAATATTTGGCAATAAAATCCCTTTGATCTTGCACCGATTAATCCAAGCTCAAGCCCATTTTATTTTCTGATTTGAGGCACATTTGGACAGAATCCAATTGCTCATGATCTTCTGAACATTGGGCAATAAGTCACGTTGATTTGCTTTGGTTTATTTTACGTTGCTTCTTCATCAAAGTTGGCAACTATAACCTCTTGACAGGCTCTGATTTCTACCATATATATTTAGCTGTGGGGTATTACTTTCTTTTCAAAGAAGTTGACATGGTTACCATCAAGGAAGGTTTAGAACTTGATTAATTAAAACAAATTAGCCATTAATCAGTTTTTAACTTGTGTATAATCAATTTTAATACCCAGTAGTTTTAAATAAACTTTAAAAAGTAAACATTTTGTTATCATCAACATTAAAATTATTTTGTGAAAAACCTTAGGCCTAACGATGCCTAGCCCAAACCAACTTGGACATGTGGGACTGTGAATTATCGTTGTCTCAATTCAAACCTTAATGGGCATTGACGTTAAACTACTATAGTGATGCCAACCTGGCCCAACTCACTAACTTTTATCTAAATATAACCTTTTTAGGCCTACTTTCTACACAAGTTTGCCAAATGTGTTGGGATATCCACAGTAGTGTTAGCGATATGTATCTTCTCAGTACGAGTTCTTTCTATTGTACAACTAACATGGCCAAGAAAAAAACCAACCAAACCCAACACATGTGAAATCGATTTTAGGTAGCCATATGCCACCGAAGACAAATTAAGAACTATAACTAAAATAAAAGAAAAGAAGGCTAACAATGAAATCCATGCTTTTTGGCCAAACCCAATTATTAATGATATCTAGGAACTAAACACTGTTGATGAAAGGATGAAGCAAGTAAAGAAGTTGATTGGTTGAATGGAAAATCTGAAAGGTTGTAAATAGTAGAGATAGAAAAGCCGGCCAATGCCTACTTGTGTTGTGTGATGGCATGGGCTTACAAATAGGACAATAGGATCACTGTGTGAACCAACTCATCACTCATTACTCATGCATCTTGAGGCATTTGTCTCTTTCACCAAACAGAGACCAATGCTACGCCACGTCAACATATTGGACTTAAAAATAGCAATGTGCTTTTCAGTTTAGTTTACAACTACCGATTAGATATCCTGAAGCCATTCACACCGATCCAGCTGTTGAGAGAGTTTGGAAAGCACGTCAAGCCACTTTGAGATATTGGATCGTTCCCACATACCACACTTCCACACGACTAGGACTATCAAATTATTCAAGTTATTATAAAATTAGCAGGATAATTTTTTTTAATTATAATAATAATAGGTTATTACTACCAATCAGGTGTCAATATAGAATGTCTGAAATATAAACAGACAAGTGGAAGTAAATCTCAATAAATAAAAAAAATTCTGACAAATTTGTATATCTGTCACAAGTAGTTTGATTTATTAATTTTCTTGTAGATTGAGTTTATCTACAATTTTTTAAAAATTTTAGATAAATCAGGTTTACTAAAAGTATAATAAATAAATTTGTAACATATTATTAGAACTTATTTTTAACATATTTATATGCTTATTTATAATTGACTTTATCTACTCACTCTTGATGAATCAAAATTCACCTTAAATCCTTCCAAGTTCCCCCCCTTTTACCCCCTTGCAAGGACGTTGGCATCGGGGCTTTGTCAAGATGATTAAGGATTGAGCTACGAGTTTGATATTTATACTTGTTTTACAAAAAATTATCTTAAAATTAGATATATTTGTAGATAAATTATATATATATATATATATAGTCCAAAGTTTACGATTAACTATGATCTTATGTACCTGATTTGGGTCCATTATATAACGGGGAGCAAAATCTGGGTAATTAGTTTATTGTTTGAAGAAAAAGAAATAGGATGCTGACATTAAGGCGAAGTTCATGGCATTGGTGGTGAGTGAGCAGAAATTATGATAGGACATTTGGAAAACAAGCGAGGGAATACTTGAATAATGATGTATAGATATTATTTGTGTAAGTTGCTCATTGAGGATAATTAGAATATTAATAGTATTATAATATAAAATTAAGGTGAATTCCATGACAAGAAGGGAACCTCCCCAACTACATGTGCTAATGTCAATGAGTGATCTTTCTTACGCATTCCCACACTTCACGCAATGCCTATGTGTCCACATGCTTCGCTTACCTCCATTCACCAAAACGTGCACTTAACTAACTTTATGCAAACTCACTCACTACTACTCTCTAAAGTGACTTCAAAGTCTTAAATTAAACTATGTATGATGACAAATATACCCATCCTCGTAATCTAATTTGATTTTACATCTCATTATCATCTTGAAATTATGCACTAATGAGAGAAAATGGAAGTTTTCTTGTTCTTATTGTCTTTGAAGCAATTTTTCATTCCGTGAATCACATAATTAAGGCTGAGCTTAGCTTTACGACTATAAAGAGTTGGATAAAAAGATGGGGGTGGACCATGAGAGTTAGCACTAGCAGTACCTTTTTTGGTAGCCTAAACTTTGTATGGGCTACAACTCCCATGACATAATCTCAAAACTAATTAATTGTGGAATTAAAAAAAATACCACCAACAACTAAATCAATTTGAGAATATTAAAACAACGTATTTTTATACGTAAAAAAAAAACTTAATAGAATATAATTAGAAAGTAAGAGATAAATAGCCAACCATAGAAATTGAAAAGAAGAGGTAGGGTGTGTCATTTATGAATCCAATTTGCTTATGTTTTATTCTCTCGTCGTTATATAAAACAGAGTGAGTGAGTGAGTGAGTGAGTGAGAAAGACAGAGAGTGAGAGAGAGATCTGTTAGCATTATTTTTTATATATATTAAAACAGGAGCACACAAAGGGAACCTAATCCACCACTTTTAGCTGTGGTTGTAGTTGTCGCTGTGCCATACCCTAGCCATGCCCGTGCATCTCTTTCTCCCTCCCTCCTTCTCAAGTGTTTAAGAAAGAACAAAATTGTAAGTACTCCGTAGAAAAGAAAAAGGCCCCTATCACTCACTTTTCGTGAACCAAAGGCAACCCAACAACGCTAACCAACTTGCTTACTCAAAGTATTCCAACTTCAACAACAACTATATCATCTATTAAATATAAACCAAATGAATCATCCAAAGAATCCATAATTATACTAATATTCGTGAATTAAAATAAACCCTCTAATTCATAATTCACATTGATCATTCATTCCACACCCACAAAAAAAAAAAAGATCCTTTTTTCCTCCCTCAAAATCAATAATGGCAATCTACCAAAGCCGGAGCAGGCAGCACCAGAGAATTCTGTGTGGGTGTAAACTGAAACTTTGAATCCCGGAGATCGTCCTCCGGCGCAGGCAAGTTAAGATCCAATTCTAGAACATTCCTGGGCTTCACTTCCACGGCGGTGGTGTTCGTCGACGCTCTATGCCTCCTCATGTGGCCACCCAATGCTTGGCCAGATGTAAACTCCGACCCACATATAGAACACTCATGAATCTTCGTCTTGTTGCTATGGAAAGCCTTATTACTTGCTAATTGAAGAGAAATTTGAGGGTTACTTTTGAATTGGGCTTCCCCTGCTTCTTCAAACTCAAAACTCGTAACATGTGTCCGGGGCGGCGGTTGTGGTGGTGGTGGTTGGGGTTTCTTTTCCTCAACCTTAGGCTTCTTGTGGCTTGCTCTGTGTCCACCCAAGGCTTGAAACGAAGGGAAGGTTCTGTTACAAGTTTTGCACTCATAAACATAGAACCCCTGAAGATTTTTCGTGGTGGCAGCCTGCTTGTTTGGAGCATCCCCACTTTGAGCCAAGAGAATCAAGCAATTGGCCATGTCTTCTTCATCTTGTGTGCTCTCATAAGTGGTAGTGGTCGACGAATTAAACGACATATAATCATCGGCAGAAGCAGAGGAGGAGCTAGAATTAGTGAGGGTAGCGGAGAAGGGCCTGTGTCGTTTGGTGCGTTTGCCCTTGGCGACGTTACTAGAGGTGGTGGTCGACCCCACAAGCTGGTCTGTGGCTTCCATGTCCATTTCAGAGGCCTGAAGAGGAAAAGATGGGAACTTTGACAAATAGAAAATACTGGAAGAGGTTGGTTTAAAGAGAGTGAGGTGTGCGAGAGAGAGTGAGGGGTTTATATATATATATATATATATATATATATATATAGGAAGTGATATATTTGGAAGGGAATGGGAACAAAAGGGGTTGTTATTTGTTATGAGAGAGGGTCCAAGGAGCCGTCTTCTCCTCTTTATAAACAGCTACTACTCTGAAACAGCCTGCCAGCCCAAAATCTTCCTTGCGTTTCCAACCTTATATGTGTCACTCACAAGAAAAATAAATAAATAAGTAATAAGAAAAAAGAGCCTCATTTCATTTCTCACGCGTTTTCACTCCACCCCGACTCCACGCTTCATTCAACGCCACACTTTTTTTTTTTTTTAATGTTTTCTAGCGAAGATATTGCTATTATTTGCTCAGGTCGTGTTTGATATTATTAAAAGAATAAAAATAATAATAAAATAAATTGTATATTATTTATTATATTTTTATGATAATTATTTAATAATATTTTTAATTATTTTTTAAAATTAAAAGAATTATTTCTCATTCATAAATTTATTTTTTAGTTATATTATTAATTTTTTTATGTCAAATGATTCCTTAGATTTTTATCTTTAATTGTAATATGTTATTTAATATATAAAATAATTATATTTTTGACCATTTTATCTAAGTGAAATAAATACACGTGCATTGCACATTTTTTTATTAATCATAACGTTAATTTTCGTTCATCATTTTACCTATTTTTATTATAATATTTTTTTATTTAAAACCGATTAGTTAGCAAAATAAACATTTAAATTGTTTGGCCCCCCATACAGAAGAAGGGACTTTTTACATTTATGGAGGGAGAGAGAGAGAGAGAGAGGCAGAAGAGACTTTTTGTATTTATTTTCTAAAGAGAAGGGTGTGTGATACACGGATTTGGATCCCTGAAATACTTTAGGAGTGAAATGAGGAGAGAGACAGAAAAAGAGAGGTGGGACCCACCTCTGTCATGTGGGTTCCATATTTTTTTTTCTCTATTTCTCTCTTCACTTCACCTGAAGTACTTCAAGTGATCTTGGCCCGTGATACACATGTTCCAACTCAATTAAATTTAATGTGATTTAGACATTATGAATTATTACAATAAAATTAATAAATTAAGGATCATTTGTATTTTTCAAAAAAGATTTAATGGAGAAAACATTGCAATTAGGGGCAATAATACGGTGGGTAAGCATAATATATTATTTATTTATTTATTTTGAAAAATGTTGCTTTAACTTAATAATTGGATGATGCTTTTATGAAGGAATATTTTATTTTCCGTATTTTTTGTAAATGCCAAGCACATAGTGCTTCATGAGTGTCTAGGATGTGTCAATGATTAAACATGGTTAAGATCAGTTAAGTATGATCAAAGAAAAATTAGGTTTGAATTAGGGAGATGAAGATTGCTGTTAGATCGCAGAGGGATGGGAAACTGATAAAGTGGAAAAAGTATGGGACAGTTTTAAAAAAGGTTGGTCTTAACGTTGTGAGTCGGCTTAGCACAGGGGGGGGGGGGGGGGGTGTTAGAGTATTAGGTCAAAGGAGCAGAGTGCACAATTTGCACATCCCATTAAGGCAAAGTGGGACTGCACGTTAAAAGCATGTCGCCCCCTCACAAAGTATTAATCCAATTTTGACTATGATTTTATGATAAAGAATTGGAAAAAAATTATCACGAGTTTTAAATTTTAGAGAAAATTATAATCGAAGATTTTAAATTAAAAATATTTATACAAAAAAAATCTTAAATTTTAAAATTATTCTGAATGATTTAATGACTAAAGGTTTTAAATTGAGGTTTTTAGACTATAATTTTTTTGTATAGGTTAAATTTGTTATTTTTGAGTCATTTAGAATAATTTCAAAATTAAGGTCTTTTAATATAAATATTTTAAATTTTAGATTCTTATTTATAATTTTTCTAATTTTAAATTTTTATAAGGTTGTTTAGTTTTTTTTTAACTAATTACCCCTACAATTCTAGCAATCTCATAAAAAATAATCATTTGATTTATTAGAGTACACATACTTATTAAGTAATAGGAGACATTACAATTTTTTTATTCTGACTTTGGCCTTTAATTATAATATTTTGTATGCATAAAATATTTTAATTGACTTCCTAATTTAATAGTTACATTATATTGCACTAACTCATTATGGCTTAAGTTAGATGTCAAGTATAATTGAGTTGAACACATATACGTACGATGCAAATGCCTCTTCCTTTATTAGATCATTAAAAAATTTTCACTAGTTTTTCCGTTTCTATTTCATTTTTTTTTCTTTGGTCTCATAATAACTAGTTAGCTCAAATGGGAGAGGTAAAAGAGACTCTTCACATGATTTGGTAAAAAGAGAAATGGGTTTGATGCATATGTGTTCAACTTATAGCTTGGGGAAATGATTCTTTTTTTAAAGTTTGGTGTAATATTTTATTTTTGTAATCATTTATTCATATTTATCTTTATTATTATTTTTTTAAATAAAGAAACGAGTTATTTTTTATTTACAAAAGTCACTTTTTTCTTTTTTCTTTTCATTTTTATCTTCAACAATTTTGCATACCAAATAACTCCTTAATTAAATAAATAGTAAGAAAGTTATTGCAATGTGGTTAATATATTAGGAGGTCAATTATAACTTTTTTATAAATTAAAAAGATATTGCAATTAATGGTAAAGAACAAACTAAGCAAATGTAATTTTCCTTAAGATATAATAAGTAAATATTAAAAAAAAAGCAAATACTCATTAAAAAAAATCTCCAACAAATAGTAAGTGAGTTGTCCAACAAGAAAAGAAAGGGACATAAATGGCATGCAAAGGCAGGATTTGTGGCTTACAAGTATATGACATAATCACTTCAGGACGGTACCCACTTGAGAGTATTTCCTCTCGGTTAAATTTCTTCTTCATCATCTTTAACGTACGTTGAGGAGGTTGCAGCTCATCTATCATAATAATGCTTAATTATTGCTAACTCAGTCAATGATTTCATATCTCTGAATGTGAATGGGAAGAATGTGCTGCATAATATTATTCAAATTTTAGATAATAGATATTACTCATCTTTGAAGCCTGTTGTTTCTAAAACTCACCCACCCAATATCCCAAACTAGTATTTAATAAGAGGGAACAAACCACATGATGTCAATATCGCAGATCTAATAGCAACTTAATTAGAACCAAACAAGATGAAAAAATGAGCATGAATTAAAAAAAGCAAAAGGGGGTACTTTGGCAATTGGAAGAAAATGGTAGTTAAGAGGTGGCTTGTATCGTTGTGATATTACTAGTAAAGATTAGACTTTAGGAGAGTGAGAAGGAGATAGAAGTACTCCGTTCTCATGGAGCGGTCCTCAATTAAACTACGAAAATGTTAGTTACTCCAAGTACATCAAAATCATTGACTTAATCGTCTGCACTAAGACATGGTCCACTAGTAGGTGAGGCATGTGTTACTCCTTAATCTGTATTATACCCTTCAAAACTTGAAAGATCTACACCACAAACACAAGGAAGAACTCGCACCCATTGGTAGATGCACCTACAATTCTACTTCTCAAACTTCAAATCTACGCAAGTGGATTAGATGGAATTGTTCTTAGTGGTAATATTTATTGTAATTAGGTAATATTAGAATTAGTTTATGCGTATTTTATTTAATGTTTTTGCTGGTTCAAAATTGAAGCATTAAGAGATTTACAGAACAATTATATGACCTGACTCGAGAATATCAATCAAACTAAATTCAAAGTTATAAATGAATATTTAATTAATCATATATTACTTACTTGACTTTACCATTATTTCATTTAATTACTAGACAATACTATTACGGGTGCCCCTAGTGCTTTAGTGGAATTGAGAAGACCCAGTCATTTCCCTCCAACACAATATCTTTCATTTGGTGAAAGGATCATTTTGTTTAGCTTAGATCTAAAGCAGTGCATTATGTGGTTCATGTATCGTTGACCCCAATTTTTGAGATATGTACCCTAGCTTATTGAGTGACTAATTATTGATGCGCAAAAAACATGCCAATTGGTTGATCCAAATTACTTAATTACTCTAGAAATTCATTGAATTTTAAAATTCTATCTTCTATATTTAATTTATAATTAAGCTGATATTGATCTCACAATCGTCTGATGGCATTTGATTACTCAGGTTGTTCATGCAATTAGATTTAATTTCTGAAATGGGAAACTGAGCTGGAACATGGAAGACAGTTTGATAGGAAATCAATACTCGTGGAAGATCCGCCGAAGGGGAAACTTTTGAGGTTTTAGGCTAATTGATAATATCCAAGAACTTAAAAATCCTGCAACGTGTTATTATTTAAACTTACTCTTTATCACGTTTTTGTTATAGAATCTGTAGACAGATCAATCTGCACACTACCTTGATATTCTTGCGGTAGCTATGGATCACGTATGGACTAATTAAAATATCACCAACATTCAATTGGGTGAATTTGGCCATTGTCAAGTACTGTCTAGCCACCTAAAACGAGATATTTTTTGTGTTCTTTGGGTAAAACTTTAAGGGCATAGAGAATCATTGGGTTAGCAATAGAGAGGTTTACCTTTTTTTAATGCAATCTTTTTTTGTACAAACAAATGGTTGTGTATCATGTAGAGTATCGGATATAAATGTTATGAATTTAAAAGATGTGACTGTGTGACTGAAAAAAAATCCTGCACATGTATTGTTCTTCATGATATATATGTATTGGAATAACATATTTTCATTATTGTTTTATCTACCAAAAAACGGATATTGAACAATTCAAACCAATGTTAATGGTGGTTAAATCTTGCAAAGAAAAATAAGGGCCAAATTGGAATATTGAGGTGTGGGTAGGTGGATCATTTTGGGTTAAGTTAGGAAGGGTCATAGCCATGATTAGGAGTTGATCTAAATTATAATGAACTGATTTGTGGTGAGCAGCCATAAGCTTGTGCTACACTGCTACCTAACATTTATTGATGTGTTGTATATATCTGTCATTAGTTGAAGAACCAAAAACATGAACTCTTTTCCATTGTTTTTTTTTCTGGTTCCTAATTAGCTCTAGCCTAGCACATCACCAATAGAAAATAATTAGAAGAAAACTATTATTGGTATGGAGTTCTGATTTGGTGTCTCAACTTATATAGAAAGAAAAACTATTCAACTTTACATCCCTCTATTCTGTAATATTTATCACGGATGGTTTGTCTAATTAAGTTATGGGGTTTTCAAATGCGTAGAATTGGAAAGGGGGGAAAAACAGTTGGGTAGCTAAGTAAACTTAAGGTAATTAAATTATAGAATAAATCAGATTGCCTTAAATGACATGTAAGTTTTTCGCAGAGGTTTATTTAGGTTTAAGTGATTTCAGTTATAAATTAATTTCAAACTACGGTGGAATAGAGAAATATTTATTGTAGTTTCTTAGTAATGTTCATTTATATTTTGACATACATAGTTTTTTTTTTCAAAATTTATGATCTAATTCAATTGAAATTTAAAATTAATTTAAATTTAAATTGACATTTATATTTACATGCATAATTTATGTTTACATTAATTTAAAATTAAATTACATTAATAATAAATTAAATTATATATATACACACACACATATAAAATATTAAAAGAATACCCAAAATGCAGTCTTGTACAATAGATACCACTTAATTTGATAGAATTGGATTGATGATGAGCTCTATTTTCAAATTAACGTACATGTACGTATACCGATTCATCCCACTAGTAGAGAGAGAGGGAGAGAGAGAAGAAGGTTCAATGAACAGTTGTGAAGTATGAAGGATAAAAAGAATAGAAAGTGAGAGAAAAGGAAGGGGAGATTCTTAGCGTAGCAAATTAAATGTGGTAAGTTGTGTTGTGTGAATCACGTAATGCACCGAGGATTGGATGCGTCTCCCATAACTTGATAGATGCCAAAATGGTCCAATATATCATTGCTCTTTCCCCTCCTTTTCTAATTCGTAGCTACGTGAAAAATATCATCAAGGAGGAGAAAGTACAACGCATTCCTCTTTATCCCTTTTGTACTCAATTTGAGATGAGCCTTCACAGTTCAGGCCATGCTGCATCTAACCTATTCAGAGACGCAACTTAATAATTGCATAAATTCTGGCATCCTTGCTAGCTTACATTTATTCCTCTTTTTCTAACAAACCAAATGCATATTTTATTTATCACCAAAAGAAAAACGCAAGTCAATCCCTTCTTTGTGTGTCAATTAAGTATACTTGATTACAAAATGGAGGGTGAGACTAGAGAACCTATAGCTACCAAATGCAGATGCAACAGAAATTTGCCAATAAAAGCCAAAAAAAAAAAAAGAGTAAATGGTCAAAAGTTCACATATATTATTTCTGATATCTTCGTATTGTATCTTCTTACCTAATCAATGAGATGATAAGGATTGCTCAATTGTCAGGGGCAAAGTTCTCATTTTCAGGAGAAAAATAGCTAGAGAAAAGAACATTAATAAATTAAGTAGATGGAAGTCTCAGGTTTTTATTAATTTGAAAAAGTAGAAACCAGGGGTATTGGAGAACACGCTGTTGAAAAGGAAAGTGGGGACTGTGTTCTTATTCTTTATATTTATAAGCGATAAATATACCAAGTAGATACACTCTATACATAAAGGTACAATTTAGCTAGTAAAGACATTCAAGTAGTGGACTAAATACTCCAACTCCACTTTGTAACAGTTCACACGTCACCGAAGCTTGTGAGCCACTCGTTATTACAACAAACAAGTTGGTTAGCTAAAGCACCAATAATAAATATAGATAAAAATTATATATAAATATTATTATTGCTTGTTTACTAATATTTTCTGTATTTTTCTTTGGCCCTTGGTGATGCAATTGTCTTTGAAAATGAAGATTTTCGATATTATCCCTTCAATATTAATAATCAGATCGGAATATATGGGATCCAAGACAGTGACATGCCCCTGAAACTTGAACCATATAGTTTCCTTTTCTAATAATCTTCTCTTCTTTTTGGATTATCGGCCTTCAATATTAACAAATTGAATTAATAAACAACCTAAAATCTCCATCATGATCAATTGCTTGGATGCATGAAAGTAAAAAAGAAAAAAAAAACTATGTAGAGGTGGATTAGACGTGTTTCTTTTTCTTATTGATATATATTATTGATTATTGATTAGTGTGGTGGAAGAATTGAATCAAAAGGTCAACACTTTGGAGGATATAAAACAAAAATGGTATTAGTAAGCATCCTTGTGAAGTAGAGGTGAATTGCTTATATGGAAATTAAAGTCATGCTGAATGCCACACAAAGATAATAAACTACAAAACCTAACACTTACTCCACCTCATGAGGGTAAAGAGTAAAGACAAATTGGTTCGGTCGTTGCAACTAAGCACCATTCATTCTGTCTTTCACATTTTATGACTGACGCAAGATAGCTTATATTCTCAGAAGTTCGTGTCATCTTCGCACACACGTTTAGAAACGATACAGGTTCACAAAAATCCACTCTTGGCAGAGATGAACCCATAGCTAACATTTCCTTGCCTATTAAGCGTTGCCCAATCGGGATCACTACAATTGAGGCGTCCATCAAATGCCCCTCAAGTGAGGGGATTTGAGATTTAGATTGTTTAAATTAATTTAGATGGTTTAAATTTTATAATTATTTATTTTGATATATTTTTTAAAAATAAGTAAAATACAAAATAAAAATAATTTTTATTATAAACTTAAAAACAAAATAATAATTGATATTAAAAAAAAAGAAATCTAGACTTTTCAAATGAAATTAGATAATCTAGATTACATTTCCTCCTCAATTGACTAACACTCAATTGAAACAATCCTGTTTAAGAGACAATTTTATTACCCAGCTAAAGTTAGAGCAAAAAGTCAATAGGAATTGAATTAATTAACAACAATGAATTCTCTGAATCTATATCAATTGCAAAATGTTTTGTTTTGGAGTTAGATAAATGTATTTTTTTAAAAACTTTCTGCTTCCACACAAAGAAAAATATTCTAATGAAAAGTGTTAGCAGCCTCTAGCAAATCAACTTTTAAATGGCACATGCTATGAGTGATTATAATTCTCAGTGAACTAATGCTGGTAAGTGACAAACACTGTTGATGTTGTTGCTACTTAATTGAGTGCCAATTAAGTGAAAAGACAGAATGGAATTTTAGAAAATAGAGTCTTCAAAATTGAATCTTTATAATAAGATAATGGTACGAAGAACTTATATATCAAAAGATCGAGTCCTATTATTAAATTTTTTTAGAGTAATTTTTTAGTACTATAATATAAATTTTGATAGGATCCAATAATCCTTATAACAAACTAAGGAAGATTAAGTTATTAGTTACTTAATTTCATTTGCGCTTAGAGTTTAGCATGGTTAAATTGCAGGAACACTGAAGCACGGGCAACACGGCTATATTAACTAGCATCGCCACGAGAGAGAGAGAGAGATATGTGGCTGAAAAGCTTTTGACACAACAATTTCTAACAAAAATGTCTAATCAATAAGACACAAGTTGACTGACTGAACGCAGACTGCTGGTAATCTAAGGCGGCTCTATTCCCATTTCCCATCCACCTCATTAGAGTTGTCAAATTTAAAGATTTGTTGGATACGTAAAAAAAATTAGATATTAAAATAAAATAAAAAATAATTTTAAGATTTTTATTTTAAATAATTAAATAATAATTAATAAATATTATTAAATAATAATTATAAAAATAAAATAAATATTACCAAAAAAAATCTCTCTCTCTCTCTCTCTCTCTCTCCATGGAACGGGCCTTACTCCAGTGACTTTTGGTTAATGATACTAGTGGTCAAAGACTCAAATTCAAGTTTCAGTAAAAATCAAAATTAAGAAGGAAAATCCCCAATTTTTCCTCGAGAATGCGAAATTATACAAACGTAAAAGTTCACAGCAAGGTTACCATAAAGTGGTTGCCGTTTGCTGAACCCCCAATTTCAAGTTGCTTGCAGACCAAGCCCAACTGCTAACTAGAAAAGGTACTCGCCAAAGTAGGGGGAGTGATGACCATTAATTAATAATGGATAAAGGCATTAACTGAACCTTTCAATACCACGTTATTCATTTTGCTCACAGAAGCTGTTGAGGATAATTTGACAAAAAGAAAAGGAAAAATAAGAAGATTCTTCATGGCCTAAACGATTGAAAGCATTCAATGACCAATTTGGATCCCCAGGCTGTTTCTCGTATTTTTGATCGGTTCAGATATGATAATATATATACTGTTTTAAAAGATAAAAAATATAAATAAAAAATAGTCTTTTAACTACTAATTTTAAAAAAATGATGATTCAGTTTAAAAATACAAAAACAAAAATCAAGTCTAAATGATTTAGGTTGATTCAGTGACACCTACTTATCTCAAAAATAAGTATGTAATCTGGGTTGATTCAACAATACTACAGCCATTAACACACTTCTAAATGGTTACATTACGCCATTAGATAGCATGCCAAAGTTACACAACAATTCCATCCATTTATTATTATTATTTTTTAAGCTTGATTTCTTTTCTTTTAAACAAAATACAAGATAAATATAATCTTTCAACTTTTTTAAATAAAGATCAAGTTATATTTTTATTGTTCTAATTTGAAATATCTTTTTTCTATTTATTTGATTGAAGTTGAAAAACTATTTTTATTCTGTATTTTGTTTTCTTCAAAAAAAAAATCAGAATTAAAAACTTAAAAGACCGTAAAAGATCCTTATATGTAAATATAGCAGGCTCCTTTTCTCTACCAAATATATATATATATATATATATATATATATATGGCCAACATTATAGGCATACAGCTATAACACAGGTAAAACGCTGTGAAGCCATCATCTATCCCATAGAAAAATATCAATGGTGTGTTCAGTCGCAAGCAACAAGGACTACAGCAGAAACCCAGGTCTTGGGAGGAAGCACCTAAAAGAATGATGAATATCTAGTAATGGACCTACACATATCTTCACGATTCAATTTCACACTCAGTTTTAGGAGGACATCATGCTCTATACTTTACATAGGCAATTGAAGAAAGCAACAGATAGAATAGCATGACACATCCTAGAAACATTAGTTTCTATTACAGTGGAGTCAAACCAACCACACCTTCAAAGAAGCACAATGGAAGCGTTACCGTAAAGGGCAAACACAAAGGTTACGATACAGAGATACAGAAATATTTATACTTTGCAGACAAGAAAACTTGAAGTGGCTTCTGAAAATAAGAAAAAGAATGGAATTATCCATGCCCTAGGGAAGATAAACCAATGGGTAATGCTTGTAAAGCCTTTTCACACTTTGAAGACACATTGCAAGTTTAATGTAATTTATATCAATAATAAGGATAGTCTACTCTCACTATTCTGTCAAACGGTTGAGTATTCAAGTTTATAATTCAATTTTTATATAAGGAAACAAACAGAGAATTCAACCTGAAATTCTCTTCTTGCATTCTAGAGCAAGCATCTTACCATGTCAAAGTGAAAAAAAGAATCAAACAACATTTACTCATATTGGAATGGATCAAGGATAAATTTGAGAAAAGTACAAGTATTTTATTTCTTATTTCTCCACATACCACATGCCAATCTTCCCCGGCATTTCCAATGCTCAAACTAGGTTCATGTCCACCCACCAAAGTATAACCAAAACATCAAATAAGAGACGAAAGTAAAAATGATCGGGTCATGGTCAATTCATAATACTTCATAAAGAGGATATATGTTCAGAATATGAGCCCAAATAACCTTACTCATCCCTTCAATTTTGCTAAAACCAAACCTCGCATTAGTTTATAATTTTATACTACAATCAAACTGTGAGGAATAAAATGTTAGCATGAAGAAGGAAAACTATTTTCATTTTCATATCCTTCCTCCCCCATGACAAATGTGCTGGAGCTCGTAATTGTAAATTTTGCTACAGCACAGAATTATAAGGTGGGTATAAATAAGTGTACAAAAGGAATTATTAACCTTTTCCTAGATCATCCTTAAGCTCATGAACCACTAAGGCTCTTCCAACGATTAAACTGGGGCCATTGAGTAGTATCTGCTCGTTTCAGGCCAGAGAACATAAGTACTTCAAAGTAGCAAATAGTTCCTAAAACTGATTTGGTGAATTCATACCCACACACATTAGGATCAAGGGTGGCAACTGGAAAAACATATTTAAATCAAATATATTAGAATACAAAGATCACCTGACGATCCACAACCGCTGCCTCTGCAACCCGTGTTATGAAAATGATAAATTATATGTAATGGGGTCAGAAAGCACATAAAAGTAGAAGAGAGAAAAGAGATGTGTAAATTGTATTATCATCAGCATTAACAAATATGTTTCCCAGGTCACCTGTATGGCGAATTTCCACCATGTTTCATGTTACTAGGATTAAAATATGGTCCTACAAAGCAAAACTTCTGACTTCAGTTGAACCAAAGAATTTAAAAAAAAACCAGAAAGAGAAGTGTGAGCCGGCGAGGTTAAGATGGAAACCAAAGTCAAGCCTTTCCAGTTGATATACACCCATTTGTGGTATCTCCGTACTCATGCTGCAAGAACAATAAACAGCACCAAGTTACCAAATAATTTTGAAGAAGGGATCCATGTATGAGCAAAAACTGGAAACACACTCACTAGGTGAAAACCATGAGGAACTGGATTTAGCCCGGTAACACGAACATTAACAGTTGTTGGGCCTAAACATAACAGAACACACAAGTATATAGCAGTTAGCACATTAAGAAGCTCTGCTCCATATAGGAGCTCTCAACTATAGAAGACAAAATTGGAATTATTTTGGAACAGATAAATGTTTAAAATTCGAACACCAAGAAAACTTCTCAACCGAATTTATGCAAAACTGATCAACCTAGCAGAGTTGATAACTGATGGCCTCAATGGAGGATCCAAAATACAGGACTATTTAACTCTATTTAAAGAATTCAACTGCTTACAGCACTGGAAGTTTCAGAATGCAAAATTTATGAGCTGTGATACACTGTCTTCAATTCGTTTCTCATCAGACCATTTTCAGTGGCACGGCAGCAAAGGATTTCTATATCTAAAGTGGGGATTCGTACAAACCTTCCCGAAATAACTATGGGAACCCCATCTCGGGTCCTATGTCTTCTGAGTAAGTAATTAAACCATCCAAACAGCTAAAATTACCAAGAACATGGAAAAGGTAACTCGGAAAGGACGGCAAGAAAAAGATGCAAGAGAACACACCATTGTCTTGTTGGGTCCAGGTGACGACGCCGTCCAGGGCGGAATCGCCTTTGAGGACAGCTAGATGATGAGTGGCTTTGATGGATAAAATATGGGGAGACACCACGGAAGGACAATTGACGAGGTGTGTTAGGATTTGAGAAGGGGGAAAGGAGCGTTTGAAATGGGGAGGCTGAGAGAACCTTGTGTGCCGCCATGGTTGCCAATGCTGTTGGAGTTGAGCTTCAAGCCACGGAGGCACTGGTAATTAGACAAACCCACCTCGTCCCCTCATCACTCATTATGAATGCTGTATCACAAAATTGGAAATAATTTATTTTCTCCTAATAATTATAAACAATTGCAATAAAAAAATATTTTTATTTTATTCTTAATTTGCATGAAAGTCATAATTCTTTTATCGTATATATATTAATTATTTTATTATTTAGATCATTAGCTTATTTGGATTTAATGATCAAAACTCATATATCATGGATTGAAATAAGTCATATAAAATTTATACAATGGGCTAAAAAATTTATATAGCTTTTACATAAAGATTGGTTGAATTTTATTATTATCAAAATTTTGGGCTTATAACTAAAACTACTGTATAAATTCATTTTATACTCCTCTAATCTATGCATTAGAACAAACAAGATTTAGTGGAATCACAGGGCAATTAGAGAAACAACAATCATTAAGTACAAAATTCGGAATAAATCATTTTGCATATTGATATTTCGTGTGCGAATTCTCTCCTTGGCAGACTGTAAAGCACAGCATGCTAAGCAACTAAATGATGTCATCCCAATTAACAAATCTCAACTGTTAGCAGCATCCAATGGACGATGTCACACCGTGCAAGCGACAAGAATAGATGGAGAAAAAATGCAGGGCTAAGAATGTTTCCTCTTCCAGCCAACTTCAGCCAATTGCTTTGTTTCATTGAGCAGGAAAGCATTTTTTTTAACAGGTTTTTCTTCTACATCTCCATTGAGCGAGAAAGCAACACCGGTTTGAAGGTTCATCATCTTCACTTTTAATGGATGTTTCAATTATGTTTGCAGCAGCATTGCAGGTTCGTGGTTTTCAATGGTTGCTTTGTTCTTGACATATAGCAAACTGTTTTGGTTGACATTTCATATTATAATGCCAAGTTGGGTGATTTTTTTAGAAAAAACTTGTTTTATAGAATTAAATTAAATATAGGAAGAGACTTTTTAGATTTGTACTCCCTTAAAAAATGGAAGTGCTCTTGGTTTTTTGTTGCAATTTGGCATTGGCTATCGTGATACATTTATTCTTGTTCCCTTTGGCACCTTCTTTCAATTATTTTAAGCTACAGCAGACAAAGAGATATCCGAATAATGGGTGCTATGTCTATTTTTTATTGTAATATAATATATTGTATTATAAAGTATTCATTTTTTCTTGGATTTCATACAATTTACTTAATAAAATATTGAATAATGTTCACTTTTTAAGGCATATTAGATTTATAGAATAGTTTGATATTTGGTAGGTTATTAAAAAAGAAAGAGCTTGAGAATGAAGCAACACTTTTGATGAAATATTGCAACACTTTATGATGATAGAATATAGCTAAAATACAATATTTATATTTATACAAATCAAGTATTAGATGCAATTGTTGGAATATTGCTTAATAGAATACGCGTAATGCTATTATAACAACTAAGAGTATAACCCAATATTCAAGGATAATGCCATCACTAGGATGTAAAATGACAGAGTAAGTGCATTTGGAAAGAGAGAAGGCAGTAGAACACTTCACAACGCTAGGCTTAAGTGAAAGTCTTAATGAAAAAGCCTAAAAGCTTTCACAATAAGTAGGTCAATGCTCTTCGTCTGCTTGTATAATTTCACAGCTTTCCAAAGCTTTCCACTTTTGCACAATATCTCTATATATATTGCATATGAACATAGATTTAAATGCACAATATGAACACATATGAACGCACAATATCTCCGATAGGTATTTCCACATACGTTGAATTAAATCCCAGTACAGTTGAAAATTGAAGGACTTACCTAGAATGTCGATCATATGGTTATATGTATTGGTGGGGAGCTGCAGGTGGTATTCGCTCTCGACCCAGTTAAAGAACTCAAATACGTGTTCTAGTCATTGCGGCAAGTAAGAAGAGTTTGGAAACAGTTGTAGGATCAATGTTTATGGAATATGGTTTACGGGTTAAGGTTTTGGCAAAAAAATTCGAATTGAAATCACTGTGTTTAGCTAGAAAATTTTGGTTGACAGAATAACAAGCATTGAAGACTCTTTCATTCACGTTGAGTTTGACCCAAGTTTGGAGCTTCCTTTGGTGTTGGGTAATGGAGTTCGAGAAAGGGAGGCCAGCATTGAAGACGCAGCTCTTGGAGAAGAAAGAGCAAGCCTGATGCCAAGGGGGTAAAGACATAGCATTGCTTTGCGTTTTTCTCCGTCTGTTCTTGTCCCTTGTGTGGCGTGACGTTGTCCCTTGGATGCTGCTAACGGTTAAGATTTGTTAATTGGAATAACGTTGTTTAGTTGCTAAACACGCCGTGCTCTGTAGTCTGCCAAGGAGAGAATTTGCACCCACCAACTTTCAAGTATATATCTGATTCCTTTATTTTAGGCAAAATTTTAATATTATCTTCAACGTTACCTTAAATTTTTTTTTAGTTTCATAAATTTAATATACACTACAAAAAAATAACAAATTTTTCACCAAATTTAGTGACGAAATTTATTTCCGTTGCAAATCTGTGACAAAATTGTCACAAATTTTGTCGCAAAAATTTGTGACGAAATTTTTGACAAGACATTTTTATCATAAAAATTTGTGTCGCAAAACCGTTGCAAAAATAATTAGCGATAGAATTTAACGACAAAAATTTTTGTGGTTAAAAGAGGGATAACTTGGTGTATTGTGACAAAATTTTGTGATAAAAAAATCCCTTAATAAATTAGTGATGGTATTAGCGACGAAATTTTGCATCACTAAATATTCCGTCACTAATACCGTCACAAATCAAATTTTGTTATGATTTATATGATATAATAATTGAAATATATACATATACATACATCCATATATATCTATTGGAAGTTATTTAAATATTATTAATTTTATACAAAGATTTAATAATTCATATAATATCAATTAAATTATATATTATTAATTTAATAAAAAATGAGATAAATAGTAATGTGGATAATTATTCTATGGTCAATAAGAGTTCTTGGTTTTTATTTAAAATGTAGTAATTTGTAATTTATTTATTTTAAATCATATATTAAAATAAATATAAAAGATAGTTAATTAATTAGAAATAGAAATTAAAAATTTAAAATCATGATTTAAATAAATGTATGTAAGGAATAAATTTATTGAAAAGATAAGAAAGTAAAAAATAAGTAATAAATAAAAGGTAAAAAAATTTAACTCAAACGAACAAGAAGAAAATGAATCATATATAAAAAAAAAATATAATAATATGTCTCTTTCTCAATTTTGTACAAATATTAAAAATTATTTCACTCATCCTAATTAATTATAATCAATTAGATTAAGGATTGTAAGCCAATTTCTTTTATTATAGTTGGCGGGTTTGAGAACCATAAGTAAAATTTTGGCGCCATTGTTAAGGAGCTAAGTAATCATAATCAATTAGATTAGGAAGTTTATTGTTTTCAATAGCAATTTAGCTTTCTTACGTTGGTTCTGTGGCCAATTCCAAAGCTTGCAAATTCGATATTTTGAGGTAATTCTGCACAATATTGATTCCAAGGGTAACTAATTTCGATATTTGGTAAATTTGATATGTAAGTTTTAGGTGTTGTGAGGACTAATAGCCATAAAAGTAATTTTATTTAAATTTGTCAGTATTAGATTAAGGGTTGAAAAAGAATAAAGTGATATTAGCATCGATTTTTTTATTGTACGATTGAGTCAAAAGTTATAAGATTTTTCTGTCAATTAAGGCAAAAGCAAAATAGAATTTTTGTTTTAAAAAAATTATATTCACTCAAAATGATTAAGTTGGTACTTTTTTTTTAATATTTTTTCTTACGATTTTGAATACATGCCACTTTAAGTGCAATTTAATATTTTTGAGAAATATGCAAAACACATAAAAGAAATTTTATCAAATGATTTGGTTAAACAAAGGAGCTTTTTTAATTGTGCTTTATGAAATGTCTTTGAGAGAAAATTTTAGAGTAGGCAAAATTTCACAACAATCTCAAACATGTTTTTAACTCAACTATTAAAATCATTAGACTATGATTGTAATAATCATTTTTTACTTTGGTAAAATTTTCACTTTGTTTTGTAAATATGTATATATATTGAGAAATTCAAATATAGAAGGCTGCATATATGTAATGCATTGTAGGAAAAAATTTGTGAAATTATGTTAGAGGCTACTTAAATACTCCTAGTAATAAAAATATTAGGCCAATTATATATATTTCAGATTATTATACAATTCTATAAAAGTATAGGGTTAAAAACCTATTTTGTTAAGGTGCTATATTAACTAGGTTAGCATATTAACTAACAAAAAAAAAAAAGAATCAATATGAAGGAATGAGACTCAAAACTCAAGCCCATACTGAAATCTAATAGTGTCGGCCAGATCTTTCATCCCATCAACCTTAAACCCCAAACCATCTTGAATTTTGGTACCCACAACCAAATCAATCACAATATCTTTGATTTCTCCTGCTTCCATTTAGAACTCTGCCTGAACATATTGATCAGTCTCTTACTATGATTTAAAGTTATAAGCCATTCAAAAAGAAACTTAAAGCTGTATGAAGATTGTATAGTTAAAATACTATTTAGTAATCAATTTTTTTTATAATTGAAATCACATATTCTAACGTTAAATTAGGATTGAATTATATTTTACATTTTAAATAAGAAGCATTTATTAATCAAAACATAGAAAAGGTCAATATCTACAATTGTGCATTAGTGAAAAATTGTTTATAGACTACAAGTCAAAAAAGTTAGACATATATAATTCATTAGAATTAATTGTCAATTGGATTGTTGGTTGTTTTATTCCATAAAAAGTGGTTTAAGTCGTAACAAAAAAAAATCTTCGGTTATACCTTTAACAATATAAATTTTTTTTTCCATTTTTAAGGAATATTACATGTAGTATAATGGGGTAGATCCCATATAAATTGTTCATACACAGCCATATTAGCCAAGTTGGAAGCACATATGGTTAGTGAAAATTGAAAATTTTCCTTGATCTATAGAGAGGACATAAAAGTTTGATAAAAAAAAAACAACCTTCTTAGCATTTGATGTGTTATTTTCTCATTTTTTCATCTCCGAATTCATATTGGGTAATTCATATTAAATGAATAAAATTTGAACTCCTCTTCTTCTGTATTGTATCATTAACTCTTTGAACCTAACTCATTCGCCTAAAAAATTTAAAAGGAATTATTAGTTCTCAAACTGAAACTTAGATTTGTATAAAATTACAATAACAATTTATATGTCTTAAATATCAAGATTTAGAGAATTTTATGTAAATGATATATTTTAATCATATATATTATGAATTTAAAACTAAATAAGGCTGAAATGAAATATATTTAGTACTTGTGTTGCTATTCGTAATTATCTTCAATCATTGATTTCATTTTTTATTTAGTACTTATCTAGTTATCCACAAAAAAAAAAGTTTATTAATCGAACAAAATTATACCTAAAGTTATGTTGAATCAAATTTAATAATTTATAATTAATTAGAAACTAATCTTTAATTGAATAAGTAATGTTTTGAGTTGGTTAATAACAACACTTGAAATTTGAATATAATTTAAAAAATAAGAAAGGCTGGTAGTTATTCTCAACAGATGCTTCGAATAATGAGATTTGGCATGATTATGATAAATACACTAGTTGACAATATACTAGATCATACATTCACTTTCAATTGCAAATACGTTTTTATTGAAATTATGATTGTGAATAAAATAACATGCTTTTTTGTAAATATTATAATTAAATTGATAATAAATATATATTTTAAGAACCGAATAATAATTTAGGTGGTAAATAAGGCAACCAATACCTAACAAATTTAAATTCTTAATTGGAAAACGGTGAAAAGAAAAATCAATATGCTATATTTCAAATTAATATTGGAAAAAAATTCTCAACTTTAATTAAATTTTCTATGCAATATTTCAAATCTTTAACTCTTCTCTTCCATCAAATTATACATTTTCTCAATTTTTATTATTTATGTTTATTAGTTTAGATTATTCAATCAACAAATTTTCTATTGGGAGAGAGTTAAAAAAACATTAAGTTACACTTTTACTAATATATTTTTTAATGAAGTTAATTTTTTTACATAATATATAATTTCTAAATAAAAAGTATAAAAAACTAAAAAATTTGGAGAAGCTAAAAAAAGGGAGAAAATCATAAAAAGGTTTATAATTGAAATAAAAGCAAGCCTTATTTAGCTTCAGATGATGACAAAAAAAGGGAGGAATAAAATTAGTAAAGGTTAATGTTAGAATATTTCACAAACATATGATGTCCGAAAATGAAGGCGAGAAATGTTTACAATATGATATGATTCACGACCTAGTAATACTATCACAATTCCCAAATATTCCCATTTTCTAATTTGTAATATCAAAACGGGACCGGCTCATTGATGATTTCGAGTTATCTATAAGTTTGTGCTTAAAATCAGGTTTACTTATTTATAAAATTATAAACTTTAAGATCTAATAATTATTTATGTAGAATAAATATTAAAATTTTATTTTATTCATTCAAGGATAATTTCAGTCTTGATTGGCTCATGCATAAATAAATATTATTTTAATAATTAAAATCTTAATACTTTTGACCTCAGGTAATATTTTATTATAAAAATTTGTTAAATACTACTTGAAAATATTCATGCCTAGTCTTGTAGGGCCATACAATATAACTATAAAAATTAGACATAATAAGATTCGAATTTGGGTTGTGTTATGTAAATGGCTTTATTTGACTATCGCTTTTTTAAACATGCGTTTTTGTTATATTAAAATAATATATTATATATAAAATATATAAACAATAATATGTAATATAAATATAACTTTGACATTTATAATAGATATTTTATAAAGAATGTATTTAATATATTTAAAAAATATATTTTTGTATAAATTTTTAACTATCCACTTTAATGTAATTATGATAACATTGATAATAACCTTATTTGTGTCTTTGTAAAAAAATTAGATAATTTAAATAAATATATAATAATTAACTGTAAAATATTAAAAAATTATATTAACTTTATTAAAATGAAATAATTAAATTTTAAAATATAGTTTACATATACTGTATATTGTAATTGATAAATAATTTTTTTAATTTATTTATAAATAATCCTTTAAGTTTTGAATTACTTGCAAATAATTCTCCTCATATGTCATACTTTTTAGAGGGATTATTTATATATTTTTAAAGTTCAAAAAGATTATTTGTATATATTCAAAGTTTATAGAATTATTTGCATGTTATCTAAAATTAAAAAAAATGTCAATTTTTAAAGTTTAAAAAATTATTTACACATCACTCAAGTTTACACGATTTTGATGTATTTTTTAAAGGTGGGCACGGGCTAGAATGGGTTAGGATTTGCTTCAATCCGAATCTCGACTTTATTTCAGCTTCAAAACCAAAAGTTTATCCCGAGCCCGGCCCATAATAGGGCCAGGTTTGAGCCGGATCAGGCCAACCAATGGACCAATTTTTTTAAATTTTTTTTTAAGAAAATATATTTTCATTTTAAAAATTTATATTTTTATATTTGCTCAATTATTTTGGACATATAACCATTTTTTTAAAATTTATGCAACAAACATGAAAAAACATAAACTCAATGGAGAAAATAGAAAAAATACAAATATAATAGTTAAAACTTTAAAAAATATGTATTTTTTAATTTTATTTTTTTTACATAAATGTAATAATTATACTTAGGAGAACTCTAGCATACATTTTGATCCATCTAGTTATTTATAATTTATAAAATATATTTAAACATTTTTAGTTAAAATTAGAAAAGAACCTTTAAAAAAAATTCTTTTTAATTTAATCCCTATCTTTTCATATAAACATATATATATATATACATCGGGTCGAGCTAGGCCGAGCCCAATAAGGCCAACAAATTATTATGAAACTCGTCCCAACCTAAAGTACTATCCTAACCCAAACTTATTTCAATTTTTTTAAAAAAAAAAAATTTTGATTTGTCCCGACCCGATTGTGCATTAGGCCGAGACGAACCAACTGAGCCGAGACAATTTTGCACACCTCTAGTATTTTTGCTTTAATTAAAAGGATTGAGTTTGACATGTTAAGGAGTTCTTAGAGCAGACGATGACACGTGCCTTCATCTATCACAAAATCTCACTGCAAGAGAAATGCATGAAGTTTTTAATGCAGAGGATCCAATCCCATCTATCATCTCCATTCTACTTTCCGGCTGCTACGCTGTCCTGTAATACCTAAATATATATATATATATATATATAATAAAAATAAATAAATAATATATATTTGGTTATAAAAAAAAACTAAATAAATTTTTTGAATTTATTTTGGAATATATAAAAATTTTAAAGGGACTTTTCCAATCATTTTAAATCTCAATTAAGCATATTAGACTTGTTGGGGGCAGAAATGCAATATAAACAAAAGATAGTTTAATATTTCTTAAATACACACTCTCTCCCTTTTCTTCATTGACCAACGTGCTTTTTTTCCTTCAGCTTTTCTCTCTCCCGAAGGCAACCATTTCCAGCGTCCTTTTTAAGCTTCCTTGTTACCGTTTTTTTTCATTTCTTCCATTCTTCCTTCGATGCTACAATGGTGGATCCGCACCTATCACGCAATAACCTCCAGCAAACTCCGATTAGCTTTAATCATCGGTAAGTTCTCTACTTTGGCTGTCGATGAACCACCACGAACAAGAGAGAGAGAGAGAGAGGAAGTGGAAGAAGAAAGAAAGCAAATGGTGTGGGTTTATTTTCTCTCTTGTGCTAATGGTTCCCTCCCCTTGTTGTTCCTCATTTTTTTTCATTCAATTTCTTTCCTAAAATTTCTGATTCCTTCTTTTTCATATGTGGTTGCCGTGGCTAGAAATTTGAACGGAGTTTCACTATTGAATTCTTAAAATAACAAATTGACATATTATCTCTAATTATCATGTATTCTAAAGTAAGTTTGAAATTTAATTAGAGTTATGGAAGTTTAGATTGAAAAAAATCCCAAATTTAGGGTTAGTATTTAGGATATAAATGTATATAAGAATTTAGGAATTTATGTTTTAGGGAGTATATTAGGTTATATAAATAATTATGGATATTATTGGAGAGGTTAATAAATTAATTTATTTTGGTTATAATTTTAGGTGATACCAGGGAAACTCATTCAACTGAAACTCAGCATTAAACAATAGGGAATAGAGACTTATACTATTAGTCCCAATTAGTGAGTGTGTAGATAATAAAGTGGTATATCTATTTCATTCCATTTTATATTTTCTATGGTGAAATTTTTAATTATGTGATGTGCTTTATCCCTTGGGGAAACAAATCGGTATTTTTAAAACCCCAAACTAGATATATATATATATATATATTTTATGATGATTTAATAAATTTATCAAAACCAATTGATAGTTGAAATGTAGCGTGATATATTCTTGTGGAGCGCAAAAGAATGAATTTGATGAAAAGAAAGTGGTAGTGAGTATATGTTTAATTATAAGGAGAGTATTTTATGTTGTCTTATGGTTTCATATGTTATAGAGATTATATTGAAGGTTAACTTGCTTGATTTAATTAGTTATTTATTTCTTGATTTCTTTATTTAATTTTTGATAGCTAAATTCCATTTGAAGGAATTTTATTTTAATTATCTTTATTTTATAGAATGAATGGGAGTCTAGTTAGGATCCCGTAGCCGTTAGCAAGGATAACGGCCTAAGTGCACCTAGAATAAATTGTGAATTGTGATGGCACTGTGATGTGATGTATCCAGTGCTGCGATCTGAGATACTAAATGTATTGTGAAAGTGATAAGATGGGATGAATCCAAAGAAATGCCATGATATATGATGATGTGGTTCCTCTCTATGATACCCATTCCTATATTATTATATATATATATATATATATATATATTCATAAAATATAGATTTATTCTAAAAGTTTCTTTTTATTTAAATAATTATTTTTCATCTCATCTATAAATTTTATTGCCTAAATTATTCAATGATCATTGATTTTTAAAAATCTCCTGTATACATTTATTTATTTTTCTTCCTTTTTGTGCTTTATTGTTTATACACTCACTAAGCCAGTGGTAGGCTTATCCCTATTCTTTCCTTATTTTTCAGACCAACAAGTTAATGAGTGAAGTGATCTGGGAGCTTGAGAGCTACTAGACCACTAGAGTAGGTGTTTAATTTTGTGAAATTGTGTCAGACTCCATGATGTGGTGGCATTTAGGTGTAGAGAAGGAAAATTTGGAATTGTATGATCACTTATAATGTGTAAATATTGTCTTTACTTCTTAATTAGACATTTTGGGTTGTATGTAACTTGTTATTGCTGGTGCTGGTACTGGTTTAAAGTATTTTTTTAAGGTTGGGATGTCCAATTTTTAGGGGAGGTGCTGCCGAATTTTCGGTAGTCTCTAATGATATAATAGTTGATTGTAGATTTTGTAAAACTTGCTAAGCTAATTAAATCTTCAGATTAGTTTAACCTATGCGCCGGTCATGGCCTAGAAATTGGGTCGTGACAATCCAGTATCAACTCTTTTTTATTTTTCAAAGGATAAAAAGATTTCATCACACAAATAAGCTCAATGACCAGATGAACGGCTCCATCGTTTTGGAATCACCCCAATGCCCTCTTTTTACCCTTCTTTTGGCTCCAAAAAACTCAGCGCATAATAGTGGGCCTAATAGAGCATATGATAGCCCAATGGTCCAATCCCCGAGAACCAGACTGAAGCTGATCATAGATGGATTTGGACTATTGATTTCGTCAATTTCAAAGTTTATATGAGGGATAATAATAACCATTTGAAAAAAAATGCCTTTGTTTGTTGGCCAGAATTTGCTGTCTTTATTGCTTGGAGCATTGGATGAGAAGTAATTCATACCTTTAGTTGGAGGAGAGGGAGAGGTTGAGCTAGTTTGGATATGTATTACAGGATTTTATTTGAGTGATAAAGATTAAAAGACAGAATTGATGGGGTGTATTATTTTGCTCATGAATAGAAGAGAACCTTATCCAGTGGTCCATTTCAGATGCAGGAACCTGATTCAATGCTCCTTTCCAAACTAATTAATTCTGAATAAAAAGCTGGATATCTCAGGTCCCATGCCAATTCTAGAGAGAACCTATCGAACACTTCTGGGAAATTAAATTGGTAAAATTATGATTCAAGATTTTAATTTAAAGATATTTATATTAAAGGATTTTAAATTTTAAAATTATTTTAAATAATTTAATGATTAAAAATTTAAACTAAATATGAAACTTATAGTTTAAAATTTTAAATTAAAATTTTTATTCTAAATTTTTAAAAATAATTTTAAAATTTAAGGTTTTATGATATAAAGATCTTTAATTTGAGATTTTTAAATTATAATTTTTAATAAAAATTGGAATATTTATCATTATTATTTTTAATAAAAATATGATATAATTATTTTTTAATAATGTAACACCACATATATTATATTTTGATAGAAGAATTTCGTAAGGGAAAAAGAGTTTAGGTGGCTCAAGTATCTTAAAAAAAGAATATTATGAGAGTGGAATAAATTAAAAACAGATAAATTATATTCCATCCTGATATAAATAAATAGATGCAAAATATTCATTCCATTTTAAAATTAGGATAAGAAATATGAAACATTCGTTGGATGGTGACAACGACAGATAGATAAATTGACAGATAGAATCCGAATTCAGGATTAAAGGAGGGTTGGATTGATCAGAATCTATGGATTTATCGGTCATTGATATTCTCAAAACCAGCCGTTGTTTTCCCATTTTCTAACTATCCCCTTCGGAGTGTTTATTAATTTATTCCCTTTCTTTTCCCTCAAGATATTTTGCTGTCCCACTCCCTCTCATTATTGATCACCAGCTATTGCTTCAACGTTGTGGATTTGAATTTTCTCAAGAAGAGGTTATATGACAGACGGTATCATATACCCTGTGAATTCTGAGTTAGCATCTCGCCCATCGGTTCCAATTCCTACTCTTGGCCGCATGGTCATATACATATATTTTTGTTCCCACTTTCTCTCTCTCACGCCAACTAGTTGGTCAAACTCATATCATGCTCAGTATCTTATCAGCAGTCACGTGTTGCACAGTCAGCACCCTCTGCATGCACAAACAAAGAACCACAAGAGCTACCTGGCTATATCAAGCAGTATTTAAATGGCTATCCCCTTTTCTCTCTCCGTCTTTTGCTTCGTATATATACTCCTACTTCCTTTCACCTCTTTCATTATCCATATCCTTATCTCACGGCATGGAAACTGAATTGGTCCTTTCATCGTTTTCTCAACCATCACAATCCTATGAATTGGAAATTGTGAATTTCGGGTACGTCTTATTTTCTTTCATTCAGAAACTTGCTCTTCTTCTTCTTCTTCTTCTTCTCCTCTCTGATTTTTTCCCCCTCTGTTCTATTTCAATTAGCTGCAAACATTACAAAAGGAGGTGCAAGATTAGAGCACCGTGTTGCAATGAAGTTTTTTACTGTCGGCACTGCCATAATGAAGCTAAGGTATCCATCTGTGTTCTTTTTTTCTCTGGGCTTCTTCGGATTTTGAATTTTTTTTTTCATTTGTTTTAGCAGATACTTCAATGGGATTTCCCTTTTGTTTTTATTTGAACAGAACTCCGAAGAAATGAATCCTGTCGATCGTCACGATATTCCCCGCCATGAAATTATAAAGGTTCGCATTTTTCATGAATTTGAATTTGATGTTACTTGTTCTTGTAGCTATAGTCAAATAGAATAAAGGTAGCTCCAACCTCATAGAACAGAAGAAAACCTTAATAATTTCCTGATTTTCCCTTTCATTTTAGTCTCGCAATGTTATATACACCATATTTGTGATTATTCATATTTTTTTTCATTTTTAGGTCATCTGTTCCTTATGTGATACAGAGCAAGATGTGAGTTCTCAAAACTTAAACATTGTAATCTAAAGATAATTTACACAAATAAGCTTGTGGTTATTGATCCGTTAGTTGTCTCATGCTCTGTCAGGTTCAACAGTATTGCATAAACTGTGGAATGTGCATGGGGAAGTACTTTTGTGCTACATGCAAATTCTTCGATGATGATGTAAGTTTCATAATGTAATCAAAATAGAATCAAGCAATGTATTTTCAAAGTTCCCTTCTTTTGGGTTCTGTTTTCATGTTTTATTTTTTCATATTTTATTAAAAAAGAGTATGCCATTGCATTTTCCAGACTTCGAAGAACCAATACCACTGTAATGAATGTGGTATCTGCAGGTAAACTTCTTCATTCAGTTCTTATCTTTTAAAAAAAAAAAAATCAACTTTTTAAACTGTCATCGCCAACTAGCAATTATTTTTATCTAATTTTTACAGAACTGGAGGCAAGGATAACTTTTTTCATTGTAAGAGATGTGGTGAGTTCACTGTTTGAACTGCAATATATGAAGGCTTCTATCTGCCCAAACATAAAAACTCCAGCTTTCCATTTCTCCATTAACTGATTATTTACTTGACTTTGCTAATGCTTGTTTTAGGATGTTGCTACTCTAAGGTAATGAAAGATGGGCACCGATGTGTGGAAGGAGCGATGCATCACAATTGCCCTGTTTGTATTGAGGTAAGACAAACCCAATTAAAATTCTCTTCTCAAATCTTTAGAAGAAAGTTCTCTGATGGTCAGCGAGATGATTTCATATTTTATCATTTGTAGTATCTATTTGACACCTTGAGAGACATTACCGTCTTGCCTTGCGGCCATACTATACATTTGGAGTGTGTTAAAGAGATGGAGCAACATTGCAGGTAAAGCTATTTATACATCTCCCATGTAGACGTGTTTGGGTTTGACTGATTTGTGAGTATACTTGACCTAGGCATAATATTTGGACCAATTAATTTAGATTCTACTTCAAGTATTAGGCTTATATGATTTTAAGGTCCAGTGGATTTGATCTGGCCCAATCAGGTATGAGCCCAATACTATTAAAAGTTGTTGGGCTTTGGCCCATCTCAGCCCATGAATTATAAGTGCACTCTCGTACTATGCTGGCTTGAGGCCCCTATATATTGCCTTCAGCAAATCTTGAAAGCTGTTAATCCATCTTTTGACCTTTCAGGTATTCGTGTCCTGTTTGTTCGAAATCCATCTGTGACATGTCAAGTCTGTGGAAGAAGCTTGATCAAGTGGTATATGTCTTTTTTCTCGAGATCACATTAACTGATATTAGTGATGGATTTGGATCTTCATAGACTGACATTCTAGTATTGGAACTTTGTCACAGATTGCCTCAACACCAATGCCTGAAACATACAAAAACAAGATGGTAAGTAACAATCAAGACAGCCTCTGAACAATTAAGAAATGGCAAATTGAAATTGTAATTGAGGTAATGAAGTTGTTATCTGAAATCAGGTGTGGATACTATGCAATGATTGTGGAGTGAAGTCTCAAGTGCAGTTCCACATTGTGGCTCATAAGTGTCAGAGCTGCAACTCATACAACACAAGACAGATACAAGGAAGCCCTGCTACTGCATGCTCTTCTTCAGTGGCTGAGATGGTGAGATGAAGCAATTGGGTTGGGAGGAAACAGAACAGATCTCGTGAAAATCCTTAGCTTAAGAGTTTCTCAATTCTTGTTTCATTGAATCCATTTGGATGCATATTGAAAAACAGGGTAGTAAGCTTGCTTGTGAAATTAGGCAAGATGGGAAGTTTTGTTCATAGAATCTTATTTCTTCATGCAATTCTTTATTCTATTAGTGTCTTTTGCTTCTTCAGCTGCCAGAGGAGGAAGAGTTCACAAAGTCATTTCTTCATACTTTGCTAATGCTGTTATCAATTATTAGCACATTATGCAGAAATGACTTTTTGGATGAGATTCAGTTTATCAAATATTCCTTTCATCTTAATTAGATATTCACCAACTGATTTTCCATCCCTTTTTGCCTGGTTCAGTGCGCAAGTGCATTACTTTAACCTTAGTTCGTTGAGCATAGGAATCATGAAGTATATCTTCCATAAGGCAGAAGCAAATAAACATTGATTACTTGGGCTAAAATCCCTGGTGAGAGTGTGGAATTAATCCAAATTATGACTCGTGATCTTAAATAAACTACTGATCATAATCTGGATTTGGGACTTGTTTTGAGCCTCCACTTAAATCAATTTCAGTTTTGTACATGGGGCTTGCTTCACACGGCCACCAAGATGACCGATGTTGCCATATCCCTTTGTCGCAGGAACAATTTAGCCTTTCCATAACACAATTTTCACACGTTAGCTTCAAGGTGACAAGGTTGGATAAGGAAGATTGAGCAAAAAAGAGAATTATGGCTTTTATTTTTCAAATATGATATTGGTTGGATGGAAGACAGAAGAGGTTAGAGGGTGAATAAACAAAGCTGTGATACCGTGATAGATTTGGGGATGCGGAGGAGTTGCGGAACAATGAAAATAGTTTCTATTCATTCCATCGTACGGAGGGACTCGAAAATATTGAGGATTGCAGGTTTCTTCTCTTAGAATGTTCTAGCTACGATACGAAATGTTAAAATATAAATTGTATATAAACACAAAATATGACTTTTACATGCTGACTTTAAATGTCATTCTTAACAAATTCAATAACTGAAAACTCACCAGAGATGAAGTTTTTTTGTGGCGTTGTACTGTATATAAATATAAAATTACTGATGTGCCAATGGTGTTTCCGCAAACAAGTTAACGAAGAGAGACTAAAACATATCTTCATTTGGAATTGAAGTTTCTAAATTCCGAAGTTATAAAGAGAAGCACATAAATTGACTCAAAAAGAAAAAATAAAAATTAATAATGTGGTCGCATATGATTAATTGAGAACTTGATCAAAATCCAGTTTAACAGAAGTATCTGCTCATGAGTCATTGTATTGGTACGCTGGCAGTAATCATGATTTGTTAAAATTGTCTGCGTTCAAGTTACTTTCCCAGCCTCTCCATTCATTCACATTCGTTTCTAAAAGTGTTTATAAGCTCAGTTTAATTTAATTTTAGACCAAAACTAATCTGAGCCGAAATTGTTAATTTAGTGTTTTGATTTTTAATTTGTTTGGGTCGATTTTTATTTATTTTAATTTGATTTGGTTCTTTTTTTTAGGCCCAAAATTGATTTGATTTGATTTTTTTTTTAAGATTTTGTTTCTTATAACATATAAAATTTTACTTCTAATATTATGCATCGGTTCACATTTTGATTAATAATAATAGTAGAATAATTTATTATAATTTATTATTATTTTTAACAAAAAGTATCTCTCGTGATTATATTTAATTATTTTATGGTTACAAATGAATGTCATATGTTAAGATAAAATAAATAATAAAGTTTTTAAGGCAACTTATTTGATAAGTTTATTTGAATGTAAGTGAAAAAAGTTATTATTATTATTTTATTGATAAAAGGCTTATGCATGGGTGGATCTTAGTTGATGAAAAAAAAATTACTATTTTAATTTAATTGAATCAAACTTGAGAAAATCGAAAGTTAAACCATGAGATTGGTTCTATAATACCTAAAATTGATTTTTACTTTTTTTAAAATTAATTTAGTTCAAATTTTATTAATTTAGATTAATTTAATTTGATTCAATTGGTTTGGACCAAGTATTAGCACCTTGATTTGTTTTTATAATTTCCTAGCAAGTAACTTGGATGGTAAGGCGGAGGCACAGCTTCCCACCTCTCTTAGCTTTAGTTAAAAACACTAGAGATGCCATTGGTGATAGAAAAAGGAAAAAACAGTGGGCGGTTGACCATTAAGAAAAGTGAGATGGTTTGACTTTGGGAGTCATCTTTAAATTTGCATACTTCCTCAGAAGTTGGAGCGCAAAAAATTCGCAGAAGTAATAAAAGTTATTGCACGATGTGCAATGATTCTTAGATTGCTATTTTTAAATACTCAATTAAATTTTTTATTCCAAGATTTTTAAGGCTTACTGCACTGCACATGTGCAGTAACTTATTACAGCAAACTATCCGTGCAATAGGATATTTCACCGAAGACAAAAACAGGGTAATCCTTATAGTATTATTATCAAGGCCCCTCCCAAAATTGGCAAATAGGCCGAATTGTAAAACAGTAACAAAGACATGCATGACACTGCTATTCTAAAATTGAGTGACCTACAACCACTTAACGCTTTTTTTTTTTTTTTTAATCTTTGTTTTGATGGAAGCTCGTTGCTTTTTTTGGATTAATTTAGTTTTGATTGAAATTTGAATTTGTATCCTCCACTTTTAAAGATGTCTTTAATATCACAGAGCCAAAGCTCATTGCTTTGCCTCCACGGTATCATTGCACAGCCCCTCCACTAACACACCTTCCACAAGAGAAAAAAGAAGATTGCTAGAGAGAATCAACTCCAGAGACCAGGTGGCCTACTTGTCCTTTAGCTTTGAGTAAAACACAAGATTCGTTAATTAACTCAGGAATAATTTTTTGGGTCTTCAAGATCTCAATGGCCAGACAAAAGCATGAAAGTACTAACTCAGATACACCTTTCCAGACAAAAAGGCATTTACACGCTGCCTCTCGCCCTCCTCACTCTCGGACTGCATGAGAGGACAGAGGAATGGGACCGCATAAAAGACTCAGTTCAGAATCCCCTGTTGCTCTGCCTCAATCCTCGGAATAAAGTTTTCTATCCACGTCAAGGATGAGCCAATATATTAATGTTTCTGTTTACATCAGACTTCGTCACTTCTCAGGTTACACAGAAATCCCAAGCTCGAGTCAATTTAGAAGTTAGAACAAGGTATTAATTAGTTATAACAATGGACTCAGCAAACAGCATCATAGCAATTGGCATGGTCACTCCAATTATCTTCTCCTTCATCATTGCGGATAATTTTTTGGGGCCACACGACTGCAAACAGCAAAATCTCAAATTCAAATTGTCTAGAGCGACTTCGACTTCAAAATAAAAATACAAACTTTACAGGCACCAAAAGGGTCCATAAAAATTAGCTTTTAGCTGCTTTTTTAAGTTTTAACCTTTCGAGAATAACATGGTTATCCGAGTTATGCTAACTGGCCGTTTAGCACACACTAGGCAATATCAGCACCAATGCCCAAAGAGGTGTTTGAAAATGACCCAGCACTTTCGTTGGGGCGTCTTGTAACCTTGGTAGTGCAAGAAAACACTAGTAAAGTAACGGGTGGTAATAGGAGTATATTGGGGTAATAGGAGAATATTGGAACTGTTGTTTGAAAAAAAGTACAATTACTTCAAAGAGAGCGGTCTCTAAAACCAGCTCAAAAAATTTACAGGAAATGGACCACTGGGACCACACCTGCCCTCTCACCTCCCTTTGCAGTGAGTTACCTGTTACAATTTATAGATTTTACGGGATAGTCACATGGACCCACCATATTTACCATCATGCTGAATTCAAACTAAAGCTGAAAACCAGCAGTTTTGCCACTTGCCTAACTTGTGAAACTTGAAATTCAAGAGCTGCTTGATGCTGTATTGCAAGATGGTTTAGATTGGATTATAACCCGAGCTCCCGAAGCAAGCCTGTTGGATTAAAATTAAAATTACCAATCAATATTGCCGACAACCTGGAAAATATACTGATATATCAAGGACATCAAGAGAAACATGATAGAGTCAACACTTAACTTTCTTCAATTTTGATCACCTTCTCCTCTTCCTTATATGAATCTACCCTCTTTGATTGCTTTTTACCCGTTGAGGGTTCAGTTATTCTCTTGCTGCTACCGTTAGATGTCACAGGGGATATGCTTTTGCCATCAATTCTATCCGAGGAGTTTCTTGGTCCATCAGAAACAGGGGATCTCATGGATTCACTTCTTGGATGCTTGCTCAGTGAAGCCTTAATTGATCGGGGAATACATTTTGAATGTCCTGAGGATGACTCCTCTTTGTCCTCATGTGAAGTGAGTTCTCTGCATGTCCTGAACATTTGTATAATAGATTTGTTGCAGAGGAAAATTGATCAGGATATGATACTATATCAGTGACAGTCCAAATCAATTAGGAAACTCTAAAGCAAGAATTTACAAAGCCAACCACAATAATTAGTGGTCCAATGTGCTTTAAGAAAAGTCTCCAAGGACTCATTTGTCTTTAAAGAAATGAGAACAGACATTTGAATGAAAAATCTGATTCCAAATTGAGAGAATTTTTTCAAGGGCAATATAATATCTACCGTATTTAAGGGAAGTTAATTTCTTACACCATGGGGTTTAATATATCAACTCTTGGTGCAGTCTATATCATCCAATTAACTACCGTAGTTTTAGAAAGGCAAGCTATATAACCTGACGACAAATGCCCTTCTTTTTTCTTCTTCCGCTAATCCTTTGTTTCCTGCCTTCTTTTGTTTTTTATTTGCATTTTTTCTCTTTGGAAGAATAGGGAGGGGCGAAGGGGTAGAGGAAAGGTGGGGACCTGACGATTTTAGAAGTTCCAAGGATTTATATCATTCATTTAGCACAACTTTATAGAACAGCAAGAAGCCATTGTCTTTGGCGTTTGAAGGCTCCATTTCGATAGGACATCCTCCCATACCATCATTAATAAACATTGGAGGAAGCACATGAGTAGTAATATTCTATAAAGTACTGTTAGCTTTGACAAGCCATTAACAAAAGAAATATGAAGACTAAACTGTAGTAAAGTTTCTACTTTTTATGCCTTGAAGAAATTCAGAACTTACAAAGTGCCTAAGAAGGATACAAGATGTTTAACTACTCAAATTTTAAATGTCAAATCTTAATAAAAATAAAAATAAATCATTGAAAGCGCCAGCAGAATGTGAAAGTAAAGAACTACTCATTTAATCAGAGCTTTGAACTGCGAAAAAGGTGCAGCTCAACATATTGTTGTGTTTTTCCATAAAGAACTCATTCATTTATGAGAAAGAGAGAAGGGGAGGGGAGATATTGCACAAGCCACAACCCATCTGGTTATTTAGCCCAGTCTATAGCCTCATCCACTATTTAACATATGAGTCATGACTACATTCCAAAAATCAGTCCTACCAACTCAACAGACCTCAAGCACTCTATGTGTCATTCCTCAAGACCTCAACTTCAAATAAGCATTCTAGTGCAGTCCATGTACAAGTAACTAAACATGTAATGCACCATCCAGTGTTCTATGATTGGAGTGATTTGCAAGTACCATAATTTGTAGGAAAGTACGCAATAACTCTTCCACATGCTAATTTGCAATGTTGCAACAAAAGAGTTGAAGGCAAAACCTACCTCTCATCAGTGTATGAAGAAGAGCGTTTCAGAACATTACGTCCATCTGCTTCTTCCTTCGGTATTTTGGTCTCAATTAAGCTCCCACTGAAATATTCTTTGTCCTCCAATCTGAGGCCCATTAGCCTTGGATTCTCTGCTAGGCAATCAAGTTCCCCCAACATGATAGGAGTTGAGAACAGTGGGGAAGGGAATTTTGAATGGGAAAACCGAGGCTTATAGGATGGAATAAGACCAAAACTATGGTTTTTCACGGATATTGACCCACAAGAGATCAGTTGCATCAGCAGATTTGAGGCCTTCAGCCTAGTGTTAGTTGGAACCCGAATGTCTTCCTGTTCCAGAATCCTAAAGCTGTTCATCTTACTAGCATCAGCTCTAATCAAGGATTCCAAAGTTTCAGCCTTACCACCAGAAGACGATGGACTAGAAGTTGAGGGAGGAGGAGAAACCGTGTCCCTGCAGATTTCCAAATTATCTTTCACTTGTGAAGCTTGGGCTTGACAGGTCTTATAGCATTCAGGTTCTAACAACCCATCATCTGTTGATACGCCCCTTGTACATGTTTCCTGTGCTTTATGTCTGCTAACATTTTCTTCTGTCTGAGTTGATGCATCTGCCAATCCATCAGTTTTATAGATTTTGCATTCTGTCATGCTAAGAGAGCCACTCTTTCCAGCTCTAGACTCTGGAGAAACATCAGAGGAACCAGTATGTTGTCCTGGGGAAAGCTCATCTTCTTGGAAGTGTCTGGTCTCTTTCCCATTCAGGCTAGAAGAGGAGGAAGCTTCATCATGACTCCTAGAAGAAGCTGGTTCTGGTAACTGCTTCAGGCTCTGTATTTTGACATTGCTAATCGGACTGAAACGATCTGTAAAGCAAATTCCACAGTGGTTAAGGTCTCACACATTGGTTCGTTCAGGGCCTAAATAAAGCAGTTATCATGTTTACCAGAATTGGATTCCTCAAAGAGCTCTGATCCTTTGAGAACATACTCATTGCCATGGGCTGGTAGAATTAGATCATCTTCACAGAGATCATGCCACACGAATCCGTTCTTGTAACTTCTGAATTACATAATCAAGATATATATATATATATATATATATATGATGAGAACCGTACCCAATGATTTGGTCATAGAGTGAAACAACCTAAAGCTCAAGTCTCAACTACCTTAATCGTTTCTTCCCAAGTCCTAAATTTTAACATGGGGGAAGGATAGAGCTTATGGGGTCTCAGTAATTGTTTTACTATAGGTTTCTCATCATGCAAACTGAACACTAGGCAAAAGGAAATACAGTAAATTTGTTACCTCTTACAGGACCATGAATACAAGGAAGCCATTCCTCTACCTCTCAAAGCGTTAAGCTTATCAATCACATCTGCAAACAAACAGTTCCTCAAAACCACAAACCAGTACGAAAAATATATATATATATCCCCCCCCCCCCCCGGGGTTAAAAAAAAAAAGTGCTGGTCATTCCTTTACTACCTCTCAAGTATAGCCCGTCTGGAGAGGAAAGCGGAACCTCCATGAAATGAGGATGCTCTAGCTGCCTGTTCCGACACAGATAGTAAATTACCGGTACTTTCCGACTCTGGTGGTATTTTGGTGACTTCTCTGTCCATACTTTAGCCCTCTCCGGGCTCACTTGACGGTACTTCTTCATTCGCGCCTCCATACCCTCATGCAGAACCGCACCTAAACCAGTCGTCGTAGAACGGAACACCTCTCAAATACTCAAAGCCTCTCAGCTGCGATTCCTCGATAGAAACTCTATTGAGAAGAACCCTACTGTTCACATAGCTTCAATTTGTAGAAAAACGTTACAGGGTTGAAAATTTCTACCTTCGTCACTAGAACATACCGGAAATCAGATCCAGGTAGCTTATAAACTGCTCCTGCACATGGAATCCTAAGCAATACAAATACAAAACATCAAAAAGGGAAAAAATAATAATAAGTAGAGATAAACGAGCTGTGTATATGGAAAGAATAAGCCGAGAAGAATGCCAAATCACCAGGAAAGCGAAAGAGAGAGAGAAGTTTCCTGTGGATGAAGAGGTTTAGAAATGGACACCCGCATTTAAAGCGTTGGGATAAAGACAATGTGGTGTGGTGGGAATGGGAGCAGGAAGACGATGAAACAGAGACAAAGACGAAAGAAAAAAGCTTACAAATCTGTTTGGCTGATTTGATGAACTGTCTGTGCGTGTTATGAGAAGTGAGAAGCTCACTCTTCCCTTTCCAGTCTTCTTCTGCTTTTGCCCTTTTCCCCCACTTTTATATTACGTTTTTTGGTCTTCATGTCCTCTCTTCAACCACCATCTTTGCCCATCGTAGTTCAAATCAAGCGTGGCTAAATTCACCCCAAAAGTGTAATCACGAACCACTCTTAGCTCTAGTTCTTATCTATCAAATCAAACCTATTTTGTTTCTCAACGTGATAGCTTATTCTTAATTTGGTTTTTATTTTAGCCCTTTGCACAAACAATTTTCTCCCATTTTAGTCTCTGCTTAACTCTTCTATGAATCAAGTAATGAATATGATTGATATTAAAAATTAAAGTACGAAATTTAAATAAAAAACTTAAAGAATTAAATGAAAATAAATAAATAAGTTAAGGGATAAAAAATAATAGTTATGCTTAATTGCTTTTTTAACAATTTAATCTTTGTGGTTTTAATTATCCAAATTATCTAATTGTAGTTAAAATAAATTTTTAATTAATTAAGTAAAATTTATTTAAAAATATTTTAATGTTAAACGAGGGTTTATTATTATATTTCTTTTTCTTTTAAATTAATTTAATCAAGTAGTTTAATAATTAAAAAAATAAAATTATTAGATTATGTAAATAAATTAAAGAAAAGTAACATTATTTGAATTAAAATTAAATAAGTAAAATGTTTTGATGATTAAATCGAAATGGCAAAACGTGAAATTAAATATATTATGAATTTTATTATAACGAAGATTATAAATATATAATTTTGTCTAGATTTAAATAAATCTACTTTAAGTTTTTTGTCAAAGTATATCTGGTCATAATTAGTTACTAACTTTGTAATTAAATCTTAATTGAGAAAAATAAAGTGTTATTACCAATGATATTAAAGACACAATATATCTCCCAACTCCATGTTTGCGAAAAGTAGACGTGAGAGTGTTCGTTGTTAATAACTTTTTCACTCTACATTGTTAATAATTTTTCCCTTCATGTTAATAAATTTATTACACATTAATTCTTATATGTTTTGATGGAACCAAGGCACCAAACACTCAAAATCATATTGATATAATTAAAGAGATGTAATTAATGAACTTACAAGAGTAATACTGTATATATTCTTATGTAATTATATATGTCAATTAAATATTTACATTTATTACTATTTAAATTTGAATATATCAAAAGTTTTAATGAACAAAATCATTGCCAAGTATGGCCTAATTATATGCACATTGGCGGGCGTCACTACAGTCTATAAACAATGATTTGGACGCCCAATGCAGTTTCTTTTTATTCCCTCTCAATTAAAACAAAATAATTGAGTTCTACAACGAATGGGGATTTTGGTTTGTTATGTACGAGGCCAACTCATACCCACCGTGTTATCTTTTTCTTCTTTGATATGTTTGAAGAACACTGTTAACTTTTTACATTGTCGACATAAATCCCCACAGATACATTAAACAATGATCTTTTGTATTTTCTTTTGATCTAAACAGGAGAGTTTAAAATAAATATCGTGTACGTACGAACAGCCCCTTAATAATAAATAGATATAAATACATTAGAGTTGAATTCTTTTAAATATCTATCGGCCTCCAGTGAACCACTTGATTTCCAAAATTCCTTCCAAAGTAGAAGCTTATAATTCTAAAGAATCCTACCCTGAATGAACGGGAAATGGCTGGCTCACATGCAATGCTTTTAAATCGCTTTTATGGGTTTATTTTTTTGGGCTTCCTAGACCAAATATAATTCATTATTTTGTGGCAACTGTTTGCACTTGATTTTTTTTTTTCTTTTTGGTTAATGAAAAGATAAAACACCAGTTATTGACATCATGCTATAGTATATATACAGAGGACAAGCATATGAGTTCGTGGACTAACTTTTTCATTTAAAAACAAAGCTATCGGTCTTCTCTTCATGGAAAGACAAATTATTATATATAGTACTCCATATACCATTTCATTTCTGATCACAGTCGTATATGCATATATTTGTTAGGACACCCTAAAATATTAAAATGCATTATTAAGTCTCACAAGCTTTAGCACTAGTAACGTGACCAAAAGAGACAAGTCAGTATAACTCACACAAAGAGCCACATGCCAGAGATCTTATAACACGAACCCACTTCCCTTTCTTTCCTGGTAAGAAATTCATTTCAGATCCTTCCTTATTAGCTGAGATGGATCCTTCTGCAGCTGTAGAAATTCCATTCCTTCACAAAAATAATATGGGAATATTGTATTAGTGCAAACCAGTTCACAAATGAGAAAGAACACTGTCTTCCCTTTAAAGAATATATTGCAGGGATATCTTTCTTTTACCTTCAATTGCTTTATCCTCTTTATATATATTTATAATTCTAGGCAAAAGAAACTTGAAACTAAAGAATTTTCTGAAAGCCATTGTTTGCTTTTCTCTTTGTTTTTGAAGGCTGTTTCGTAAGAAGCACCTTCCCCCTTTCTTACACAGTTTGCAGTTTATAGTTCCTCGGGGGAGCACTTAGTTGAAATTTAGTTTTAGACTCTTTTTTAAGGTTCTGATGCTATTAGGTATCCATTGACCATTTTAATCAAAAGCTCATAATTAATTTTATAACATCTGAAGTAGGTTTCACTTCCCTTACCTACTCTGTTTAATGTTTTCTAATTTTTTTCCTCCCTTTTCTCTTACTAATGACAGCCAAAGACAGGCCAAACTGGAGTCCATATATATATATATATATATATATATATATATACACAACTTGAAAACCATCTTCCAGGAGAAATATAAGTGATGAGAAAACGAAGGGTATTAAAAGCGACTAGAAACTGTTGAAACTAACCCCTGTCCCTTCAACTTTCCATCTCTGGAAACCTCAGAACTGTTGGGTTAAACTTTCTTAAGTAAGTTGTTTTATGGAATTCAAACCCCAGAAAAAGCAAAATGCAGAATTGGTCAAGGAGAATATCATGATATGGTGTTACTGTTTACTCACCTAACCAGATGAAAATATACAGAATACCTTACTTTCCACTAGTGATTTAGCTGCATCACCTAATTGTCATCTTCATTGGATCAATAGCTTCACTCCATTTACTTTCAATTATACTGTGAGCACATCAAATGAAATTAAAAGGAAGCGCAATTAATTAACCATGCTTAAATATGTAAACTCACACTGTAAATTCTGAGACTTGTAAATTTTTGGCAATAGCATTAGTATGTATGGATTAACTTTGATATATAAACAGTCCCATAATAATGCATATGTGCAAGGTGGAACCTGAACATAAACATAATCATAAACATAAATGCATTGAATGGCTTGTCAAAAAGGCAGCCAAAGCTTCTAAATTAGAAATCAACCAGTTAAATGCAATGTCGGGTTCCTCTAAAGTGGAACAACTTTATGCATCTCATTTGATCAATATTTACTTGCATGATGCAGATTGCGCTCCCTAATTATCCATCATGCATTTGAAAAACGTACTATAGTGGAAACCATGAAGCCCAAGTATTTAAAATACAGAGCTAATGAATTGTATTTGAACCTCTTTGATGCTCATATTAGACAGACACAATACAACACTTCAAATTGTATATAGACACTCTGTATTTTACTATTATCATATGATGTTTTAAATTTGTGTCAATATCCATGCATCTTAGACTGGAAAGGAGTATTCATTTACTATCCCAGCAAATTAACCAGCTACATACAGCTGAGGGTAGACTAGTATATTTAATCCTAGTCCTGGCTAGTCATTCTGCGTACTAGTGAGTTGAGTTTAAGGCTTAACGGCACTTTTTGCAGATACTGATTACCGTCAGAAATAGCAGTTTTGTTAACATATATCCGAAGAAAAGGGTGCGATCATATGAGTTTAACTAGGTTTTAGATAAGTAAAACAATGTTAAGAACTTGAGGGCTTCAATCTGGTGTAGCTAAATGCATGATGAGTAAGCTAAGCCAATGTAGGAATTTAGTTTCTTGGTTTCAGCAAAAGATAGCGTTGTAGGAAATTAAATGTGAATATGAAAGTGAAATGCAAAACGAAATGGGTTATAATGCGCAGAGAGAGAGAGAGACAGAAGCATTAGCAACTCCAGATGGATTTGTTGGCATCTTTATCCTCCACAAAAGGGAACCATTAAGTAGTGCTTAGCTGGTTGCAGCATTAATGATCCATGGCCAAACTCATCCCTCTTTCCCCATTCAGCAACTTGTTCTCCACTATCAGAACATCAAATTATATAAATAAGCCTTTTTGTGCAACTTAATTAGCAATTTTATTGATGATTTGATTTCACATCCAAACTCATTCCAACGGCCAATAAATTGTTCACAAAGGGTTGCCATTGCTGCAAGTACTACATAAATCTTTATCCAACTTTAAATATATATTATTTAAAAAATTAACAAAAATTCACGCTGTCATGACAGAGCTGAAGTGAATGTACATGAAAGTGGACACCTTTAATCTCAGGGTAATTTATCAACCTTTGTATCGTACAGACACATATCATATTGATAATTAAATACACATGAGATCATCGCCAAAATGATATTCATGGAATAGCTACGTAGTGATTTGGTGTGTATCTGCCCAGTTCATCAAAGCAAAAAAGGCTTAAAATGAAGTCAGCTCAGAAACTTTTATTTTTGTTCCTGATGTGAGGTCCACAAATAACTTCCAGCAATTATTCCATTTTAGTAGCCTACTTTTCTAATGAGGATGTGTGAGCAGTACACAACTGCACCATTTATATGGTTTTACAGAATTGTTCTCGTCGTAATTGCTCCTTTTTAGTAGACTTCTGCTTAGGTGGCAGTCATTAATTCATGGGGCATACCTGATTAAGGGTACACTTACACTAGTAGGGCATGCATCCTTCCTACCCGTTGCCCTCATTCAAGGCAACTAAACCAATAGGGACCAGTGAGCAAGTGATAGACAAAGACAGGAATCCGAGGACTTGGGACACACGGAGGGCACTTGCCGTTCTCATAGGGGAAACTGAATATATATCATCACTCATCTAGAAAGACCAAAAAAGAAACTTTTTTTTTTTTTGGGCAATAAAAGAATGTAGAGATCACTAAACTCAACAGGAAGGACTGGTCAGGTTAATAATACTTACCTGCCATGTGGTCTTATCTATATTTTTCCTTTTCATTCAAATTCAGCCACTTGGATATGCATTTAAAAGCAATATGTAATTAGATTATCACCAAGTAGTATTTGGTACCTCAATATTTTAACTTCTCGGATGTTAAAAAAATTATTTAAAAGCTGGACCGGATGAACGCAGTGGAGTGTTGTTTGGACTGAACCCGATGAAGGCAGCTTGGGCCTTGGACACAACAGGAGTCCAGACATAACATGCGGTGTGCAGAGCTAATTGTGAGTTGAATCGCAAATTTAATTTGAATTTATTTGCCTTAAAAGAAAAAAAGCTTAGATCAAAATGTAGTAAATTTATATCTAAGTTGAAGTAAAGCTTAATTTAAGATGTTGGTTTTATAGTAGAAATTAAGGAATATTGAATTAAAAAAAAAGGTAAAGAGGAACATGTGCTGTGTAGACAGCTGCCCTTTTACGAATTCAAATTCTAACTGTGTTGGACTAATAAATTAGTTAAATTGCTATTTGATTCAGACATTACTTGATTATAATAGCTCAAATAAATAAATTATATATTTTTTATTTTTAAAAAGATTACAGCATTCTCAATTTAATTTTTGTTAAGTGTAAGTTTGTCAATTTCGTCTTTCAATAATATTCATCAATCATTTTAATCCTTTTGTTTGTTAAATGGGGATGAGTTTATTTGAGTTATTTTCCTATTTTAACAAAATGTTTACGTAGTTGTTAAATTGATTAAATATAGTCAATAAATTAATGAACTGCTTGTAACTTTTCTAAATACTGTGTTTGATCATTTCACTATATAATAGTTACATAAGCATTTTGTTTATTCAGATTAGCAACTCCAATAAATTCATGTTTGTTTCACAAACAGAAGCTAAATTGATAGAAAAAAAAATTATTAAGAGATGAAATTGAAATCTCGACATTTTTTTTAAGAAAATTGAAAATTTGATGAAACCTCAAAGTTGAAAATTGAAAATTCAATGGTTGATGATTGTATGAGGATTTTATAATTGAAAATTACAATGCCCCAAGGGAGCTGAGTCAGAAGATTGAATGATTCAAGCATGGAAAGTTATGGAAGGCTGAGAAGATTGGAGGGGGAAAAAAAAAAAGAAGGAAAAGGAGTTGGCACAAAGTTGACGTGATGGAGACGCTTAGATGAGAAATGTGCCTAATGTTTTGAAGAATGAGGCATCCTGGAGTCAGGCAAGTGTTCTTCTTCAAGCTTCCGCATTTTGTGGAATAACCTTCACCACACTCCGTTCTCACCTTTCCTCCTATCACTTCCATTCCATTCTTCTGTCTACGCTTAACAGTTATTCTTTTGTCATATCCATGATTTTCCTTTAAATATACATATAAATATATAATTTCACTTTGTAAAAAAATATTATTTCTTTCTTTTTTGGAGTCTTTCCTATTAAATTTTTTAATTATTTGGACTAAGTTACGGAGAGTTTAAGTTTTCAATCGTTTAGTTATCTTTTGAGATTGTTGCATAATAATAAAATATTATTTATCATGAATTTTGAAATAATTAGATGATTGAGAATTTGAGCTCCAAAGACGTCAAGCTTTTTCTAGTAGTGCTCATATTTTTTTTTAGCTTGTTATATCTTTAACTCCTTAAAATAAAAAATAAAAAATGCTTATTCATATTTAAATATATATAAAAAAAACTACAATGAATTTTGTCTATCCGTTATAATTTGATTGATAACTTGATATTAAATATTTAAGAAATTACATATAAGTTTTATCATAGTAAAAGAGAAAAAATTCCATTTTGGTTCTTCATCACATTTATAAAGTGAAATAATAAGTAAACCAAGGGTATGTTTAGATAAGAGAAGAGAAAGGAAACCTTCATTGAAACATTTCTCTTATTTAAAAGAAGTTAATAACAAGAAAGAAAGGATAATATAATGAAGGGTTTTCGACTAATTTTTTAAAATTTTCTTTTTTTATAAATTCCCTAATTTGCATATACATAAGAAGATTTTTAAAAAAATAAAACAAAAAAATTATTATGTAACTATTCCTTTTTTTTATTTCTCCTCTTTATATTCTCTTTTAATTATTTTCCTTCTTATCTTCCCACTTCCAAACATGACACTATTACTCTAAAGTTGAATAAAATATAAAAAGAATATAATCATAGAAAGAATAAAAAATAAATTTTAAAATAAAAATGATCTTTATACTTATATTTTAAAAAAATAACAAAATATTGTTAAGTAATGATTATAAAAATATAATAAATATTATATAGAAAACATATAAGCATAATTTCTTTATATAAAAATTACTAAACGGTCTTTTGAATTAATTTAAATTTTTGGGTGATAGGTGATGGATGAGTTGAAAATTCTGTGTTGGGCCCTGTGTAACAAATGGACTGGGCTTTGTGGGATAAAGACTTAGGCGATGATGTTAACTTGTGTGGTTTTCGGCTTAATAGCCTCCAATTGACCAGAGTTTCCATATCTGTTTGTCTTTATGGGAAATGAGTCGCGCCATTCGCGGACTTGTCCACTGTTGATAACATGGCTTAGCATGTTTTCTAGGACTTTTATCGTTGCCGTCTCTTGCAGGCATCCATTGACGTCGGTTTGGCTCTTAAGCACGCCTAGCTGTATGAAAGGAACTACCTTGTTTCTTTCCACTACATTCCCAATTTGCTTTCTCCACTTCACACTTAATTACTAATTGTTGAATAAGCCTATCCCTTTTAACAATCAATACTACCTCAAACCTCATGTTTTCACTGTACCTCACATAAGCTTCCGACGTATAATTATTATTATCACCACCTCACCAACAGCTATCTCTGCTCATATTACCAGCATATTCTTGAACTTCCTTAATTCAAAAGAAGACACCCTTTCATTAGAACTCACCATTTGGTATCACAATTATGATATTATTCAGGTTTTTCTAAAGTTAGATTGTTATCTTCTCCAATTAGAACACTAAAACAAAAAGGAAAAGGAAAGTTCGGTAACAAACATGTTTTTTAGTCGAGAACTGTTATCAAGTGACAAATGATGAAATATGAGGGATGAGCCATGTGCTGCAGGACAGAGAAGTTGGTTTGAGGGAATAAATAGTTGAGTCTTTTTTTCTATGCTTTCACTTTGCTTATGGTTTTTTTTCTTTTAGTGGGGGCAGATAAAAAGAGAGAAGCTTTAGTAGAAGAAATAAATTAGAGAAACATAAAGATTAGACATGAATAGCCATGAGTTCCCTAAGAATAGGGTTCAATATATATAATCATACATCACACCAGTAATGAATCCAGATTCTGATTTGTGGGTCCACCCGACCCGGCAAGCAGAGCTCAGAGACCTTTCCCTCTGGTTGTTGGCCACACCCCATCTCCCAATCCCAACGACTCCACACCCACGCCCATCTCCTTAATTGTTTGATGTGATCTTAATTAGATCAATCTCTCTCTCTCTCTCTCTCTCTCTCTCACACACACACACACACACACACACACACATCACTTGCTGGACTACGGTATCTTAGTTACATTACACTTTCATAGTGAAATCAAACTTCAAACCCTCCCTTTCACTTCAAGAACCAAAAGTTGAATGTGAAAGAAGGGAAAATGCCAAGGATCAATTCTTGATTCTTCAACCTCCCCAAAATAATGCTAGAAAGCCTAAATCAAAGCACTCGGTTAACTTCTTTTCTAGAACAAACCACTGTACACATGCTAGATCAGTCGCTCTAACCCTTTAATCCTATGAACTTATAAATATATATGAATTTGAAAAAAGCTATGTGGGCAAATGCGACTTGCTAGTAGTCAGTGGAGTACAACCCTTTGGTACTTGGTGTCCGTGGGAGAGTCGGAGCCCTCACACAATACCCTTTTTCTACTGACTCTTCCGCAGTTGGCACCATTAATGAAGGAATCTTGGTGGAGGAGCTGCGGCTGCGGCGGCGCCGGTGCCGGATGCGGCGGAGGTGGTGATGGAATGGTTACCGGAGGAATCTCAGAGGATTCCAGTGGTGGTGGTGGGTGTCTCCACTGAGGAAGTGGTCCTGCCAGGAGCAGAGTCTGAAGCAGAGGCCCAGCTTTCATCACCGCCTGCAAAAGCTTACCTTTTTCCGGTAATGGCTTGTTCGGCGTCAACTCAATCGTCGATTGCGTCACAGGCAGCGGCGGCGGCGGAGGGGGTAATTGGGGTTGAGGCAAATGGTCAATGACCGGAGATGAGACAATGCTTTCTTCACAATCTGATGATGAGAGGCCATTGTTGGAGTCAACTCCTCTTCTGGGTTCATCTTCAATGCTGGAAATTCCAGACAGAGGAGCTGTATGTTGGTGTTGCTGCTGCTGTTGCTGGAAGACGAACTTCTCCAAGAGAAGTCGCTGGCATTTGTCTTGTGCTTCGTCCCTTTCTCTTATGGCTTTGTTAAGCAAATCCTTTAAATTGAGTAGTTGATCATCCCTCTTTTTGAATTCCTCTTGGACTGCAGCCCTTGTTTGTTCAAGCTCCAGAGTAGTGTACAAAAGGGACTGCCTCAACTCCTCCATTGACTGTATCATCAAAGTTTCACAATACCCATGAAAAATTAGTCCTAAAATTCCAAATATAACTAACCCCATTACGCATATCTATGAAATTTAATTACAATAGATGAAGTTAAGAAGAAAGCTTCTACCTTTCCCTGCTGGCAGTAGTAAGCCCAACTGAGAAGAGGGCTTCGCTGAGAGTCCATGGTATTTTCCAAAGAACAGAATAACAAAGATTTTTTTTTCCTGAAAGAGAGAGAAGAAAAGGAAAGAGGGAGTTAGGGGAGTTTTGGGTGGAGGTTGAAGCTCTTTTATAGGAACGAGTCCAAGTTACTATTGAAGAGAGTGGATGCTTTCTCACGGAGGGGTTGGAGAAAAGCACAAAAAGCCAAAAGGCGAAAAAGAAGGGCAATTCCTATTCATTTCTTACGTCCCCATGCTCTCTCTCTCTCTCTCTCTCTCTCTCTACCTCTCTGGAAGAGCCAGTAATATTTTTGGCAACAAGTCTATGGCACCATGTGTATGTTCCATATTGCTCTTCAAACTAGCGTGGGGAAGCCAAACTCAGCGGTAAAAGCGGGAACAAGAAACCAAACGAGTCGTCTTGTGTTTTACTTTCACAAGTCCTCTTCTTCACCTCTGCATACTCTGCTTTTTTCCAGCCATTTGCGTACTGTAGCAGAAGAAAATGCCCGAAAGTGACCTTAAACTACAGTGATCGCTTTCAACTAAAACATACAGATTGGACTTCGACATGCGAATCCAAAAGCCTCGTTTGTCATTATACTCAAATCAAATTTTTTTCTTTGTCTTTTTTCCTTCCCCCAAAAAAAAAAGTGTCTATGAAACTTGCGGTAAAATATAAAAATCTTAAAAAATTTTGGATTGTTTTCTGATCATTTCACGAGAGGGTTAATTTGCTTTTATATCTTTGATATGTCTAACTATTTTGGCTAGGCACACTTATCTAAAGTTCCAAACAGGTACTTTGATTTTGCTTCTTTCTTTAAAATGCATTTGACTATACCAATGGTAATGTCTTTACAGTGATATAGAAACAGAATAATTTATGTCTAAATAAATCTTGTGCTTATCACTAATTTACAGCAAAATCGCATTAAATTGTTTTTATAAAGTTCAATTAGGTAAGATACTTTTAACTTTTACTTGGAATTTGGAGCGAATTTTTGTTTGCTAGCTTAAATAATTGGTTTTCCGTTGAAAAAACCTGCTTGCTGGTCGTCTCTTCATTCCCTCGTTTTCTATCATCCTTTGAATAATTCTTTGATCTCTCTATTCAACCAAATTGGCTATCCAGAACTAGATTGAACCCACTTAATCAAAATCTTATTTCCAATTTCGTTATTTACTTACATTCGCACATGTAGTTAACACGTACCATTTTATTGTCAAAAATAGAATGGCTGCTAGTGAGTGCAATGTATATGACCAACGTGACTAGGTTAATAATGAGACATTGATTAACTCCATTTGTATCCGAGATTTTAAATTACGGCCCATTAAATTAAGTTATTTCAATTGAATGTTTGCTTATTAGACCGTTTCGCACGCGCTTCTAGAAATGCTGTCATTTGTCGATCGGCAATCATAGAGAGTGACCAAAGTCACTTAATTAATTAACTGCATGAAAATCAGACATATATATATATATATATGTAAGAAAAATAGATTCTACTGTAAAATATTATTCTTAAATTATTTATGGGTCTCATTTTTTTTTAATTTCGTCGTCTTTTTTTCAAAATTTTATTTTCTTTTTTAAAATTTAATTTAGATCATATAATTGACATAAGTTCTATACAATTATATAAAATATACATCTAATTACATTATTTTCAAATTATATATCATGAAAGCGTGCTCCTAGGAATAGATTCATTCGGTACTTTAATTAATAATACACATTGATGACATGCCTTTTTCTTGACGTGCATTTCGGTATCTAGGATATCCCTTCTGCTAAAAAAAATGAAACATTGTTTTCTCCAGCGTGACATTTTTGACAAACCAAACCAAACAAGAAAATATGAAATTACAAAAATCCTCATGCCACTTATTTTTGTATGCATCTGCATGTGCAATTCAATTTGATCAATATCTAAAATTAAATCTAATCTTAAAGTTACATATGGATCCTTGTCTCACTCAACATGTTAATATCATTCATATAAAAGGGTCAAGGGCATTGGTTTTACAATTGGTCAGACAAAAGAGCTGGTAACCAAACTTTCTCACCATTAATATTTGCCCCAAAGAAAGGTGTGGTACCCATTTTGAAACAATGAAGTTCTACTCCAAGAAAAGATGGAGGCTGCTATTTAATTTGACTAAATGGAGACCCTAACTCTGTAGGATCAATGATATTAATTTGATATTTAATTAACTAGGGTAACCTCTAAAACTTTTATTCCTGTGTAGGGTAGGATACGTGTTCGGTTTCAATCTCAAAGATAAAAATATACCAAAAAAATAATCTAAAAACACTAACACAATAAAAATGATATTAAAGGAATTTAAAAATAAAAAAAAAATTATAAAGATTATCATTTATACTCACTAAAATTACAATTTAATATTCTTGATGTTATAAAAGTGTTTTGGATTTATCATTATTCCAAGATGAAGATATCTTTGTAATACTAAGAAGACTAAATTATAACTTAAAAAAATATGAATAATAATTTTTAAAAATATCAATGATAACTTTTGTATGTAATTTTTTTAAAAAAATTTAATTTAAAAATTTGTTAATGTCATTTTTATGAAATTAGAATCTTTAGGTAGAATTGTCTCAAAATACTTTTATAATTTGATAGGAACTTTTAAAGTTTGAAAATATATTTATAAAGGGAAATAGCTACAAATTGGAGGGAGAAGACGCATTCAAATGAGTCGTCTATGTCTGATTTTCACATCTCTCTCTCCAACGGCATTTTATAAAATATTTTAAAGGATCAAATTTCTCTGATAGTATTTACATAATGACATTAATAAGTGAAAGGTCACACATAATTTAAAGCAGTTTATTATACAAAAATTTTGAATTTTTATTTGTTATCCCAATAAATATATTCCCACTTTTCATTAGTTGATGTCGCAATAGCGCAATATTGGTAATGTTATTATTGTTTTATACTTTCAAGAAAATGGAAGAGATAGACTCATATTGACAATGTAAGCCCCAAATCCAAGAGGAATAAAATGGGGCACCGAATCTTTATGTCCCATCCTAGTTTGATTAACGTCTCTCAAATTTCATTTTACCTCTTCTAAAACTAGCTGTTCCAAGGGTGTAAAAATGCTTTGAATGCTTTAGAATTAAGCATCAAAGACATTGATTTATAGGACTATTTTTAAATTTTTAATTCTGATTTTGGTTTGATAAGAGTCCAAGAATTCTTTAGATTTAAGCATCAAATACATTGAATTATATGACTATTCTTTAAATTTCAATTTTAATTTTTGGTTTGAGAGAGTTTAAGAATCCTTAGAGTTATGCTCACCTTGATTTCTTGGAACGATATACCTCTTTTTTAATCATAGTTTAAAATATGAAAAAAATAGTACAAGGAATTGGCATTAATGTGTTGTCCACTTGTAGGGTTTAAGAATTTGAGGAGCTTTTGGTCTCTATGTTGTCCACTATATGTCATAATTTACAATCTTAATCAATGCGTGGCAATATATGCTATCATACATCTTAGCAAGCGTGCAGCATGCTATTTTCCTTCTTGTATTAAGTATAATTCCAGGTCTTTCGGAAAATTATATCTCATGTTCCACTATTTTTTTTAATATATTTCTTTATTAACTTTTAACACACTCATTTTGCTCTCAAAAAAAGACAACAAGATAAAGGAATGGCATTGCACTATTTTAGTGATTGTCTCCAATCATATAATTGTTTGTCTTAAGCATGTTATGAAGCCATGATACATATAACTTGGATAATAATGATAGCATGGCATGATATATACTAGTTATTAAATTATGATTATTATTTTAATCAATTCTTCTTCTCAAATCTGATAAAAAAAAAAAGATTACCAGCAATTTTACCTCAAAAAATTAATAAAATTAAATTTCACAATTGTGATAATATATCTTATTCCATATAATGTTCACTTCTATCACTAATCATATCAATTTATTTTAATCATTCAATAACAAAAAGGAAAAGCATATATATATTATATATATATTGAAACCCACCTGGTTGATCTTCTTAGAATGCAAAAGAAATCTTCAGGAAAAGTCAATATCCCAACATAAAGAAAAGAGGGCATCATACAGCACTGCTGCCTTATCTTGTTTAATTGCAAGAATAATTGCCCACCCTTCACCAAGTTACCAATATTTTAATAAAACACAATGACAATATAATATTATAAATATATATACACTTTTACAGGCATTAGCTCCTCGTCAATCTAACTTGGGGGGACAAATTCATTGTAGATATGCCCCACATTATCGTATTTGTGGTGCCTCTTTAATTACCTTAAACATATATATACCATCAAGTCGGAGCAAAAGAGCATGATCTGGTTGGCAATGTGGAGTGCAAAATTGTAATAGGACTGATGAGAGGCAATGAGTTTGAACCTTTACATGCCTACAATGGTATTCAATATGCTTTCGAATTAATATCAAAATCCAAAAGTAAAAAGGAAAAAATAAAACTAAATAATTAAGAATTAGGGTATATATGCGCCTCCCCCACTTAGGATGCAATTTGAGATATTGTTAGCAGTTGGTTGTCGGCCAAATATGGTAATGTGGATGTCAAGGCATGGATTAGAAGTTCGCTCCAAATTAGACATGAGCACGTGAGGGGTAAATTATATGGTTCAACCTTTTATTTTGGCATCTTTGTCTTAGGAGTAACCTTCACTTCACCCCCATATCAGTTATTTTTGTTTTTTGTCCATCAAAAGTACAACATATTTGTATTTTTCTCTCATTGTATGTTACAACTTTGAATCTTCTATATACTTTACTGCTTATGGATTACACACAGTGACTTCTGTATTCCCAATTCCTTCTATCATTGTATTATTATAATTTTACACACTGTTGATAGGAGCAGATCACATCTTTTTTTTATCAGTTTATTTAATTTTAAATGCACCAAATTTGATATATATTGAAAGGTATAAAATTTTTAAATCAGAAAAAAAAATAGAATTGTTGCAAAGAAAAAAGACTTAATTACAAATTGTAGATGTTTACTTTTAGATTCTCTAAAAAAAACTATAACAAGTAGACATATTTTACAATTTAACACTATAAGGAAACTGGATGACAATAGTTAAAAAAAAAAAACCTAAATCTTCTTGTTGTTATAATACTATAAAAGAAAAGTGAACAAAGAAAAGAGGAAACTTAGAAACGGTGGAATGAATAGTTGTTGAAGGATGTTACTTTAACTTGGTTTGGCTTTGCTGACCATAGTACAAGTGGTAGTTGGAAAATGTTTGTAGAAAAGAGATTTGAGTTGCAATTCAGATTTTTTTGCAGTAAAAAATTACCTGTGTAGTATATAGTTAGAGAGAGATATAAAAAAGAAAAGAGATAAAGTTGATATCAAGAGAAGAAGTAAACTTTTATTATATTCTTATTTATTTGTATTATCCTCTTTCCATCTCTATATTATATAATCATTTATTAGTTATAAAAGATACAATTTGATCGAGTTCAATTAGGATCTGTAGTTAAAAAAAAAAGATTATATGACACATAATTTGAAGAGAGATTAAAAAAATATATATGGAGTAAATGCCCTAAGATGATCTCTTTTATCCTCTCACTCACTATTTGATATAAAAACTTCTATACATAATAACAACTTTACAACTTAACCTTATATAATTAAATATATAAAAAAAGGAAAAAAAAATTCGACCATAACAAAATATACTTGAGAATATATTCCAATGGTTTTATTTGGTTTGATATGAGTTTCTTTTCTTTTTTGTTTTTTGGGGTATGCTTGAGTTAAGGATGCAAGAGATATAATGGCTTTACACAAGCTTGTGTTGGATGGAAACAAAAGAAAGGGAGAAGATAACAGTTAATTAATAAATTAGTGAAGGAACTTAGTTGAAATCATTGCTCTAAACATCAAAGTGATCCCAAAGTTACATATACTGTCTCTGTTGAGAGAACAATGACACTTGAAAAGAATTAACGAATTTCTTTTGTGGGCAGTTAAAGAGAGTCATATCTCTAGTCTTTGTATCAAAAGGTCATATTCTACCCTTTTGACTCCTCCACTTCTATACAGCAAAAAACCCACTATGCTTCTCACACATCACCAGTCTTTGGAATCAGTTTCAAAATACCCTGATTTTTTTTAAAATATTTTTTGTCTTTTGTGAAAATGATGTTTAAAAAGAATTTAAAAGCATTTTTCACTGGTTTTTTCTTCTTCTAAATCTATTATATGCTTCTAATTAACTCTAAGAAACACCTCAAATGAGGCTATTTAAATACGTGAAGTACCTGAAAATTTTTAATATATTATCACTTACATCATAACTTTTGGAAAATTAAAAGGGTGTTAGATTTCTAATCAAATATAGTGTCTTGAATCTCGGATATTAATGCATATATACTGGATCCTCTATATTTAATAGCATCGAAGTGACAAATGACAAGAAACTTGACCTTTTGCAGGCAAACAAATCTTTGAATTCAGCATACGTATCTGTTATTTATTTTCTTATTCCAAAATAAAAACTGAATTATATATCTAAATAAGAACTCTGATTAATGTTGTGAATAACAACTTCAGTTAATTTTCAAAACACCGTCTAAAATTAAAAATAATTATATATAAAATAAGATGTGGATCTCCACATCAAAATTTCCTTCAAATAGATGATCAACAACTGCTAAACATCACAGGTTACTCTCAAGTGATGCAGGTCAAATCTTTATACAAACTTAATTAGTGTACGATTTGACAAGTGAATTATTATAAACCCCCAAATCAAATCAAATTGATAAATATTACTTTAGTGTATGTAATGAAGAAACAAGCCCTAATTTACGTGAAAATGAGGTTATATCAAGGTGGATTGGAATAAACCTTTGATTAATTAAGTTTGAAGATTGAAGAAAATTAAGTAATTCTCACACAGTGACATAGCTTATTAAGTCCAACAAACGTGGGGTCCTAACGGCTACTACCTGTCGGAAGGAACCCTAGAGAATCATGGATGCCAACTTTGTTTAGAAACCGTGTGGGCTCCATTAACTCAAAGAAATTAAGAGGAAAAAAGAAGAATAAATGAATAAATAAATACTAATTATTATTATTATAATAATAAGAAAGGAAAAAAGGGGTCACTTAGGGGCAAGCTTTTTTATTAAAGTCTTTTAGGTGGGTCGTCAATTCCATCTCCAATCATATCATGTTTTGTAGATCTTTGGAATCCCAAGCGGACGTTAACACAGGAAAGTTAATTATTTTAATATTAATTTAATCATTAGATATTTTCAAATTTTTAATTAAATGTAATCATGGAATAACCATCACATATAGGCTAGTGGCCACCCTCCCCTTGGAGGACAGTGACTCCAACAACACCATCATCCAAAAGATCCGAAATGATCGTCTGGTTGGATTGCAGGAGGGAAAAAACATAATAACTGAATTGGAAAAAGAAAATTTTCAAAATTTAACGTTATTGCTTTCCCTTTTATTATAATATATATCGTTTTACAATGTGGCATCTTTTTCTAAAAACACATAATTAAGCATGTTATTTTTGAAGGGGATCAGCTTAATTAATAAGAAAAGATTATATAATTCATCTTAATTACAATTTAGATCTTTGAACAGTGTGGAGGAGTATGTGTTTAAAATTATTTGCGACGAGAAAGAAGATGAATAATGTTATTTATGACATAATTTTTTGAAGAAAAAAACACAAATTTGTAACAAATTGTTCATGAATAAAAACCGTGAACTGAGGTGGTTTTGAATCAGAAAAACGACGGCTCATTGGTGAGATTAGGGTGGGAGAAGAACAAGTGCATGTGAGAAGATTGATTGGGGGTTATTCTTACTTGATGGTGACACGTGGCACAATTATTTCCAACAATCTACAGCATGCTCTTTCTTATGTTTTGGGATCTACACAATACATGCCTTCAGAGCTCCGGAGATTCATTGTGTTTATTTTGTTTCTCAAAATAAACAAAAATAACAATTTTATTTTATTTTTTCTAAAAATATACTCTACAATAAATCCTTCAAGTTAATACAAGCGAATTCATCCACAAAATATTTTGAGAGGGAGGTTTAGTCCAAACAAAAGTATTCCATGTGGCATCATTCCAAAAGGATAAAAATTTACTTTTAATTTCTGAAATTTTACACAAATTTGTTTTGGTTTAAAAAATGTATCTTACTTCAATGTTGTTTTGTAGCTATTTTGGTTTAATATAAGTCTCAAATTTTTAAAAATGGTTCAATATCATTCTTTTCTCTAATATCATTCATTCAATTGACAAAAGTATTCCATGTGGCATCACATGTAGCTCAATGAATTAATTGAAGATGTTGACTAGGCGATTCACATCAAACTCAGACTTATATTACACTGGTTTTCTTTTTCTAATCATTCTGATGCCAAAAAATCTCTCTTTATCAATTTCTTTGGTACCTTTGATTAAAGGAAAAAAAAAATTCTTGAATTTATATGATTAGGTCCATTCACTTGGATTCCGTCATTGATTCAAAGCAAAAATTGCATGAATTTAAACGCCAACTAAAGATAATATTAAACTCTTTTTAAAATTTTAAAAATTATATTAATTTAATAAAAGATTTTGAGAATAATATGAAAAAAATTTAAAAACTAGAAGTAGACTTAAAAAGAAGAATAATAAAATAAAAGGCGGGAAAGCGTAGGTGCAATGTGATTGTGGATAGGGTAGCCCATGATAGGTACAGGGATTAAAGGCCAAGCAACAAGAAGAATCAAAGTGGCGAGTGATATTGGTTTGTGGGTGATGATGCACATCATTGTCAAAAAAGAAAGGATTCCTACTGTTATTAACCCTTAAAAATGTAAATGAAAGCACCTAAGAGCAGGCCCCACACGGTTTCTCTATAACTATAACTCATTGGTTCATAGAACAATAACATGGTGCTCTCCTCTCAACATGGCGACAACAATTCTGCTCTTGACTATAACTCTCATCTCACATGGCCGCACAATTTGGTCAGAAATCACTTGTCATGAAAAAAAAAGAAAAAAAGCTCACATGGCTTTAGCACCCTTAAAGTTGAATATCATTTCACATGTCATTTTCTTTAATCTTATATTTCTTTCTTGGCTTCAACCTTCGTTTTGCTAATGTTGAATCTGAAGACTCTTCGCCTTTCTTTCTCTTTTCTGGTCTGAACCTTGTAGTTCTTTATCAAACTTGACTTGGGTTTGAAAGGTCTAGTTGGAGAGGCCCATATGATAAGAACTACATGGGCCTATCTCTAGCCTGTATTTGGACATTCCATAGAGATCTTTCCATGCTGTCATATGAATATGAAGCACAAGCGACAAACTCAGTAGCTTAGTAACACGAGGGTTAACAAGAGAAAAACATGGGACACACAACAACAAATGATTAAAAAACATAAGATCAAACTTGAAAAATATAGTTCTATAAGAGCTCGCTCTGTTTGTTGATTTGGTAGATTTATTCTAATCTCCGCAGCTTAACTTTTAGAGGAATCTCCTTGTTTGGTTGAACCTTCTCCACTGTTTTTCTCAATGGTTTTCCAAATGAAGATCTTAGAGCTTCGTTTCTAAAAACACGGTTTTCTCCTGTTTCATCTTCTTTCGCACGAGAAGTCAGCAAGCTAGGACCAGTTTGAGAGACTGGAGTTTTAGCATTTTCAGTTTCAGATGAACTCTTCTTCATTGGTTTGTATTCATGTGTTTTGAAGCTTGCAGATTGTCTCCTCAATTGTGACCTGAGTGCAAGGAGTCATTAGTTATTACACTTGAACTTAAAAACTTTCAATTAAATTATTTTAAAATGTTTGAGAATTTTCTCAGTAATGACAATGTATCCCTCATAACCTGATTTCTATCTTCTCTTTGCTTGCATTTGCATCCTTTGTGGCCGCAGTAAAAGAACCTGTAGCCGCGAAGTTCCATGATACAGTTAGACAAGATGAAGAAGAAAAAAAACATCAGTCAAGAACAAAGGTGGTAGCATTTACATCGACTCCTTTTGGTTCGTTTTCTGTTCCTATTGCAAAGTTTTTCATCATTACAAGCTTTCAACAATGGCTGGCCTGCCTTTTCAACTACTTCCTGAACCCAACCAAAACAAGTGACATTGAAACCAATAAGAGAAAACCCATTTATCAATGCTCTCAAAAAACACATAACTGAAGGTTAAAACCTAGGCACCTTTGACAGTGATCCATCATTTTCATAGTCCATATCTTCTTTTCCCTGCAAATAAGATTTGTAACAAAACAGATTATCCGCTAACTGATAGAAAATATATCATCAAAGTTGTTAAGCCCTATTTTAGGCACACTACATTGATCCAAGTATGCAATTGATTTAATTATGATTGAGTTTAGAATACGAGCTAAGCGTTAGAGCATACCCCCACGTTAGAGTTCTTCTCTTGAAGTAAGGCAGCCTTACATAAAATTTCATGTTGCAGAGCTTTCATCTGAAATGAGAATACCCGAAAAGATTTTGTAAGATAATGCAGTTTGAATTGGAGTTCACATACCATGGCCTAGCTTCCAAAAAGGTTGAAGAAACAGGAAACTTTTAACTCACCTTTTCCTTTCCTAAATTAAGCTCCTGCAAAATCAGCAACACACGCTGTTGTATTATATATTATCATTGTCCATTATAAATGGCGTTTATTCACAATGCAGCTTGGAAACTCACCGCTAGCATCTGGCTGTTTGATTGAGCAAGATTCCAGTTTTGTAGTTGCAGTTTCTGAACATTGGCTCGCAGCCTCAGCAGCTCAGCTCCATTCAGTTCAATAATTTTACTTTTCAAATTTCAAATTAAAGAAGAAAAAATTGTTAAATTATCCTGTTGATACCTATATTAATCTAATTTTTAATTTAGTCCCTAGTTTAATAATTTATAATTAATTTTTATAGTTTTAAAAATAATAATAAATCTTAAGCGAAGTTTGTATGTCTTTATTACTCATCTCTCTAATATAAATATAATAAATAGATATTTTTTACAGCTCAATATTACATTATTAAATCTTTAAAAAAATTCTACAATGTCATACAATTATTAAAAAATATAGCAAACACTTAAAAAATTTAATCTCAAATCTACTTCTTCTAATAGTTGTTAATTTGATTCTCGTTATCAAATTGTCGTGCCATTAATTTAAGCATGTGTTATACTAGAATTTTGAATGTACATCATTCATATTAACATAATAAATAAAGGTATACAATAGAGTGAAATCTACTCGTATGTGTGTTATGTGATATTATTTAGACTAAGTGACTTAATAAATCATAATGAATCATGCATTCTTAGAATGTATTAATGACATTAATTACATTAATAAAATTTAACAACATACTCAACAGAATTAAAAAAAATTTAAAAGTATAAGGGCTCAATTAAACCTTCTAAGTTACAAAGGTCAAATTAAAAATATAAACTCATCCTATAAAAATTATTCAGGATACTCTCTTTCTGCTAGGAGCTGCATCAGAGTAGCTCTTTCCTGCATCAGAAATTCATGGTGAAAAAAAAAAAAGCAACTACTACTTCAAAAACCAATAGACCAACAACAAAAAATCGTACCTTTAGCAGTTGTTCAATGCAGTTCTTATCGTAAGCAGAAGTCTCAGGCGGCTTTTCTGCTTGGCTATGGAGTTTGGGTTGCGTTTGTGTGTTGGTAATATCAGAAAGCTTCTTCCGCACTAAACTTGCAATTGATCTCTTCACCACCATTCTCTCCCCTCCCATTCCCATACTACTTAATTCTACGCAGAACAAAATTACAAAATTTAGCTTCAATTATCACCAATGGCTGATTCATACAAAGTGAAAGAATTTAAAGAGGCCCAAGAAACGAAAGACACAGGCATGAACAAAAGAGATAGGGCTCATTTCAAGGTTTTGTGGTGGGGTGTTTATATAGATGTGGTTGAAGTGACCGACATACAAGTAATTGGTGTTTAAGAAAAAGATATAAAAGATGAGCATTGATTGTACTTTAGAAAAAGAAAGGATGGGAATCGCTGGAGATAGATATATAAAAGAGAAAAGACGAAAACAAGACTGGAATCTTTTGAGCTTCTTTCGCTCCTTTACTCCCGCGGCGTCCATGCTTTGGATCTATGGATTGCAAAACAACGTAGGATTGTGAGATAATGTGGAAAAAGAATGGAAGAAAGAAAAGAAGGCAAAGAGAGAGAAGAGACAGGTTGGAAATTTCAAATATTTCAAAGCGTTTCCAACCTTGGTTAAAATTTTCGCGGGCTAGAACGCCAAGAATCAATTTTATACTCTTCACTCCAAGAGTAGGAAATTTATATGAATCTGCGACCATCAAGAATTCATTTGCAACGACCTCTTTTTTCCTCACTTTATCTTTTTCGACAACCGTTTACGCCCCTCTGGCGCCACGGCAATGAAACATAACTCATTTTCCTTCCCTTTTCATTTTAAAAAATAGGAATATGTGCACCAGCTCATTGAACTTTTTATGAACAATATAAACTACAATTACATTTTCAAGAGCGCTGTTCGGCATAGGTATAGCAATCCGAGATTAATCAAAAGATACCCAACAATTTCTTGCCCCAAAAAACATTGCAATGTGCCGTCCAATACATGAATATTGCAATTCAGTTTGATGGTTTTCTATAGAAGTCATATTAAATGCTTACGTAACAAAACCATAGACTATTATCGTCGATTCAATGTTGAGTTTCTCCATTGCACTTAGACCACAGTTGCACTGGTGACTAGTTGTCCAGAATGATATGAAGAGTAGTTTGCAGACTCTTGCTGCTAAGAGCATTGCCTCAAAACATGGACAGAGTTGCAGTTACAGAAGAACTACAGTATATCACAGCTGTTCATATGTACACAGACATGATGTCTAATAATAGCTACAATTAGGTTTTTTTGAAAGACAAAGGTAGATGCTTGCATTTTACAATCTTGGATGAGCAACCGTTTTCACTACAGCTCAGGCAAAAAGCAAAAATATTCACCAAGCACCATCTTTGCCGTTAGACTGGCATGCCAATATCTCAAGCTGCAGGTAGGAAGAGTACATTCTAGGCAGCCTCAAGAATCCAATGTTTCCCAGATCAAATGAGGTGCAAAGTGATGATGACAACGCAATGTGGCAGACTTCAAGCTTTCGCCCTGAGATTTGGTCATCTCATGCTACACCCAAAACAAAACGGCTTAATTTTTCGGATGTGATCCATCTACCTTTGCCACAAATAAACAGCATAATAAGCGATGCACTCATGAAATCACAAAAAATACAAGAAATCACAGCATGCAAGGCAACAATTGTTGAATTATACAATCAACTTTGAGTATGTATGACCATATTGAGATGGTAATGAACAGCCCCCAAAATTTTTCCTTTGCTGGTCTGTCCAAGATGCTAAATATTTAGTTCAGGTGACTTCACTGAGAACAGTGCATCAACATCACCTGACCATTAGTAAGATGCATTTTCGAATCTTCTAAGAATAGGCAGAAGGAGATTGACAATTTTCCAGACTCAACCTGTACCAAATGTCTGCAAGACTTTTGCTTTACAAAGTAAACCACTGAATGCTTTTCATTACCATATATTAATTCTAACATTAACCTCGCTATTTATGCCAAAAAGAATACATGAGACTTCTGGGGATAGAGTACTAAGGATACCTGAAACCAATTATTTATGGATGAAGAAATGTAGAAGATATGCAGCTCTATTGCGAATCTGTAGAGCCAAAATTTATTTCAATAATTAGATCACTAACTAAATCGTTGGTTAGAGAACAAGAAACAGTTTGATTACCCACCTTTGCTGCATAGGTACGCAGATCCGTGCTGGAGATCAAACAAGAACAGTTTTTAAGATATCGACAGAACATCTCATAAAGTACTGGCTTGTCTTCAAACATTGAGGTATACAAGATCCAATTCTCTGCCAAAACTAAGTATATGTACATCTTGAAGAGGTCACAACTCTTTTCTTTTAAATTAATTGCAACTAGCGATCTCAGTATCTCCTCTCCACTGATGACCTGACAAAAAAATATAAATAGGTAATGTCAATGTCTAAAGGAAAAAATAGACCCACATTTCAGCCATACTAGTGGTATCAATTTGTTAGTGTTTATTGCTGCCTTGGACAGAATCTTCTAGCATTTAGCAAAAGTGCCTTATCTACCAGTTTAAGTCATTCATTGTGTTTCAGATTATAATAAACTGATGAACATTCAATCACTAATGATAAACAAAAATTAAGAAAGAAATCACAATCTCCATGCTCTGGTTTATACACTTGAAAGAATATAAAAATACAAGAGGAAAGGAAATCAAAAGATGAATGAAATTAAGATTTTTATATATTTTATATTAAAAGTGATGACTTTTCAAGTATAAAATAAATCAGGAATGTGTTCTTTTCAGACAATTTTAGCAGATCAAAATTTGTTTAGCAGGCACCTAAAATACCACGGTAATCAGTAATACTCCCTCTTGACAGATAATCAAAACATAGATATATGAATACTTTGACACTCCAAAACAGCTGACTATATTCTAAATTATGTTATACTTGTAAACAATAAGTAAAAAATAGAGTCAGTAAATATTGAAACTAGTAACAGGTTAAATGGATACACCATCAATAACTTGCTGGCCATATGCAAACTTTCTGTGACTTCAACTTCTGTTCTACTTTCTATATGCACAAGGACCATTAACCTTGGGAGGAAAAAGGCAAGTAACATACTCCATCAAAACAAGGAAGCAGACTTTGATAAGCAACTGCACTCCTAAGTTGTTTACAACGAGAGCTGACTTCTGAAATGCATTCAACAGCTTGAATGCAATTCAAATCCTTTGAGACTCTGCATATCCAATAGAGAACAAATAAGAGAGAGCAAGACAAAAACAGGCAGAAATTAGAAAATAAGCATCATCATGCTCATCTAAGGCACATTACTAGTTAAGGTGAACCAGTAAAATGAAAACGTAATGAAATCTAGGATACTAAGAGTAAGAATTACTTTGCATTTGTTATACAAAAAGATTATCCTCTCAACACAAATTCTGAATTCTGGATATATATTACATCACCAAAACAGAAGCATCACTAATCACATGCACCATAGTGACTAGCACTGGCCTCATCATGAATCTAATGCCAACAGGCCATTCTAGCCTACATGATAATGCAGAGTGCAGACTCTTAACAGATCATTCTAGTGCAATGGTACATAAAGATGCTTATAAATGTGCTGGAACCATCCCTTGAAACCAACAAATAAACATAGCATATCCTTTTTGAAGCCCATGACAACCCCCCGATAAGGCTTATCATTCATCATTAGATAATCCATAAACTTGCAATAAAATTAAAATTAGTAGATACACTACCAAATATCAGGTTGCAAATTGTGGAGTGCTAATAAATTAGCAACTTAGTAGTTTATAAATCTAAAGTAATACAAAGCAAATTCTCTAGTTTTACCAGCATAAAACCCAGAAGAAATAACATAGTCAACAACCTGCAAGCAATAAATTTTGCTATATTTTCACAACTTGAACTCCATTCCTGGTCCGTGAAGTAATTAACAACTGCTTGCATGCAGTCATTCAAAAGTATCAACAGGCCTTGAAGCTGGCGATCTAAAAATAGACATATAATAACTTCAACTATCTCTTCAGCTTCTACAGCAGAGAAGATAGCTTTTTCACTCCTGTAATGACCACCAAGTGATGTGAGTTTTTAGCATCATATCTTCCTCCAATTACTTCCACATGTAGCATCAATAGGCAATGTTAGGGATGCAACCAAAAAGTAAGATGAGATCCCATAAAAGAAACAGTGCAACACACAGAATCTTCATAAAGTCATTTAGGTCAACCTCTAAGTAGACTCACTAATACTTACCTTATCAGACAACAAGCAATTACAAATCTGACCCAAGCTCTAATATTTTGGGGTGGCCCTCCAGGACTAGAATCTAGAAAGCAAAGTTGAAGACTACCATTATCAGAAGCACAACATTAAATGTAGCACAATATTTGCAATTCCACACAACATGCTACAGCAATGCAGCTACCTCTAAATCAAGTGAAACTGGAAAACAAAGTTGAATATTATCATTAAACACCTTGGTGCTACTATTTACATTAACTCTCAATCAACCATGCCAAAAGGCCTGACCTAGAAGAGTTGTATCTCACTTAAGAGTGCTGAAACTAAACCAATTTATAATTACTTTCACCATGAATGTAATCTACTGTCCAAAATTTTGTACCTAGATAAACTAAAACAAATATAAGAGCTACCTGTATTCATAGGTTCAGCGCTTGATGAAAAGTTGAAGAGAAACCCATAGATGTCAAGGGCTCTTCTCAAATCTTTATAATTGGGAAACCAATCAATCTTGACAGTTAATTGACCATCCTGGTAAAGAATGATGATTAATCACAAATATGCAACAGCTACCAAGAATAAAGAAATTAAATGAAATATGCCCTGGCATCTTTTATTTTTACTTTTTTAGTTGATAGTATAATCATCCATTTTCTGGGTGAACATAAACAAGTTTACCTCTTTTGTAGATGAGAGAATTGCACACCAAAAATTACATGTGCAAGTTTGCAGCTCTTCTTTTGTTGAGTATAACACTGATAGAAAAGTATTAAACAGCCATAAGATAACATTGCCCCAAGGCATAACACCAAAAAAATCACTATGCCACGCTTCTACTCACTTGTATTGAAGGCCCAAGTAGCTACTGATTTTTCTACTTGGCCACACAAGAAAACTAATTTTGGAAGCCACCCATTGATTAATAAACCTTCAAGAAAGATGTCTCCTGAAGGAGTACATAGGGTTAACTGAGTTAATGCTTAAAACAGGCACAATGATTTTAGCCATTAGCATATAAGCAATATATTGATATAACACTGGCCGAAATCAGCATTTTGCAAGACTAATGAGATGATTAATTGACAATATAAACAGATTAAAATAGAATATTATAGTTTGAGCAGATAAAATATCAGAGCAACCTTTCTCTGTGGCCAATTCCACTAAAGAATTAAGCTTGTTGTTCACAAATGATTGTAAAAGGTTGCAACTTTCAAGTTCAGAAAAATCCAGAGGTGGAAAGGCTTTCTGCAGGCCACGGGAAGGAGCATTCATTCATCACAAATATGAAAACAATTTAAGAAATAAAGTACTAAACCATATATCAAAAGGGACTGAGCTTTGACTCAGTATGATAACCTGATCTCCAAAAGCTGGCACTCCCCAGAGGGAAATTTCTTCTTCTCCGCTTAATTCATTCATCTACGTTGGATGGGAAGGCAAGTCATCAGTGACAGACAAAGACAACTTAAAAATGTCAGTATAGTAAGAGCGAATGAGGAAAAAAATTATTTTGCCTGCTTTTCGCATTTCTCAACAATCTTAGACAGCAAAGCTTCATTGTGATATTCATCATCATCATCCACATGACTATTCTTTCGGGCCTTGGCCCGTTTGGACTGCTTCTCTTTAAGTTTATTTTGCTCTTTGTAATGATCATCCAGAAGATCATCCAGGCCAATAACCTTCTTCCTGGTTAAAATTCAAATTTTAATTACTTGCTAGCCAAAAAACGACAAAACAAAGATAATGGGACCTCGCGTGGAATTAATCAAACCCACTATAGATGAAATAGCAAATAGTTTTAATTTTTCATTCAACGAAGCATAGTCAAATGCTCTAACACGGAAACCCTAATAGCGCAAGTCCTTGACTAGCTTAATAGTTAATAGTCACAGTAAGGAAACTGGAAAACCCTAAAAGCAAGAAGCCAAAATGGTGCAAATGAGATCTTTAAACACTTACCAAGTACTAGAATACAAAAAACTAGTCTCAGCCAGGGAAAAAAAAAAAAACCTTTTCTTGTTGATAGATGGGACCTTGAGAAGCTGGTCTTCTCTCTCGAAATCCAGAGGATCGTCCATATTGATCATTTCAGTCAAAAAAAGTCTGTATTTCTGGGTTTTATAAAATCTTTCCTCCTGATGAGAAGCGCCAAACTGATCAAGCACTTCGAAAACTTGGTGGCGGTGCATATATGATATGAGTTCGTGCCGGGCCAACCCGCCCACTGGGAATAGGGCCGTTTGTCGGATGGTTCGCCCACTCATAAAATTAGTTGAACTTCTTTGGCGGGAAAATCTTAGATATAATTTCTATATTTTTTGTTATTAAACTTTTTAGTAAAATTATATTCTTATTTACAAAATATATATTTATTCTATTATTATTAAAAAAGTATACACTTATTATAATTTAATTAAAAATTTCATAACAAAGATATAACAAATTATATATAAATTTTTTCATTTAAAAAATAGGTCAAAGCGCAAGAATTCTCCTTACTTTAAAAGTTATGTATTTTTCTTGTCCCCAAAAAAAAAGTTGTACAATTTATTTCCTTCAATTTTAAAGGATGATCATAAATCTCTTGTAATTTTTTTTATCATAACTTTCTTGTTCAAAATTTAAACACTTCTTGTCCATATAATTTAAAAGACATCAAATTAATCAAAAATAAATTCAACCTATTATATCAAGTGGCAAAGAAAGGTTTTTATGTCGTTTTTTCACATTTGGTAAGAAGAAAAAATTTCTTATTTCTCATTTAATATGACAGATCGAATGCACTTTTTTGTTTACTCAATCTTTTTTAACCTACATAGTTAAACAATGTTAGGATTTTAAATGAAAAAAATTAACAAATGGATTATGTCATACAAATCCAAAAGTTTGCTGCCAGTTTATCTACTTTTAAAGTTGAAAAAAATAAATTATACAACTCTTAAGTTTGAAGAAGATTGTTTACATTTTAATCTAATAAAATATAATTTGATATATAATCAGAGTGAGTTAAATTTTAGTTAATTATGATTTGCTTAAATTTTACAATATGATTTCTTTTTTTAAAAAAATGTATATTTTACTTAAGCAATTTAATTATGACGGCCTCATTAAGTTACAAAATCATATTAATTTTTTTATTAAGTAATTTTAACCTTATTGATTTACAAAGTTGAGGTTTAAATTAATTTTTATTATTATCGGAAACTGATATGCAAAAGTTTTATTTATTTTTCTTACAAAATTTTCAAGTTAAATGTTTTTTTTCCAAAAAAAAATAATAAAGAGTCAAATTTCTCTCTTAAATTGATATCAATAATTGCAAAACTCAAAATAGAAAAAAAAAAAAAAAAAAAAGGAGCGTACGATACTTCTCTTTATATGTATTCAAAAGATTGTCCTCAAAGAAAATGTATACAAAAGAGAAGACAGCCATATATGTACACATTATTATTTAAAACTTTGAAGACAAACGTAAAACTTGAAACCAGACATAATTTTTTAGTCTGCCTCCCATTTATCAATTACAGCTATCTTAACGTGCACAAAGGAAAACATGGGTCGACTCCAAGACTGATATTGCAGAGTGCAAACAAAAAGGCCTATCCTTGTTGATGCTCTTCACCTCTTATAATTCTGCAATCCTGTTTCTTGTTCATCATCCTCTTTAAACACCTGATAAATATCCTCTATAAAATTCACTTGTCCTCTCCACCAAAAGAAGTGAAACAAGAGCACCAAACCGCCCAAATGACAAAAGATGATCGATCTGTAACAATCCTCTCCAACGCTAAATAGCACTCTATCCTGAATAATTTGTAGGGTTTGGCCACCTATTTCAATCAAATTCTTTGCATCCCAGTCACTCACACATTCATCACAGAAGAAGCAGGAGCGCTTCCTAATTGCCTACAAATCAGTAGTGTGCTGTAGTTCTTTAGGCCAAAGATCTCTGAGAGATGGTAGCAAAAATCAATGGCAGCTGAGCACCATATGAGAATCTAATGTTACCAGATGCTAAATAGAGTGCACCATCGAAGGATAGGACTATCAGAACGTAGCCAACGACAGAGAAGAAGAGCATAGCAGATATCAGAGGCTAACCCAACAGAGACCCTCCCAAAGTAGTTCCATACACTGATCAGAGAGACAAAGTTGTGAATGGTTATGTCTGGATATTTTAGTGATTCACCAATCTGCCCTATGTTGTACCAAGCCCACAAAATGTAACCACGGATATGATCAGCATATCCACACATAAAAGTGCTTGTAACATGATATGTGGTCTTCTCCTCTTTTAGGCCTTTTAGATAAACTGGCAAAGAATGATGATGATGAGGAGGTGCTTGGCTTTGTTGTCCCATTTTATTTTCGAGTTTCACCAGTTTCTGTTTCTCATTGGTAATCTTGAGAAAATGAACTATGGTTAGTTGTTGGTTCTTGAGATTCCAGAGGAATAGCTCTTCCCTAATGGCCACAAGAAGCATGAACAAGCCATCGTCATGGGAGTGTAATCCTGAGCCATCGTTACGCCCATGATATATAATGCAAGAGTAGTAGCTATATGAAATAAACGATTAGTCTAAAATGCACGAGAAGAAAAGTTAAATTATGCTTTAAAAAAAATTGATTTGTTTAAAAAATCTTTTTCTTCAAAGGCTTGGTTCCTATAAATTTCCTTGTAATATAGGATGATCAAGAAAATTTTAATTCCTGATCAGCCACCTTGCAAAACAGAGGATTTTCAATTAATTAATAACTTGGGTAAAATCCTTGGTTGAAAAAGAGTATTTAAAATTATGTCAAGCAATACTCAATTATTTACTCTGTTAAAAAATCTTTATCTCCTAATTATTGAATCACAGGAATTATATTATGTCAATAATCATTTCAATTCAAAATTTTAAATTATTAAAAAATAATAATTTTATTATAATCTCTAACCAGTTATGTAATGCCATATATTTTGGTTTTGTTGACACCATAATCAATCAATATGATTGCACCTATCAAAAATTTTTTAAATGCATTTCTACTAAAATAGTTAAGCTAATGCAATATACAAATTTTTAAGTGGAACATCGTCTTGGACGTAATTGTTAATAAAATTTACATGTATTAACTTATTTATTTATAACTGATTTAATCAATTTATCTGAATTTATTTATATATGTGATGCCGAGAAAGCTCAACTAGAAGGCTAGAACTCAGATTTTGTGGGAAGTCAATTGGATTAAATTTAATAATCACGTCTGAATTGAATTGAGCAATCTATTTATCTGAATATTCATTGAAGATTTTTTTTTTTAATGTTTGAGAACATTAAAAATTGAATTTAAAATTTGTATTTCGGCACTACATTTAACGATTTACTTATTTGTTAATTTTATTGTGAGAGTCCAACGAGATACTTCAAAAGAAATGTGTATGCAAATTATTTTATTTTAACATTTTCCTTTTTTCTTCATTAAAAATAAATATTTTCCTTTTTAAATTATTTATTTAATTAGATGACGCCATGCCACCACACATAACATATCAAAAACTTAATTTTGGTAAATGGATAATTTTTTTCATTGTATTAAACTTTAGCGAGATGACGGGAAAACTAAATAATAAAAAATCAAATTAATAATTTTTTGTAATTTGGCTTGAACCATACTCATTTGGGCTTTTTACAAAACACATCCATCCTAATGCAAGACTCTATTAAATTTATGGGCCAACTCACTTATATGATCTTAGCTTAGTTCATCCACTTTAAACAGTACAACTTTTTTCACTCACTTGATTTCTTTTGGAATAAGCTCCAAAGATGTAGGTTGGTTCCTCACCCACGCATGATTATAAATGCAGCATAAACTGTAAACCACATCGACCTTTTATTGGTATGTAAAACAAAATCAGATTTAAAAAAATTTATTTTGACACTTTATATAAGGAATACTAATTGCTATGTACAGGTAATAGGAAAAAAAAGTCAGAAGTAATATAAGTGCACTTCATATCAACTTATTCTAAAACTTTCATTTCATTTTTCAATTACCTCTGGTTATGACTTACTCTTGTTGCCCTGGATAATTTAAACTTTGCTTCATCAATCACTGATAAACATGAGACCCTTCAAATTTCTCAATCTTTTCACAAAATTTACTATGAAATTAGTAAAATGGCTGTTCTTGCTTCTTGGACTTGTCTCATTAATTCTTTGGTGCTTGAGGTTTTTTTTCTTTTTTGGTTGAAAGAGCTTTTAGAGTGTGGAGTATTTGATAAGAGTAGGGAGGTGCGTGGAGGTGAGACTAAGGAAAACAAGGAAGTCGTGGATACTTGAATATATTTTTAGTTGGAGAAGATAAAGAAGAGGATAAATGAATATTAAATTATAGGAAGGATATTTTAATAATTTTATATATTTAAAAATTCTAAATTTATATGATATGGGTTTAATATCGTGGGACTAATATGTTAGGAGGCCAATTGCTATAATTTTTAGACTGGGATAGACTTTACAATAGGAGGCAATCAAATTGGGTTAGTGTTATTTCTCCTAATTTTTTAATAATTGAAAACACTAATTGGGATGATTTCTCCACAGTTTGTATAGAAAATAAAAATTTATTTTAATTTTTTTTTAAGTTAGTTTTGGTTATGACTGTAATTTAAATTTGGATGACTTGAAAATAATTAACACTAGGAATAAAGCTTAGGTTCATTGGGTACTCTAACTTCATTTAAATCATAATATACTTAAATCACATATAAAACTAACTATGATCGAACAATTACACAGGTATTAAATACAAAGGGGTAGAGAATCAAGAATGCCAAATTTAGTGTAGGTTTATCACTGCATTCATTGCATTGTGGGAGCGTTCCCTTAAGAAACAACACTAATCTGATCATAATCTTATGAAAATGTGAGTTGGAATTATACAAAGTAAGAAAATTGAAGGGTCTATATATGATATGCGGAATTGCTGGTGTTCTCATTATTATTATGCCTTGGCTACAATATGCTTCCACATTTCTCCTTCTCAGAAACTGTTTCCATCAGCTACTTTTCAAAGCTAAATGCTGACATCATATGTTAAACTATAATATTGAAGAAAATTCCAAGGTTTGTGCCCGTTCCCCTTAGTAAGAATATGAATGAGAGGAAACCGCAAGGCGACGTCAAAGAACTAAGATAAAGAGGACAAAACAGATACCAAAGAGCACTACCATGCTTGCACAACAGTACTTTCCGTTGCACTTTAGTCAAGAAAGAGAAAAATGAAAACCAAACTTGGACTACAAAACCCTTACTCGTCTCTAGTAAAGAAATCGAAGAGATAGAGCAAGCTTAGGAACGTGATGAATAGAATAGTATATTTCTCTGATAATGCTCCAGTCACAGTACTATGAATATATATATAATAATACATATGCTTACCCTTACAGCTGACATAACAGAAAGAGAAAAAATATATATCACGTGCAGCGGAGATAACAGAAGGAATAAAATAACCAACTCAGAAATACAACGGTATCTCAGGATTCTGAACACATGCATAACATGCATAACTTAATTTGTTCTAACATCCCCTCGCAAGCTTGAGGGCTTCCTGCATACTCCAAGCTTGTCTCTGAGTAATTGAAAACGGGAATGAGACAATGGTTTGGTTAAGCAATCCGCTATTTGTTCAAGCGACGGAACAAAATGAACCTTCAATTCTTTAGCTAGAACCCTGTCCCGGACATAGTGCACATCTAGTTCAATATGCTTTGTTCGAGCGTGGAACACTGGATTAGAAGCAAGGGCTGTGGCACTCAAATTATCACACCACACAACTGGAACACCGTTCGAAGGTAGTTTGATCTCACTTAGAAGTGATTGTATCCAGGCCAACTCAGTAGCTAGAGAAGCCAATGCTCTATATTCGAACTCTGTACTTGATCTAGCGACAACCCGTTGTTTCTTTGAGGCCCAAGCAATAAGAGAATTTCCAAAATACACACTGTAACCTGTTATGGATTTCCTGTCATCAGGACAAGTTGCCCAATCTGCATCTGAAAAACCAGTGAGAGAAAGATACTCTGAAGGCTTTATATGTAGGCCATGATTAATTGTTTCTTTCAAGTAACGAAAGATCCTTTTTGTGGCTTGCCAGTGTGCAGAGGTTGGGGCACTTAAAAACTGACTGAGTCTATTCACAGCGAAGCTGATATCGGGTCTAGTGTTTGTCAAATATTGTAGAGCTCCGATAGCTTTTAGATATGGGTTTGTCATACGTTCTCCTTCATTGGCAGATAACACCTTCCCATAAACCATGGGTGTTGGACATGAATTCATGTTCGACATATCAAACCTTCTTAATAGATCTGTGATGTATTTTTCCTGAGTAAGAAACAGACCTGTTTTAGCTGAATCAGTGTTGAATCAGTGTTCAACATTCTGCGGTTCCAGACCTGTTTTAGAAACAAACCTTCTCAATCATCTCCACAAAGGATTCAACATTCTGCGGTTCCAGAGCTGAATCAGTGTTCTTCACAGTTTTAGCTGCTATTCCAGTGAATGGAACCTTAGGTTTGAAGATCCCACACTTACTCCTAGTAATCATCTTGTGTTCACTGACTACAGGTTTCTGTATGGACGACGATGGTGGGTTACTGTCATCCTCAGTTGACTCTGAGCAAGCGTCAGAATTTGGAGATGATTGAGAATTATTTAAGTTTGGAAACTTCTATGGGTTAGCTTCGTTAGTTTCAGCAGATTATTCCATGACTTCTTCAATTCCTCTGTCGAAGTGGTCAGTAGAAGGATTACTGACAGATTCAGCAGGAATTGTAGGAGAATTACTCTGATTTATCACTGAGTTTTGAGTTATGTCTAATGGTGCTTGAAAGAATGTACCAGGGTTCGTTTCTTCCAAGACTGTGCACCTTGTGTTTAAGAAACCTGCAACAAAAGGAAAATCTTTTTCATTAAATATCACATGCCTAGATATATAATTTTTTCCACTAGGGCCAAGACATTTGAATCCTTTGTGGCTGTTACTGTATCCGATGAACACACACTTGGCTGTATGGAACTGCAGCTTGTGTTGGTTGTAGGGTCTTAAATATGGGTAGCATGCACACCCAAAGATTCTCAAATCCTTATAATTCAGATGAGATTTGACCAGCTTGAAATATGGTGAAATATTCCCAAGTATTGCAGTAGGTAGACGGTTAATTAGATATGCAGCTGTTTGAAATGCTTCCCACCAATACTTGAGAGGCATTTTGGCTTGAGCAAGTAGTGTTAAGCCAAGTTCTACTACATGTCGATGCTTCCTCTCGGCTCTACCATTCTGAGATGATGTATAGGGATATGAATGTTGAAATTCGATTCCCGATTCCTGAGTAAGAGGGACAAAATTTCGAAACTCTCCTCCTCAGTCACTTCTTAAGATTTTAATCTTACTTTCAAACTGATGTTCTACCAAACGTTTGAACTGAGTAAAGGCATATAGAGCTTCGCTCTTTTGTCTTAAAGGAAATATCCAGGTGAAACGGCTAAAGTCATCCACAAACAGTATATAGAATCTAAACCCATTCATTGACAGTAACGGAGATGGCCCCCAGAGATCAGTATGTATTAATTCTAAGGGTTTAGTAGCATGAGAATTTGAGAGTTTAAATGGAAGCGAATGTGATTTACCATACTGACATGCTTCACAGAAATCGGGAAGTTCATTAGATGACACTTTAATATTACATTCATTTAAAATTCTAGAGAGTACTCGACTAGAAGGATGTCCAACTCTGCAATGCCATTCTTCTTTTGTTAAAACAAGAGCCGTTGTTATAGTATTGTTGTTCACATATGACTGTTCATATGAGGCAGATAGTGAAAAATCTCCGGAAACACGACCATCTGCTATTCTATACAGTCCCTCATGCATTGTCCCTTGTAGGAGCACTTTGCCTGTTTGTTTGTCCTTCACACATCACCCATCAGAATTAAACTCAATGATTATATCATTATCATTTGTTAATCTAGATATACTCAACAGATTCTTAGTTATTCTAAGAGCATGCAACACATCCTTCATTATCAGAGATTGATTTTTATTTTTGCAGTAAAGTTTAGCAGAGCCTCTATTTAGCACTTCCAATTTATCACCATTACCTACAATGATGTTGGGCTTACCATCGCTGGTAGTGGATAGATCAATCTGTCTGAAATCACTGGTAATGTGACTGGTGGCTCCACTATCGAAGTACCAATCAGCATCATTCACGGTTTGAGGAGAAGCTATCATAACATTTCCACTGCTACTATAGGTATCATTCCTTCTATTATTTCCAGACTGGAAGGTCTTGTCAAACCGATAAAAATAGTCTGCTGCTATGTGACCCACTTTATTACATACTTGACATATAGGTTTGTTCAGTTTGGAATTTCTGCCTCGTCCTCTGGTTCCTCGATATCCTCTTCTTTGGTTTGAACCATGCCAGGTGCCTCTGCCTGACTCAAAGCTTGAGGAACGTCCTTCTGTTTTAACAAAATTAGCAAAGGAACTATTAGTTTGAAAGTTACTAAAGTTGCTTAGCTACTCCATTCTGTTTTCATATGTTAGTAGAGTAGCCTGCAAATCAATCCAGGTGAGATCAACTTTTTATGCTAACTGAACAACAATCGGATTATACTCAAAATCAAGTCCATCAAGCGTTTGAGTTATAAGATCATTCAGTGAAATGGGACTTCCCGCCAGATATAGATTGTCTGAAATCGTCTTCATACGATTCAGATAATCTTCCATTTTCAAACTTCCTTTCCTGGTTCGTTGTAATTCATTCTTATACATTGTAATCCTGGATCTGGTGTGTGCTCCTGAAAGCGCTTTGACTGCAGCCCACAGTTCTTGTGATGTCGAGCATTGAACCATTTGTGAGGCTATATCAGTAGTCATAATGTTCAGAAGCCACCCAAGAAGAAGCTGATCAGTAGCTATCCAATCTTCATGAGCGGGATTTGGTTTTGTCTCTGCGGCTTCAGTAATAAATGCAGGTGGACATGGTTTGGAGCCTGTAATGAATCCATCTAGTTTGTTGCCACGGATTACTGGTATTGTCAGTGACTGCCATAGGAGATAGTTTGTTCTGTCCAACTTGACGAAACAAGGTAAATTAAGTGCACTGAGCGATGGGTTCATCCTGGGTCGACTATTTGTTAATGCTGAAGCAATAGAATCAGAGTTATAGCTTCCCGACGATTCATTGGGAGAGAACTGGCATGCCATGGCGTAAGCCGAAGATAAGCTCTGATACTAAGTAAAGAAATCGAAGAGATAGAGCAAGCTTGGGAACGTGATGAATAGAATAGTATATTTCTCTGATAATGCTCCAGTCACAGTACTACGAATATATATATAATAATACATATGCTTACCCTTACATAACAGAAAGAGAAAAAATATAAATCACGTGCAGCGAAGATAACAAAAGGAATAAAATAACAAACTCAGAAATACAACGGTATCTCGGAATTCTGAACACATGCATAACTTAATTTGTTCTAACATCTCTTCCCCATAAACAAACACAAATTTAGTAGAAGATATCATATGGGAGCTAATTAGCCTGCGTCATATAGAAATCCTGAGAATGATCTGAGCAATATTGCAGCCTGCAGCCACAATATTAATCATTGGGATCCCCATGTCAGTGAAATTATACTTCCCACGTCACCGGTGGAAGCCATAGCAGTTAGCATGGACCAACCATTAATAATTTACTTGAGTTGTGTGCCATCTTCTATTGCATATATATATATATATATATATTCTTGTTTGTAGCAATGTAGAAGAATAAAGACAGACTCTATTGAAAGATGAATAGTTGATCAAATCTGCTCAACCAAAAAAAGAAAAAAAGCTGACCCTATTTTCATGGACAGCATATATGCCTGACCTATGAGCATCGCATTCCTATTGAGAGTTGACAGTAGTGTTTTGGTAAGGGACGAAAATTGGAAGCAGAAAAGCTAAAGTATTGTTGAGAAGCAGGGAGATACACTTTGCCAACCAATGCCTGTGAAGCTATGCGCCTATACTGTCACAAGCACATGGGAACATGTTCCCATAGCCAAGCCAATTTACATTTACCTTTTATCACTAATAATTTGGAAGATTCGACCTTTAGGATCCTGTCCCGTCTTTATTTCGACTAAAGCATGTGCTAACCCAGCTCACGCCACTGGGCTCTAGGGTCCGTGCATATAAACAAATGTTGGGGCCTTTTGGGAGGGTCCTAGAGCTATGGCCCCTCCCTTCTCAATGCATTACTTCACTTTTTAAGTTTTAGGGTATGGCGTTTTTATCAACCATATTTGTCTATTTTGAGGAATATTTGTAATGCTAATGCATCAACGCTATATATAATTAATTGATGCAGTGATACTCGTCATTGCTGCAGTGCCATCACAAGATAGCCCTAACCCTGTTTGGAAGCCTAATGGGCCTATTTACTATCCTCTTGTCTATGAGCAAGAAAAAAGAAAAAAGAAAACAAATAAGGGACCCACAAATCGTGCTTGTCCTAGTCTATCTGGATCCCTACCATTATTGGGTTAAAGCCCAAAAAGTACCTAGTCAGATCGTGCAATTATGGGCCATTCCCTTGTGGTCCTTCTTTCTTTAAAAACCTTTTTAACCACGTTCTGTGATAATGCAACCCAAAAGGTTAAAAAATAAAAAATAAAAAGTAAAACTTCACTACGATTTTTTATGCAAAATATTTAAAAAAACATGACAGTGAAAAAAATGAAAAAGATAATTTTAAAAAAAGACATAATTTTTGTGCTCTAATTTTTAAAAAATTATAAAATATTGTTATATAATAATTATAAAATATAATAAACATTATATAAAAATTATGGAAAGATAATTTCCTACGTAGCTCTAAGATTCAATATAATACTAAAATATTGACTATATCACTGTGTTATTCTTGACTTAATTAATAAAAACTTTTATCAAGTCAATTTTTTTGGGAACAGTAAAAAAACGGCCCTAAAAAGTTGTAAATGTGGGTTAAAAATCAGAAGGACATATCTTTTTCCAGGCGTACGTTTTGAATCGTAGGGTCATCGCAGTATCATGCGTTTGTAATAGGGTCGTCCCTATTTTTCAATGCCAACCGTCAGCCATTACCTCTGAAATACTTAAATTTGATATGCTTTCTCCATGCCCCAGGTAATGCCCACCCATGTCACTGCATACTGAGATATAGCAACATTAGTGTTATGCGAAAATTATATTAACTTGTTACAAGACATTAAAAATTTAAAATACGCCTAACATACTTATATTTAAATAGAGTTGATATGTTTATTTACTAAATTATGAAATAATAAAATTCCTTTGATTCTTATAATTTTTATCATTATCTTTTTAGATAGGCGTCGTCGATCATTTAAACATATATAAAGAAGATTTATAGAAACTTTAGTAAGAAGAGAATATCAAATGGAGGATGATATAATAATTAGAGGTTGAGGAATACCACAACAAACTATAAACAAAACTATTAAAAATGATTTAGATTTAAATAAATTATCTAAAAATATGATTTATAATATAATTTTATAGCATCATTTAATTTATATGATCGACACCACTTAATTAAAAAAGACCTTATTATTATCGTTGTTGTTACCTTTTTAGATTGGCTAATGACCTTCAAACTACATTTAATTACCTTAACCTTAAAGTTGGTTGGTTTACAATCTTATAAACCATTCATTGACAATTAACTTTTTGCCCCTTTAAAGTTAGTTTTTTTTAATGCATAATTAGCATCAATTTATTTATAAAATCAATTAACTTCTAATCATCGTAATCAGTTAATATTATTGAATCAATTAACTTCTTTCTGTGTACAATCAAATGAACTTATTTATTGAATCAATTGACTTCTTATCCTTACAATCAACTATTACTGTATTTTTTGTACACGATTAATTAACTTTTCTATAAAATCCATTAATTTTTCATTCCTACAATTAGCCATTATCATCCAAGAAAAGTCTATTTTTTTCAAATACCTTAAAAATGTGTGTGTGTGTGGGGGGGGGGAGTGTTTTTGGGTTTCTTTTAGAAATAAACAATTTATGTGAACTAAATTGCAAGTTTCAACACCAAAGGCTATTTAAATATTGGCCAAACTTAGTGGGACTAAATTGACAATTTTGTATTTCATTTTTAAGTTTGTTAGATCTTCTACTAACTTTGGCAACTTCTTACGCACTCATCAAACTATGCAACATGGCACTGCGGAGGCAAAATTATATTGACCACATGGAATAGCACAAGTACACTGAAATGTCCTATTGCATTGAAGGATTTGAGAGATACAAGCTAATAGCAATATCTTATTTATATAAGAAAATCCCAACTTGGGGAAGAATAAATTGACCTATAATCTAAATCAAATTTTGGGGAATATTAAATTAACACTAATTATGATGAATAAGGTAGTAAAACATTGTTAACCATTACATGTTGGTTGTTGATTAGGTACGAGAAGCTTCCTAATTTGTCACCAATCCGGGCAATAACTTAAGCAATGCTTTGAAGATTCACACAATTGCACCCAAAATCAGCAATATTATACAGATTCGCCCACAAAATTTTTTTTTTTTTAAATAACAAAACTAATACTGGAATTGGAAATTCATGTCCTACCAGAAACCATCAAAGAGAATGAAAACAATCAGAAATAGAATTATAAAAGAATGATTATAGGAGAAGGTGATGTGCAGGGTGGGACCCCACTTTTACAATCATTAGTTTTCTTACTTCAACTGCGTCCTGTTCTATTGTCTTCGATCCTAATCTAATCCGAAGATTCAACTTGAATCAGCATCACCTATTTTGCAGGTTCAATGGGTCCGAGACGCAATCTTTGCGCCGGAGACTTTTTTTATTTGCCCCGTGAAAGTTGCCACCATTATAACTTTGAGAAATTAAGATGGAGTTCAGTTTTTGAAGATAAATACACAAAGTTAATGATAAATAAATAAAATAAGTGTTTGGTATTCGTTTTGATATCTTGAACATAAGAAAGTATCCAAAATCTTCAATGTTTAATATGTTTGGTGTTAATTAACATATCAAAAAGTATGAAATATGATATCTATTATTATTATTATTCATATGTATTTTATTTATATAACAATACACTAAACAATTCAAGAGACTCATACCTCTTAAGTAGATTTAGTTGACTTATGTATGTACAAGCATTTCATGGGTGATTCTTACAAAAAAAGTATACTGACATATTTATGCGTTTATATTACAATTAAATTAGTCAATATATTTTTAATATATTAAATTTATCAAATTTTCTATTAAACAGACATATAACCCGCTACATGTAATTTATAGTAATAAAAAAAGATCTAAAATACTTATATATTTAATTAATTTGATACATCTGTATTATTTAATAGATTAATTAGGTAGATTTAAAAATTTATGTGCAACTTTTTGTGCATCAAGGAGATGATGTCAACGTAGGCAGACACATTATTTGGATAAGGTTGCTGTGGCGAGTAATCTTGTTCCATTTTGAATTCTTACCTCACACAAACTCATACATGAAAAATCTAATTCCATTTAGAATATCTCTGCTAGGTATCACTTTAGGTGATAGATACTAATCCTCCCACTGTTTTCAACTTAATGCACAAGCAAATTACTTAATTGCTCCTCCTTTACAAAACCGTGTTAAATTGAGATAATCCTGCTTCTCAAATCATGGGTCCAAAAGTCCTTGGTTTTCCATTTGGATTCTTTTTTGACACTCTTTTAATTTGAACATTTCCTTTATATATATCTTCACTTCTTGCTTGTTTTCCCACGCATGCGTGCCCTTTCAAGAGAGAGAAAATTCAATTCTTGCCGTGTAAGACTTGTTAATTAAAAGGAAATCAATCGTCTCATTCTTTTCCTCTCTTTTCCCATGTGTTAGCCAAGCTATGCCTATTGATTAATAAAAGTATGGTTTAATTATAATTTTATTATTATGAGCAGAACAGCCATTTCAATAATTTCAGAGTAAATTTTGTGATAAGACTGAGAAATTTGAAGGTCTCATGTTTATCAATGATTCGTGAAGCAAAGTAAATAAAGTAATATGTAAGGGTGCATTTGGTTATGAGAATAAGACGGAATGGAAATAAATAAATAAAAATGTTGTACCATATAAAAACATGTTTGATTGTTATAAAAAATTTGATGGAATAGAATAAAAATAAATATAAAAAATAAAAAAATTTTATAACTTATATAAATATATTTAGTATATCATGTAAAAGAATAGAATATAATTTTATTTATTATTTAGTTAAATAAAAATAATATATAAATAAAAAATAATATATATGTGTCATTCATTTGCCTTCTGCCTCATTCTATCAATTTTGGGGTAGAATTCTCATTCTGGCATACGGTGGAATAGAACTAAATCAATGAAATTTGCTATCTTGGTCTTCTTGTAACCAAATGGAGATAACGCATGAATGCCGTACAACATTCTATTTTTTTAATACTGTTTTCTAGCAACCAAAGGCAATCTAAGATGTTTTAAAATTTTTTATTGTAAAATTTTTATAAATTTCGAAGAAAGAATAATATAGAGAATGAAAGTGTATAAAAGTTTTTTTTATAATAATTTTTTTAAAAAATCTAAATTTAAAGTGGCTAAAGTCTTTTCAAACCGATTGATGTGCTCCATAACGCAAAGTCCCACAATCTTTTTGTTCTTAATTAATTTTAATTTATTGTTCACTTTCCGTTCAAACCTTTTGTGTCCTTCTAATATATTCCAAATTCCCATCCCATGTGGAACTTTCCAATTGTTTGTTTCCACAGAAAATATACCACTCCATCTCATCACTTTGTATTAATTTACCACTAATCCCAGATGGGTTGCCAACTAACTAATTGTACTTAATAATCTTATCCAACTTTCAATCCCAAACCCAATAATTAATTCAAAAGACAGTGAGAAAGGGAATTTATTTGAAAAAAATAAAAAATAAAACCACCCTGGACATCATGTGTGTGTTTTTGGGGCTTTAAACCACTTGAGCTTAGCTGTATTAGCTGCGTTTCTTCCTCAAGAATGACCAGACACATCTTATGCTGTTTAACACCCTGTTTTACGCTATATCTCATATCACATATCATTACTTGCCACATCCATTCGCCCGACCAAAATGTGCTGCCTACTCACACCACCAATAATACCACCACCATATATATATATATATATATATATATATAATTCTTAAATTTTGAAATCTTTTGATGCTTAATATGTTAATCTTTAGATATGGGTTTCTAATTCTCTTGATTCAAGTAGTATCACGCAATTTCAAATAACTAACCAGACACATAAAATGAGATAATAATTCTTTTAGTAATTTAAAGTTTCATTTTATTTTGGTCCAGTAAAAAAAATCATAATTTTTATAAAATTTTTAAATTAATATAAATATAAATAAAGGATAAAATAACAAAAAAAGTAAAAGTTATGAATATATATAGATAAAAATTTTAAAAAGTATTCAGGTGTAACTAATGAGACAAAAAGTATGACCTCCAACCATTTTCAAATTATTTTTGAATATTTTTTTCCATTATCGCAAATAAAAAAAATATTCAATTGTAAGTTTTAAATAGAATAATCCTTGCAGGAATTCTCGAAATTGGAAAATTTTGCCATTCCTAATTTGGTAATTAAAAACTAACGTAAAATTTTGAATATGATGTTTCAGCCATTGGGATTTAATTAATGTTAGACATAATATAATTTATTTTATCAAACGAACCCACTAAACAAGTAGACAACGGAATAGTGGGGGCATTTCAGTCATTAAAATCGACAAGCACTCTGAGAGGACTGTAAAGCAGCATAGTAACCGAGAGCACCGTCGAACTCCATTCTGATCCATTACCATGTGACCTCTGAAACTTCCTTCTCTCTCTACTACTGTTTGCACGACATTTTCTTTTCTTTAATAAAAAAATAATTTAAAATGTTCATGCAATAATTGGCCAGCAATTCCAATTTCTCTACCAGACCAGACCCTGTAAGAAAACAACAAATGCTCCTTATTTATTAATTATTATGTTTATTTTTGGTGCAAAAACGAAGTACTAACAAACTCATACCCTCCGTCCTCCTTCACGTTCCTTTCACTGTTTCTTAGTTTCTACTTCTTCTTCTTCCTCTTCTTCTCCTCCCTGACCAGAATCCGAAAGCTCTATCCCAACTACCAGCACTACGATACACATCTCCTGCTTTTTTCTTTGATTTTTAAATGAAATGGTGGAACAGAAGATTAGAACCACAAAGAACAGGGTGTTCTATGTCAGGATGAAGTTCCTGCACAGACACAGCAGGCCGCAACAAGAACGGAGCTGCTTTTATAAATATTACAAATGGGTCCTCTGGTTTTCTCTGTCCCTTTACTTCTTCACCTCCTATCTCATCAGCAATAATCCCCAAGCTAAACTGAGCTCTCTCCACAAAACCCATGTCTCCAATTCCAAATCCACCCTTCTCTCTCGTGCCCTTTTCGAATCCACCTACATCGCTCCCCAACAACCTCAAACCGCTCAAGGTACAACCAAATTTTCAACCTGTTTTGCTCTCTCTTTTTTTGCTTTTTGCCACAAAAAATGGGACATATAACTGATGGGATGTTCATACTACAGGTGTACTGAAGAACTTGAAGATTTTTGTGTACGATTTGCCTCCGAAATATAACACCGATTGGCTTTCCAACGATAGGTGTGGCAGTCATTTGTTTGCTTCTGAGGTGGCCATTCACAGAGCACTTTTGACGAGCGACGTGCGCACATTTGACCCATACGAAGCTGACTTCTTCTTCGTACCCGTCTACGTCTCCTGCAACTTCAGTACCGTCAATGGTTTCCCGGCGATTGGTCACGCGCGCTCCCTTATCTCTTCCGCCGTACAACTCATCTCCTCCGAATACCAATTTTGGAATCGAAGCAGAGGATCCGACCACGTCTTCGTCGCTTCACACGACTTCGGTGCTTGTTTTCACACCCTGGTGTGTTGAAATTTTCGTTTCATATATTTTGTTTGTAAGCGTTCTCATGTTACTTTCTGAGTTTTAAATCTTGACAGCGTCTTCTCTGATTTGAAATTCTTTTTGTTTTCTTTTGGGCTTGAGAAGGAGGACGTGGCGATTGCAGATGGGATACCAGAAATCTTGAAGAACTCGGTTATATTACAGACGTTCGGTGTTCAATACAAGCATCCGTGCCAAGACGTTGAGAATGTGGTGATACCACCTTATGTGTCGCCGGAAAGCTTACGGAACACGCTGGAGAAAGCTCCGGTGGACGGACGGCGAGACATTTGGGTGTTCTTCAGGGGCAAAATGGAGGTCCATCCGAAGAACGTTAGTGGACGGTTTTACAGCAAGTAATGAATCCCATCATTGAATTGAACTCCTTCTAATCAAACTTGTAATCATGCTTTGCGCTTTTGGAAACTGTCGGATTATCTGCTTTCATTTTCTGGTTAATTTACCACATTGCCCTTCCCGAGTTGACCTTGACGTCATGTCGTTCTTGTTTAAAGGCGAGTGCGAACGGCGATATGGCGGAGATTCAACGGCGACCGGAGGTTTTACCTGCAGAGGCATAGGTTCGCCGGTTACCAGTCAGAGATTGCTCGGTCAGTGTTCTGCCTGTGCCCGCTGGGGTGGGCCCCGTGGAGTCCTCGGCTGGTGGAATCCGTAGCGTTGGGTTGCGTGCCGGTCATAATCGCCGACGGCATCCGGTTGCCCTTCGCCTCTGCTGTGAGGTGGGCGGAGATATCGCTGACGGTGGCGGAGAAGGACGTGGGGAAGCTGGGGGAGATACTGGAGCACGTGGCGGCGACCAATCTGAGCGCCATACAGAGGAAGCTGTGGGACCCGAGGACCAAGCGGGCCCTGCTATTCAACAATCAGATCCAAGAAGGTGACGCCACGTGGCAGGTATTGGTGTCTCTAAGCGAGCGGCTGGGTAGGTCCTACAGGGGGTCAAGGGTTTCACGCCAATTGGATAGCTACACGTAATACATCTGCCAGCTAGGGAGTGGGTCTTCCCAACGTGTATATGCTCTCTCTCTCTTGCATGGGCAAATAATAATAATAATGGAAGACAGCTGGAATTTCTTTGGATTGCTCGCAGTTCACACATGGAATTTTAGAGGTCGTGGTGGGGCCCAAAATACCAGAGAATAGATTTTAATTCGGATTTGCTCCTGTGCTGACGTGGAAGAATGGAGAGCATTGATTGGAGGGCCGTGCCGTTTGTCAGAGGAAAACTTGGCGGCAATATAAACGTGAGGAGAAATTTTATTGATGGAATCAGCGTTGTAGGAGGGGAAGTAGTAAAATTGGGTAAAAAAGGAATTTTGATGTAAATAAATTACAAAAGCCCGAATTCTTTACGATTAAGTAATATAGAAAATTTGAAATTCCAGGGGTCAGTTCGAGAGTTCATTTTTGGATGAAATTTAATATTAAGATTTAAAAAACAATTCTTTTATAAATCAATAGAGAGAGAGAGAGAGAGAGAGAGAGAGAGAGAGAGAGTAGCGGAGAGTGTGGGGTAAAGGAGGGAAGTGGGGTTGTGGGTTGTCAGAACGATTTAAAACTGTAATGTGAAATTTGGGAGGTAGTGGGGCGTGGTGGCAGTGGTCACGGGTCCCGTATGGGCGTCAAAAATCGAGAGAGAGAGAGAGAGAGAGTCGAAGCATTGTAAAGAGGGCTGACATACTTGATTTCAGTCTGACACCATGCATTATTCTACTGTGCTTATGGTCATAATATTTTATATATTTCAGCTTAAGTTGGTTTCTCCTGAAGGGTAGTGAAATGAATGGAGTAACGATTGAACTCAAATATATTGGGTTTTTTAAGAATTATGGGCGGTATTATTTGAGTCATGTCCCTCTGATTATATTTGACTTCAAATATTAAAAGATATTTTGATTTTTAATTGTCATACAATATTTTAAAAAAAATATTTTTTTGTTGTTGCATTATTTTAAAATTTGTGTATATAATAATAAAAAAATAAATTATAGATCTTTAAATTTTATTAAAATTACATAATTTTTTAAATAAAAAATTATATTATATTTTAATCTAATTTTAAACTTTTATTACAATATCTTTTATTAACTTAAATAAATATTTTTTTACCTAAAATACTTTTGTAAGAATTTAAAATTACATATTTAAAAAATAGATAAAAAATTTATATAATTTTAATAAAATTTAAAAGAAATTTGTATAATTCACTCCAAAAAAAATTTATATACACCTCTTTATAGTTTTGTTATAAGTTTATTAATAAAATTATTGACAAATGTATGATTTTTTAATAATAATATAATAAATGTATTTTTGTAAATAATTATATAATTTTTTAATTAAACTATTTATTTATTATATTTTAATTAAAAATTTTAATAATAAAAATATAAAAAACTGCACCTAACTTTAATTTTATATAAATATAAAAAATTTTACTAATAAAAAATTCAACCTCCTGTAAAACCTAATTCCTCGTGAGAGAATCGTGCGATTTTTTTTAATGCCAACTCAAAACCATGAAGTTATATGTGAAAATGACATATCTAATAAAAAAATTCAACCAAAATATTGTTTTTGTCAGTCAAATATTCTTATCGATGTAGTTGCTCTATCACAATTTTATTATTGTCGTTTTATTTTTTATTATTTACTTTTTTTTATTCTATTCTAGGGTCACGCGTTGCCTTAGAGTAATGTGAAATTCGATCTTCGCATCTGCTTCTCTATTCCCCCAACCCTCTTTGTTTTCCACTCTTCCATTTTGGCACCATTGATAATTTTTTATATAGATTCGACGATTTTATACTCTTCCTATATGCTTGAATTTATAATTCTATTATTGTATAAGATAGTCTTACAATCAGATTCTTTAACACATTAAGTTTCTACTGGCCAACACTCGTCTTTTTTTTTTTTTTTTAAGTTTTGGCGGATCAAAATGCATGCACTCATCTGAACAAGAGATTCCACTCCCTAATAAACGATTTTCTATGGGCCAGCCCCTTTCCAGAGAATTCTGGGCCCAAAGTTTCCCTTTTCCCTACTAATTGCTTATTCTTATGTTTAATATTCTGGGTTTTTTTATGTGATAATTCAAATATTTTTTCTAGAACAAATTAATAAAGTCACATATTTATGTAACCATATAATACTATTAGTATTACGTGATAACATGATTTGAATCTCACTCACAACAAATTTCTTAACTTGAAAAGAACGTATTTGATGAGTCGAGATGCTGCGCTCATGTTCATTTTTTATTATGAGCTGCATAATATACATTATATTAAGCGATCTTCGATTATTTATGATTTTTCAAGATCACTTTTGCTCAATGTTTCTAATATATCAAATGCGGAATAATAAATTTATTGCGAGAGGACCTTAATTAAGTATAATTGTTGAATTTCAATGTTACATCAATTACTTTCAATATGACACATAGCATCATGAACAATCAATTGACTTGCTTTTAATTAATATATGAACGCATGATAAACACCAAAAAAAGGGTTCAAGAGTTTATGACCTTCAATTTGACATCACTGAATATTACATCAATGAACAGAAATACATATACTGAAGTTATATTATACATATATATCATTCACAAAAAATTAAAAAGATGCATATATATATATCACATTAAATTATTCTTTGCAGCCCTCTTTCCAATTTAAAACATAATTTCGAAAAAAATTATAATTAGCTAAACTTCTGTTCAATAACACCATTTTATGGAATATAATTTCATCAATCCAATTATTAATTTAAAATATTCCGATTTTTTTTTTTTTGGTTTGATACGATGCTATCCCTTTTGGAAATTCATATTTTGGTAATGCTATCCCATTTGTATGAATATGAGAGAAGAGTGAATTTATTAGAACTGCTATAAAAACTGCACCTAGTTTTTCCAAGTTGTTTATATCACTTTGGTTTTCCAACTTGGCAAGCAACGTTAAGAATATGTGGCTTACTGTCGAGTGATAACTACTTTCACTAACACAGGAATTTGTTTGTCCTTTCTTTTCTTCCCATATTTTGGATTATGAACTTCTTTTTCAACAAGCAAATAGATTCTATTAGCCAGCACATCTTTTTTCGCTTAAAAGAAGATCTATTGCAGATTGAAAAAAATATATGAAAATAAGATTTATATGAATAGATTTCACTACCTCATTTCGATGTCTCTATTTCCCTTTCATAAGATTTTCTTTTGGATTAGAAAAGACCTTAGTTGGTTATAATATACTTTCAAAATATACACATCGCTACTAATGAATGTTCATCAACAGACAACTATCCACTAGCTTTGTTAAAATTCAAAATATTTCAGTCAATCCAACCTATCAATTGAGTTAATTTTTGTGGATGAATTCATAATTTAACATCATATACAGGAAACCGTAGATAAGATGAAAAAGAAAGGTGGGGGCCCTACCAAACTTAATCAGCAGAGTTATTTTTCATGGATATGGTATTTATCATCAATCTTAATAATCTTTTGTTGACATCCATTTTTCTTTTGTTTTGTTAAGGAAACCTCCCCAGCTCCCAAATAAATTGATCAACCAACGAAGAAAACAAAGGTAAAACTAAATTTGATTATATTCAAATTTTGGCGATGAAAATTAATGAAACACCGAAATCATGGACGCATTCATGTGAGTGCAAGGCCCCACTTAAAGTTTATCATGCATATAATATATTATTAGGTTGTTTCCTACTTAAAATTCCTAGTTCTTCTCCCTAGTGGCCCATTTGGATTCCCTATTCACCCTGTGAGCTCATTTTGACTAACATCATGGTTAGCAAGGGAGGAAGATGACAAGACATGGTTTCAGATCATTCACAAGATGGAATCAAATTTCCGACACGAGAGTGTAAGACGTGATTTAAGGAGACGAAAGTATGATTAGATAGCCTTCACCTAGCCTCTTTCCGTAAAGCATGCCTGCCTAACAATTTCAAATTACACAACTACATGGCAGTGAAGGCATCTTTTGAGTTTGTCAACGACTTACTACAGTATGTATTTTTTTTAATGATAATTTTAATTTGAAAGTTTAAGTTATGAAATAAAAATTGCTGAATTGTTTTATTTTTTATTATATAATGGAGTAGGGATTGAAACATAAAATTTCGCGCTAATTATCCACAATTTTCATCATTATTAGATTATATCTTGTGACTTATAAGTAATTTTAATCATATCTTGTTACATAAAATTTTTTAAACTTTAAAATATGAATAAAGTATAAACCACTTTATATTTCCCTCACGTTGGGGGCACTAACATGAGAGTTTAGTTACTCACAACGTGAGTTTTTTTTTTTTCAGATGTTTAGTCGTCTTATTATAAAAATAAATCACACTCATGTTAGAACACGAGGAGATCTAAATTTTGTATAAATCATTTTATATTTGTATTAAACTTTGTGTTATTTGACTATATAAGTTTTGATACTATATAAAAAATCATTCTAAGTAAAAGAATAAATGGAATAATCATTATTATAATATAGAGTACTATCTCAGCCGCCCTTCTTGCAATTTAAAGAAGAATAAAGTTCTAAACTTCAATGACACTATTTGGTTATACGTTATATGCATAATTGGGGTACATAATTGCAATTATGATTTGCAAGTTTTGCTTTATCAGTTTATAACAAGAAATGCAGTGGCAATTTTGTGAAATTTAAACTACAGTAAATTGATATATTTCATTGCCCCTGGAAAACTCTGCAACTTTATAAATCTCTACTGTCTCTAACAAATGGGTCTTCGGTGCATGATTTTTCCCGTCTTTCTCTTTGCCTTACCCATACTCTTTCTCCTGTCTCTTTTTTGTGTGTGTGCTATTTATCTGTATATAGCTTATCCTTTTACACAAAGAAATGGTAGGCCATAACTCATCAACTCACTCTATAATTTGTCCATGAATCCAGAAAATTGAAAAACATGACATACAATAAATTTGTGTGGCCCATTCTCTTATCATTGTTACACATGAATTGTCCCTGGTATGAGTCATATTGTGACAATAGCAGAACAGAACCTAACCATTTCAAAAGCATCAAATTTGAACCTTAACTATTTTGGGGTCCAAAAGTGAGCAACAAAAGTCCTTCTGGAAGTTCATTCAACCATATTGCATTCAAGGGGACAAGGTCACACTCCCTCACACAGAAACCTAGACACGTATTAGAAAAACATTGTAATCAATTTATTTCAACTTGAATAAAACCAAAAGCATCAGCGTACAGAATTACATAAATCACATAGACAACAAAATCATTTCAATCTTTGTGGGGAGTAGTGTGGGACGCTCAACTGCTCTTGCAAACTACACTTACCCAGTGGGACCATCTCACAAACCACCCCCCGTGACATAAACTGTTCGATCACACAAAGATTTAACTGTAAATAAAAAAGCTGACTTTCACATACATATAATTGGCCCGCTAGTGTTTCAAGTAGTGAGCTTTACTGACACAGCGAGCTGACACGACGAGTATATGTAAGAATTTCTTGACCCTAGCACTCAGGAATGAGTGTATGGTCTCTACTGGGGTCATGGCAATAGTTATAGACCAAATAGTTGTTTTGGACCCATTGCATGGTGGCATATTGCTGAGGGCTCAGACTGCTGTAGCCAGGAGGTGAGGCAGAGGGTGGTTGGCATGAGGCAGGGTCATTACTGGTGCAACCTTTGAGTTTGAAATTCTTGTACCTACCAATGAAGGGTTGATATTTATAATCAGCTTTGTATTTTCCATCCTCTGTAGCCCAGGACGAAGCATCCCATATTGATCCATACACATACATTGGTCTTGTAGGGTATGTGGCATCGCTCTTCCTAGGATACTTCCTTATTGGGACATCGTCAACTAGGAATCTGCATAATATTGCTTTTACCATCATAAGACAAACTAGAAAGCTACATACAAAATACCACACGCCACAAGCAGAGGTTTCACATTATCAGGCAGCTCACACGAAAGCTACATTCATTGATCCCACTCATCATCCCACAACAAAGCTATGAATGATTTTTCTAACTCTCTTTAGTAATAAATATAGTAAAAAGTAAATATGATATTTTCAAGAGGGGGATCATATGCAATTATTGTATAAAATTATCTTTTCAACTTAACATTAAAAGCGATTCGCGTGTGTCATTCGCATCAACGCTAAAGTAACATATCTTCATTATCATTTTATTAATAAAAAGTGATCCCTCCCTCCCCCTCCCCCCCCCCCCCCCCCCCAAAGAGTTTTATAATGCAGACACAGTTATTGACAGGTAAATTTATTGTTAGCATGATCTTGAATGAAGAATATTACATGATCTCACTGGGTTCCCATAGAATAGCATAGTTGTGAAAATCTTGTGTTGGGTCGAACCAAAGGTGAAACCTCATTTCTCTGCCTATGATATTCCCATCTCCACTTCCTCTGATATATACATTTGTCTGCAAGACATAAGGCTTATCCAGTGTAGTACCAAGGAACTCAATGTCAATTTCATCATGGTTTCCCGGGTGGTCTTGGTTGTTTGATAGCTACAATTCCAAAATGACACCAAAAAGAAGAAGAGTTTGAAGAAATTCTCATGAAAACTGAACTTTAATTTCCAACATTAGCTAAAGAAATTTATAAAAGTAATAATAATCCTCACGTAGAAGGATGTAATGACTCCTGCAGTATAACCAGATTGAAGCTTAATTGCAGCACCGAAGTACCCAGATTGATAAGAATGCAGTGACTTGAATCCGCTTCCTAAGTTCAAAAAATGCACCGGTGAGAGCTAAGAAGCACAAATACTAATACAGGACAGACACAACATTATACAGACACTGACACGACAAAATATGTGATACCTGAGTTAGAGTCAAGCCAGAGTGTTAATGAGCCCTGGTCTAGTCTTTGATGCTGAGGACCCCAGAGGTTTCTGAACCCTTGATCAAAGCTAAGAGGGCTAATTTGGGAACTTGGGAAGTAGCCAGGTGAAGGACCCTGAGCACCGCTTGAAGAAATCATGAGAGAAAACAGAAGAAAATAGAAGAGACGAGACATGAGGAGGAAAGAGGAAAGTGATGATGATGGCATTGAAGCAGAAAAGACAGAGTGACTCTGCTAAAGCGGAGGATCAGTGTTAGTTGAAGCTCATGAAAGGGTAAGGCTACATGCCGTTGATATATATAGGAATTTAGTTGATTGGGGAGTTATAGATGCGACAAAGATTTATCATATTTGTGATAAACAATAAGTAAAATTAGTTTAATTCATGGAGTGTACTTTTTTTCTTCCTGATTGTTGTCAAATCAGCAGCCATCAACTCTCCCTGCATTCCAATGGTAGCACTTGACGTGAATTATAAATACAAAAATTGAATTATTATTAATAGTTAGATATCAATAATTGATTTACTTGCTTTGTCTTTAATTTTTCATTTGTGACACTTGATATCTGCTATACCATGAATTACGTAAAGAGATGTTATAACTTTTATTCTTTTTACTCGATGGTTTCCTTTTTATGACATTGATTTTGTTACCTCTGACAACTTAACGGAGAGGGCAGAGATAACTTGGGAAATGTTATGGTTCAGTGAACCTTACCAAATCATAAACATGATCATAGTCCAGTTGGACAAGGTATATATAGAAGAGAAAAACGTGGGAAACTAATATTTTTCTATCTCCATGTTTTCTTTTGAGAAATGTGATGGGAGAGGATAACTTCATAATAATTCAAAGCTGTCACCCTTCCATGTAATTCTCTTGCAATTCTACAATTAAGGTTGTTACGCCATTAAAGCAATTTACACTGATACAAGTGATACAGAAGGTGGTTATATCTAGAAGTATGGACACATAAGAATATAGATACTGCAACATAACAAAATATAATAATTTTTGTCAAATATTATTGAGCAACTTGTAACCGCCAAAACCTATTCTATATATGTCTGTTTGACTATCTTAAGATTCGGAAAATCAGCTTGAAGCCACTTTCACTGTCATGGTTAGTGGTTAGAGTTAATTAAGCCTGTGACTTCATCACTGTGTTATCTGCAACATCAACGACCTTGGGAGTTAGCTAGCTAACTGTACGGCTAATTAACTGTGTCTAACTGCCCTTAACTAAAAAAGGGCAATCAAGATCAAATCTCAACCAATTATTTGGATGTCGAAATTAACAATACAACTTATGCCGGATTTGTGATCTTCAAAGGAAACACCAAATTGTGGAGGGAAGTTACTTGAAGGGACATTGCAAAAATAAGATAATGGTATATCTGAAGGAAAACTATTTCATTGCTATCAAATTTGGATATTAATTAGTATTTGGAATCAGTAATATTGATCTGTTTGATAAGGCAGCCCCCTTTTTAGACTCTACCATGCAGATGAGACAAAAGGGTTTGTTGCATTATTGTACGAATGCCTCTGTTTTGGTGCACATATGGGGTCTTCACGTCACAAACACAAACTCTCTGCAAGGTTACACACCCACACACACCCACACACCATAGCCTAACGAGGAAAATTGATACCTTGATAACGAATGATAAAATGTGTGGAGTCTCTTTTTCCAATAGATTGGCACAAGCAGACCAATCCATTACAACACAAAGGAGGAACGATTAGCATTAAGGCAATTGCATTTTCATTGGTAACCATTATGATTTAAATAATCAAGAAATCTAGTCATCATCATAATCTTATTTTCCCCTCCTCCAGTTTAGGCATTGATTTCTCTTTCCTTAATGACGAGGATGATATATCATAGAGCAGACAAGAAGATAAGAGTTCGACATGTAAGATCTTCTTGTTCTGATTGTTAAGATATGTATGGGGAAGAAGCAAGAGAATAGAAGGCAAGCTTACGTTACTGGATAGGTTGCGTTTTTAAGTTTACAACAATTAATTGCAACTTGCAGAGAGTAGTTGACATACAGATTAAGAGCCTATATAGAGAGTGATAAAGCTTAAACCAAAAAGAAGAGATTGAGTTGGGGTTGAAGTAGAATTGTTACGAGTCAATCATAATCTAAACCTGTAAAGCAAAAGAGAGCCTTAATACAAAACGTCGAAGAAAAGAAAGAAAAATCCGAACAGAAACTGAAGGCAGAGAATACAAAAGCATATCATTTATGCTATTTTAAGAGTGGGCCAACACATAGCATCACACATGCTAAAGACAAAAAAGTCTTGCACATTTTTTTAATTGAACCCCATTATCTCAAACTTGTTTATTTTGTTCCAAGATTATATTCCCACTCATGATAAATTATTGAAGAAAAGAGGCTTTTAATTATATCACGATTGAAAAAAAAAAAGGAGAAGAATTACAATAATTGATTAAATTAATTAGATAATTGGGGGGCCTTAAATCAGGATTTAAATCATGGAAAACATTAGCAGTAAGCCTTTGTACTCATAAGCCTCCTAAGCTACCCTGCCGACAGTTTGATAGTGCCCTTGCACCAAAACTTCTTTTCAAAGCTGAATTGCTATTGATTGGCTTATGTATGGATTTTTATATATCCCTTTCTCATTTAAATCTTGTTTTGAAGAAAAGTTATCTACCTCTGGATTTTGAGATGATTGTTCTTTTTCTTTTTCCCCTTTCATTTATTATTGATGTGGTTGCTCTTGAAATGCTTCCATTGATATATTCTGCCGGTGAAACATGAACCTGTAATCGTTGATAGATTCGTTCAAGCGTTTGATTTTCAAATGCTCATAAACTTGAATCATCTAGTTAAAAATGTCCTTCTTGTTTTCCTGTTAAAGCCGTTTATCCTTTTCTTATCCTTTCCTTCCATCTACATCAGAGTACAAAGCCAATGGAATTAGCTACACAACTTAACATGCACTAGTTAATAGGGACTTGAAAATTTTCATTTTTGAAACTAATCTCTTTATAATTTTAATTTTAACGATTAATTTAATTATATGTTTAACAAATTTTAGATGTGATGCACGGAGTAATTTTAAGACTTCTATTATAAAAAAATTGAAAAAATGTAAATTATGAATAAAAAGTTAGACAACTTCTCTTGTCTTCTAACATCTTTAAGATTTTGAATTACAAATGAAGAGTTTATTTATAAGTAAAAATAAATATATAAATAATTACTTAAAAACAAATGAAATAAAAAAGAAATAAAAAAATTCAAATTCTATTAAATAACTAATAAGAAATAGAAGCAATGGAAGCTGGTGGAATTTGTTTCCTTTTCGATTTGTATCTCCCATTCTATATTTGTATTTTATTGCAAAAATTTGATGCTAATAATCATTTTAAAGATATAAAAAGTTTAAATATCAGAATTGAAAAGTAATGTTACTTACCTTCTTAATCGAAATTCACATTCTTTTGTCTTTAACTTTCTCATAAGAATAAAAAAAATTAAAAAGAGTGAAAAGAAAAACAATATACATATAATTAATTGATGCGGAGAAAGAAAAAAGAAAAAAAAAACACATAATCAATAAAATATCTAACCTATTGAGGAATCAACAACTCATAAAAAAAAAATGTAATCGCATTAATAATGTCTCACATCATCAATTATTATTAATAAATAACAAGTTCATTAACAAAAAAGAATTTAATCTAAGGTTCAAATTCAATTAATATTCATCTTTTTAATTATTTTTCAATTATCTGCTTAGTTTTCTATTTATTTATCTACTTGAATGTAATAATTTTTTACGAAAAATATTCAGATCAAAGGGAACGAAACTATTTGTCTCATCAAATTTTAAGAGAGTTATTTTTTATTCTAAAAATTATTTTAAAAAGAACTTAGGTTTTAGCCCAAATAATATCTATTGAGTTTAATAATAAATTCTTAAATATATCTACACATTATTTTCCAAATTATATTTTGAGGCTTTAAACTGGTTTACGAGTGATTACTGAGTAGCCATTTTTCTCATAGTCTTTTGTTTTTCTTGGAAATTAGCATGGTGACCCGTGCAAATATATGGGTTATGATCAGTTATGATCACCAAAGCCTCTAATCTGGGGAGCTTAGGGGCTTACTTTCAACAGGAGGGTATAGTCTGCGAAGCCTTAAAACCATGAATGATGAACCTTGCAATGCTCTGTAAGGTAGGCTGGGGGGCTTATTACTAATCCTGATAATCTGTGTGCTAAAGGGTAAATACTTAAGGGGCTCAGATTGGCTAAAGAAGTGCAGTGTCAACACTGGAGACTCTCATTTGGAAAACTCATGCTATTGTTTGGCCGTTCATAATTTCAAATGTAGCGTGGAATGTAAGGGATGGAGAAGGGGTTCGTTTCTGTGAGGATGAATGGATTGTGGGAATGGGTAGACTGAAGAATCATTGCCTTAAAATCATAGCCCTGAACGTATATAATTTCAAATATCACGCGTCTTGCACAAATGCTTTCGACGGAAGCTTTGTTGAGGGTCAGAGCGTCTTGTAAAATCTCTTCAATTTTTGACAGTTAATATTAATTAATAGTAAATTACTAAAAAATCGTGATTTTTGACTTAAAGAAACTATCACATAATCTATTATTATTTTAGTTATAGCAAATTTATTCTTACAAGTTTATGTGTCAAAATTCTTTCCTTTTCTCTCTCCTCCTTGCCTGCATTTTGTGATTCTCTGTCATATTAAATTAATAAATATAAACTTTATTATCAAAAAATTATTTAACATAAATATAATAGTAATAAAAAATTGAAAAATGTTAATACTAACTAATGATAATTATCTTAATTAAGTAATTAATTAATAATTATTTATTTATAAATAATTTTAATAGAAAATATATATTAATAAATTTTTTAAAAAATTACTAAAAAATGTAGCAAGAAAATTTATTTCTGAAAACTTAATGGTTGGACACGTGTCCAACAACGTACTGATCGGACGCTACCAGAAATGAATTTTTTATAGCCTACTAAAATTTTAAAAAATAATTTTTTTAAAATTAATAAATTAAAAAATATGTTTAAATTTAATTTATAAAAATATATTTTATTAATAAATAAATAATTTATTTTATTTTATCTTGTTAAAAATTTTCATAATAATTAATAATTTATTTGATATAGATTTTTTAAGCATTTCTAATAGGATTGTTTAGAATTAATAATAATTTAAGATATATTTCATTTGTTTTTATTATTTTTAAAAATTTTATTTTTTTGCTTCAATTTATCTCTTTTTTTTTTTCTGCGTTCTCTAAGTCTCCTTCATGTTTCATCTATCTTTCTATCTTTTTTAAATTTTACTTTTTTTAAAAAAAATTTAGAGTTATATATGGTCTTCTCCTTCAAATTTTATCAATTTTAGATTCCTTGATAAACTAAAACAAATTCTAAGCAGAAAACAAAAATCAAATAAAAAATTAAATAAAAATTAAAAAGGTAGAAAAAAACCAAATACAAATACCAAAATTTTCAAAATTTAATCTGAAGATTCTTACAATTTACCTATTCCAAGAAAAAAAAATCAAATAATAACCTACAAAACAAGAAAAAACAAAGAGTAAAAAGAAGAAGAAGAAGAAGAAGAAGAAGAAGAAGAAGAAGAAGAAGAAGAAGAAGAAAGATAACAATTCCCAATGATAACTCAAAATATAACAAATACAAAATAGATAAAAAAATCCAAATAAGAAATCAGAACAAAACTAGTAACAATTTTAAAATGAGACCAAAATGAATCTAAGAAATAAAAGAGAAGATAAAAAGTTGTAACAATAAAAATATATCAATTAGAGAGTTGAATAATGGACGACAAACAAAACCAAAAGAAATAAAAATTTTTAAACAAACAAAAATAGTTGAAATTTATATAGAGGGAAAAAAGAAAAAAAATTGATAAGGCAATTGATGCGAAGAGGAAAAGAATATAACATGATACAACAAAGTTTGAAATTTATAGAGAGAAATTAAAAAAAAAATGACAAAATAGATAGATTTCATATTCCCACGCAAGATAATGATAACTTTTCTTGTTTTCATGCCTACGAAAATCTTTTTCTTTTCACTATGTAATATATTATAACTTAATATGTGTATATATATATATATTATATTAAACTTTGGTACATGTAATATATTATAAGCTAGTATATCTATATATGTTATAAATCAATATATAATTAAATTTATTAACCAGATATATAATATATAACATATACAATTTTATGAAATAAAAAATTAAATTTAAACAAAATATGAGAAAAATATAATATAAATTTAATTACACAAGTTATATTACATAAGATTTACAAAATTTAATAATCATTCTTGTTTTGATTAAAATTATTATTTTTCATTCTCATTATTTAAAAGAGAAGTATTTAGGTTGTAGAAATAACTTAGCCCCGCATCATCTTGATAATATTGTTGTGAAAGATGTCAAATAATATTTTTAAATTCATTTAATTCTTGTTGAAACTATTCAATTTGTGTTCTTTGATCTTCAAGCTAATATTATGAGTTTGTTAGGACAAAGTTATAAATTTATTTTTCATAATTTCTTAGATATAAGAAAAGTGAAGATATGTTGGACATTGAATATCACTATATTCGGACATAAGATTTCTTAATATATTATAAGACATACTTTTAATACTAGATACTGAGCCTTTTTTGTTTTCTTCCAACAGCTTCCAGTTATAAATTTAAGGTGTGTATATTCATCCTAAAAATCAAATAATAAAATGAGTCAAAATTATATGACTAAAATTGTAACTGCAAACATAAATTAAATATAAAACCACAATTATATAGGTAATTTAAAATTTTCTGTCAATTTAAATTCTACTATTTTGATGGGTCTTTAAGAAGATTTTAATGTATATTGGCAGTCTTCCTAGTTTTGTGCCTACAAAATAAGATATTAATAGATAAATAAATAAATAAATATAATTAATAAATATTCATATACATAAATTTAATTATCAATCTTTTGGCATATTCAGGCACTAAAATAGAACTCCTAGTATATAAGGATAAATCAAACTCAAAATTAGAGGCTTTAACTCTCACACACTCCTCTAAAATATTCCACTTTACACACAACTCATCCCAGATGGATACTCCAATTCAAGTAGATTTTTTTTCCCATCTTGTGTATATTATCAATTAAATCTTTAAGACAGTCAACTATTTTATTCTTCTAAATCTTATTAGTGTCTAAAGGTCTCCACTCATAATATTTCTATAAAAAAATATAGGTTATAATTATTTAAAAATTAAAATACATGGTATTATAATTATATAAAAATAATTAACAAAATTTACCCTAAATTCAACAAACCATAATTTTCTATTTCATGAGAAATATCTTTCCAACTATTCTAAAGCCCTTCATATTTATTTTTTAAAATAGTTATTATATGTGCACGAACTTCATTATTATTGGGTGTAAATCTACATAAATTAAATATTTATTAGTTAAATATATCAATAATTAAAAAGCTATAATAAATTGAAATAATATTACAAATATAATAACTCATTGCCATTAAATTGAATAAATTGTTTTTGAATACTATTAGGTGTTCGAGTTTGAGACTTAGAACCTGGAGCTTGAGACTCCCTGTGAACTAGTGGAGGAGTATGTTGTGATCATGATCGACCGCCGTTAAATAATAATCCTCATCAATACTTTTAAATAAGTTGATTACTAAAAGATAAAAAATATATATAAACAATTTTTTAAACATAAATCAAAATAATTTAATAAAATAAACTACTCTTATTTTTACTTATTTATTTATGTTTTGTATTTGATGCAAATTGTCTTATTTCACTGGTTGACAAAGTAAGGGTGTGAGAGAAACAAATGAGATTGATAAAAGATGTAGATTTGATGTGTGAAAAAGGAGGTGGAACACACGCACATGCGCACGAACATGCGTGTATATATATAATATTAAATATTAAAAATATAAATACATCAATTTAATCAAAGTCTAAGTTTATACATAATAATATAAAATAATAATATTCTAAAAAGGCACGTCAATACATAAATATCTACATATTATTAATAATAAAATTATAAAAAATTTAATACAAACATAAAAATTTATGTATTACTATTTTCATCACAAAGAGTTTTATAATAACTCTTATATGTATTAATATGTCCTTATAAGGTTTCAATAGCTATTTTATTTTTTTAAAATTGTAAATTATAAAGACATAACACTCTACTAACATTTGGATGTAATATACCAATGTCTGTAGGAAATATAGCTTTAATTTTACTTATATATTTATTTTTTTCATATAGTACTTTGTATCTAAAGCTATATATTGGATCTTCCTTTATTTCTTGTGACATATTTTTGATATCATAGATCATTCCTTCAACTTTTCTTCCTTTGGATGCTTGCATCCAACAATTTATTTATTCAAATAATTGTTGCAATGATAATGATCTCATAAAAAGAATATTTATAATATTCAAATCATCTTTAAGCTTGATACATTCATTCTAAACAAAATTATAAAACATGAAATAATACGTATTATTGACAAATACAAATTAAATACATAATTGAACGCAAATTTACTTTTACAAATATGGTTTTTTATTTTTTATCAATCCACTTGCCATCTCTATAATGAATATGATAGTAAAGTTTAACTGAAGTTGATGTTTTGCTTAATTGTTTTCTATGTTCCTTTCAATAATAGCTTGTTGGAGTAGTGCCTCAGTATGAAGAAATGAGCCAAAGCTAGAATTAGATGCTTTATTTTTTTATTTTTTTCATTTCTTTATTAGAATTATAAACTATTATAACTAACAAATAATTCATTCCATATATATTCTTTAATCTAGCTTGGTCTTTTGCCTTGAATTCGTGCATGTTTGATTAAATTCTTTAATTTATTCTTTACATAGTGGTGTTTTTATAAAATTTAACAACAATATTTATGCAAATATAATTTTTTATTATTATCTAATTATAAAAACCTTAGTTTATACCATATATGTTTATAACATATAACATTAAATTATACCTCAAACTTGTAAAATCATAATTATCTATTTGGTTTAAGAATTTCTAAAAGACAATTATATAAACTATTATAATTGTACTATATGATGGCAAGAATATATTCACCACTAATTTGACATTTGGTGTGAATTTGATTGAAAAGTAAATTAAATTTATGTTTAGTAAATTTATAAATAACTACAATGTGTGATAAATAAATGTTATAATTATATTTAAAAATGTAATTAAATAAAAATATTATTGTGTTTCGTCAGTTTTGATTTATTTTTTTTCAACTTTGCATCCTTGCTGAACTAGAAAATAAAAGGATCCACCTTGCATTGATATTTTTCCTAACATTTGAAAAAACATGTAAATATTAGTAATTTATTTTATACATATCTATGCACATAGTACTTGCAGATGTAAATAATCTCTGCTTCATGTTGCTTTGCTGTGCAAGCATGTTAGCTCGCTGGTTCATGTCATTTCACTTGACTGATGTATACTCTAATAATATAAAATATTTAAATTGATACATATTATAACGATCAAGTTTCAAATTGAAGCAATAAGTAAGACCTATTATTTATTAATGAAAGATAGAAAAAAATGACAAAGAAGATAAAAAAAAAAAGAAAAAAGGATACAAAAGATCATAAATGAAAGTAGAAAATGAAAGAAAAAAATATAAAATATATAAATGTAAAAAATATTAAATATTTACTAACAAATTTTAAAAAAAAATTAATTCCTTAAACATATTCACATGAAGGATGCTTTCACATCTCTTCTGAAGGGACGTGAAGTGCATCCCTTCATGTAAAAGGTGAGTTGTGAAGGATGATGCATTTTAGTGTATATATATATATATATATATATATATATATATATTTATACAATTTAAATATATATAATTAATTAAAATTTTATAAATATTAATAATTTATTTTACATTAATCTATTATAAATATTATGTTATCATATAAATATATATATAAGCATACTAATTCATCTCACTTTATTTGATTTATTTAATTCAAGTATATTGTAAAAAAAGTTTTAAAATAAATTAATAATATCACCAAAGGACAACAATAAAACAATGATAAGTAAAAGTTATTATTTTAAAATAATAAAAAAGAGAAAATGTAAATAAAAATACATGTGAAAAAAATATAATAAAAAATAAGATATAAAATATATAAATATAACATATATGTATATATAAATGCTCTTCACGTGGAAAATTTAACTTTCATGTGAAGAACATTTTCTTATTACTTTTAATTTAATAGATTTTTTTAAATAATATAAATTATAAAAAAAATTAATAGAAAAAATGAAATTAATAAAATAATTTAAAAATTATTTATTATAAAATTCAGAATATATTAATACTAATGGAAAAATCTTATATCTTATATTATAAAACTAAAAACAAGTACACTAAATCTAAAAATATATAAAATTATATTTGTACAATATAAAATTATATTAATATTCTATTTGTAAAATTTCATTAAATATAAAATTATATTTATAGGCATATTTATAAAATTTCATTAATAAGTAATAAAATTATATCAAAAATTATATCTATTGCATAATAATTTTAAAATTATTTAAATAATTCAATATTTAATAAAATACCTTGCATTTAATGACTAATCATCTTCTTTGTCATTATTTTCATCTTTGATTATTATTTTATTCATCCTCATCTTCATCTTCATTTTTATCTTCTTCTTTTTTCATCATCATCATCTTCTTCTTGGATGGCTTTATCTTGCATGTTCATTTAAAGATCCACATATTCAACTAATAAATTTGTGTGAAGATCCACCTTTTTGATTTTCTCCTGCTCTAATAATATACCCAATAATATCTTATTATCTATTGTATTAACATGTGCCTCATCACCTTAATAAGCCAACTTTAACATATTACCATCACTTACCACACTCTTTGCTGCAATTTTGAGGACAACCCACCAATCAATGTTATCTTTTCTTTTCCTATGATATGACACATAATATACTTTGACAGATTTGCCTACAAATACAAATGGGTTAAAATTTTTATACCTCCTTGTATGTTTAATTTTTATAATTATATAGATTTTGTATTTTTATCTTCCAATTCATAATTAGGTTAAACCAATCACAATAAAATATTACTATTTTTTTTTAGATTCTCATAGATATTGTAATTATACCATCTCTTTAAGAATGCTGAAATAATTATTCTCTTTATCTTCTCCCATTCTTTTCACAGAAGCTCTACTATTTATTGTCTTATTTCCAATGCTTTAATTATCGGTGCGAAAGCTTATATCCATTAACAAAATATCTTGATCATATTTATACCTCTCCAAAAAGTCCTTAAACTAAACTGTCAAATATATATTGTCTTTAGATATTGGTTGATTAAGAACTTATTTGACATAATAGAATTAAGATATAATGTTGCAAACAAACAAATAAATATATATATATATATATATATACACATATTAATAAATATATAAACAATTATGTCATCACATACATAGGATTTGAACCATGCAACAAATTGCTACTTAGTTTTAGCGCTGATTTCTTTGAAACTAATTTATGAATTTATTCTTTTCAACTCTTGCTCAAAGATCCTATAAGATAACTTAAATGTTAGAGCCAAACAAAAATTCACCAAGTTATATTGACAATTATAAATCTTAATCAAGATAGGGTTTGACTTCATTATAATTCAATTAGACATGAAGATGAGTGGCACCCATTTCTTTACCACTCAAGTAACGAGTTGAACACTTTCAAGCAAAAATCCTACTCAAGTAAAAATTGATAAAGTTGACTCATTTAACTTTGCTTCATCCATATAATTTTTTTAACTAATTGTGGTTTTTATTGAAGTTACATGTGACTCAAAGTAATATAAATAAAAGTGTGATACCTTTTTTTATGACAAATATGCTTTATGTATAAAGCATTTAACATAAATTTTATTTTTAACTATATATTTTAATCTATTAAAAAACTTGCATAACCAAAATAATCAATAAGTAGTTAAACACAATAATAAATTGCTACAAGATAAATTAATAAAAATTGTTGGAATATTGCATAAGTAACAATTATATTTCAAAAGGATAGATTCATTGGTACTAGACTAGCCTATCAACACTAGTCCCAAATGACTTGGATTGGTAAATGTTTCATAAAAGTAAAAAATTTTGGTAGAAACATTCTTTCTAATTTGCAAAAAATGATAGGAATGTTTCGTTCTATTTGCATTACATTATCAACCTTCAACGTCATTGAACACAGTTTTATAAAGAATTGACTTAACTCAGTTACAAACTTTTAAATTTGTTCAGAAAGTACACTAAAAGTGATTAATAGCAAATATGCCAAAAAATGACAATCATAATTTTTAAGTCCAAATAATTTTTTTTGGATCCACTCATATTGATAGATTTGAAAAATACTCAAATTGCATTTTTCATTTTTTTTACTCATTGACAAATAACCCTCCTTTGATTTAATATGAAAATAAACTTAAGTTTTGATTTCACCACTTTCCCGTTATCTAAGTCTTATAGCTCTAAGTCTCTCTACTCACAATATTCTTTTAAGTCTATTATAGCTTTTATATTATCTTTGCTCTTTTCTTTAACATCCATAATAATATTAAATATATTATTAAATAATTTTTTTTATATGCATGACATTTAAGTTATGTTGAAACAACAGATGTTTCTAATGCGAAAGCATTAAAAATATACTCTATTTTATCCAACTATCATATTGCCCTTTAGTATGCTAATCTAAAATCTCCTTGATCTATTACACTAGGATGGATCTTCATATATTGCTACAATTCTTCTTCATCCAATTTTAGAGAAGGGGATCATTTTCAATTCTATTCTTTTTAAAAGCATCTTCATTCATTTAGAAACTGTCGATGACAATCGAACCTAGAAGTTCTTTCCCCTCATACTTTAAGGTAAAGGCTTTTAAATTATCCATATAATAAGAATAAGCTAATTTTTCACCAGTACTCCATCCTCACAGTATTCCATATGTTGAAAAGTCATTTATCATTCATATCAATGCTATTCTCATTTAAAAATTTTGCTTGTTTAAGACATTATAAGTTGATACTCCTTCTTCCCATAATAATTTTAATTCATCAATTAATAGTTGCAGAAATACATCAATCTTAATTTTGGGATTTTGTGGTCTAGGAATGATTGTTATAAAAAATAAGTAAAGATCAATCATATATAATTTAAGAGAAAAATTGTAAGGAGCAATTATCATATGCCAACATGAATATAGTGAAGTATACTGGTTATGTGAAGTGAATCTATTAGTGCATAAACGTAATCAAATATTTCATGACTTCATAACAAAATTAAGATATATCTTATCAAAATGTTTCCTTGCTTCTTTATCAGATGAATGGTACAATACATATTTATACCTTCTATTATTTTAATGCTATTATATAAGCTTAGCAAATGTCATTAAAGTATGAAACCTTTACAATCTAAGGATAATTAGTAAATAATACATTATTTTTACTAAAATCTCTTCTAATTTTTTTTCCTACTAAGTTGATGAATTTTATATCAAAGTGCTATATAGAGTTTACATATTATCTTATCTATATCATCTTTATAATACAATATATATTTATTAATGCAAACATCAATCTTCTATGTTGATAGACCAAGTTTTAATATTAGCTTCTTAGTTTAGTATAAATTATTAGGTATAACGGCAACAAATAGAGATTGTAAAGAAGAAGACGTATCAAATATATATATATATATATATATATATAAAGTATGTATCTAACGACTATCTTGTTCTATCTAATGACTATTTTTCTAACAACTCCCTTTTTAATAGTAAAAAAAATATCCACACAGCAGCACTCTTGTTATTATTATATAAAACATAATTTATTATTATACTATACTATACTATATAAAATATATTATTATAATATTATTCTAAGCATTTAGCTTTTTGAAAATAATAAATAATAGGAGAAAAATAAATATATTTCAAATTTATGCATATTCTTAATAAAAATTTTCTTTTTAAAATTAGCTATATTCATTTATATATTTATTAAATTATAATGTAATTATAATCTAAATTAAGTAATATTTAGATTATATCATTTTAAAATTATTATATATAATATATAATTTTTTATTATATATATATATGTTTTATTTGTATATAGTACACATATAAAACATATTATTATATATATGTATAATAATATAAATATGTTATATGACTTTTTTTTGGGTTAAAAAGTAAAAAATATAGGAGAAAAATAGTTATATTTGAAATTTATCCATATTTTAATAAAAATTTTATTTTTATTATGTCATTTATATATCTTAAATAATATAATAATTGATTTATTAAATAATTATTTTATTTAATAATAAATATAAATAATATAACTTATAATATAATTATAATATAAAATAAATAAATATTTAGATTATATTACTTTTAATTTTTTTATATATTAATTATTTAAAATTTAAATTTTTTTATTTATATTGGATGTTTTTAATTATATGTATTATTATATATGTAGTATAATATATTATAATATAATATATTATTATATTATAAAATATATAATATTATTCATGCTAGTGATAGACTCTTGGTCCTCTGTGAACAACAATAATCTATTGCTATTTTTAGTAACAACCAATTTGTTATTATTTGGCTAATTTTCACTGATGTTTGCTAACTTTTTATTATTTTTGTTAATTTTTTAATTGTTTTTTACATTTTAAGATAAATTTTTTAAATGAAAAAGTGTAAAAATAAAAATTACTTTTGTTAGAATTCTGGCGCATGGTTCTTTAGCAAGTTGTTTACCTTATTATGGGGTCACTTAATTCCACCTTATGAGAATGAAGGACCAGATATGGACGATGGAAACTTGAAATAACTGGTTCTTTTTCGGTGAGATCAATGTATAATGCCCTGAGTAGTGTCAATCATGAACCGGGGGGATGAGGTGTGGAAAATAATATGAAAATGGAATGGACTAATAAGGATACAAGTCTTCTTATGGTAAGCAACCAGTAACGTACTTCTCACTAAATCTTGAAGATGCAAGTGGAGCAGAGACTCAGCGTTGTGTCATCGCTGCAACTATCTTAAAGAAGATACTCTCCGCGTGCTGCGGGATTGCCGTTATGCTTGGCGGATATGGAATAGACTCCAGAAACGTCATTGGCCGTTCGTGCTTGGAGTAACTTGCTGGTCGTTATAGCAATGAAGGAATGGATCTCTTTGTTATCGAGAGTTTCAGGAACCTTTCAACCATGTCCAGCAGATTTTTATCAAGAATGCAAGGGAGGGCAACAGCTTGAAGCCTGTTAGGAATGCCATTGGCGAAATTAATAGGATTTTTCCTCTAGAAGGATGGTTCAAATTAAATATAGATGGTGCAGTTAGAGGACAACCCAGGATAGCTGGTTGTGGAGGGCTCCTCAGAAGTCAGAAGTGTTGACGGTAAATGGATTGGGGGCTTTGTAAATAATTTAGGCATTTGTACCTTTTATAGATGCGGAGCTGGGGGAGGTGCTTTCAGGCCTAGATTTGATTACAAGAATGGGTATCAACAAATTTATCATTGAGAGTGACTCGATGGTAGTGATTTCTATGTTGAGAAATATGCTTGACACCGGAGATATTGGACGTCACTTTCTTCATTGCATTTAGCGGAGCATAGATCTAGATTGGCAAGTCATGGCCACTCATACATATTCCCATGAATCCAAAAATGAATTTGAACCTGAATAAACCATCTGCAATAAATCGAGCTAATGAATAACTAAAACATTTTGATTGTCACGTTCACAGAGAATAGACAATGTTTATTATCCTGATCAACGTAATCATCTTCATTCTGCAAAAAAAAGTATCATCAAGTCACCAACCATATGCATGGGCTGATATAATGACAACACATTCTCAAGCTAAAAAACCTTTTGCCATGAGTAAGAATTACTAGTCACAACATCAAAAACCCACGAGTCAATGTTACCGGTATTCTTATACTCAACATTATAAAATAACAAATCAACACAAGCCAATAAATCAATGCGTGTGTGTGTGTATATATATATATATATATATATAATTGAAATTTTTGGATACTATTCTTAAATTTTATCAAATATGATATTTTTTTAAATGGTGGAGCCTACCAAATTTAGATAGGAACCACTACGAGTTTGCTTAAAATAAAGGTTTGTTAGTAGCTTTGTGAAATATACTAAACTAACAATTTTGACATTATTGAATAAATTTTATATTTTTAAAAATATTTAATAATTTCTATCAGTCTTACCTTTTAAAGGAAAAAAACAATAATTATCATCTATTTCCCATCCATTTTCCCACATTGATAGACATCTAGCCGTCACATTCAATTAATGATTGTTGCCTCCTTTATTGGTTGTAAAAATACTTTGGTAAATTCAAATAAGAAGATATATTAGTTAAGCATGGAGGGAAATACATAACAACAGAGTTTCCTTTGTTCAGAACCGTTTGAAGTTCTCTAATTATCGTTTAATGAGACGAAAATCTGACACGAAATTTTGTATTTGCTTAAATTTTTTTATTGCAATTTTTTTCGAGTTTTTGGGATGCAAATTCATTAATAAACTTTTTGTAATAAATTCCTTTTTTTAACTTTTCAATTGATGACATACCTTGTTGATGTAAAATAAAAGAGTGTGATTGACTTGAGTATGAAAACAAAGAAAATAAACCTATAAAAAGTATAAATTAGAAAACTATAATAAAAAAATTAAATACAATCAGTTAAAGTTACAAAAATAAAACCTGAACATAAAATTTGATCATAAAATAAATCACTTAAGGAGAAAAAAATTGGGTGTGGGATTTGGATTAGCTTGACTAATTAATATGAATGAGAAATAGTGATACTTATTACCCAATTAGAAAATTTTAAGGCATTGACTTGTAAAAAATAAATGAAAAACAAATGTACCAATGTCATATGCCAAAAAAAAAAAAATCCTAACTGTGCAATCTAGTATAACTTGCACTTCGAAACTCTATGACAAAAGATATGACAAAAATAAGATCTACAACCATATTATTATAAGATATTCACTAGGATGAGCTCTTCTGCAGATATACAAAATTCGTGTTAATCAATTAAATTTAAAAAAAATGGGTTTTTTTTTAAAAGATGTGAACAGTACTTATAAGACAGTGTTTATTATTTATAAGCACTATTTACAAATACTGTTAATTCTAGTATAGATATATATATATATATATATATATATATAGATTCTTCCTTCCAATCAACATAAAGATTGAACAAACATACACCTTCAATCTTTCTCAAAAGAATGCTTCAATGATTCAATTTTAACTACAGAAGACCAAAAAACAACCAACAACGACATTATTCAATTAAGATCATTTTTCATATTTTATAAACTCCTTAAGATCTTGCAGGAGATTTCATTACCAAGACCAATGAACAGCTCCAATCCTCTACATTAAGTTTCTTCCGCTTGCTATTGGGAGTCGGTGAATGCTTATCCAATTCCTCAACAGAGGCCCCAATACTTCCAAAATTTGAATCCTACATAACACATTTATTTATAATAAACTCAAGGTACCTTTGTAAGCAACACAATTATTTATGTGGTACAAGAATATAACTACCTTCTTAGTTATAGAGACGCAAAGAGTTTCAACCATCCTCCCCATCCTATAGTAATATTGACCAAACTTTCAATAATTTGTGATATCAATAAGAATGAAAACTGAAGAAAGGTACAACATCGCCTCAAAGTTCACACAGGATGCTTCATATGATTCTATAACAGACTCATCTCCACAAAGTCTTATAATTGCATATTTTGATTGTTGTACACTAAATTTGTCCAGCTTAACTTTCAACTTTTGAATAAAAATTTCTCTCTCAGACAAATCATCCAGCTTCTGGGGAGCTTGCATTATATCCTCATATTCTTGAAACATAAAGGTCATATGATATCTATATAAAAAACCTTATCACATGATAAGTTGACAATTACCATATCTTACCAAGAAAACTTTCTCTTCCAATTGAGTAGCGATACAATCAAGATATTGTGAAACGTCACCGTAAAAAAGAACAATAGTTACATTACCAGCTTCATCAATAACTTTCAATTTGAACCTAAACCTGTATTGAGATTGTAAGATATAAGTACCAAAAGGACTCTATCAAAAAAACATTACTCAGACTATGTATTATATCATCTATCTCAAGACGACGGATGTCACAATTGTCTCATATTTTTCACCAAAAAAGAAAAAAAAGCCATCCCCACCAGGATAAAATTTTTTGGAATACTTCTTGCAACTGTTATAGCACCATCCTCGATCGGTCTCCAGACTGAGCATAGTCGCCAGCATTACACAGGTGGAATTCCAATAATCACAGTATAAAAGAAAGACATCAAGTTTCATACTTAAGAACACATGTAAATAGAAAGCAAATAATTGATATATACATGAGAACAATCACGAAGCTTAACAAGTTTCTTCCTATTCTTTTCGTCCAGCATGTCATCCTTTAACAAAATTGATGATTGAGCTGAAATACTATTGACAGCAGCAGAACAACTATAGTCTTCAGCCAATAGTTTGTCCATCAGATTCAATAGATAAATAATATAGCATATGTATGTTAAAAGAATTCATATTTGCGCTACTGCAAAGTTCTAAATATAGTACCTCTCCTTAAATTCACTCACTTCTTTCACTTTTCTATTCACAAATAACCTACTCGCATAAAGAGAGCTTGAAATCTTCCTATCTCTTTTGTTTCCTACAAAGTCTTTTATTTTACACCACTGCAAGATAATTGTTATGTGATCCGCGCTATTATGGCCTAAGAACGAACAAAGAGTCTCCGCATAACGATCCCACAGGGTACAAGTTGATTTGTTTTTCCTTTACTAGGACTAGAAAACTCGTTAGGACATAGATCGATATATCTTATAACTATAAAATATCAAATAATAAGTGGTATAAATTTATTCAAGATCTTCTAACTACAACTCAATACGCTTTGAACCATCCTTCTTTGAATCTTCTTCAAGCTTACCAATGACAACTAACTTCCCAATCACATCTGTTACACAAATCCTTGCATAAAGGATTTTTTTAATTTTTATTTATTGAGCCACTAATGATGCAGTTCTAGTAAACAAATACCAGTGTAAACAAAATTAGATGAGTTCTTATACATGTATAAACAACAACAAAAGCCTGCAATAGTACATTACTTGACGATCACAAAGATCATCTCTATACTATTCACTTCCTGAGGAACTATAAAGCTTGACATTAGCCATAATCGAACGATCCAAACTTTGACATGCCAGTCCCGTCTCAGTGGCCTTATATCGGCAACAGGATTAGTCTTTTGTGGCATGGTAAGAAGAAATGAAGAATCAATAAATTAAAGCTATGTGATGACAAGGGGAAATCTATATGAATTGTAGTATGACAAATACGGCTATTTATAGGGCATAATTGAGCGCCAAATTTGCCTTTTGAATTTGAAATGATCGAAGATCACCATGATCATCATAATATTCTGACATTGTAGTCAGCTGAATGAACTGCGATTATAGAGCTAATCGCAAATTAGTTAAATCACAACGCAAAGATCCTTCTTTAATTTCATGATACAATATAAGCATTTCAAAAAACTGATTCCCTGTATGTGTATCTGACTACAATGCCATATTATCGTCATTATAAATTTAAAAAAATTAATTAGCCTAACTTGTATGTGTAATAATCTTTTTAAGAAGCATTTGCATTACACAGGCAGGGGCAGGCTAATTAGTTTTTTCAATTTATAATCATGATAATCTTACATCTATTATATAAAAAACAAAAATATATCTTATCTCTATGAAAAAAATTACAAAAAAAAAAAAGTAAAAAATTGAGGTTTAGTAGAAAAATGTTTAAAACAAAAGATAGATATATAAAAAACGAAGATATAGCTCATTTTTACCAAAAAAAAAAGAAAAATAGAAGCCACATGTTTCACAAAATCAAATAAAAAATGAGAGCATATGTCAAATTCGTCTATATATATATATATAATAAAGATATAGCTCATTTGTTAAAAAAAAAAAAAAAAGAACACAAAAATTAGAAGCCACATGTGGCACATTCGCAGAATCGGATAGAAAAATAAATTAAGCCCAAAAAAAAAAAAGGTAAGAGGACTTATCAAATGTGTGTGTAAATGTATATATATTTATATTTAAAGTTTAACATGGGTTCACAAAATTAAATTAAAAAAATAGATAAATAAGATAAAAAATATTTTTTTATTTTTACTTTTTTTAAAAATGATTTAATAATTAAAATTATGATTTAATAGATAGAGTAATTATTATAAAAATATAATAAGTGTTACACAAATTATATATATATATATATATATATATATATAAACATTGCCAATCAAATGGAGCAAATGTTTGTTTCTAATCATCTGATTGAGTCACACCTGAAACTCAACTAAACTCAGGGCAAAAAATAGGTTACGTTTAAAGAGACATGACACGTTTTTATAATGGAAAAATTTTATCTAAGGGTCATAATTTAGTAAAATTTTATTTAAAATTTTTAAAAATTAAAAAAACAAAAAATAATTTATTATTGATATTTCATAAAAGATGTTTTTTTTTTTAAATTATAACCTAACTTATATTATAAAGTGCTTTAAATTTGTTATTATGTTAAATGAAAATATTTTTGTGATATCAAAAACATTAAATTATAATTTTAAAGAATATAAATAATAATTTTAAAAAATATCAATGATAATTCCTTTTTTTTAATCTTTGACATAAATTTTAATTTTTAAAATTCTTAGATAAAATTTTTATTAAATTATTGTTTTTAAGTGATTTTTTTAATTAATTTGTAAAACGCAAAATAAATAAATAAATTTTAGAACTCACGTGTGAGCTGGTCGACTAGAGTTCGTCTCTTTTCATACTATTGATAATTAACTTTTTGTGGGAATACGCGTAAGGTCAAAGCAGACGGTGAATTGTAGAGGCAATCTTTTCCTGGAGGTTTTGTAAGCGCAGAAGCATAAACGAATAATCGTTGTTGACGAATTAACGGCTTCAGACCCAAAAAGAAGAGATTCTAAAGCAATCGTTGCTTAGACAACAGCAATTGAGGTTTTGGGATCTCTGAGAAAATGGAGAAGGTGATGAATGTACTGAAACCAAAGCCAAATCCGCAACAGCAATTGAGAGATTGGCAACGCAAGCTTCGCCAAGAGTGTCGCAACATTGAACGCCAAATCCGAGGTGATGGTCCCTCGTTCGTTTTTGAACCTAGATTGTTGTTGTTGTTTTTGTTATAGTTGATTTATAATTATGGGTTCGATCAGATATACAGAGAGAAGAAAAAAATGTACAGAAGGCAATAAGAGAGGCAGCGAAGAGAAATGACATGGGCTCTGCAAAGGTATTTAGTAACTTACGGTTTTGTTTATTCTGTTTCTTTGCTGTTGTTTTACTGTTACTAGTGCCAGTGAAGAAGTTTAGGCAACGTCATCTGATTTTGTTTGAGGAATGTTTGTGTGTGATCGTGTTTGTAGGGGAAATAGAGAAAAAAAAAGGATTACCTATGGATTTGGTACTTAGATTTGATTTTTTTTTTCCTGTGCTTTGTGATCTCTGGCTTCTCAAGAGTTGTTATTCAGATATTTAAGTTTTTCTGAGTTCGTTGGGAAGGCAATCTGGGACTTCTATCCAATCGCCTAGATATACTATATATACTTCCAGGAAAATTTAGGAAGAAGATACAAACCATGTCCAATTGCAAAAATTTTGTATATTTCATCTGGTCTTACCCAAAAGACGTCTTTATACCTACGATCATTTTCATCACATTTAGCATGTGTGGATTGGAGGAGATCATATAATGTGCTTTTTTATGAGAGGTTTTGCTACTAAACCATACAAGTTAGCAGTGAATTAAAATTGTTTTGAAGTATTTATTGTCTTCATTGTTTAACTAAGTCCCAAATGCTTATTAAGATGTAGCTTGACCACTTGCAAAACAAACAGACAGTGAATTCCTCTATCATACATCCAACCTCCTCTGGGGAGGGGAGCTTAGGGACTGGATGGGAGGATAACATGGAACGTGAACACTTAATTCATTGTATCTTTTTTAGTTTTTTATGCTAAACACAAATAAAGTATCAGATAGGATGATGGACGACCCAAGCATTGAAAAGTGAAACCAGAAGTGGATTGTTATGTGGCCGTAATGTGGCACCTTTGGATAGGACTTTTGAACAGAGAATTTTTCTCTTTTGAGACTTAAGGTACACACCCTTACGGAAGATTCTCATTATTCTCCTTCTTGTGATGTTTGTGCAATTTGCAGGCACTTGCAAAGGAGCTTGTAAGATCTAGGAGAACGGTGAATCGTCTTTATGAAAATAAGGCACAATTGAATTCAATATCAATGCACCTAGGGGAAAGTGTTGGTAGGTTGTGCTGCTTTTTACTAGCTTTAACTTACTCTTGCTTCATATCAAATTAAATCCTCTTTGTCCTAGTTTTTCCCTCAGTGAATGCTATTATCACTTTCTAAACCCAAGGACCAACCTGGGCAAAGTCAATAACTGTCTGTTGCAAGTTCTTTTCCCCCTTAAGTGTATTTATTCACTGATTAAATGGCTCTAGTGACAAAACACACACACACACACATATATATATATTGTATGTGGTGCTTATGCACATTTTGCCATGATATAAAAAGTACGCGATTACCATCCGTCATATTAGTTTAGTATACATGTAATATTCTGGCTTTATCTGTTATATATTTTATAATTTAGTATAATGATTTGATTAGCCATTTATTCCTTTTGCCACGGCTTCTCTTGTTATGAGTCACTATGACAGATTTGAGTTAAAAAAAATTTTTTGGTTGCATTTGCAGCAATTGCTCGTACTGTGGGACATTTATCCAAAAGTGCTGAGGTTATGAAGCTCGTCAATAACCTCATGAAGGCTCCTGAGGTGGCTGTGACAATGCAAGAATTTAGCAAAGAAATGACAAAGGTATGCTTGCAACAGCTGTCATTGTTTGTCTTGTATTTGTTTTACAAGCAGTCAAGTGAGAGGAGTGTCTATTACAAGAGGTTAGAAGAGTAAATTGTGGTGTTGGATTTTGCATGAATGTTGAATGATCAAGATTAAATGGCTACCTTCTAAGTTTGTTAGTGCAAAAAATGAAATGCCCATTCTGATACTATGATTATAACTGGCTGGAGGAAAGTTTTTAAATATTTTGTTGTCACCTATTTCTACAAGTGGCAATACTAGGTAAGTTTTTATCACAATACAGGTTGGAGTTTACCTGTACCTACCCAAATTTTAGGTTCGAGAAGTCAGTTTTGAGAGTTAAAAGAAAGGTTAAGAGCTGCAAAGAACTTTTTGCTCACTTAAAGGAGTTGATTTAATCTTCTTATATACAAGTTGTAATGTTTGGCATGAATAATGTGTTGTTTGACTCCAGAACGGGGGATCTCAGTTTAGCCCCCATCATAGTTTTCCTTAGCTGAGGTTTACAATTGATGTACCCAATGCACACGATGAATTTGAGTTTAATCAACTTAAATTAATTCCCCCTGATATTGCATCAAGAATTGTTATTTTCTGTCTGCAAAGTTATGATAGCTTTAAAACTTCTAGTTCTGAAATGGTCATATCTCAGCAGGTTGAAGGCTTGGTGGAAAAAATATTAAACTGCCAAGTATGTGCATAGTGCACTGAGTACTGAAAATTATATAGCATAGCTTTACATACATGAGTACATATTTAGAAATTTAATAAAAAATATCAGTCTGACAAGTGTTAACATTGTTACTGAAACAAAGACTTGTTTCCTTTTCTGTATAAAAGTTTAGGTTACCTTTTATAGCTATGGGCGTGCATATAATGCTTTAAGGATAGGTTATGGTTTTATGATTCTATGCCTTACCTTTGGAGGTTGAAGTCCTGTGCATCAGAAAACAGATTCATGGTTTAAGACATGACAAATTCCAAACGTCTACACACTTGTGCATTAAACTACTTTTGCGTGTGTTCAGAATAACCATAGTTTCTAAAGAGGTCTTATAAATGATAACAATGAATACAAGATCACAAGACTCTCAGAATTCGCTAGCCCTCTGATTAAAAAAGAGTGAATGCTTTTCTGATATCCACACTGTATATTCTGAACCAAATTCCTAGTTAGCCCAGGACTGTGTTCGGCTGATGCCTGGTGTTTTTCTATATTAAAGGTGATGTGCTGAGCTTCATAATTCATATAATGTTGCTAACTTAATATTTGTTCGTTGTCAGACTGAATCATCATCTCTCATTTTGAGTGACCTAAAGTATGACATTTTGAAATGGCAAACTGTAAATTTTGATGATGTGCCTATCTGATCAATTCCTATTTCTTTTGTAGGCAGGAGTGATTGAGGAGGTAGTAAATGATACTGTTGACACAGCGCTAGATTCTGAGGACATAGAAGATGAGATTGAAGAAGAAGTTGATAAAGTCTTAACTGCAATTGCTGGTGAGACAGCTGCACAGCTTCCAGAAGCTGTCAGGAAAGAAAAGGTGAAGCAGCCTGCTCAAAGTGTTGCAGCTACAGAGGTATGTGATTCATTAACCTTGTATGGGTTCTTTGTTCTTGAAGTCTTATCTTCCTCGGAGTCAAACTAATTATGCAATATGTTACCCTTTGTAGGAAGATGCTATAGCTGAGGGGGTTGATGATGAGGAGGAAATGGAAGAAATTAGGGCCCGACTTGCTAAAGTTAGGTCATAAGCTTCATTGAATTCTTCCAGCCTCTCTGGTGTATTATAAGGAAGATAATGACAGGTTTGTATCCTACTTTGATATATCTAGATTGCAAAAGGCAAAACCTTAGTTAAAATTCTGGGAAGAGCGGTATCTTATGTAAATAACACTGAAGTTCTTGAAAGAGTACCAAGTTTTTATGAACTTGGTTTATCCCTGGTTGAGATATTTTGTTAAGTGTTTTGCAATTGGCATTAAGCTAAGTTTGCTAATTAAATGGTCACTAACTTGTGGAACGCTCAAATCTCCATCAACCCGCTTTCATTTTTGGTATTACGGATGGTTAATCTTTTCCATGATTCGCGAATGGTGGTCAAGATTTCTTTTTAGTAAAAGAATGAAGTTTCTATGCAACATGGATGATTTAAATGTATCATTATCATATTAAAAAAATGTATCGGGCTTAGAGGAGAACCGCTGTCACATGTTGAATAATTGTTTGCAGCATGTGAAATCTCCCACATCGCTTTTTCTCATCCGTATGAGGAGGATGGATAGATTTTGAGCCGCCCGTCGTCAATATTCTAGAATACTTTATCCTAATTCTTAAGTATTATGATTTATGGAGCGAGGTACTACGAATCTGTTAAGGACTCTTCAAGCAGAAGTTATGCCATTTTGTCAAAGCAAGAAATTGGTACCACCATTGGATGATCATGTTCATAGGTGAGATGTACAAGAAAGTTAAGAACTGTTCTATTAATAGCTATTATGATCAAATTGTGTAATTCAAGATCCATGTGAAGAAGATGAAAATGGAACAAATGGATGTATGGAATAAAAGATAATCAATATATTAAGTCATGAAACCTATTTGAATCCATTGTTCATTCCCACTTCCCATTTTATTCATCACATGTTCACTTCTGCCATTTATTCCAATACTTATAAGTGGTTTGGCCTGAAAGAAATATGCAAATTGGGAACCCATTAAAACTCTATGGGTAGTGCTGGAAGTACAGTTTATAACGCAATCCTTTTAAGGGAGCTAAGTCATACTTGAGAAAAACTTGAAATGATCAAATGACGAATCTTGTCCAAATTTGCATTAATAACCTGATGGTATATGACACCAAGAGGCCATTATGGTGTTAGTGGCTCTCGCTCTCTCTCTTTTACTGAAGAAAACAATCACAAATCTAAAATGCTATAAGTTAGTCTTTTAGCAAATCCGAAAATACGCATAAAGCAACAAAACTTGACGTAAGTTTTCATTAAAACTTTTTGTTTTGCATTTCTTTATGTCTTCAGAAAACTGCAATGCGTGAGTCTGAAAGTATTAGCCATCAAATACATCTATCTTTTGCATCCTAGTTAGGGAAAGAAGCCTAGAACTCTGAACTGCTCTGTTATGGGAAGCATATAGCCATATACTACATATTTTGGGGTCAAACCACATACTAAATTTGAAAATTAGAGACAGGTATTGTCAATGGTCTTTGTGACTTGGAGTCTGGTCCAATTATTGACAACACCTAGTTTTTTAAATGTTGTATTATTAAAATTTTTAATGACGTAATATTGTACTATACTTTTTAAAACTAGAACTCTTTCACGTGGTCTCCTAATAAAAATTTCAAGTATTGTGACTAAATTTTTTTAAAAATAATGACTCGAAAAGGCTTAATAGAGTCCAACCATTCCAAACTAATGGCCCCAAAAACAAAAATAAATTGGATTCGACAATGTCAAGGTTAATAATCCCATTTAAAAAAGAAAAATGAGACCTGTCTTATCTTCATATGCTGATCATGCTCTTTAAGGTAGACTGCTCCAACTGCTCCATAGCACGTTCAAAAAGAGAAAAAGCCCTTTACTAGTTGCTATTTCTTATGTTGACTCTCACCAAGAAGATGTCAATGACGGAACCATTCTAAGTTGGATTGATCATTGTTCAGTGCGAATAATCCCATAAGAAGCAACACCTTTTTATCTTGATATGCTGATCATCAAAATACTGCGTATAAGGTAGCAAATAGATTGTTTTGTGGCACATATTGATACACAAGGATGAACACGGCTACATCTTACGGTCTATTCTGAAGATATTGGTCGTCTTCTACGTCATTTATAATCATAACAACTAGAATAGAAAACTTCGTTTATATATTTATTTATATTTGATTTAGTTTAATTATTATTTATAAAGAGTGAACCTAGAAGTCTTTGTTATTATCAAAAATGAGTTTGATAAGGCATGTTTGGCGTAGGGAACTAGTGGGGTACAGTAGTACCACATGAAACTTCCTTTATCTTTAGTTCCGATTAGGTCAAATTTGCGTGGGCATGCGTTCAAGGCACTTGTATGATATCTTACACGCAACACTTTCTTTAGCTTTGGTTAGCACTTAGTAGCTTCACAAATACAGAAAATGAAAAATGGTGTTAGCCTGCCATCACGTTATCTAGAGAAAAATGGCACATCATAACATAGGATGTGCTCTATCATACTATGACATATTTTAATAACTATGAATTAGACAGGACATCTTTCATTATTTTTTCAATTATTCATCATCCATTACTTCATCCTTGGAAGACATGTTGAGTAGGTCATTGCTCAAAGAATGTGGGAGAGAAAGTTATCCTTACAAGACATGTTAACTAGTTCATCCATTAATTTGGATCTTTTGCTTATCCCAAGATTCTTGAAATGAATTTTGCACGATTTAAATTTTTTTTAAGTTATTATTTTTTAAAAATTAACAGTTAAAAAATTATTTTTATTTTGTATTTTGCATTATTCAAAATAAAAAATATATATCAAGATTTTAAAAAAAACGATTTGGATTATCCTAATCAAAATGAGCACGGGATTTGTTTGCATTTATCCTTCTCTCCTCTTGAGTATTGAAATGGTTTGCTTAATTAATTAATTTAAGAATAAAATAAAATACAAATTATTGCTTCTTATTTATAAGCATTTTAAAATACAAATTAATTGTTCCATGATATCATGAGAAAGACTGGTGTTATATTTGTTCTCAGTTCAAGTCAATATAATATTTTTCACAATAATAAGAAAAAAAGCATAGGGTAGATAAAAATTGACATTAGATTAATAAATAATGTCTTAATTTAATTCGATTATGATGTCATGATTCTTATGTAAATGGGCAAATCATATGAGATCAGAAGCGTCTAGTATGGCTTATCAAATTCTGAATTACAGAGAATATATTTACCAAAACCAGATTCTGGAAAAGAACAGAAAAATTGTAGAAAAGAAGCAAGGAAAAAGAAAAGAAAAGAAAAGAAAGGTAAAAGGCAAAGCAAATTATTTAATAATAAAACGAGAAAAGTGATGAAGACCGTTAACCCGCTGATACTCCACCTTTCCTTTAGCTTTATAGGCTTTGCGGCCAAGCACTACAAATTCACAACCATTCCCACCAATTTTTCAGAAACCACAAACAATGGCATCATCATCATCGTCTTCAACCTCTCTGTCTTTTCTTCTGTTTCTTCTATTTATTATTTCACCTTTCTCCTCTGCAACTTTTCCCACCACCACTAGCAATGACCTTCGTTTATCTTCCACGGCCTACCTCCCAAAGCTACAAGCAGAAAAGCTCATAAGAGAGCTTAACTTGTTCCCAAAAGAATCAATCAACACACAATCTAGTGATCCTCTGTTTTCCCCAGGAAAAATTGTGGAGAAGAAGTTTACATTTCCTAATCTTGGTGCTGCTTCTGGTGGGCCTTCCGTTGAAGAGCTTGGTCATCATGCAGGATATTATCGTCTTCCTCATTCCAAAGCTGCAAGGTCTGTAACTAAATTCTGATTTATTTTGTCTTAATGTTTAAAATTGGTTTCCCATTTCCTCTTTTTTTTTTTTTAACCCTGTTCAGTATGATTGGTTGACTTTATGGGGTTATTTAGTTTCAAATTGATTAATAAAGTAGTAAGATGTTTAAATTAGGTAGGAAACGTTGAAAAAGCTAGTGTGAAGACGAATAATATCCTGTTCGCAAGTATGCTTCCATAATTAAAACCCATATCAAATGATTATTAATATACCAAAAGGAAAGAAAAATACTTCTCTCAATAATTATTAACGCAAAAGCAATTCTTGCATCCCCTTTATTCTTCTTTACAGGTACTTGTTCTTGAAATCTTGGAAAACTCAGTAATTGACTTTTACTTTTAGTCCCAGCTGCATGCTATCATCACAGCTCGTGCTCACTAGGCGATGTCGTTTTATAGCTGATATTCCTGTCTGCATAATTGGATAAATAAAGTTATTTGGTCCTTGCGGTACTTATTGAGTTGAACAAAGTTGTAAATTTGTCTTTTAGTACATAATTGTCGGCAAATATTGTGGTCCAGAATTGTATTGAAGCCTTGAAGGCGTCGTTAATCTATTCCTGTGTGTTCTGCAGGATGTTCTACTTACTCTTCGAATCTCGAAACAGTAAGGATGATCCTGTTGTCATATGGTTGACTGGAGGACCAGGATGCAGCAGCGAACTAGCCATGTTTTATGAGAATGGCCCTTTTCAAATCACAAACAATTTGTCTCTTTTATGGAATGAATATGGCTGGGATAAGGTCCCTATCATTTCTCCTTGTTTTTCCTAACATTAATTGTAATACCCACTCATATAACCACCTCCACCCATTTCCCTCTGTTTGCCAAGCCCATAATTTCCTCCATGCATCATGTCTCAAAAACTAAGAAGTTACCATGTATATCCCGGTTTAAAATACTATAGGCATCTCTTAACTCAGAGAATCAAGTTTTTTATTTTATTTTGGGGTCAAAAGAGAATCAAGTCGTTGAACCAACTCGTATTTTCCCACTGTCATCACTATGATATTTTCTCATTTTGTAGGCCTCAAATCTTCTATATGTGGACCAACCCATTGGGACAGGTTTCAGCTATACTTCTAATCAAAATGACATTCGTCACGATGAAGAGGGCGTTAGCAATGACTTGTACGACTTTTTGCAGGTAATATATCATCCCCCCTTCCCTTATTTCCATTAAGAAGAGATAACGTCTTTATTGATATGCATGGAGATTACCTAATGCCACTGGTTCGTTCGGTTGGTAAACTAAAGAGGAATGATATATATATATATATATATATATATTCTTTTTATTAACCGAGTCAAGTTAATAATGTAAAATAGTGCACTTCTAAAATTATTTGAAAGTAATTTTAGTCTCAAACAGAACTCTAAGTATGTTTAATACTCGTCATTGAAATACCAAAAAAAAAAGTTTTTGCTATGCTGCATTAAGATTCAACAAATTTATGATCATGGCAGGCATTTTTCGAGGAGCATCCTCAATTTGCTAAGAATGACTTCTACATCACCGGAGAATCATATGCGGGGCATTACATTCCAGCTCTCGCTTCCAGGGTTCACCAAGGAAACAAAGAGAAACAAGGACTTCATATAAACCTTAAGGTCTTGGTCTAATTCTCAGATAATGCATCAGACTTGCATGTTAATTGCGTCAGATTGCTTGTATTGATTTACCTAATCCTATGTGATGATTAAACAGGGATTTGCCATTGGCAATGGGCTAACCAATCCTGAAATCCAATACCCAGCATATACAGACTATGCATTAGATAGAGGCTTAATTAATAAGGCTGATTATGACAATATCAACAAGTTGCTCCCTCCATGTGCTCAGGCAATAAAAACTTGCGGTACTGCATTCTTGCTCTTTCACTCAAATATCTTCTAGCGAAGAAAATAAGGAAATGGAATGCATTATTTTTGTTCACTGATACTATTCTTGATTGGTGCTTGAATTGTCAGGCACTGAAGGTGGAGAAACTTGTGTGTCTTCATATATTGTTTGCAATGACATATTCAATCAGATCTTGTCTATCTCAGGCAACATCAATGTAAGTAACCACGGAAGAACACTACTTTTATTTACCTATGTGACGATTTGAGATATGAATCTGATTGATAATGCATTATTTCAAATTTACTGAGTTTTAATGCATACTTATATGCAAACTGCAGTACTATGACATTAAGAAGAAATGTGAGGGAGATCTATGCTATGACTTCTCAAACATGGAGACATTCTTAAACAAGAAGGAAGTAAGGAGTGCTTTAGGAGTTGGGGACTTGGAATTTGTGTCATGCAGTAGCACAGTCTATGATGCTATGTTGAAGGATTGGATGAGAAATCTGGAAGTTGGTATTCCTGCTCTTCTTGCGGATGGAATCAAGGTACTTGTGTATGCTGGGGAAGATGATCTCATCTGTAATTGGCTTGGTAAGCCTATTGGCTTCATTTTGAACCCATATTGCTTCCGTGTCAACCAAACTGTATCAGCTAACATTCCTAATGTGCTTCTGAATGAACAGGGAATTCAAGGTGGGTTCATGCCATGGAATGGTCAGGTAAAAAAGAATTCGGGGCATCACCGACAATTCCATTCACTGTTGATGGTGCGGAAGCAGGATTGCTCAAAGGCCACGGACCTCTCACTTTCCTTAAGGTTTGTGTGCTAACAAGTAAAGTTACTTAGATATTTGCTAAGATTCTATAAATTTTTTCAAAACACAACACTAGATTGTTGACTCCTTTGAAAAAATTCCTCAACATGATACAATTCTATTAAAAATTTTGATAGAAACACCTAAGAAATGCACCTATTTTTAATTCCACTTCTGGTAACTTTGGTTCTGTGAAATAGGTACATGAGGCAGGGCATATGGTCCCTATGGATCAACCAAAAGCTGCACTTCAGATGCTGAGAAGCTGGATGCAAGGAAAACTGACCACAACAGAGGGAGGAGATCATATCTCTCCAAAGTGATGGCCTCAGAGCCCAAAACTAAAACTAAGACCATCCTCCTCTTGAATAGAAACTGATGCCTTTTTCATGTATACATGGCTTCGTGTATGATATTTGGAGAGGGGAATATAATTCTCCTTTTTTTTTCTTTTTTTTTTCTGATGCAGTTCTCAATCTCCAGTTGTTTATGCTTTTATCATCTCTAAGATAGAGCACTGTGTATTGAAGGTTGTACTATAATGTTAACTAACTGTGCACTTTCGCATGCAAATATATATTCTTAAAAACAAATATATTCAGCATAGCCCAAGTTACAAAGGTCAAAAAAATTTGCCGTGTCATAAACTGGCCGTGAAATGAGACTGGCAATTATGTTTCAACGCGGAGATTTTGAGCATGTAAATATAGATAACTCAGCACTCAAGTCTTCTGCTTATAATAGTATAAATCTCATAAGCCAGTACGAACTATCTAGTAACAAAATAGGGAAGAAAAATACTATTGGTAAACTGGACTATATAGAAGTAAGTTGATCCATAACGTAATTGAGGAACCAAAAAGCGTCATGAAGCTTGTCGTGGTCCGTAGTATTCTCTCAAGGCTTCAATTGCTGGCCTAAAGCCAGTCCTCAAAGGAATGGCTGATACAACTCGTAGATGTTGTGCATTACCATTGTTTGGTTTTGATAGAGTAATTCTGAACATCTCTCCCTCCAGAATTTCATTAACAATCTCAACTGCAGTAATAAATAAGGTGATTCCAAAAGATAGATAATGATGAAAAACAAAACCGTTTGATAGCAAGGTTTATGACAAATTGACATGTTCTACCACTTAACATCACATAATAGGGTGCTTCAAAAAAAAAATTCTACATTTCATGTGTTTATTGAAGAACCTCAAACACTTACAAAACTTTACCAAGTCTAGTCCAATGTTGAAAAAAAAAAGGGGGAGTGAAAATGAGGCGGCATTAAAAGTTCTGCTCCTTAGCATTCCACTTTCAACTCTTCTACATTTTTATTGTACCAAGCAAGTGTGAAGTAATTTTCATTTCAAAATTTTCGCCTTTTCCATTTTCCTTATGTCTATTTTCAGCTCAGCCAACTGCCAAGTACAACCTTAAACAAGTTTAAAGGCAAATGCATGACAAGAAATAGATTCTTTCACAACAGTTGTCTCCTATCTATATCAAGCAGTAGAAACGAGCATCAAAATGTAGATAGATTTACCAGAAAATGGGTGAAGCTTGGCAAAGTCAAAAAACTCATCAGCAGAGCATCCAAACAGAACCCTCGCAACTCTATCGAAGCAAATGACTGTGATTACCTTAGTGTCAGTTGCGATCGACATCTGCAAAACAACAGACAAAAACCCACTACGTTAAATCAGATGAACGAGACACCCCATCTTCCAGATGAACCAGAATCAAATTTTTGCCGAAATAGAAAGCAGAACTTTACAGAGACACTTTTTGCCCCCAATTTGGAAAATTAACGAACCAGGACTCGAAATAGTCGTTTGGAAGAGGAGGAGGAGGGAGGGTTGAAGGATTTGAAGTCGCAGAATTTGCAGACAGAAGAAGGGTTAGTAGTAGAAGAGGAGTCAAGGAGAGTCCTTTCACAAACATGGCAGGCTTTGTAAGTGAGATTGGTGTGGTCCAAGGCTAAAACTGAGCACGTTATCGTTGTTGATTTATCACCCTCCATCGTATTTGTTTTCACTCTTCAGCGAGTTGTATATGCCTCCGACTTGCTGGACAATCATGAAATTCCTCCTTTCCTCTGCCTCGTTTTTTAATGTGACTCCGCTGATGGACCTAACCTGGACTTGAATAATTTTACACGGCAAAGCAATATTGTTCTCGGCCAAATGGGAATGGCAAAGACACTCGAGGGTTTAATTATCAACTGGGGCTGAGCGCGTGGAGTTGCGCGGGACTGCAGAAAAGAAAGGGGAATTTCAAGAAAAAAAGTGAAAAAAAGAAAAATTACTCTGCGCTGACAGAGAGGAAAAGTGAATGGAGAGGAAAGTTGTGAAAAAATGCGTTTGGGTGAATAAAGAGAGAAAATGAAAAAGAAACGTCTTGTTAATTTATAAAGATAATAATATTTTATTATATAATATTAATAATTTTTACTGGTAAATGAGATGTTTAAAAAAATTATATTTTAAATATAAATTAATTATTTTAAATTTATATGTATATTTTTTTAAAAAATAAGAATAATAAATTTTTAAAAAAATAAATTTATAAAAGTCACATTTTAATTTTTTTTAAAAATTTAATTAAATAATGAATTAAAAAATAGAAACCAATTTAAAAATTATTATTTTAATACAATAAATATGATTATTTATTTTAAAATTTTAAAAATATTATTTTAACATATATTAATTGACTTAAATATAACATATATATAAATATAATAAATTGTTTAATTATATTTATATTTTATATATAATATATAATTATATATTATAATACATATATTAATAAATAATATTATATATTAAAAAATAATATATATATATATATATATATATAATATGATGCACTATCTATCTGACTTTTTTTGGCTAAATTTTTTTAAAAAAAATTGAATTTTGATTTTTAGAAAGTTATTTTTTTTTTGAAAATTCATTATTCTTTTTTCTTTTGAAAATATATATGTAGTGAAAAAATGAAAGAGTGAAAATTAAGTTAATAGAAACTAGTATCCGCTTATCGGGAGTGAAGTGAAAATGGAGAAATGAGAAGGGATAATTTGAAAAAATAAAATATGTATTATGTTAGACAGAGTTTTCTCTCCAAAATCTCTCCATATTTGAGGAAAAAAAATTTCAACAGAACCCACTATTATTTTCTCTCTAACTTTTCTCTCCTTCCTGATTTTCTCTTTAATCCAAACAAGAAAAAAATGTATTTTTTCTCATGTTTCCTGTTCTAATTTTTCCTTCCCTATAATTTTCTCTCCATCCAAACGAAGCGTAACAAAAGAAATTACAAGATTCATAAGTTATGATTTTGAAACAAATTTAGATCTTTTATATTTATCAAATAAATACATAATATACATTTAGAGATAGATAAAATAAAATAAAATAAAATAAATTTCATACATACTTATATTATTTGTGTCACTTTCTTTCTTTAATTTATTGCAGAAAATTTGAATTTTGAAACAATGGAACTTATATATATATATATATATATATCTTCATATAAAATAAAGAGGAAATGTATTTGTAATATTTAGTTTACTATTAAAAAATGATTCTTTACTCAAATTAGTTTTCTAAATTTTAATTTAGTCTTTAAAATATTATTTTTCTTTTAATTTAATCCTCTCAAAATTAGATATTTAAATTTTATCTTTCAAACATCTTTCTCTAATCAAAATTATCCCTTCCATTAATTCAAAACAAGATCTCTCGTGGCTAGTATAAACTTGCTCATATGTTTTCAATCCCAAATCAATGCTATTTTTGGTTCCAAAACTATCTTTAAGTACATCATGGCACCATAAATACTTTGCATAAGATATTTAGAGGTTGGAATATAGATTGTTCTTTTTTTGATGGAGTTTTCAATTTGCTGTCACGGTTACTACTTCCCAAGATAATTCTAAATGCATTTTTTTAATGTTGATTTAGTGTATTTAGATTTTTTTAATCTATGTGATCCATCTTTAAAAAATCACACTCAAGTTATATTATCTCAGCTTTTATCATTCACCTAGCAATGCATTATTGGTCAAGTATTAAAATTCACTTGAGGCTTTTATCACCAATTTTTATATAAAATAAATACTAATCAATAATAAAATATTAATTAGATAGGAAAATATAAAACAAAGTAATGTGTCAATAATATCACTTTTTCTTTAAAATATTACACAAACTTATTTAATTTGTAAACCTTAAGTTTTATGTTCAAAGTTGACACCTTGATTTCATGAAATGGATATTCTTTGCCGAAGATTGCGTCTAAGGAAGACAAATAGGCATTATTGCATAAATTAAGAAGATTGACTAAAAGTTTATGTAAATATGTAAAATTGAAAACCTTATAAACAAATAAAGATATTGTTGATAAAGTCTAAAAAGGAATAACTATATAAATAATGATTAAAGAGTTAGAATGTGACCTTAATTACAAGGTTTTTGAATAAAATAAGATGACTGTAAGTTAAAGTTAAGAGATAGAGGAAGTACATCTAATGTATCTTGGTTTAGTATATTTGATCTACATTTAGTCCTTTTACAAACACCAAGGGATTTTTACTATTTTATCAAAGTACACAACTAAAAAAGTTAAAGTTTTCAAACTTGCATAAAACTTTTACCAATGATTTATAACTTACACACTAACTAACTCTCCTCTTTAAGAAAATATTTACATAGAAAGAATATGAAGTTTAAGGAACCCTTATATATCAAAGAATTACAATTATGCTCTCAATCAAACTCTCAAATAGTCAAATAAACTAGGCACTTAGCAAAGGTACAGCTTAAAATAAGGCGAACAAGGAGGACTACAATGAATTCTAAATTAGGATAACTTTGTGATATTCTCTGATAGTCTCTATTTTGCATTTCTCCTTCTTGTATAAGCTTCTAGTATTTTAGCCATTGTGAAAATAGCTGCATATTTTTTCGTTGAGCAGTTAGGCCATCATGATTCTTGGCTAACTATGGAAGAGTAAAGTAGTTGTTTTTTTTTTTTGGTTGCTTTTAAAAGATTTTAAGACCAACAAATCATCATTTTTGTTTTCTTTCATGATTCTATTTCAAGCAAGTACATTTAATAGATGTGTAATATGTAGAGTTTTCCCAATTGTCTTATCCTTATTAATGTATTTGAAAAACTTAAAAACAAAGTTGAGAAAGATTGACTTTCACTTTTGCAAAAAGTCAATAGTCAAATATGATAGATAAGTAAAGTTGAAACAACTTTTTGCTTTTGCAACAAGACAAAGTTTTAGACAGAGGAAATAACTAGACAAAAAGGCTCTCAACTTTCGTGCAGGTCATACAAAAAGACTAAATAGAAAGTAGCTAAAAAAAAGTCACTTTTTAGCCTTTATCTAAACTTAGGCTTTTAAAATCATCAAACATATAAAGGTTGGAAGACCATTGGGCCAACATTCGTATCCCTATTAAGAATACTTCTCTCATCCTCGACTATTGTAGTATAGTCCTACCCTTCCATAGAAAATGATGAAGAAAATAGAAATCCAAGCAAAGAGAACCTCCCTGACAGGTTCAAATGACAAATGGTTTTATCATCGATAAAATTAAATAAAATCACTAATCACATGCTTCTTTATATCCTTTGACATTAGCTCGCTAGTGATTGACTCATCTTGTTGAGTGAAAATTAGAATGGTGTACACTCTAATTGGAACCATAGCTCAATTCTTGCCCTTCTTAACTAATTTTGAGGTGAAGAGGCGTGTTTCAATCACCATTACATGTAAATATCCTAAAAATTGACTATATATAAATCACAAAAATAATTGTTTTTAAAGTAATAAACCAAATTTACTTTCTAAATTGTTAGCCTACTTGTACTTCGAAAATTTGAAATTTCACAAAACAATTTGGTACATTAGTAATAGAAAGCATACTTTAATCAATGAACCAATCCTTCCAAATCATTCAAGGATCTGTTTGCTAATTAAGTATTAAAATTCATATATTTAGGTTTCACTTCCAAGTGCCAATTTTGACATACTTATGGGAAGAATTGAAAACCTTTTTAGATTGCTAAGCTTTAATGAATTGGTGAGGTGTCTCCCCTTTATTTTCCTCAATTTCAATACTATTCATATTAAACATATATATCATATTTATATTCAACCTCATTTGTTAGGATCCACTTTTCTCTACATATTAGTACAACTTTGAAAGGTTAGAGGAAAGTGTTACAAAATGTGGCAATGGATGTGTTAAAAAAAATTTCAAGTGCATAACAATATACCATAACCTCAATCGATTTGTTGCATAGTTACATTCTTTATTTGCATCTGCAAAACTCGTAGTTTTATTTCAAAATGATACTTTTTCTAATTAGTGATTGTCTTCTCCCCTGAGGAGAAAATTCTATGAATTTTATTTAAGGTGCAGAAAGTGAGCAAGGGGAAGACATTTGAATGACTATGAACTACGATCAACTTTTCAATAAATGAGTTTCAACCAAACAAAAAGAGGCTTATCTCGACATCATTTATCTGAAGACATGGATATTATATATAATCTCTTCGTACATAAAGGAGAACTTGTGTTTAGCCTCCACGTCATAGCTCCACCCTATTAATTTCTGTGTTATTAAATGAAGTGATAAAGCATATTGTATAAAAATTTTAGTTTCTTACTACTAGTTAGCACCTTTATCTTATCGTTTAACTGATCTCTCCCACACAAGTGATATTTATTAGAAAATGAAAATGTAGATTAATAGTATCCTTAAATACTATTTTATTAACATTTATCCTGGGCTAAGCTAATCAGCTAGTATGGATAGATATAAATGTAGGGTCTTATAGAGTGACATATATTTATAAATTGTTATTGGGCAGCTATACTCACATCATTTGAACTTGTTTATAGATTGGGATAAGTTTTGGAGGTTATTACTTCCACTGCGAGTACTTCTTTTTAGTTAGAAATTACTTTATAAGACTCTATCTCTGGCAGTAACTTTTTATTTAAATCATATGCACATTAAAGATGTATGCCAATTTTGTGATTATCAAGAGGAATCATATAGTCATTTGGTTCTTCTATATGTATTTGCGTAGACAATTTGGTTTCACCTGCAATTAGGGTTTAGGCAAAGAAGTTACCCAACATCGGATGAGACACTCTTGTTTAATCAATAGTATTTGTTTGTTAGCTGACCCTACCATTGTAGTATAGGGAGAAAAGGAAGAGCTATGATTTCGATTTGGTTTAGTAATTACAAGTTTAGACAATAAATTTAGAATTACACGTTGTATTAAGGCTGTTTAATAATCCTATTCTTGGCAATTGAAACACGGTGTAGGTTTTCTTATTAAGCAGTAATGAATTTTGAATTTTCACATATATCCATTAAATATGAGATTTTTTTTTTTAATTTTTAAAAGGACGATTGTCACTTGAAGTTATGAATTGTTATTTTGATAAAAGTTTTGCAACAGAGTATTTGGAATTTACTTGCAAGCTTTTTTTTTTTCTCTTAAAATTGTACTAATTCCACAACATGAGAGACACGCTTTTTAATTCTTTGTATTTTTACTATTTATCAAAAAAAAATTTAGCAATGCTATTTTATCTGACAAGAGAAACAAGAAAATAAAAAATAATAATAATAATACCCCCATACAGTAGCAATAAAATGACTTTTAGATCTGGTGCGCATCTATTTAAATAGTTTAAATTTAATTTAGATAGTTTAGATTTTGTATAATTTTTTAAAATTTAATTCTTTTTATAAGATATAAAATATAAAATAAAAATAATTCTATAACTGATAATTATTAAAATATATATTTTTTTTATAAAAAAAATTTAAAAATTGTACCATCGAAATTGAGATGTGCATCCCCGAACTCGTTTTTGACGGCCATCTTCTAATTTCAGTTGCTTGAAAGTTTACCCCATCTGAATTCCCACGCCGATATTTGCCGTTACTGTCTTGAGCTAACCATAAAGCCATTCGAGCTTCGCATTCTTTCAGTCCCAAAGGATCAATTTGCCTTTTGTTGAGGTCAATTGGAAGTTCAAGCTTTAGGGGAGCACGGAGCATGGTTTAATCTCTCTTCTCCTTCTTCGTGATTATGTTGTTGCTTCAATTTATTTTCTTATATAATCGTTTATTTATGATATACTTACCTGAAAATGCCCAAAAATATTAAAAAAAAAAGTGTGAGAAGTTGATATATGAGTTACGATGCCATGAAAAATAGTAAACTTTGAATGCTGTGTTTCAATTGTGCTCAGGAATTGGACGAGTTAGGGTTTAACTTCGGAAAATTGTATCTGGGTCTAGGTTATTTTACAGTGTAATTAACAAGTGATGATGAGGGGAACAATTCTGCTACATTGAACGTAAAGAGTTTGAAACGCCTGTCATAGAATATGTTATTGATGTGGATTCTCACCTTTTACTGTTTTTGCTTAGAAAGATCCCGACTTTATATTTTACTAATGATTTGGAGTCATCAAAAGAAAGAATCCCCATACCTGAAGTTATTGGGAGTTTAGATTCCTAGTCCATCATAGATATAGTGCTTCCCTCTCCCCTCTCTCTTTTTAAACTATATTTATGTTCTGATTAATCAATATCGTTTATTTTGTTACAGTGAGTTCTGAGCAAAATATGAGCTTACGTCGGGAATAAGGCTTCTAGAATTGCATTTGTTATATAAGCATTTTTTTAGCAGACAGTGATCCTATGGAGCCTGACAGGTGTGTTTGTAATGAGTTATTTGACAAATGATGATGGCTATCAATACTTCTATTTACAAGACTCTGTCTAATTTATATTTGTAAATGCAGAGCTCTAGTGATTATGACCGCGTAAAGATTCTTTTTTTTTCCCCTCCTTTTTCTTTTCTAACTATAATTTGTTATGTATTCTTAAATTTGTCTTTCCTATTATATATGATCATCATACCAGATTGAATTCCCCAACAACATTCGAAATGCCATTGGAGGTTTTGGGCCATGAGTTGCAGTTTTCTCAGGTATATTTTTGTTTTTCAAATATGCTGTTTTCAAAACTAATCCTGTCCTGGAGGGTGGAGGGGTGATTCCAGGTAATTAATCTTTACTGCAGTTTATAGGCCTATGGTATTTGAGTTTTGTAATCTTGAAAGGCTAGTAGATTAATAGATTAATGTGCAGGTGAAGCTTTGTTCCTTTATTCAGTGAAATAGACATAAACATCCTTGGAAGTTCTTAAAACTTGATGATGCTCCTATTAGAGATTGTTCTCTTACATATTTGTTAATGTCTGATGCTACATATTCTTGCATATCCTTCTATAAATTCTCTGACAATGTAAATTGGATTATGATTGTGGTAGGATCCCAATTCCAAGCACTTGGGAACTACTGTATGGGATGCGTCACTTGTGTTTGTCAAGTTTCTTGTAAGTTTTATGCCCTTTTATTTTTCCATTGAGGCATAATTTTGTTACATCTTTAATTTTTGGACATTATTGTAGAACTTAGCTGCTTCATTCTTCATATTTCTGATTTCTAAAGTATTGATGAAACTTACTTTGTAATTTTTGGGCCTTTTTATGAAGAAAAGAAATAAAAATAAGCCTTGAATTGAACTTATTGTAGGACCTGAATAAAAGTTTATCTAAAAGGCTGGAATATACCTCTGATGACCATTGCTGTTCTTTTCATCTTCAATTTTGTTTTCCAATGCTATGTTTTTATTAACTATATCTCTTTGACTCCTAGGAAGTACTGGAAGAGAGAGAAAACCGACATTGCATTGCTGTTTTTCTTTTTTTTTGGGGGGGGGGGGGGGTTGGGGATAATAAATTCATCTCTTTTTTTCAGAAGACAATGTCTTCCTAAGTTGAAGTTAGATCCTTTCATGCTAGAGCATGAACTAAAATTTCAATTTCTTTAGATATTGCCATTTGGTTTCTTTAAAAGTTATATGCATTTTGAACCATCTAGTAATATCTCCGAATTCCCATGATTTTAAACCCTAGGGTGCATGTTTTACTGATTCAGGAAAAAAATTGCAGAAAGGGAAGGTTTTGCCCCGCTAAACTTAAAGGAAAACGAGTAATTGAACTCGGAGCTGGTTGTGGAGTTTCTGGATTTGGTGAGTTTTAATATTATAGTCAAAAGATTAATATTTGTTCCTTGAATTAATTCAGGCTACCTACATGCATTCCATGGTTGGAATTGTTCAAGCTGCCCTACTTTGGTAGGTTGGTGATGCCTGGTCTGAGCTGTGCTTCCTTCACAGGTATGGCTTTGCTGGGGTGTGATGTCATAGTGACAGACCAAAAAGAGGTTCTGCCATTACTACAGAGAAATGTTGAACGTAATATTTCAAGGGTGATGCAGAAGAATCCTGGTGTGTTTTGGAACTTTTGAACCATCCTCATTGCCAGATGCCGTGGGTGTGTTAGTTTGTGAAACTTGGGAGTTGAATATATGTTTCTGAACTTGTGAAACATATTACTTTTTGGGAGGGGATGTTTTCCATACATGTACTTGGTCTTAGGCGATTTATTATTCTGTGAATTAGAACTATAGTATCTCACAAAGACTTTTGTTCTTTCTAGATTCATTTGGTTCAATCAAGGTTTCAGAGTTACAGTGGGGAGACAAGGATCACTTTAGGGCTGTTGGTCCTCCGTTTGACTACATTATTGGTACTGATGTTGTAAGTCTTAAGCACACCTTTCTGCATCTAAGGCAGAGTGAATGTCACTTCAATTTTGAAAAATGTTTACCCTGGCATTCATTCTTTAATGATCATTTCCCATGTCATATACTTTTGAAGCATATATGCATATGTGTGTGTGGATTGGGGAAGGGTTCATGGTGAGCACTTGAGAGCACATGGTACCCTTGGTAGGTAATCTGTCTCATCTCGGAACTATGAAGTGGGCATAGTTCCTGACTGTTTTTACTCATTTGGTATGCAATGTTTCATCTTTCCTCGTGTTATTCTAATTTTTGTTCCAACTTAATCCTCTGAAGGTTTATGTAGAGCATTTATTGGAGCCTCTATTGCAGACAATCGTTGCTTTATCTGGACCTAAGACTACAATTTTGGTAGTATTCTAATGTCATGTACTTATTTCTTATACTAGACTTGGATGGTTCACTTATTTGCTCGTGTATTTTTTATTTTTTTACCTTGAAGCTGGGCTATGAGATCCGTTCCACCATTGTCCATGAGCAGATGCTTCAGATGTGGAAAAAAAACTTTGATGTAAAGACTGTTCCAAAGTCCAAGGTAGGTTTTTCGTTGTATGAACTAAAGCTATATAGTTGTGTCTGGGATTAGCAACACTTTCGGATACCATGCTAAATGGATGACTTTAACTTTAATGAGCTGTTTGAAGTTGCACTGAAGAGTTCAGTATGTGCAGATGGATGAAACTTTCCAACATCCTAGTATTCAGCTCTTCATTATGGGATCAAAACCTCCAGCGGAGTGCATAGAGAACTCAGGTCAGGTCACTGCTGAAAAAGTTGATGGCGTCAAAACTAGTGGAGAAGACAAAACTAGTGAGGAAAATGTTGCAGAAGAAGAAAGGTCTGATTGTGCCGAAGAAAAAGTTGAGACTATCCCCCCGAACACAAAACTTAGTGAGTGGGAAGCCAGAAGATATGGCTCGATGGCCGCAAGGATTCTGCGAGATGTAAAAATAACCTGATTTTGAGAGTTGGTGTGGGGGGTTTATAGTCAGAGAGAGTCCTATGCTTACCTTCACTTGGTAATCTACCTTCCGATAACTTACTATTCCATCTCATCAGCCCCAATTTTGGCCTTCTAACTATGAAGCCGCAAACTTATTCGACATGCCAGAAATAGAAAGCATTTGCATAATATGAAGTACTTGGCCAGCGCACCTTGCACATGTTAAATATTGTTCTACTTGACATGAGAATGCATGGGTGAGTTATGTTCTATGATGCACAGACAAGTGCACAACACGTACAATAGGCGTGAAAATAGGTGTATTTGTACCATATAGAGATCGTGCTAAATGTTGTGCTTAGAAAATTAAACTTGGGAACAGGGTTAGCCGGCTAATATTATAAGCCCAGAGAAAAGAAAAAAGACTGCGTGGATTCCGATATTTGACATGGTTTTAAGATCATGCTTCTCTCTCTTCATATTTAAGGATTCGTGCAAGAACCAAAATTGAATTCATATTTTCCATGTGCAACGTATACAAATTTTATGACGACAGAGAAAGAAATGAGGTAAAATCTACATTGTAGCACTTCGAGAATACTTTTGCGTAGTACTGCGAAGAACTTGGCTACCATTGGAATGGTATACGAAGTTACTATGAGATATGTCACTTAATATGGAGACTCGATCCATGTAGATTCCCAAGTATGAGATCAATGGTTCTGCTCGAGACTTGTCTATCACAAGCTTCAAGTGCTGAGATTTTAGTTCTGGAAATCGTAACAGCCTCTGATATCCTATGGTGGTGCCATTTATAACTCTCTTCCATACAGCTTTATTAAGCGTCTCCAGGTGAAACTCCATCACCCGTTGTCCCATATGAATAGGCTCTTGCAATTTCAGAACGTTGAATGATACTAATTTTTGAAGATTTATATACAGTATCCAAGTAGGTTGATTCTCCTCGGGGGCCCAGTAAGTCAGTATGCCTTCTTCAAAAACATTGTAAGGACTGAAACGAGGATCTTGAATCCCTCCTCGTGTGCTGCTAGCACAAAGAAGAGCATTCAGAGCCAGATTATGAGAGAATATGGACCTGCGGATCTCGTTGAACTCTTGAAGAACTTGGACGTCCTCATCTGAAATAAGACCTGAAGAGTTAGGGGGCACATTGAGTAGTAGGTGACAGTTTCGACCAACTGATGTATAGTATATGTCAAGCAGAGTCCTTGCAGACTTTGGAACTTCAGAAGCATGCCAAAACCAACGAGGTCTGATAGAGACATCACACTCAGCAGGTACCCAGTCATGACCAACTGGATCTCCTCTACTTGCGTATCTGTCAGATATAAAGACCATAATTGTTAAATCTGTGTGTTATTACTCTCAGTTAAGACAAAGTGAGTAGTGAATCATTTGTATAACATTGAACCTTTTGAGTCATCTATATGTCCCTCTGAATTTCAGGTCTTAACATAAATATATGAAGCAAGGAATCAAGCGCTGAAATTTGCAAACTAAATTTTCATTCTGGAAACCAAGGAATCTCCAGAATCAAATTAACATTTTAGGCAATAAGTCCATTGAATACTAATTAACGTCTATTAAGAGATCCAGTTTCATGACTTTCTGGTATTGTTCCTTAAACCTGTGCTGTGTTCCTAAGGCTCTGAATCAGAATAAAGATTCAGAACTCAGCAGCGCACATTTTGTAGAATATGCATATGGTGAGGAACAATAATGTATTGAAGCTGCAAGGGAGGGGGCATACAACTGATATGACTAACTTGTGCTTGGTGTGACTCAAGTCATGCACCCAGCACAATACTCACAAGGAAAAGACTCATAAGTTTTAGGACCAAACAGTGCACACTTTTTTAGAACTGTACATAGTGAAGAACGCTAATGTACTAAAGCTGCAAGATAAGGTACAACCAATGAGAAGACTAATTTTGACTTGGTGCGGCCATGTACTTGGCAGAATTATATGTTGCTTAGTGCTGAGTAATGACCATATCATAAAAATGGGGGAAAAAATTAAAAAAGGAAAATTTAAACCAAATTATAAAGTAGAGACAATTATATTTAGGATTGTTAGAATGAAAGATAACTCACTGGGGGTTAGTCGCACCAATTTCAACGGCACTCTTGTTGAAGAGAGACCAACAAGTGGACCCAGCCACACCAGCTTCATCACCAATCCACCTGGTGTCAGGACCAGCATCAGAAAAAATGATAGCCCTCGGTTGGAGCTGATGAATCAGACAAAACCAACTTTCAAAGAAATATTCCATGTCCTTCTCTCCTTCCCCTTTTGCACCATCCAGATAAACATCCTTAACCTCTCCATACCTGGTTTAAACGGACTGAGTATTTGAATGATTTCCAATATCAAAAAATGAAATGCATGTAAGTAGCAGATTGTCACAGAATCTCCAGGAGAACAGGGAGAATCAAAATTTATAAGAATCAAACTACGTTAAGACATAAGTCACAACTCAACCTCATAATGGTTATAGTCAGATACAGTTTAGAAGCAATAGCCAGTAACACAAAACAGAGGTAGGTTCATATATGCTTGGAATACCATGACTATGAATACTATCATACCACAAGCCACTGCAAAGTCATGAAATCATCAGATACCCATAGAAGAAAAATCTAATTAAAAACCTCCTGGAGCTACTACGGAATGAAAAGTGAAAGACATTGTATCAATTGAAACATGTCCGAGATATTGATGTATTTATGTGGTGGCTTGCAGCCGGACTTGATGTTCCTAATTTTGTTAGCGTTAAACGGAAAGAAACACCCCCAATCAACAATAGAAAACGCAAAACTCAATAAAGCAAATCACACTCGGGATTGCTCAAGAAAATCAGATAAATTTACACGACCAAATCCGGAAATGCCCTGAAAGGCTCAACCTGAATTACCTAGTGAGTAGTTCAGTCATTTGCGCCATGTAATACTCGTTATACTCCACAGTCTTACCGTAACATGGCTCGTGCCGATCCCAAGGCGAAAGGTAAAGCCCGAGGCCAACGCCGGCGTCCTTGGCGGCAGCAGCCAACTCGGCGACGACATCGCCGGTCCCGTTTCTCCACTTGCTCGACCGCACAGAGTAATCGGTATACTCAGAGGGCCACAAGCAGAAACCGTCATGGTGTTTCGCAGTTAGAATTACACGAGTAAATCCCGATTCTTTGGCAACTCGAACCCACTGTGTGGCATTGAGCTTGGTTGGGTTGAAGACAGAGGGGGCGGCATGGCCGGTACCCCATTCTGAGTCAGTGAAGGTGTTCGTTCCGAAGTGGAGGAAGAGGGCCATTTCGCCGATTTGCCATTGGAGCTGGAAAGCATTGGGGATGGGCAAAAGAGGGAGAGGAGGAGGAGGAGGGGGCTTGAGGTTTGATGTTGAAGAAGATGAAGGGACGAAACATAGAGCGAGGAGTATTATGGAGGGGATTTGAAAAAAGGGTAGTGGGCAATCTGAGATTTTGACCTTAGGATTGTGGCTTCTGTAAGAGAATCTCTTCATCTTCTTTTTCATCGTTAGAGAGATATGGAGCTCAAAACTGAGACGGATTAGATTCGAGCCTTTGACCAAGAAACAAGCAAAGAGGTCGTCTACTCTAGTGTCATTCTCTGCAATTATACCAAAACTAATGCATCCTACAAATTTGCAAGTGTTTTTTGGTTGAGACTTGAGACCAAGGCCCTCGTGGTGGATTTAGGTAAATAATATTGCCTGCAATTGGATCTCAAGTATTGATAGCGACACCAGGCTTAAAGTAGCCCAACAATGCCTTGGCCCTTAAGAACAAGACTTAGGTTTGGGCTTTGGGCCTTTAAAGTACTGTTTATAGGAATGCTTAACCTGTAAATAATTTGTGCCGACACTAATGAGTAATTTGGGCAGGCTAAAAATTATTGTTCTATGCTTTCATAACACAAAAAACTGCTCGTTTAGTTCAATCAACGAAGGGTTATTACTAAAGACAATGTTCAATTAACTTACGGTCCAAACGATCTTTTTTTTTTTTACAAACCTTTTACATCTTAATTTCTTGGAAATGTAGTTTTTGGTCTCTTAAAACACATGTTTCAGCTATTTGATTTTTAATTTTTACAACACACACAACATATGTCTCAATTATCTAATTTATAAATCTTAAAAATAATTTTTAAAATTTTGTTAATGGCTACTCGTTAGTTTCTATCAATACATATTTTAGGGATTAACGAATAATAAATCTAAAATTTTTAAATGTTGAGTTATGTATTTTTAAGATTTAGATCATTGAAGCATATATTTTTCAAACAAAAAAGATCATTTCCTTTTCTTTAAAAAAATAAAAAAACTTTAGGTCGACTTGTTTTGTAAATAATAAGTAAATCAAGTTAATTATGAATAAGCATGTGAGATACAATTTAGGGAAACTCACTTCTAATATGATTGATTTAATTCACTTATACTTAAAAGGATCACATCATCCTAAAAGTCTCTCTTTTTTAATTATTGGAGGTACAATATCAAAATGACACTTAACGAAAGAGAGGAAATTACCTCAATGTTGGTGTGACAAAAGCTTATGAATGGTGTCATCAAAGGTGGACTAAGAGGGAACTAATGAATCAAGGCAAAGACAGTAATTGGTGATGATTCAGAATTTAATTTGTTATCAAAGAGCAGCAAATCATGAGTTCGTTTGTTATTGCAGAGCAAATGGCAATTATAAGTTGAGGGGGCCTTCAAATTCAAAGTTGCAAACCAATCTTTACCAACCTCATCAAACAAATGGAAATTTTGCAAGTAAGCTTTGGGTTTGTTTAACTCAAAAGTACAACAAAAACATTAGTAAAATTAACAAAAGGGAAGGAAGATAATGAAATTGGAGAACCCACAATAATTGCTTGCATCGCATGAGGTGACTGATTGATTGGTCCATTTCCATTCTCACACATTTCAAATCTCAGAACTCTCTCAGCTCAACTAACCCAAACAAAACACCACCCTTATCTACATGTCTACAACAATTCAAAGCAAAAGCCTACCTACGTAGAATGCCCATCCCATATCTCCTCACTTCTTCTTCTGACCAAACACATACTTTGGTGTTACAGAGAGAGAGAGAGAGAGAGAGAGAGAGAGAGAGAGTCAAACACATACTTTGGTATGAGAGAGAGAGAGAGTCCATGCACGTGCGGGAGTTCGTGGGGACTAGCAACTAAAAGACAAAATTTTAAAAGAAATAAAAAAATTGTTTATGTTAAACTATTTGAAAATCTCTGTATATAATAATAAAAAAATAATTTATATAATTTTTTTTAAAAAATTTAACATAATAAAAATTCAAACTTCATAACATTGTCTAAAAATAAAAAACCGCCCCCACTGAGGCACGGTTCGATTGGAGCGCCCCATTACGAATCTGTTGAAGACCATCACTTCGTTCCCGCCAAACATACGCGTAACTTCTGACGTCACCTTCCTCTGCCAGCGAATCTCACTTGCCGCTTCTTTGACTTTTGTCTTTCTTTTCTTACCATTTCATCTCCCAACTTCTCATTTTTTTAACCATTTTTCTTTTTTTCTTCATACTTTACCCTCAACTTTTAATATTTACATGAAACCCCTACCTCGCTACACTTTTTATTGTTAAAACTAGGATTATATGAGATTACATGAGTGCAAAGAGGTTGTTTTACATGAATTTTTTGATACAAGTATACAGAGTGCGTCAATCAAAGTTTATTATTAAAATAAAATGTATTATTACTATCTAACATGCATGTCTATCTTGTTTTAGTCTTTATATCAAAGATTTTTTTGGTTCATGAAAAGGAAGAAGTAAAAATTTGTCATGCTCGTTCGTGCTCCCAATGTGAGGGCAAACTTTTGTAGTGGACAAACATTAACATAAATGCTATTATTTAATTGCGTTCGCATTTTTCTTCTTAGACGATTAAAAGTTGTGTGAACATAGAGGATTACATGCATCTTCCCACTAAAAAGTGGGCAATTTGAAGTGCAATTTCCATTTACTTTTCTATCCTTTGGACTTCAACACAACATTGTGTTGTCAAAATAACATCCGACTTTGAAAAGACACAATTGTTTTGATTACAAAAGGTGTTTACGCATCTCGTATACGAGGCTCCCCTCAATCATACCAAATTTGGAGAGATAAAAGCCAAGCCAAGCCTCCTTCTACAGGTGGGTTTACTCCTTCCAAACACAATATTCCTTCAAGTTCAACCCAAATGATGAGCTTCATCATACGTTACACATACGAAACCAACATTCCTATCTCTTTCGTGTTTACAAGAGAATTTTTAAATAAGTCAGAAAAGAAGGGTACAAATGCAAATTTATGACAAACTTGAAGAAAATTAAGCGACACTAGTAGTGCTTATTCATTTTAATATTACAATAATGGGAAAACGATCAAAGCCTAGATACAAAAATGTCCAGCTTAGTTTGCCAACCGTTGAGAAAGTGAGACGATCATTTGCTGTTTGAGAGTCAATGCAGACGACTACGACACTTGTGCTTTTAATTAATTAATTTGTTTACGTGAATACGATGGAATGATTGATTAGTAATATTTTGTTATTAATTTAAAGAATTTGTTTCTAATATTTGAATTGGGAGATGAAGGCCCATTATGTTTTTCAACTCCTAGATTCCACACGGGAGTGGAAAAGGACAGAAGAAAGAGATCGATTTGCTTGCTTGACACAAACTTTGAGTTAGAACCCTAAGAAAAATAGCCCTCACTTTTTCTTTTATTATATGTATATGCCAAACTGGTGCTCTGTTAGATACTTTTATTTATTATTGTGCAGCATATCTTGGTGAATACAATATTTGGATTTGGGGTCCATCGTCATATGTTTGTGTATGTAGATTAACATACAAATTGGCAACAGTATCTGAACCAGTCATTCATATAATTAAATGCACATGCATGCATTATTAAGTGTATAATTAATTGTACATAGCCAATGAATTAGACATTAATTTTTTGGTAGCTAATAGCTAGCTATATATGAGGAATATAACTAAAGGCCTGTATTCTGATAACCCACTTGATCAGCATGCTTCAATGGGTTCTTTCTTACGAGCTTGATTACTAGTTAATATAATTGCAATTTTGGTATTAACTAATGCCACGTAAAATTAAACCGGGATGCTGAAGAACTAATAATATTGAATATATATGCTGCTGCTCCATATCCTGCTACCAGATTGATGCTGCTGCTTGTCACAACTTTATACAGCATCACATTCTATCAAAGGACTGAAATTTTGGGTACACAAGCAAGAGATTTAGTCCAATAGATAGACCCTAAACCTTGTAGACATATAGCTATAGTGTCCTGAGTATTTATTATTATCTGGTCATCTTTTTTTTCTTGGTAACATTTTCAAGGGAAAAAGCAGAAGAAAATTTTGAGTCCTATATTATATACACAGAAAGGGAAAGAAGTAAGGACAACATCCCTGTCCTGAGCCAACCCAACTGTTGGCAAGTTCCAACCAGCTGGGTGGGAGTCAATTTTACCTCTATTCTGATTCTAAGAACAATATTCTGAAAACATATGTACAAAAGAAGGGATTTAAAAAAAAAAGTCGGGGTGACCACAGGATGTGGAGTGACTTCATGTTTTATTGTGTGGGGAAGATTATATGTGGAGGGTGACAAGTTTCATTTTGAGATAATCACTGCCTAATAATTATTAGATAGTGGTCAACAAGCAGGAAATGTTACTGTAAGCAAGCATTATGGACAGTGATATTGCTAAGTGCAAACAAAAATGCAGGTATTATATAGCTAACACAAAAGCAGAGATTCAATGTAAAGAGCAAGCATATCTATCTTTTTAGAACCTGCGTGCTAGCGTTGATTATGTTGCTTTAATCTAAATAAAGTTCACTTTTTGCGACCACTATATTTTCTCCTTTTAGCAATAGATGATTTTCCTGTCTGCCTTTCATTGATTTAGAGTAAAACAAACACGAAGGCCAAACATTTGGAAAACATAAATTTCAATTGTATCCACTTTACTTTGAGATAATTACCTAAATTCCAAAACCTGAGCAATTTATACAAGAAGATGATGAAATTACAGATAAAAAATTGTAGATTTACAACCAAAAACTCTTTAGATATTTTAAACGAAAACCTTTTTCTTTTGGGGTCTTGATTTTATTCCTTCCCACACCCACCATGTAATAACCCTAATAAAATTAGTTGTCGTACGTCCATGAATGGTTATGCAATTGCCACATACAACTTGGATCAGAAAAATGTAATGTCTAAAAGGCCAAAGCTTGATGCATATATGCTGGCATTATTCTGGGAAATACAACTTGCACTGTGTCACTGAATGAGTACTTTGATACGGATCCAACAGACAAATGGGGGAAAGAATAATATAATCCCACACGCGATTTAATATTGGGATTGGATGAGATTAAATACACATATGCATCAAGTATTTAGTTAGTTAATAATTTATCATGAAATTCCCAAAATTAGGATTCAGAGAACTGCACGCCCAGAATAGGTTGTTGGCAGCACTATACATGTAGGATCACGTTAGCAATGACACAACTAATGAACTAAGTTTATTAAATATATAAATAACATCATCACAGTATTCGGTTTAATTTCTTTAATAAATAAGACGAGATATATAAAAAAAAAAGCTTCTACTGTATATGTCAATTTAAAGATAAAAATATTTAATTTATATCTTTACTATTTAATCTCCATTTTTTTCAACTGATTATAGATTCATAACCCTTATTATGGTCCAACTGAAAATGGATAATATTTTTAATTTGCATTGATCATTATACATGCTTGTGCCGGATTTCAATTATCTCGTGTTACTTGATGCTGAACATATGACAAAAGTGATAGATACAAAAGTGTTTTTTTTTTGGGTCTCCTTTTAATTGGTTATCTTATATCTATCTTCTTATATATATAACTTTGATATTAGATTGATGAAAAGATTCACATTTTAATTATGAATTATGATAGTAGTTTGATATTTTACATTGAATATTTCAGTTAATTAATGAGAAGTAGTATTCTTCTATATTTCCATCCATTTAATTTGTGGTGATATATGTATGATTAGAATATAAAATCTCTAAATTAAGTTGGAACTCAAAGTGTCTAATACTAGTTTGCATGGGGTATATATGTGCTTTCCAAAATAAGAACTACTCATGATTGGTTTCATTTGCATTAAGCACTGAGTGCCGACTGCAAAGCCACTGATAAAATATTCACAACAAATTAAGAAGATCATAATTCAATTATATATAGATCGATGGGCAAATCCCATGCTTATGGAAACTCCAGCCATAGATGCCATAGATCTAAAGTGGATATCTCATGCCACAGAGTGTAGCTTTTACGTACACTCTCTTTGGCATAGCACTAACACAACCAAGAAAATTTTAACATATATAAGCACATAAAAGAAATAAATTATAAGAAGAAATGAAAAGAGAGAGAGAGAGAGAGAGAGAGATAAAAAGAAAGTTACAGAATGAAATATGTATAGGGGGTTGAGGGTTGGTTCAATGGTTCATCATCTCATGGCCCACGAAATCGATCTATTTGGCAGGGTCTTTCCAGAGAGACTTTAGGTCTCTATTCCTATGCAAACACAAGGGCTCCCAAGTAGGAATGTCATAATGAGGCAGCACAAATCTGTGAGAACTGTTTTGCCTAATTTTCACAATGTTTCTGGTTATCATCTCCATGATGTGTCACTACCCAAACTATGTGCACAAGCTACCATGGCATTGATTAGTCAATCCCCAGCACCTGATCAGATGAAATGAATCTAAAGCTACAACAGAATCTGATCCAAAAGGGTCCATCCAAATATCAACCTTATGATCATTCTCATCACTTACCATGTGTAGAACTTGCACAGTGCTTAGCATACTTCTTTTTCAACTGTGCTTCCCAAATAAGTATACCACCAATTCATGAATAGTCTAATTAATTGAAGAAATGAATTATTTATTTTTTTACCAAATTGTTACATTTCAAATGATTCAATTAAAGTTGACAATAAGAATAATTATAGTTAATTACAAAATGGTTTTGCTTTACTTGACATTATCGAGTTTATACATGTAATTAGATATGAAGTTAGCTAGACATGTGTAAGGTTACTTTGCAATATAATTATGTGTCTTTTTCAAAAGTTTTGTTTCTGTTTTTGTTTTTTAGAAACTACAGATGGATTTTTACTTTTTTGCAGAGCGTCAATGCGTTACTAGATAACAAATTAAAATATGAAGGACCGCCACTAAGCTGAAGAAAACTAGGTCATCATTTGGGCCTTGTGTTTGGAAAGTGTCACGATTCTGGTAGCTGTAGCTATCAATTCAATTGCCCTGTTATGTGTTTCTTTGAGTATGACAAACTTTGGATGCTTTTGAGAGAAGAAAGAGTGAAATTTCATATGGGGCGCCAACGTTGAAGATTAGAATGTTCTATTAATTAGCTGCCTATATCTAATTAATTAAAGAATTAAGCTTCGATAAAATTTTCTAAATATTTGTCATCAAATTTTTAAATAGAAAATGATGTAAAATTTTTTTAAAAGAACTAATTATATGATATTATAGTTAAAAAATCATTTACCATATTTTTATTAAACAATCTAATAACAATCATTTAAAAATTATATTTTCAAGTTTTGTCTTTAATCAAATTAAATAGCCATAAAAGTTGAAATTAATTTACCCAGCCATTGCTTTCATTTGACTTGTGCAGCGCGCTCTCTCTCTCTCTCTATCTATAATAAAATATGTTTTCAAACTGTCCAAAACTCGGTCTCTTCTTATATTAAGGTACAATCTCTCTACCCACCAGAGTTCATTTAGAAAAGTGAGACTTTGGAACATCAAAGTTATCTGTGAGAGAGAGAGAGAGAGAGAGAGAGAGGGAGGAGAAGAAGAAGAAGAGAGATGGGAAGAGCTCCTTGTTGTGACAAAGCAAATGTGAAGAAGGGGCCATGGTCACCAGAAGAAGACTCCAAGCTGAGAGAGTACATAGAGAAGAATGGGACAGGGGGGAATTGGATTGCTCTTCCTCAAAAAGCAGGTAAAGACATATATAAATAAAGCTCTCATCTTGTCTTAATTAAATATCTCTCTCTTTCAGTGAGATCTCAAACTTGGTGTTGATCTTTTCAGGTCTAAGAAGGTGTGGGAAAAGTTGTAGATTGAGGTGGCTAAACTATCTGAGGCCTAACATTAAGCACGGGGAATTCTCTGATGAGGAAGACAGAATAATATGCAGCCTCTATGCTAATATTGGAAGCAGGTACTAACACCACCTATTTTTATGCACTAGCCTACTAGGACTTTGCGAACTTTGCTCCTTCTCTGAGCAACAAGGTTATGGAGACATCATTTTTTCCCCCTTTGCGTTCAATTATCAGCTGCATGCGCTGGTGAAATGTTGATAAAATCTATCTTAAAGGGGTAAATAGAAAAGAAAATGCACAATAATAAACTAGGTTTTCCCCCCTATTTTTAAAACCTTGTAGCTATCTAGAATCTGCCTATATTTGGATAGTTCTTCCTCATGCACGCCAAGTTATAGATCTAGCACACCAGCATCCACTTACAGATGCTGGGGTTTAATTAAAGTTCTAAACTTTAAGCTTTAAAAGTTAATTTAAACAGTGTTCGTTTTCCTCTGGAAAGTTATTAACAATAATAAATAATTAATAATGTAAACTGCAGGTGGTCAATTATAGCAGCTCAGCTGCCAGGCAGGACCGACAACGATATCAAGAACTACTGGAATACCAAGCTCAAGAAGAAGCTCATGGGTTTACTTCCTCCATCTCATCATCAGATCAGGAGACCTCCAACATTTCAATCCTCCCATCATGATCAAAACCCACCATATACTTCTTCTCAATCATACAGAGACTTTAGCTCTTACTACACTAGTCCATCATCAACTATATCCTTCACGGGCCTTGAATCCACTTCTTCAGTTATTCCTTCAACTTATAATAATACAACTTCATCAACCAATTTTCCTTATTTCCAACACCAAGAGGCCTCCTTGGTTGGTGGTCCAATGCAATACTATATGATGTTTGGAAGTGAAGGAAGTTGCAGCACTTCATCTGATGGAAGCTGCAGTCAAATCAGCCATGGCAGAGGAGACATCAAACAAGAAGAAATGGGTTTTCAATTTCATCACAACTATATGTCCAGTGGTGGTGGGCTTGAATTAGCGTTCAGCAAGTTCATGCCTGGAGGTGAAAATATTATTAACCAGTGGACAGAGAAGCCAAGTGGGTATTTTGGACAAACCCCATTAATGGATTATGGAATTGAGGATATAAAGCAGATGATTAGCAATAATAATGGGTTGGTTAATAATATTGAGGAAAACAAGAGAGAGGAGAAGGGGATGATGTACTACTACTACTGATGAGTCTCTCTGAGCAGAACTGATGAGTGACTGGAAGTAGTAAAATCAGAAAGATACGATGGGGTAAGGGAGGGAAGATTTCAGAAAAGACTTTGAGTTTCTGGGGTTCTGTGTGTGTTTTGATGAAATCAAACATTTCTTATTATTGTGACAGTACATGGTAATACCCTTCCTCTTTTATATTTTTGTGTATATCCTTTCGGATCAGTGATCATGACGATGATGTTAGATTTTTGTAACTATTCTCTGTGCGAACCCAAAGCACAAATTACGTTCTGAAAACTAGAAAAGTATGAAAATCTTCTCCTTTTTTTTCCCTTAATTTTTAATGGTACGAACTGCAAAAGAAAAGCAAGAAAGAAACAAAACCAATTAGCCTGCACTCTTTTCCCTCTCCGTACATTATTTTAGCATATTTTTATAGTGCCTTATTTTATATTGTTACGTATTTTAATGTAAGAAATTAAGTGTAATGGCGCAATTTGTAATAATTTTATATTGTACAAATAATTAATAATTCCTCAAATATGTTAATAATTAATACCATATATAGTTTCTATGACTTTAAGTAGTTAATTATTAACCAGTACATTAACTAAAGTTACTAACATTAAAATTACCAACACCATGAAAAATTGATATTAATTATACTAAAGACTTAATTTCTTAATAAATTCCATATATAGAGCCAACCTTTTATATTTATGCGTATAGATTTATATATTAATATATATAGTTACTAGAGAATTTGGATTTTGAATGTTTCATTTTTGGAAAAATTTAATTTTAGGACCTTAATAAAATTAATAGTCAATGGCCCTTTTACAACTTTTTATAATTTGATCTTCTAAAAATTACAATCAATTTTTCTTGGAATTACAATCCTTTTAAAAATAATTTTTTCAAATTTAAAATCCTTATTTAAAAATTTTCCTTCATTTTTTTGTTGAGAAGGAGAGTAGTTCTGCTCTCTCAACGTGTATCCCCCCCCCCCCTTCCTTTTTTGTTTCATCAAATGGTACTTTTGAGCTTTTAAAGGATATAACAATAAGCAGAAAAACAACAATATTGAGCACTCCTACGGAAGGATCTTTTGTAAACTGGGACTCGGTCAAGATAGAAGCTTATTTGCCACAAATTTCAATCTCAACATCCATAAATAAGCAAAAATCAATGATAGCGAAAAAAGCCATCAACTCCTTTCTCAGTTTGTGCCAAACATATGTCATCGTTCATACTATTAATTCAACAAACAATAATTAATATATATCACCAGGAGAATATTCAACAAAGAGCTTCATCTTTCTAGTTGTTATTAATGAAGTCAATTAATCGTTTAAGAACTAAAAAAAATGAACACTAATTCAAATATAACACCAACATCACTTGAGATACGGCACAATACATAAAACATGTAATTTAAGTATATATTAAATATAAATACGACTCGTCTTTTAAAGTATTTATGCTTCTTGACCATTCATTATTAGTATTTTTGTCTATTGTGATATTTTGCTAAAACCGTCTCAAAAGATTTGATGAATTCAATGTCAAAAAGATGATTGAATATAATCAAAACATAGTGAGCGTCACTAGATTGCCCCATCCCTTGTTTGAATAAGAAAACAGATATAAATAGCAAAATCAAGCTCCATAAATACTCGGGTTCCTTTTCTTGGTCTCTCTCTCTTTTCAAAAAGAAGGATATAGAGTCAAATATCAGTAAATTATTTTCCGAGAAAAAAATGTATTAGCTTTTCCTTGATGAAGAAGAGTCGCTATACCATTATATGAGGAGTTGAATAACGTGTTAACATTTCAACTCACAGTGCAACATCCACATCTTTCAAAAACTATTTAGATTGCCAGCTGCGTTAAATCCTATGCTGTACTGTCACATTTTTGAAAAATGTAAATTGTTGTTTTTTTCTATAGAATAATGGAAATTATATATATGGGAATGTCTTTTCTGGTGAAGTGTAAAGGTCAAAAGGTATGGCCCAAGGTACAGTCTGACATATTAAATACAAGTATATTATAAGTTCCACTTTTGTTTGGTTTAATCAATTATTAAGATGGTATTAGTTGTCGACAAACATAGATGGATTACCAGAATAGTACAACTTAGATAATTGCATCATAGGCATAGGAGGCTTGAACTTGTTTCCACTTTCTCTCATATATATATATATATATATATATATCCTTTTTTTTATCAGAAATTCTATCTTGGATCCGTCTATGAATAATTTAGTGCCTGTTTTAGGTCTAAAAAAACCATCCAGCTGGTGGACTGTGATTGACCATTGTCTGCGACCTATAGTCGTCTGGGTTTTTCTTGTTCATCGCACATAAATTCAAATAGTTCATACAGTACTTTCCCTATATTATTAAGACAAAGATCGCTTGAGTGTAAAACTAAAACAAGGATTTCTTACATATTTAATTACGTTCATACTAATGATAGGTTCAAAAAAGCTTACTAACCAAGAGTTAGTCTGATTGGTTAGAGATAATAATTTTTTATTAATCTGAGAACTTTTGATCCCTCAAATATTGTAAAATTTTGAATTTGGACCATTTGTTTTAAATTAAGTTAATCTTGTCCTTTAATATTTAGAAACAATACAATTAAGTCCTTTCATCCTAATCTTATTTTGGTGAAAATAAAAAATGAAAATTTTTTAGTTAATTCACATACATATATGTTATAGCCGGCTTGGTTGAGTTAATGAGAAGGTAGTCTCTTTTTATTAATTTTGTATAATATTTATTATATCTTTATAATAATTATTTAATAATATTTATTTTATTTTTTTTAAAGTAAAAATATGAAAATTATTTCTATTTTTTAAAATTATTTTTTATTTTTTTCTGAAGCAATTTTTTTCCACAGTACATACCAAATAAGCTTATTTGACTTATATGAACTTAGCGAATAACAAATAATCAAGTGATGTCATTTTAATTTATTTAGATTGAAGAGAAAAATAAATTGGGAAAGAAGAACTCGTTACTAAAACATGATCTCTTTACTATGGATCGTCTGGTGAATTTACGTGACCTAAATTGTGTCTACATAAGTGAATTAACAGAAGCAACATAATTTTTCATCATCACATATCAAAACTAATAAAGCAGGATCAGGACTTTATCATTTTTAAACATTAAAGTATATCATAAACTCAATTAAAATTAAATGAATCAAAATAAAATGTTTATAATATTAAAAGAATGAAAGTATATTTAAACTTTTATTTATTGATCAATATGAAAGAATATGTCTTTTGCATATACAGTCTTCTGTATTTATGTGACTTGGAAATTTTCATAGCCGACAAGTTAGACTCTTAATCTCACAATGTGTTTGGCAGCACCTTTTTACATGTTGCCTGGATCTTTCATCAGCATAAAAGATATTTGTATTAAACAAAACGATAAAAGATATGAAAAGTTGACGACTATGTTAGCACTAAAGTGGCAGGTATGAGCATAGCTTGTTAATGCAAGCAATTAACTTTAGCTTAGCACGAGGGTTAGATTCATAATTGGGCTTGAAGTTCGATTGAGCCTTTTACTTCAAAGAAGTCAAAGATGTTGTTGCATTGACTTTGGTATAATTTGAGCACATTTCATTTCAGGGATGCCAGAGGGCAGAGGGTATTGTGAACAGTAGAAAGTCTTATTTTCAACTTGTCATAATCAGTTTTTCTTGGGACGGGTTGCACCTCTCAAAATCTTGTCTCTTCTTCTCAACCATATCACAGAAAACAAGTTTATGATCTCCAGCGAGATTACACCTCAAAAACTATCATGCAACCTGCAAGTTCCATTTTTATGCCTATATTTGTTTGATTTTAACAATAGAGCACTGATAATTTGGGTAAAATTTTAAATGCTTATTCTTAAATTTATCGATAAAAATATAAGTGAATATAAAATTTGGGTTAGATGAACTACAAGTTGCCAATCAAGTTTAAAATTTTATTCTATTAAAATTGAACCATGATTTCAAATTTTTTTTAAGAGTATATTATTCTAAATTCCATTGAGATTTGGCAAATTTACAGATAATATCTTTATTTATTGTAAAAATTATATTTGACTGTTCTAACATTTTATCTATATTGCAAAAACCTTTCTTTCAATATACTTTTTGTTAATAAAATTAATTTTGTATATAACATAAAAATGTGATTTCATTTTTAATATAATACAATAATTATTTCCATAAAAAAATCTTATCCTAAAATCAAGAGGAAACCTTGGTATAAAAAGGAGACAAAATTAAAACCCCCCTCTTTGGCTATGAGGAAATTTTTATTTGTATTATTTTAAAAGGCAGACTAGTAATGAAACTAAGATTAAGTGGCTTAATTAAGCCACAAAAACCACCAGTTTAAGGTATTTTGCCATGTAAAACCATTCAACATGCATGTTTAAAGTAATTTGTGTTCGTACATTGTATCAAATTAAAAACTTAAAGCCATTAATTTTTTTCTAGATCTTAACAGAGTAGATTAAACTATTTTAAACTCATGCATATAAGACCCATAACAATAGTAAAAATAGTTAAATAATTTTTAAAAATAATATTACGCAAAAAATTAACTACCTTCGTTGATAAAAAATAAAATAGAGAAAACTATTTTTATAGTATATATCGAATGTCAAAAAGACTCAAAAAATGTCATTTTTATAACAAAACAAGCATCTATAATTTAACTAAACTATATATATATATATATATATTAGTATGATTTACTCAAAAATAAATTGGCGTTCCTCCTCATGATTAGCTCTATACGATTGCCAATGAACAAGGCAATAATTATTGATGCATACGAAAATATATTTTGAACATGCATATATAACAAAGATAATAACAACAACAACCTCAAAAGGATGTTTAAGAAACCGAATGGCAAATTGGAAATCAGAAATATAGAAGAATGGCTACACAATGGTTGGCAATCTATTTTGACTACAAATTATTATCCAGGAAAAGTAGAAGTAACAGAAAACAAGTGCTACAGAAACCGTAACACCGAGCAGTACCCCAACTCCCAAGTACATCTGCAGAGAGAAGATGAAACCCGATATATATAGCTGCCATCCCACCTGCAACAAAAACCAGAACATTTTTAATCCGAATATGTAAGGCGTAATAATAATAAAAAAAAAAATAAAAAGAAAGGCAACAGAAAGGAAAACCAACTTGTCCATCTGAAGGTGGCATCGCATTATCTTAAGCAGCACCAGCAGTTATATTTCCAATTGTTTTTAGATCAAAGATTTCAATCCAGTATCCATCCGGATCCTTTATAAATGCTATTCCTTTCATTTTCCCTACAGAAAATTCCACAGAAATTATTGAAATCCATAAAGATAACTATTAGGCCAAATAACCAGCCTAGTAAATTTAAATGCAAGATTTTAAAATTAGACCCCAACTCTGCCTATGACGAGCCTTGATGCAAATTATTTTTCATAGTCAGTCCCAACCTCGAAAAAAATATGAGGGTTGTGTTAGGCAATCAACAGCCAACATAAAACTTTGTCGAATCTTTATAACATGGACAATCGATATATTAAGCGTAATGTTAGGGCGTTGCTCGGAAGTAACGCGCTATATAACTCGAGTACAGTGACCAATGAGCAAGAGCCGTTGCATCATCGCCTGATTATAGTGAAAAATAAGTAAAGGCTTCCACATTTTCATGAACGAATGTAGGTAAAGAAGTTAGTTCACGAGAGTAGGATTCGTTTTGGGACTTGAAATATAGATACACTTACGGATAAGTCAATGAAAATAGTAGATACCATGATTAGGAAGAAGATTAATTTTATATGTTTACAAGAAACTAAATAGGTAGGAGAAAAAGCGAAAAAATTAGACACTTTGGGTTTTAAATTTGATACGTTGAGAAAGCTAAATCTAGAAATGGGATAGGTATAATTGTAGATAAGTTTTGAGAAAATGTTATAGTGGATGTAAAAAGGTTAGGAAATAAAATCATTGTATTAAAGTTAGTAGTAGAAAAGAAAATCTTTAATGTTATTAGCGCCTATGCACCACAAGTAGGATTAGAAGAATATCACAAAATAAAGTTTTAAAAAAATTTAGAATGTTTAGTTCAGAAAATACTATTAGGAGAAAAAAATTTTTTAGGAGGGGATCTAAATGGTTATGTGAGAAGTGTATCTTCAGATTACGATGGTGTTCATGGAGGACATGGCATAGGGGAACCAAATGCAGAAAGTAAAACTATTCTAGACTTTTCATTGACATTCGATCTTATATTCGCTAACACTTGTTTGAGAAAGTGTGAGGAACATCTTATCACGTACAAAAGTGAAAGGGTATGTTCTCAAATTGATTTCTTTCTTATAAGGAAATCAGATAAAAAACTTTGCATGAATTGCAAAATTATACTTGAAGAGAGTTTAACTACTCAACATAGAGTTTTGGTTATGGATATACAGTTAGAAGGAGAGTAAAAAACAAAAGTGAAAATAGGGTGTTAAGGACTAAGTGGTGGCAACTAAAGAGAGATAAAGAAAAAAATATGCAAAAGACGAATTGTGGAGGAAAGACCTTGAAAAATATAAAGAAGTACTAACGATATGTGGAATGGAATGATTAAAAAGATTAAGAAAGTGACAAAGAAAATATTAAGTAAATCAAAAGGTTTTGAACTTAGAGATAAAAAATTCTGGTGGTGGGATGCAAGCGTGCAAAATAAGGTTAAAGTGAAATAGAAGTATTATAAAGTGTGGTCATTATGTAAGAGTAATGAAAATTGAAAAAAATATAAAATAACTAAGAAAGATACTAAGAAAGTAGTGAGTGAAGCGAGAACGAGGACATTCGATAGGTTATACCAATCTTTAGGTACTAAAGTTGGAGAAAGAAATATTTACAAATTAACTAAAAGTAGGGAAAGAAAGATAAGAGACGTGGACCAAGTAAAATGCATTAAGGATGAAAAAGGAAAAGTCTTGGTCACGGAACAAGATATCAGAGAACGGTGGAAGAGTTATTTTCATAGACTTTCTAATGAAGGCCACGAGATTTCATTGCAATCGGATAGATTAGACACTAGAGAAGAGGATCAAAATTATACCTTATTTGTGAGACAGAGGTAAAAGAAGCATTAAAACGAATGGAAAGTGACAGAGCAATTAGACCAGATAATATACCTATTGAAGTATGGAAGGGTTTAAGAGTGAAAGGCATAAATTGACTTACAAAGTTATTTAATGAAATTATGAAATTTAAGAAAATGCCAGATGAGTGGAGGAGAAGTTATTTAATTACTATTTATAAGAGTAAGGGGGACATTCAAAATTGTACAAATTATAGAGGAATTAAGCTCATGAGCCATACTATGAAATTAGAGGAAAGAGTAATTAAACGACAATCAAGGAAAGAGATCTAAGTTACGGAGAATCAATTTAATTTTATGCTAGGAAGATCAACTATGGAAGCAATATATTTGTTGCGAAGATTAATGGAGCGATATCAAGAGAATCAAAGATTTACATATGGTGTTTATCGATTTGAAAAAAACATATGATATAGTACCAAGAGAGGTTCTATGGAAGACTCTGGAGAAAAAAGGAGTTCGTATAAGCTTATATTCGAGTAATACAAGATATGTATGATGAGACTACAACTAGGGTAGTAACAAAAAGTCGACCTACAGAAGATTTTCCGATAACTATTGGTCTACATCAAGGGTCAACTCTGAACCCTTATCTTTTTACTCTATTATTGGATGTGCTTACTGAACATATTCAAAAGCCGGTGCTACGGTATATACTTTTTGTAGACAATATTGTCTTAGTTAGAGAATCGAGAGTGAAAATGAATAAGAAGTTGGAGAGGTGGAGATTAGTTTTGGAAACTCATATATTTCGTTTAAGTAAAAGTAAAACGGAATATATGGAGTGTAAGTTTAGTAAAAGACACATCACTTTTAGCGCAGAAATAAAAATTGGAGAACATATTATACCACAAGTTACACGATTTAAATATCTTAGATCTGTCATACAACATAACGAGAAAATAGAAGAAGACGTAACACATAGGATTCAAGCGGAGTGGATGAAGTAGAAGAATACTTCGGGTGTTATTTGTGACAGAAGAGTACCACTCAAATTTAAAGGTAAATTCTACCGTATAGTTATAAAACCTGTAATGTTATATGAAACTGAGTGTTGGGCAATAAAAAATCAACCAGAGAATAAGTTCAATGTTACAGAAATGAGAATGTTGCGTTGGATGAGTGGGCACATTAGACGAGATCGGATTAGAAATGAATACATTAGAGAGAAAGTGAAAGTCGCACCTATTGTGAAAATGATTATAGAATCAAGACTAAGATGGTTCGGTCATGTCAGGAAAAGACCTATAGAAACCCCAGTTAAGAGAGTAGATGAGATGGAGAATAGTTCAATAATTAGAGGTAGAGGAAGACCAAGAAAAACTATAGAAAAAATTATTAAGAAAGATTTAGATTTAAATAGTTTGTCTAAAAATATAATTTACAATAGATGTTTATGACGTCGATTGATCCATGTAGCCGACCCCACTTAATGGGAATAAACTTTGTTATTGTTGTATTTTAAAATTAGACCCCATCCTTAATTTACTCACCATTGTAATATATATTTCACTGCACAGCTATCCCTAGACATATCAAATCATCATACAGATAACTGACGAACATCCCCCCCTCCCCACCCCCCCCCCCCCCCCAAAAAGAAAAAGGGTCATACACATGACTGATTCAAATCGTCATAAAACTTCTTCTAAGGTGAAGGGACATAGTGCGCAAGGTATAAACAAAAACAAAACCCAAATGTATTGCCATGCACAGAACCAAAGAATTCAGAGCGCTAGTCAGTGCATAACACCTTGAACACAAATCATCCAAAAAGATCCAAGTTTGCAAAAATACTTTATTATAGTGATGTTATTTTCATACAAATATCCAGACACTTTTAAAATGAACAAGCACTAAGAAGTTTGTTACCGTCATCTGGTTTCTTAACAAACTCAACTCCCAGACGCTCAAATCTATCACATGCCTTGTATGTGTCATCAACAGTGATGCCAATGTGTCCTGAAACAGAAAGACAGTTTACCATTATATTCTGAGAGCTAATTTGACCAAAGAAGACAAAGGACAATATGAAATATAACTAGTAAATAACAGTAATGAATTGATCAACTCCAGATATGTGTGTCACGAAATTTAAGTACCCAGAGTAACCGGGAACAATTCACTCTATCTCAGCATTTTTTGGTCATTGGGAGGGATTAAATAAAAAAAAAAGAGATATCTTGGGGGTAAATGAATTGAGGCTCCCATTCATAGACAATAACAAATTCTGAAACAGCTAGTGGGCGGTAATCCTTAATTTTTTTAAAAAAATTTGGGTGAGGTGTTTTTGTTCAGATATGTTACTGCATGCTTTACCAAGTTCAACAATTGTAGGAATTTAAGCCTAAATGAATGAAGTCATATGACATGACCAATTCCAACGCAGGAAATACTTGAACTTCTGGTTCCCACCTTCACCAACATCAGTGCACCATAAACATTTTAAAAAAAAAATGCTCCACTAGTGTCATAACAATTTCGAGATTAACTTCATCATTTAATAATTTAAATCAATGCCTCTCTCCGTGGATTCAGCTCAAAATAAGCAAACACAGTGCCACAGTGCAAGAGGGAAAAAAAAAATAACACTAGGTATCTACGAGTTAAGCTACTTCATGTGGTATGTTCCCTTAAAAATTGACTCAAAAGGGCAAATTCTGCATCAAATAAGGACCTAACCTTCACTTCTATATAAAAGGACAAGAATAATAGTCAGTGTTATTCCACAAAAATTGACTCAAAATGCAACCAGAAAATGAAGCAAGGACTAAGGTCTTGCAGTCAAATTCTGCTTGTCCAGATATTTTAGAATTAGATAGAAATGTTACAAACCAAAGCCACGTGGTTCTGAATTGCCATTGTGGTACCCTTTGAACTCTGGATCACTTTCAGTACCCCAATTGCTGTACATTATTTTATTATTAGATGATTTTGAGAAAACATTGAGATTAAAAAAAAAGAGAGAAAGTTATATTCCCCACTGTGTCAGCTCTATTGTAGCCTTCTGAGCAAAAGTCCAAATAGTTCTATCAACTGAATTACTTGGAGCTGCCGCCAGATCCTACACAGAAAATAGGTAAGAAAAAGATCAGGAACATCTCCACAAAGTTGAAACCTTAAAATACTGAATTCGTGTGATTCGTTCAACTAATGGATTTAGAGAGACTGCAATGACAAGTGTTTAAATTTCTTTTAAAAGAGATTTGATATTGCCGAACAAACACTGATAGAATGATGCAGCATATACATATTGCATACCCACTTCATGCTACCAAATAGTCACTGTCTCACTGAAGAGGGAAAAAAAAGGGGCACAACAATGTATGTCTTACCTCATAGCCCAAAAAGTACAGGCTAAACTTCATATCTGGAAAATCCAACCTCTTAAGCAACCTAAATCATTGAAGAAATTGTATTAGCTTTCATGAAGTAACACTGATGAAGATATTCAAATAGTTCCAGATTTAGTTGCTATGCATATGATAGTTGCAATTATATAAATCAGAAAAATGCAAATTTAAAAGCTCTGTGAAACGTGAAATAAACAAGTATAGGTATAAATGTAGTCTCAGTTAATAAATGCAAACTGGGAAGGGAGTAGGCTTCGATTTTTGATCAACCTTCGATTTCATTTTTTTTAATTATTATTTTCCTGTTTAGGTGACTAAATACGTTTTCCATTAATATTTACACAAAAAGAACTAAGCTTGGATAAAGTTTCTTAGATCATGCAGAGCTAAGGTGTAAAAAACCTCTACTTGCCACTATTTGCCATGCTTTGAATGAAAAATCTCATAGCAAATACCTAAAAACTATTTAAAGTTTATCCTACACCAAAAAAAAAACAATGGCAGAACCATGCTTACTCGACTTCTCATCTTGCAAATCAAAAAGAAAATATATATTTCAAGTCCATTTCTACGGCCCCAATTAAAAAAATTCTGCGCAGTACCATGCTAGAATTTTATGACTAAAATCAGTGACATTGATTATTTAAGCCCATTTTCGAGCATTAATAATCAATCCAGAAATTTTGTTCAAAAGAATCACTTACGACATGCCCAAAACGCGAGAATAAAAATCAAGGCTGACTTTTGGGTCCTTAATTCTAAACATCTGCAATTGAGAGGTTAAAAAAGCACATTTAAAATTATAATCGAAAACTGATTCAGAAATTGCAGTCGATATAGAAATTTGCGGATGAATGCGTAAAAGCTCACAGTTTGCTGCATAAAGTATCCCTTAGTAGCTTCATCTGGGGTTGCCTGAAGACCGGTGTTGTTGGCAGGTGACTCTTTGGGTACCGCAGCCATTGAAAACAATCGTAATCGACACGATTTCTGCAGAAAGGGGAAGTTCAGCCACACATAAAAGTAAGAATATTTAAACTCACAATGATAAAATTAGAAGAGCAAATTTTTGTTTGACCTTTGCTTTTGTAGTGAATGAGAATGGAATTAAATGCAATTGTAAAATAGATTCGGGCTTGGCGATAACTCGAAACTGATAAGCACCCAAACGTTGCAAGGCAGCGGCAAACGAAGAAAAAGCTGCCATAGGTAAGTATAACGCGTGGGCCTTTAGCCACCACTTGTCGTAGACTAACGGATCAAGCTCATTCTTCTGAAGTACAAACCCGTAGAAATGCACGCCATTCTTCTCTTTTGTAAAATAACGTAATGTTCTAAAAGATAGTTAACTTTCGTTTGTCTTTTTGTATGAAAATGGGTTAAAGCCCAAAAGAGTAAACGGCTGTGGCATTCCGAGCATCCAACTCATGAACGTATTTCATCCAAAAAAAACCCAGGAATATACAAAAATGGGACCTCTCGCACCCAAAGCGAACATTTTTCACATAGGCTACAAATCTCAACGTCATGGCCCAACAACAATTTTTCAGGTGTGAATCCCACCATCCAAATCCAGTAATGTGAATTGGCCAAGTGTATTAGAAGGTATAAACTTCATCTTTAGAAATTGTTTTCGGCAGATAGGAGATGGGACAGAGGTTAATATTGGGCAAGATCAATGGATCATAGGAGAAGGAAGAGTGGAAATTTTCTCTAGTCTTTAGATAGAGTTAGCTTCTTGATAGATTGTGACACGGAAGCTTGTAACCATCCCCTAAAGAAACTTCTTTCTATAACTAATTATATAATCTCATAAATCTTAATTGAGACTATATATAACAAAAATATAAAATTTTATAAATACTTTCTACGTGTTAGATGAATTTAAAGTAGAAACCCAACTTTTATTTTCACAAATTCAATAACAAGAAAAAATAATATTATTTTGTCACAATTTCTTTTGAAGGGTGGAAGGCTTTGTTGATAATAATTTTCTTAGAAAAGGTTTCTCTTATCAAGAATCTCTCAATTTTTAAAATCTACGATGAATTCTCCTATCAAGAGTTTTATCATACTTTACATGATAATAATAGATTCTCTCCCACTATACTATGATAATTGTTTATATTGGCAATTTAAAAAAAAAAGAGATATGAGGATCATCTAAAATATTTTTTAAAATTCAAATTAAGAGAAAATAAAAATATTCCTTTTTTCAAATATAGTTTTAAACAATATTCCAACAATCAGAACATGATAAAATGCATGGCCAATAATTGCTAATAGAATCTACTATGTTAATGATGGGTATGCGAGATAATCAATAAAACAAGTTGTTCATACAAGGAGGCCTTCCTCTTCCATTTAATATTGATCCAGGTTTATGGAAGGTTATTTGGGACTCACCAGTAATGCCAAAAATCTAAGTTTTTGTTTGGAAGATCCTGAACAATGATATTCTTACCGAATCTAATCTGCATAAACAAAAATTGTGTAAAGATTCGTTGTGCCGCCACAGAATATTAATTTGTTGCTTAGATGTGCTTGGCTCAAACCAATTTGGCTTGGCTCAAAATTTCATTGGATCACCGAAGTACGAGACTCGACCAGAATTGATGAGTAGATTTGGGAAAAAATAAGACAAATCCAATAGAGGGTTGAGGATTCTAAGGAGAATATAACGTTTTTTCTAATTTTGTCCTGACTTATCTGAACGGTGAGAAATAACCTTTTTATTTCAAAGATGTTTCTGTGTTTCTATTACATGTGTTAGTGTTAGGACATGCAAATATCCATATGGATCTATGTAGGGAAGCAGAAAGGTCAAAACGAAGAGTTTACAGCAAAATCCTTTCAATCAACAAGACTAGAAAGATTGGCAACCTTCATCTTTGGAATATGTCAATTGTTGCTAAAATAAATTGGGAACCAAGTTTAGATTATACCATACACAATACTCGCATCCGAGACCAAAGACCAAGAGAGACAATGGTTGTTAAAGAGAGAATAAAAAAACAGGGATATGATACCACTCATAATACCCAATAGTGACTTAAGAGGAGGTCAAAATACCACTTGATGAAGAACTTAATTTTAACTAATATAAATAGAATAATTAATTTTAAATGCGATATGAATTGATATTTATTCTGTAAATGAGCTGATAGATAACTCAACTTATTAATAAGTTATTTGCTCAACTTATTAATAAATTATTTATAATACATAAACTTAATCAATCTGTACAGTGTTAAATATAAAATAAATTATTTGATATTATTAAATCTAGAATATTTAGATTAATTTAATAATTTATTAGTATTAATCCATAATTTATTAATATTCTAACAATTATAAAACACTCCATGACGGTTACAATGGTAGTCATCAACAGTGCTGATCACATTTCATTAGGAATTTTGAAAATGTTATCAAAGAAGGAAGTAATTATGTGTATCATTGGATTTTTAGAAAGGCGAACACTGTGGCACACACCATGGCAAGGGTAGCTGATATGAAATTCTTCCATTCTAGAGGAGTCCATTGTTCTCCTAAGGCTCTTAAATGTTGTATGTTGAGTGATTAAAAAAAGCACACAAGAATTTAGGTTTAATTTAGTGTATCACTAAAATGTTAGCTTTTAATAACAGTTATTTAACAATGATTACAACAAACTGCCACTAATCTTGAACTTAGCAGTGGTTTATAAATAAATTACCACTGAATCAATGAATTACAATAGTTTTTAGCGAAAACCATGATTAAATTCCTAAACTTAATAGCAGTATCAACGAATCCACTATTAAATACCTAGGTAACCATTAAAAATTGCCATTAATTTAAAAAATACAACCATTACAAAAAGTGTCATAAAATATTTATCAGTGGCAGTTATTCCAATAGTTATAAAAAATGGTTGCTAAATCGCTCAAAATGATTGAGATAGTAATGGTTTGGACAATTGCTAGTAATTTTTGTGATAGTTTGAACCGCTGCTAAAGGCTGGTTTTTTTTATCATCGTATTAAAATTGTTTTGGTGTGTCTTGCTCTTTTTTGTCAGTAAATATATATATTTGAAAGGGCATGGGTGGAGACTGTTAGTTCACTTAGCTCACGTTTGGCATAGTAGCTCACGTTTGGCATAGTAAAAGAGAATGAAATGAAATAAAAAAAAACGATAAATATGATAAAAAAATGACACTCATATTTTTATTTAAAAAAAATGATAACAAAGATATCTATTATTAAATAATAATAATAATAATAATAATAATAATAATAATAATAATAACACAATTGACATTTCCCTTTGCCGGCTATTAGGTCTCTTAGCATTTTAATTTCTAGTATCAAGGCCAGGCATTGATTTTCATAACTTCCATCCAAAAAATAAAAAAATCTAGTTATGTGAGGGTGTATCTTAATTTTTGTATTTTGATTTTTGATTTTTTTTGTTAGAAATAACATGTGAATTGATGTTGTTACCATGTGAACTAAAACTCTAAAAGAATAAATTACTTTCAATTTCTTAAAAATTACAAATTGGGCTCTCCACATTTAATAATTAGTTAAAAAATCAATTTTAATTGATGCACGAATTAATTCAAAATTGTTTTTATCACCAAAAAAAATCAAATAGATATGTTTATATTTGTCTGTCTGTATTGAGATATATAATTTTAAAAATTCTTAATCCTTTCAACATATACAAGCCTTTCAGAATAAAATTTATAATTACTTAATTAGTAAATTCACCACTTCATAAGAGTGGTGCTTGATAGACAAATTAAAAACAGTTCAAATTTTATTTTATTTTTGATGAAAAAACATAAATAATGTTATGTACAGCCTTTGTACAACTCAATAACTATGCAAAGCTATAAATAATCGAATATTACATTAATTTGACTTCGACAACGTAACTATTTTAGTTGATTTTTTTTTTGGGTATAAATGAGTTTGAAATGATATAGATTAATTATATAGATGACTTGAGTTTTCACGAAGAAACATTAGCAATGTTTGGCAAAACAAAAGTCAAATGAAGTGCTTAATAAATTAATCCAAAAGGGCGTTCAATATCGTAATTAGCAACGTAGTTGATTGGCGCAAATGAAGGTTGATTGAGATTGCTAGTGTCGCCATTAGCAACGATGGGAACTTGCAAAAAAACAGAGAAACAGATGTTGATTGATAACCAAAAAGATGGGAGAGAAAAAAGATCACCCATGCCAAGACAAAGAGTATCAATAAAAATTTCTTGTTTTTGTCTCTTGATTCATCTCATTAGTGTCATTGGGTGGAGAATACGTGCCCTAGCCACGGAGAAGAAGGAGTTAATGAAGACTTAAACGAATTGATGTATTCGTTTATGCCTATATTCATCTGTGCGTTTTGGGTTCTCTTGGGAGGGGCCATGTCAGATGCCATGCTATGTCCTAATGTTTTCACTGAAGCTGACATGTTATTTTTACTTTGTTAGTAATTTAATGAAATAATTAACAAAAACAGTCCATTGGATAATATTAAAAATTTAAGAGCGTCAAATTTTAAAAGTAAAAAAAAAAATCTCCGCAAATACTCAAAAGTTCATAAAAACTATGAGTATTTTAGCCTTATTAATATTAAGATAATTGTTTATTAAAAGATATATTAAGATGGTTGCATGCATTAAAACACTTGAAACTGTTTATATATACAATTAACAAAATTAAGTATTACTATTAAAAAATTTTAAAGAGTAAGAAGGTAATGATGACTTTTTAACATATTTAATTTAATGAATTGTTATTGGCCTTTTATACTATTTGATTGTGCGAAGATTTAATGTATTGGAGAATTTGTTATTATTGTTAGTTGTATTTTAATAAGTAAATCATTCCCTCCTAAAATTTAGAATCAAATTCAATTATGATTATAAACTAAAAGACTACATTTTACTCATGAACTATAATTTAATTATAATATTATTATATGAACTTTAAAATATAATACTTTATCCTATGAATTGTCTTAAAAAGTAAAATAAATATTTATCTATCAATTTAAAGTCTAATACCATGTGACCAATAAAAGTGAACTTTTGAACTTTTGAAAGTCAAGTTCTACTAATTGTTTTAAGGAAAACTATTAGTGTTACTTAAAAAAAACTTGTTTAAAAATAGATAAACCAAAATGATCCATTTTTCCCAAAATAAATAGTACAAATCAATTTTCAAAGGTTCAAAAGTCAATTTTTGTTCAGCACCTGCTTGGTAGATATTAAATATAACAAGTGATTATAATAGTCTCACTTCTCATGATAGTTTAATAAGGCAAAGAATTATGTTTTAAAATTTAAGTACCAATTTTATAATTAGGTTATAGTTTAGGAAAAAAAATGTACATTAGCCTAAACTATATATTGCATAGCTACTTTCAAAAGATTTGTATAGTAATTAAAAAGATGACATGCTTTTCTAAGAGAAGATGTTGTATTTCCAAATGGCTAGAGCTTATAGATTGAACAAGGCAATTGTAATACTAAATTTTATCAAATGAAGACCTTTGCTAAAAGGGATTGAAATAAAATAATTACCTTTAGAGATATTGATGGTAATTGGTTTACAAATCTAGAGGCTTTTCAAACTTATGTTATTAATTATTTTAAGACATTGTTCCGTAAAGATAACAATGGTGTTGCTTTCTATTAAACAACTATTTCTTTTCTTGCAATTGATCATTTTATTTTGGATATTATGTCACATGACTTAATTGTTGCAGAGATTAAAAGGGCAATTTTCTCTATGGGTGCCTTCAAAGCACTTGGCATTGATGGCTTTTTGGTCATTTTCTTTCAATCTTAATGGAAGATCTCAGGGCCTAAATTGATTGAATTTGTTTTAAATGCTTTTAGAAGGAATATCAATTTGTTTGAGTTTAATAAGGCTTTCATCACACTCATCCAAAAGTGGAGAATTCATAATTTATTATTCAATTCTATTCTATTTCTATATGCAATGTTTTGTACAAATGCCTTATTAAAGCTACTGCTAATTGCCTAATGCCTATCTCTAATGCAATTATTTCTCATTTTCAGACAAGCTTCCCTAGTAGATATATCTAGGATAATATCATAGTGAGCTAAGAAATTGTGCATTATATGAAATGTATGTATGGCAAGAGAGGTTTATTTCCCATCAAATTAATCTTGAAAAGACTTACAATAGGCTAAGGTGAAGTTTTATTGAAAATGTTCTGACTGAAGTGGCTATAGAAAGGAAATTGGTTTAGCTTATTATGCATTGTATTACATCTTTTCCTCTTAATGTCTTTTGGAATAGTGATCTTACCAAGTTTTTTTATGCCTTTATAAGGGTATTAGATAAGATGATCCTATGTCTCCCTACATTTTTATTTTATATATAAATAAATTATCTCATCTCATTAGTGAGGAAGTTATTAAAAGGGGTTGGAAACCTTTTAAAGTGGGATAATCAAACCCTTGTATTTCCCACCTTATGTCCATAAATGATCTCTTCTTATTTGAAAAAGCTTCCTTAGAGCAAATCAGCTGTATCAATAGATGTTTAAATATCTTTAGCAACCTTCGAGATAAAAGATAAATAAAGGTAAATCTTTTTTATTTTTCTTTATTCATGTTCTTATTGCTCTAAGGTCTACTCTCTCTATAGACTCTGGCTTTAAAAACTCTTGGGATTCTTGTGTGTAATGATAGGAGTTCTACTTAAGCATATTCTTATGTGGTTGAGAAAGTTCAACAAAATTTAGCAAGGTGGAAAAACTAATTGTTTTTCTATGGCCAACAAAATCACTTCAGCTAATTTGGTCTCAAATGTTATCCTTGTTTGTCCAATGCAAATTATTAAACTGCCATCTTCCATTTGTTAGCAAATTAATTGCCATCAAAGAACCTTTATTTGAGGCCATAACGATAACCATAAAAAACCTCATTTAGTGAGTTGGAAGACTATTTGTCAACTTAAATGGCTTGGAGGTTTGGGTTTCAAAAATTTAAAGATTATGAATTGTGCATGTACTGGTAAAGTCACATGAAAAATAATGACTTTTGAGACAAGCTTATGGACAAATGTTTTGCATAGTAAGTATATAGGGCTTAAATGGAATGGTTCCTTTTCTATTAAGCCCAATGATTCTCCTCTCTAAAAGTATATTTGTCGACAACAACACTTTATTAGCATGGGTAGTTTGTGGCAAATTATAGATGGGTCTAATGTTAATTTCTTTCAAGATTGCTGGGTTGAACCAAATATGTGTCTCTTGGAAGTTCTTCATGGTGATGTTTAATAAAAACCTTAAAATTAGCAAAGTTTGTGATCAGTTACTGCAGATGGGGGACTAGGATATTAACTATATAAGACATATGTTTAACTCTTCTATTCTTTCTAGGTTGTTATCTATCATTTTGTCATAACTTGGCCTAGACAGGGACATTTTTGCTTGAAGTAGTGGTAAGTTTGGTGTACAATGAAAACCACTTATAATCTTTTCATGAAAACACTTTGCCATAGGGGTTTCTCTATTTGGAATAATATTTGGAAATGGTGTGATCTAGAAAGAATCAGGGCTTTCTTTGGCTTACCTACCATGATAGACTTTTAACAAATGCTAAGCATAGTGAATGGACCCATTCCAATCCGTTCAATGACTGGTGTTCAAATACTATTGAAGATAGTATACATGTTATTCATGATTGCAAGATCGCTAGTTGCATTTGGAGCTATTTAGTGAAACCTTTCAAGAGAGTTATTTTCTTCTTAGTTTTGTTGAAAAGACTACTTTGCTATCAATCTTTTAGATTTTATACGCTGAGTCGACCACTCTTTAAAAGGTTACTTGAGGTTTTGGCATCTGGTCAATATGGACTTAGCAATAATTATAGTATTTTTGATAGCTCATTTCATTTTTACTTTAACCTAATTATAGCTTTGATTCGCATTCAAGACTCTTATTCTTTTCCAAGTTCAAAGAGGTCCACTGTTAACTTGAGCTCTTGCACTGTCATTCCGGAATGGGCTATCCCATAGTCAAGTTTGGTCTTTTTTAACTACAATGGGTTTGTTTTGAGCAATGCTAGTGGGTTTGGAAGTCTTTTCCAGGATGAAGAAAGCAATTGAATCAATGGTTATAGTTGGTTGTCACTATAAAGTTGTGGGAGATTGGATGTGGACTTTTGGGGACCTGAGATTTGGGTGTTCAAAAGTTGCTAGTTAAGTTGGATGCTAAGTAGATGGTCGACATAACCAAGAACTAGAGCCTTGCCATTTGCCCAACTAACTAAGTTCTACACATCATTCTTCACCTATTGGATAGAAAGTAATATGTTGGAACCAAATATGTTTCAAGATCTTCCAACAATAAGTCTGTGGATGCTCTTGCTCGCCTCAAAACTTCTCAAGTTGCTATTGGTGAATTCTAAAGCAAGCCTCCAGGTGATATCATTAGTTTGTTGAGAGATGATGTTTTGGAAGTCAAAACTCCCCACCAGTCAGCTTCTTAGTTTTCTTTTCCTTTTATTTTAGGCCTCCTTTGTTTCATCTTAAAAAAAACGAGATATGCTCCTTATTTTAACTAGTTGGGTTTAAATTTAAAAGTCAATGCATAAAAAAAAAATTTATCCTTCAAATATATTAGAGTATCGTGAGAGGTGGGTCATGCGTCCTTAGAATTATCTACAAAAACGTAGTGTTAATTAATGCAAACTTGCCCAAAAATACTCTCCCAGCAAAAAATTAAATTATAGATGATACTCTAATGGTAATAAATATAAATTTATATATTACCATATAATCTATTTTTTAAAAGTAATGTAATGCAATTTTAAATCATAAATAAACAAAAATTTAAAATGTAATTATTTATTTAATAAAAGGTAAATAACGGTAATACTTCAAATTTCTCATTACTTCCAACAATATGCCAATAATTTTCAGAGTTCTTTAAGTCTTCAACTCTGCTTGTGTAAATCGCCACCCCTTTTTTATTCTTCCATGTTTGTTTTGTTTTGTTTTGTTTTAATTCATTTCTCTCGAAGCTTGCTTTCTGTAGAGAACGACAAGGCGGCCATTTTAGTTGTTTTCCCTCAAATAATTACTGGATAGGGTCCTGCATTTGTCTGCCTATCCGTCCAACACGACCACCCAATTGTTCTTATCTTCGTCACGTCATTAATCCACATCTCACATCTTTGAAACACTCAGTTGTTATCTTTTTGAAGTCCAACCCTTCGTTCCGTATTTGATTATTCCACGCTAGGGGATATTAACTCCGCACACCAGCACCTTGGACTTCGGTGCTCCTGTTCTGTCACCAAGAAAGTTTTTATTATGAAAATTATTTAAAAAAATCATAACATTATAATACTTTTAAAATATAGAATTTTGTTTAGTCCAAGGACACGAGATAATTTCAAATCTGGATTAATCTCAATAATTAATTATAAAATAATATTTATTATAAATTTTAATTCTTTACTTACAAGTAACTTTTTTAAAAAATTTAATGCCAAATTAAGACATGATTTCTTTTGTTATTCTTTTATATTTAGAGGTAAGTGCTAAATTTATATGCAATTATTTATATTGTTATTATCAAAATTTTTAATTAAAATATAATAAATATATAGTTATTTAATAATAAAATAATATATATATGATTTAATTAAAGATCATAAAGTTATTTATAGAAATTATATACTTATTATATTATTATTAAAAATCATATATTTATCATATTTTAATTAAAATATTTAATAATAATAATATATATAATTATATATAATTTTTTTAAACAATTGAATCAGTACTTGTCAATCATAAGAAGTGTCACGTAATATTTAAGTTAACTGAAAAAGTGGTCAATTTTTTTTTTTGAAATTTTACAATTTAAAAAATTATTTACAATTGACCAAGGAATTTTTAATTCAAAGGACATTAAATTTTCGCTGTTTGTAAATTTGTAAAGAATCAGCAAGATGTTAGGTCAATTGATGTTGATAAATGCAAATGAGATGATAGAGCCCAGAAAACGTGCGTATAATCTTATTTCAAGTAAACAAGTAAGCGAGCACGCTCTGCTCTATCCTTGAACAATGCAGAGATCTGGGTATGGCCGTGATGGAATATACAGGTCTCTCAGGCCCTCCCCAGTGCTACCCAGGGATGAGAATCTCTCTCTGGTTTCATTTCTCTTCAGAAACGTCTCCTCTTTTCCCACCAAACCCTCCTTGATCGATACAGATTCCTCCCAAACTCTGTCCTTCGCTCAGTTCAAGTCCTTGGTAGTGAAAGTCTCCCATGGTTTTCTCCATCTGGGTATCAAGAAAAACGACGTCGTCCTCTTGTTTGCACCCAACACCATCCTCTACCCTATCTGCTTCCTCGGCATCACAGCCATTGGCGCGATAGCCTCCACTGCCAACCCTATTTACACAGTCGCAGAGCTTTCCAAGCAAGTGAAAGATTCTAACCCTAAACTCGTGATTACCGTCCCTGAATTGTGGGATAAAGTCAACGGTTTCAATCTCCCCGCTGTGATTTTGGGTTCTCAAACCCCTTCCCTTATCGCATCGAATCCGAAGATTACGACCTTCGATAGATTGCTTGAGTTCACTGGGTCTCCAACAGAATTTCCGGCGAGTAATGTCAAACAGAGCGATACGGCGGTGCTTTTGTATTCTTCGGGTACAACGGGTGTCAGTAAGGGTGTGATTCTCACGCATAAGAATTTCATAGCCGCGTCTCTTATGGTGGGCATGGATGACGAGTTGGCTAACGAGAGGCACGATGTGTTTCTCTGCGTTCTGCCAATGTTTCATGTTTTCGGGCTTGCAGTCATTGTGTATTCGCAGCTTCAGAGAGGCAATGCAGTGGTGTCTATGAAGAAATTTGACTTCGAAATGTTGTTAAGGGCAGTTGAAAAGTATAGAGTGACTCGTTTGTGGGTTGTGCCTCCAATTATCCTTGCTCTGGCAAAGCAGAGCATGGTTAACAAGTATAATCTTTCGTCATTGAAGCATATTGGTTCCGGTGCTGCTCCTCTGGGGAAAGAATTGATGGAAGAGTGTGCTAAAAATTTCCCTCAAGCTGTGGTTATGCAGGTAATTTTTATGCTGGGTGAGCTTAATTCGAGCAGGAAATTGTATCATAAAACTTGACATCTTTTGTAGATTATATTTATAAAACAGATAGTTCATATCCAAAGTGGTAAATGTGAGAAAAATCTTCTTTTTTCCTTGTCAGATCTTTTGGACTTGCTGTTCTCAGCTGAAAGCCTCTTGAGTTTGTAACCTCAAAAATACCCAGCTATATTTTGATTGAGTAATTAGAAGGAATACTAGCGAACACTTGACGAAATGTTCATTGATATATTACATAAAACACATCACAATTGACAAATTTCCGTAAATGCATTATTAAAACAAACTGGTAACGTTAATATAGAAAATGATGCAATGTCTACGAGCATCTGAGTTTTGCAATAATGACTAAGCAATAAAGTGAGGTCGTTAGCAAGTTGTAGTCTAAGGTGTGCAGTGTTTAATGAAATTCTCTGCTTGCTGTGGCTTATTAGTTTATCTGTGGCCTATCAGGGCTATGGTATGACAGAAACTTGTGGCATTGTATCTATGGAGAATTCAAGAATGGGTATTCGTCATACTGGTTCAGCAGGAACGCTTGCTTCGGGAGTTGAGGCTCAAATAATCAGTTTGGATACACTGAAGCCCCTCCCTCCTCGTCAGTTGGGTGAGATATGGGTACGGGGTCCTAATATGATGCAAGGTAGAGTTAGCTAACCCTTCGTGGACTGAAACAGTCACAATGGCCAGCACAATGTTGTCATAATTCATTGCACTTGAATCCTTAACTGTAGTACTGAGAATTCCTAGTGCCAGACGGGTTTATCACTGCTGTTATAACAATCATGGTCTAGCAGTCTTACTATGCTATATCTGTTCAGTTAGCCAGGTTTTAGCTGACACAGGTTAAATCCCAGTTTATACAATTCTGCATTGTTGTTTCTCTCCCTTTGTTCTTTGTCTAGAAATAAATAAATGTTATACTTCCCAGGTGAGGACCTTAAACATGTTGGTATTATAAGAACTAAGAAAAAGTGGTCTGGATTCTGAAATACAATTAAGTCATTCACTAGCAGACCACCACCATACAATAAGTCACAGAAATGTTTGCTCTCTATGGAAAGGAAATTTCATCCCTAATCTATGCACTTGCAGTTTGATGGTTTTTGCAGACTCTTAATTGTTTTCTTTTATTGTGCATCAATTTAGAAGTAGTTGATTTGCTTAACACTTTGTCAAGATTTATAAGTTGTGATCTTTCTTTGCTTTTCTTCAAATGCAGTTTGACAATAATTTACATATGGTAGGCTGTTGTGAAATCTAATACGACTGTTACAAAAAAATTTCAGGTTATTACAACAATCCACAGGCCACGAGATTAACTATAGATAAAATGGGATGGGTACATACAGGAGATCTTGGATATTTTGATGAGGATGGGCAACTTTTTGTTGTTGACCGTATCAAAGAACTCATCAAGTATAAAGGTTTTCAGGTCCGTAATCCAACTGCCATGTATATAATTAAGAAAAATTTGCCCAGAATGCCATACATACATAAATACACAGTCACATATCTGAAACTTCCACTAAAATCCAGGTCTTCAGGTTCAGTTGAGGATCAGAATTCAGAAAGTCAATCTTCAGTTGTGGTACCTTAAATATTGGTTCCGACCCACTAATTGTGTCTAGTCAAGTGTTAAAATTTGGGTCCGTAATGATGTGTATGCTATTTTGTTTGGGCAATCATTTGGCTATAACCCGTTGGGTTAATTTTGCAAAATGAACTTTCCTGATCAAGGTGCGCGGTCTTGCTGAATTATAAGTTATTTAACTTGCTGTTATAACCAGGTTGCACCAGCAGAACTTGAAGGACTTCTTGTTTCTCATCCTGAGATAATAGATGTTGTTGTCATCCCGTGAGTAACAAATACATGATTTATAGTTTAGTTTTACCTGCTTTTCTTGATGATAAGAATTAAGAAATGCATAGTTTCTATGTTACCTTTAATTGGCATTCAAAGTTGAGTGGATTACTTCCTTTCTGCAGATATCCTGATGCTGAGGCTGGCGAGGTCCCAGTCGCTTACGTTGTTCGTTCCCCCAATAGTTCACTGACTGAAGAAGATGTTCAGAAGTTCATTGCTAATCAGGTAAGAGAAACCTGAAGAATGAGCTTGGTCTTTAATTAGCACTCGTAAAATTAAGAGACCTTAACTATGTCACGATAGGGAAACTCAGGGAACTGAAAATTTTAATTTGTAGACTTAAAGAAATGCTTGCTTTTTCAAGAAAATTGCTTCTCTCTTTTAATCTCTTATGCTTCTTTTGTGTTTAAGCTTTTCCTCTCCAAATGTTGATTTTGTGGATTAGCATGAATGTAACCAAATTAACTAGGAATTGGAACTATCTATGACAGAATCTTTCATTAATGAATGACTACATGGATTAGGAATCGTTTTTGTATGCTTAAAACTGCAATGCTTTTATGCAGAATCTGTTCTGCAAGTCATTTTCACTTTTTCTGGTCATATAATCGTACATAGATGTTGGCCCAAAAGAGAAAAAAAACGAAAAAAAGAAAAATCATATATAAACGATTGGCCTTTGTGCATTTGTGAGTTGTCACTCATTCTTCTTTTGGTTTGCAGGTTGCACCTTACAAAAGATTGCGAAGGGTGACATTCATCAACACTGTTCCTAAGACAGCTTCAGGAAAAATTCTCAGAAGAGAGCTTATTGAGATAGCACGATCCAAAATATAATAAGAAATGGACCAAATAAACCCCACGTTGTGGCTAACGGTTACGCAATTCAAAATATGTTTAAAATTGAGCTAAATAGTCACGTTGTTTATTATTTGGTTCTTATAAATAAAATATTATTGCAAGCAAATATTTTTTTCCTTTTAATTTTTTGATAGAATGTAAGATTACTGGGGGGCAGCAAACAAGTGTTTCTGCAGTTAATTTCACAATGGAGGCTATTGATCCGGTTGGTTCCCGTGCTAATCTTTGGGTTAAACCGCTTCAACTATGAGACGAACCAGGCTAAATTAGATATATTAATTTGGTTAAAATAGTATTATGAATTTTTAATTTTATTTATCGTTTAAATTTAAAGTATTTTAAAATGATTCGTGTGTTAAAAAAATTGTTTTTAATAAAATTTGTTATGTTTCAGCTAACATGAAGTTTACATTTTTTTATTTTTTAATTGATGAGGTGACAATTAAATTGGTATTTATATTTTTTAATTAAAAAATTAAGAGTAAATTGTATAAATTTTTCTTGAATTTTGAAAAAAAATTATAAATTTTTTTATTTTTAAAATATACACAGGTTATTTTTTAAATAAAAAGTTACATTACATTTTAATGTAAATTTAAATTTTTAACTAAAAAATTCTTAGTTAATTTAAATATATATAATTTTTTCAGATTAAATTTAATGAAAATAAAATCTACTCTATTTTTTTGAATATATATTTTAGTCTAATTTTATATTTTAATTAAAATAATTTTTATTAATCTGCTCTATGTATTTTATTCAAATATATACAAATAAAAAAAGAATAAATTTTATTTTTATTAAATTTAATCCCAAAAAATATGTATGTAGATAAATAGAGCATATTTTAGTAGAAAGAAATTATACTAAATGTAGTATAATCTTTTGTTTTTGAGAAAATATATTTTAAAAATATAAAAAAAATTTCATATAATTTTAACAAAATTCAAGAAAAAAATTTTGAAAAATTTATTCAAACATTAAAAAATAAAAACATAAAATAAATGAAAAGAAACATATTTAAGCAAAATTGTATGAAGAAAGTCAAATATAAAAAAAATAAAAAAATATAATTTTATAAATAAAAAATAATTTTAATACTCTTATTTTAATAATTAAATAATATTTATAAAAAAATAAATATTACATAAAAATTTTCATTTCCCTTTTACTTTTCATTATCCTATCAAACGAGGCCTAAAAAACACACCTTCCTACAACATCTATATCATCTATTAAATATATGTACCAAGTGAATCATCCAAAGAATCCATAATTGAGAATTAAAATAGACCTTCTCATCCATAATTCACATTGATCATTCATCCCAAAAAAAAAAAGAAAAAAAAAAACTTATTTGCTCCCTCAAATTCAATAATGGCAATCCACCAAAGCCGGAGCAGACAGCACCAGAGACTTTTGCGTGGGTGTAAACTGAAACTTCAAATCCCGGAGATAGTCCTCCAACGCCAGCAACTTAAGAGAACATTCCTGGGCTTCACTTCCACGGCAGTGGTTTTCGTTAATGCTCTATGCCTCCTCATGTGGCCACCCAATGCTTCCTCACATATCGAACGTTCACCTTCTTGCTATAGAAAGCCTTATTACTTGCTAATTGAAGAAAAATTTGAGGGGTGCTTCGGAATTGGGCTTCCCCTGCTTCTTCAAACTCAAAACTCGTAACTTGTGTTGCCATGGCGGTGGTGGTGGTGGTTGTTGGGGTTTCTTTTCCTCGGCTTCTTGTGACTTGCCCTGTGTTGAAACGAAGGGAAGGTTCTGTCTGTGTTTCCTGAACTGGCTTGAAAGCACTGAAGAGAAAGCGACGCAGCGTTTCCTACTATGTTGCCACAATACGTTTCTTTACTTTTATTTTATGTTTTTAATTGAAATAATATAAATGCTAGCCTAGATCGCCACCTCATTGTTTAAATGATAAGAGAGATGACATGTAGGCTCCATGTGAGCTGAGGTATAATGAATTTTTTTTTTTAAATTATGAAATAAATCTGAAATTTAAAATATTATTTTAAAATATTTCAATCTTAACAGACTAATTTAAAATAATAAATAAAATTAAAAGAATAAAATACTTTTTTAATTTATTAATTTTTAGAAGCCAATTCTGAATATATACACACCACATTTTAGCAAGCCACAAAGAGCATATTCTTTCATATATTCATAACCTTTACAAATAAGTTCACAAAGCAAAAAATTTACATACAATTATTTATATTTTCACTATCAAAATTTTTTAATTAAAATATAACAAATATATGATTCTTCAATTAAAATATAACAATCATATGATTTTTACAAATAATTATACAATTATCTAATTAAATTATATACTTATTATATTTTTATAAAAAAATTATAATAAGAATATAAATAATTACACCTAAATTTAATCCATTTAAAAATCACAAATTATACAATGATATACGAATAAATATTGCTATAAGAAAACCAATAAATTTTGAAATATAATTTTTAAACGTTTGCGTTTTGAAATAAATATATGCTAAATAAATATATCATGCTTTTATTAAAAATAAGGTAGCAAACAAAAAATATTTTACCTCCCCTATATGAAATTTATAAGATATACCTGCAACTAATCTGAAAGAATATTCACAAGATACTTTTTAGACTATTTACACGAAAGGACTCATGAGCGGAATGGCATTGGCCAAAAAAAAAAAAAGCAACTTGTGAGTCTAAAATCTCAATAAGTTTCAATTTTCAAACACAACTTTTTGACTGTATAGTCATTAAAAAATTAGTAAATGTAAAAGCAAAACGAGATCATTCAAACTTAAGGGCTGTAACTTCAAGATTACAATTTTGGAATAACATTTTTATGATGATTATTTGTTTACTTTTTTCTAATAATAGAAGCTGAAAAATATTTAAACTTACACCATATTCGCATTTTTATAACCTAATCTAAATAATGCAGTTATTATTATTCTTTATTTGTTGATAAAAAATTATTATTCTTCATTGTATTTACTTTACTTTTTATGGAATTCCGTGTATATTGAAGATAAATTAATTAAAAAAAGGAGATTCTTTAAAAAAAAGAGTCCTATATAGACTCATAAAAATACACTTGTTTAATTTGGATAAAATATAATTTCTTTTCAGATGTCAAGAACTCATGATACATCTTATACAATTGTAACTAAGGAATCATAAAGTAATAATTAATCATATTGGTATAACTTTTCACTTTTGGCATCATCCAACTTAATTGCTGCAGCACTTTTGATATAATTAATTAAAATAATGCCATGCCATTAATTCTCTCTCTGGGCGAGGGAATTATAGTATCTAATATATATATCACTCGAAAAAAAGAGGCGCAGATGTTTGGTTTGTTGTAATAACCTAATTTTTTCTAAAAATTATGTATAATATTTATTATATTTTTGTAATTATTGAGTATTTATTTATTATTATTTTTTAAAAAAATAAAAAATAAAAAATATTTTTTTACCTTACTTATTCACTTTATATATATATATATATATATATATATATTTATTTATTTATTTATTTATCTTTCAACTAAACAAACTTCTAAATTTTTTGCTCTCTGTGTGACGTTGCACACCAAATAATATGTGTTTTTAGATAACCTTATCAAGTTTAGTGATTTTTTATTATTTCTAAGTAGCATCCAACAGGAAGCTTTGTATTGGCAGTTTTATCCAAAGAACTGAACAAAAAGTCAAATATTGAGGAATCTTTCGTTTCTAACGTCTGACTTTTTCCAAACATAAATTCAAGAAAGTATCGGCAACAATTGGCATTTGGATCGCTTGACCTTTTACCTCTGTACGTAGTCAATTGATTATAATTTTTTAATGAACAATTCTTAAATATATATTTAATATATTAAAATAAATAAATTAAACTAATAACAAATGCATATATAAAAAATGGACCCTATTAAGAAGTTACATACTCCACTAGCTCTTTAGAACCCTACAGCTTCGTCATCTTCTATTCTTCTAATGTTGACCAACACGTTGTTTTAGGATTTACGAGACTCTTGGTTTGTTAGCTGCCCTAATTTGAATTATCATAAGCAGCTTATTAATGTGTAAGACATTAGGCTACGATGTAACTTGTAAGCCTTTGGGAATTTAGCCAATTCCTTTATTTATTTATTTTTTCTTTTCCTTCCCTCTTCTCGAGTGTGTGCTTGCGTTGTGTCAGTGTTCTTTGGACCTCACTTCCACTTCAAGCTGTAAATTAAGATGAAACTAAAATGTGTACGCCATTTCAACAAAAAGCTCGCGCATAGCATTTATTAAAGTTAGAATATATATATATATATATATATATAAACCCTCCTTCAACTATGATCAATCATTTGCAAGTATGTATCCCCTTGAATTATAAAAAATGGAAAATATATAACCACCTTTCACTATGACTCATATGCAAATATATCTTTTTAACTATAAAAATCAATAAATTAATAACTCTGTACTACCATATATTTATATTTATATTTATTTGTCTGCTTTTGAGTTAATACATTTTCATATCAAATTTCACTTAAGATTTAGCACAAATTTATTGGTTTAGAAACAACACCTAAGTAATCATTTTTTTTAAATCCATTATTCTTTATTTGAATCGCAGCCTCGACTTCTGTTAGATTTTTTTTAATTAACTATTTATTTGTTGTTTAAGATGGGCCAAATTATAAGTGAAGTTTGATCTAAAAATTCTATTAACTCTGTTAATAAAAAAGTAGACAAATAAGAGTTAATAAAAAAGTAGACCAATAAATTGAAATATAAATATATGTGAAAATGCAAATAAATTTTTTCTATTTCTTATAGTCAGGAGAATATTTGTATTTTTTTTCTTGGTTAAATTATAAATGTTACTCCGTATATAAGAAGTATCATATTGGGATTTTTTTTTTTTTGCAAGATCCAATTCGCAAAGCCATTAACAATAGTCCTTAAAGTAAAATGACACTGAAATGCTCAATTATCTAATCCACGTCCTATCCTATGATATGCAAAACCATCCTGCTCTTTATGAGTTTCCAGGAACTAAATGACTCCTTGCGTGTGTTTTTAGATATGTAATCTCAAACCCATAGAGAATCGTACACGAAATTAATTAACAAATGAACAATTGGATATTTCATAGTATAATCTCATCGACTCTAGGCTAAAGTGCGCAAAAGCACAATGATCTCATCACCTATGTTTTAAATCTCCTTTTTTTTCCACTGGGGAGGGGGGTCGAGGAGAAGAAAAGGGTAGATTCTCGGAAGCCAAAATGGGTCAAAGAGATTTAAATAAGAGATTCAAGACATAGCTAGATCATGTGAGATATGCATAGTTGTCCAGTGGTTCAAAGCAAAGCTAAAGAATCGGCAGATATACCTAGCGGTTCCATCATATATTTCTTTTATATATGACTTTAGCGAGCCAGCTAGTGTCACTTTCCATAAAAGCTAGCCTTTTTCTTGTAAGATAAATTAATTAATCATCTGAATTTAAAATATCATAATAATATTAAACAAAAGTATACCTATATTTGTCATAATCAAATTAATATTATGGGTATTCATTCAAACATTTTGAATCAAATCCTTTTCTTCAACTTCTTCCCAAAATGCAATGATTCCATGGAGATTATATTCTCTCAATATTTACAAGAAATGGAGAGAGAACTTAATCATTCTATTGCAATAACTCTAAAAGTTAATTTATCATAGTCTAATAAGGTAAAAGTCTACATTATATCACCCAATCGTATCAAGTAATAAAGGTTCATAGCCATCATTAACATAATTAGGCTTGTTATTATATTTTAATGTGGATCATATATATAACAACTTTTTTTTAATTAAAACACAAACATATATACTTAACGGAAGCCTATAAAATTTTTACATTCTTCTACGTGGACAACATTAATTAAGGTTTTCAAATTTTAAAAATTTTTATAAAATGATGACTTTTAGGTTGAAGAGACAAATAAATAGTATGTGGCTATGATTTTTAAAAATAATTATGGCCTATCTACGACACCTTTAATCAACTTAGTCTAATAATGTCAAATAATATTAAATCATGATATCAATTATATTCTTTTTTTGATACAAAATCTATCCATGATCATTAACATTGTTAACGTTATTGACATAAATCATGATATGACAGCATAGTAGAAAGTATAATGTTAATGTGTGATCTACAATCATGCTATCTTCACTATGTCTATATTTAAGATAACTTAAAAGTCTTAAAACTTGGCATCCAATCTCAAAGTCTATAGAATTTTTTTTTAAATATGCCTTAAAGTAAATAAGCTAAGAAAAATTCTCAAAGTTAACAATTAAGCTAAGTTATTTTATACTTCCAACACGGTATCCATTTTGAGATGACAATAACATGTCTAAAATTGATACTAAGGTTTAGACATTATAAGAAATTTTATCTTAAACAAATTTTAGACACTTAAATCATAATTCATATATTTATTTTAAATGCACAATAAACATGGATGAAAAATCAATCATATATGCCATGAATAACCATCAATACCTTATATCAACATTTTTGACAATATGTCCAAAATATCAATAATGAAAAAAGTTCAAAATGATCAAATAAAGATAAAAACAATATTACTCTCATTAATCAGTAACATCAAAGAAACTTAATATACCTATTTTTTCCATAAGTCCTTCAAATGATATGGTCTCAAGCCCATGGCTAATGAGTTAGCTAACATGCATTCAATATCAATATATTCAATTGATGTATCTTCAATTTTCATGAAATCTCTAATACTTAGGTATGTCCAATGGTATAAAAATCGGACCAGACCGGCCGATTCGACCAGTCGGACCGGGAACAGGTCACAAGTCCGGTCCGGTTAGCCCTTAAAATCGAACTTACAGAGAACCAGTCATGAACCGGATAAAACCAGTGAAACCGGTGGGTTTAAAGGATCAAACGGTTTGGGAAATTTTTTTTTTAATTCTGCTAATCCAAAACGACTTCGTTTTGCACTCCATTTCTTTTTTTTTTTTTAATCTGTAGAAGCTATCAGTCAAAACGTGCGTTTAGGGCTTCTAGTTTAGGCAGTCTCCAAATTTGCAAATTCCCTCTTCTCTTCGCAGGCGCAGTTGCACGTCGCACCTCTGGATTGGTTCAGGCAGTCTCCAAATTCGCAAATTCCCTCTTCTCTTCGCAGTCGCAGTTGCACGTCGCACCTCTGGATTCATTCAGCCGTTGCTTCCTCCTGTCATCGTCTTCCATCCTTGCATCGTGTGATCCTGAAGCTTTGTCCAAAAGGTATTTGCTGTGATTTGTTATCTTATATATCGTTGAAATAATCAGCTTTGTTCCCCTTGAGGTTGTAGTTTGTTCCGATGATAGGTATTTGCTGTGATTTCACTGATTTGTTATCATATATATCATGTTTCGCCTATGTAGGTCTTGCTAGGAGGGAATATATGGCTCCTGCGCCATATATCATCTCCCTATGTGTTCTTGATAATTGAATTCTCAAGATATGGTTTGCTTGGTGAAAAGTTGAACTTACAGGTGAAAAAAATTTATTCTTTAGTTATTTTCCTAATGCTCCTTTATGATCAGTTATTATATTGTCACCTAAGGAGACTACGATATTTAAAAATTAGCAACCTTGCTTCCCCCCACATTTGTGTCAACAAATTAGAGAACTGATGTGCGGAAGTAATCAAGGAAAGGAGATATAATACATGAAGAAACATGTATATATTAATATTAAATGGTATTATTTACATCATTATTGGAATACTTAATGTTACTTAAAACAAGTTGCTCGTGGTTCTGCTTGTAATGTGGAGCAAGAGCTTAATATTGTTTTATATGATTATTATCTGAAATTGAAATATTTATTCATTTGGATATAATATTGATTTAATTCGACCAACATGAAACTTGAATCCTAGTTGATATATGTTTTAAGGGGCTGCTGAATGCGAGAAGCTTGACTTAGACAATTGCATTTTCATAATGGTCAAGCAATATTACGTAGAATAGTTTAATTTCGGAATTGTAAAGATGTTAGTTTACATTTTACAGAGAAGGAAGGCGCAGGATGTAGGAACTTTTCGTGCAAAATAATAATTAAGAAACTGATGAGGCTTTGGCAAACACAAATTCTCCAATGACTGGATTGGATGCTGGGAAGTGGTAACAGCACCCTTTTCTCATCCTTGTCATCTTGTCTAATCATTTACCCAAGAATAAATTCCATTTGGATACCATCAAACTTTGATTTGAAGAAGTTGTGAAGGTTACTTTCATTGTTGAAGTTGTGAATCTCTCACTATCAAAGGTTATTCCTATAATCCTATCAAAATTATTGAAGTATGTGCATGTATTTATTTTTTAAGGTAATATTTCTTTAGAACCTTATTTATATATTTTTTGCAATCAAATTGATGGATAATATAATAATATTTAATCTCTTATTGACCAGATATATTTTAAAATGTGAAGTTACTTCTTCTATAGCGCACTACATATTGAAAGCATGGATGCTCTGAATGCTTCAAATGCTAATGCTGACAACCCGAGTACAATTGGTAGCAATAATGCTAATACACAATCATCAGACAAACAATCCACAACTGCCTCTTCTGTGTCACTTCGTGTAAAGACTGATCCTGCACGGGAGCATTTTGCTTTTAAGAAAGAAGGGAAAACCAATGTGTATACTTGCCTTCATTGTTCATCAGTATATAAAGGGGAAGGCATAAATAGAATGAAACAACATCTTGCTGACATACCAGGTCAAATAAGTTCCTGCAAAAAAGTTCCACATGATATTCGTCATAGAATGATAGAGTTCCTGAAACAAGTACAACAAAGGAAGCAAACTGAGGATCTCAATGAATCATATGGTGATGAAATTGAAGGTGAACCAGGAGTTGAAGAAGTTCAACCACCTTCATCCAAAAGGCAATTACTTACTTTAGAAAAAAGAAAAAAAATTGCGGGGGTTAATAATTATTTCGTTCCAAGGACAACTCCTGGATCCCAACCAAGTCTCAAAAGTGTATTATCTAGTAAAGAAGCACAACATAGAGCTAAACTAGCAATTGTTAGATGGCTTTATGATTCTTGCATTCCATTTAATGCATTAAACTCTCCTTATTTTCAACCTGCTATAGATGCAATTGCTGCTATGGGACCTGGGTTTAGAGGCCCTTCTTTTCATGAAGCAAGAGTCAATTTGTTACAAGATTGTAAAAAAGAGTGTCAGTTACTTGTTGAAAGTCATCGGGCTAAATGGTCAAAAACTGGATGTACAGTTATGGCTGATGGTTGGGCTGACCAAAGACAAAGAACATTGATAAATTTCTTAGTTTATTCTCCTGCAGGTATAATTTTATTAAAGGGTGATTGCTAAAATTTTTAGTTTGTTGTTCTTACATTTGATTTAATGTATTACTTTATTTTCTTGTAGGTATAGTATTTGTGAAATCTATTGATGCTTCAGATGTGGTAAAAGATGCAAAGTCATTGTTTAAAATGTTTTATGAAGTTATTGAGTGGGTTGGACCTACTAATGTTGTTCATGTAGTGACTGATAATGCAGCCAATTATGTAGCAGCTGGCAAGTTGATACATGAAAAATATGAACACATTTACTGGTCACCTTGTGCTGCTCACTGTTTGAATCTTCTTTTAAAAGACATTGGTAGTTTGCCTAATGTGACAAACCTTACAGCAAAAGCTTTAAAGGTAATAATTTTTGTGTACAATCATATGATCTTTTTATCATGGCTAAGAAAAAGAGATGGTTGGAAAGAGATTGTGCGTCTAGGAATAACTCGGTTTGCCACTAATTTTATCACATTTAGGAGTTTGTATGAGCATAAGCATGATTTGCAAGCTTTGGTTGTAGATAAGCACTTCACTAGCCATAAATTAGCCAAGACTACAGCAGGAAAGGCTATTAGTGCTATCATACTAAATAATAAGTTTTGGAGTGATTGTTATTTTTATGTAAGACTTGTGGCTCCCATTATCAAATTATTAAAAATTGTAGATGCAGATGAACAGCCTTCTTTGGGTTATGTTTATGAAGGCATGCAAAGGGCAAAGAATGCAATAAAGGAGATGTTTAGAAATAGAACACAATTATACAAGCCTTACACAGATATTATCAAGGCTCGATGGGATAGGCATTTGAAACTTAATCTTCATGCAGCAGCTTACTTCTTGAATCTCGCTTTTTTCTATGATGAAAAATTTTGTGAGAAGAATAGGGTCATTCAAAGCGTTCTTGATTTGTTTGATATAAAAAGCTTCTGTGGTAACATTACAAAAGCCATTGAAGAAGTACAAATGTATTGTGATCGTGAAGGAAGTTTTGGTAGAGATCAGGCTTATAGTACAGCAAAGACAATACAACCTTATAAGTATCAATTTATGATTTTTTTTTGTTTTAATATTTTAAAGGATTAAGTATGAGTTGTTATATAATATAATATACTTTATGCAGATATGTGGTGGACATATTATGGTGGTAGTGCTCCAACATTGAAAAATATAGCAACTCGTATTCTTGGCCAAACATCTTCTTCTTCAAGATGTGAGCGAAATTGGAGATTTTTTGAACGCATTCATAGAAAGAAAAGAAATAGACTTGAACATCAAAGGCTAAGTGATCTTGTTTATGTTAATTATAACTTGCGTTTGAAGAATAGGTATATAATTATATTTAATAGATAATTGTCATTTATTCTTTTTGGCATAATTGAAACTCTATTTAATATTTTTATGCTTTATTTTAGGTCACAATACAAGAAGAAAAGTTACAATCCTATTAATTATGAATCCATTGACAATGTTGAATTTTGGATAGTTGAAGAAGAAGCAGCTTCTGAGTTTGATAGTGTTGATCTTGAGAATGATAATTTTATTTATGAAGACAATGCAATTCCAATAGTTGGTGAATCATCAAGAGAACAAGGTTTATATAATTTTCTTTCATTATTTAGATGTTATATAAGTATTATTCTTATGCATAATTTTATTTTTAATTTATTATATAATTAGGTGTTGAAGAAGTGGATATTGCAGACCAACCAATTTTAGAATCACTTGATGATTTTGGAGTTGGACATGATGATGAGGATCGTGGTGATTATTTGGTTTTAGATGATAATGAATTGGCATCTAATGGATTTAATCTTAATGAATATTATGATAATTGATTGTTAGTTATATATTTTAAGTTTAATTTGTGTTGTGGATATTGTAATGGATATTGATTTGTTTATGTTTGAATATTAAGTATGTTGAACTTTAAAAAATTTATTTGTATTGGCTTCTAATTATTTATTATATGAGATTATATATATAATTAAAATATATATATTTAATAATCACCGATTCGACCACGGTTCAACCACGGTCAAACTAATGAACCGTAAACCAGTATCTCTACCTGTTCAATGACCGGTCCGGTTTTAAAAACCATGGATATGTCAACTCTAGGTATTTTAACCTAATAAATATTATTATTCTTTGTGAAAAATACAGCAATTTTATTATCACAAGACTTTTGTGAAAAGTGTAAAGATAAAATCAACAATCTAAAAAAAATATTTTAATTATTTTAATAAAAAATATACTAGCTTTACTATTGGTAAATAAATAAAATACTACATAGGCAATGTCAAATCTAATGCAAACTTTAGTATACATCAAACTTTCTACTACATTATCATAAAGTATGTTTCTCATTTAATTCCGTTCATTATTTTTTGTAGGGACATGAATCTTTACTAAATTTTTCACTATTCACAATATGGATATTATTAACCTATATTGAGCATTTCAAGGATATACTTAATGTAGGCCTTATGAGACAAGCTTAGTAAACAATGAGGTTTATCTTTATTAATTTTAATCTTTAAGACAAATGATGTTTCCCCTAAATCTTTCATATCAAAGGTTTTAGCCAATATTTGCTTAATCTTACCTAATAATCTAATCTCATTATTGATAAGTAAGATATCATTAACGTATAGAACAAGGAAAATGAACTTGCTTTCACTAATTTTAAAATATATGTATTGATCAAATTTTTTTTAACAAAATTAAGAGAAGTTGCCATATGATCAAATTTTAGATACCACTAAAAGGAAGCTTATTTTAAGTCATAAATGGACTTTCTCAACTTGCAAAGTAAATAGTCTTTCCCATTTTTTTGAAAACTTTCACATTCATCTGATGCAACTCTAGGTTAAAATGAGCCATGCTCTATAACATGAATGACATTTGGCATTATCATATTAGACACTTAGTATGATCATATTTCAAGCTATGCTTGCTTGTTACCCAAAAAAAAAAAGAAAAATCTTTATGTGATATTAAGGAAAAGTTCTTGTATAATGAATTCCCTCCTATTAAGTGAAACCTTTGGCTACCAACTTAATTTTAAAATGTTTAATTTTACTCTTGGAATCTTTTTTAGTTTTTTAAACCCATTTACAGCCAATAGTTTTACAACTTACAAAAAGTTTAATAAGTTTCAACACCATTTCTTATCATAGACAAGATCCATTCACTCATAGCCTTCATCCATTCATTTAATTAAAAAGAAGTCACAGTATTTTGGCATGTAGCAAGAATAACATATCCTATACCATAATCATTTTCCCCAAGATAAATGTAAAAGTTACAAAGAATTGCTAGTTTTTATAATTTCATTAATCTCTTTACCAATATTTTCTTAACAGACTTAACTAATTAAATATTCTCAATTGAAATTAGAGGAATAACATATTGTAATATTGGTTATATCATGTCAATAGGTTTATGTGTAATATTCTCATATGGTTTAGGTAAAGAAACAAAGATAGTTTCACCCACTTCTTTGTTAGGATGTCTTGACCATAGTGAATATCAATAACATCTATATCTAAAAGTTTGACTGCTTTTATTAATCCTTCTTAGACAATAGAACTTGTATCCTTAATATTTTTGGATATCTAAAGAAAAAATAACTAGTTTTAGATTTAGTTTTTTTTTCTATGAGATTTTATATTCTTACTTTTGTAGGACAACTTTAAGTTCTAAAATGATTTAAATTAGATTTTCTACCTATCCAAGGCTTAAAAGGTGTTTCAAGAATAACTTTATTAAAAAACTCAATTTAAAACATGAGGTAGTTTTAATTGTTCTATCCTACAGATATTCTAACAAGTTAGTTCTACTTGTTATACTTTTCATTGTATTTTCTAAGGGTACGATTACACCTTTTAACAACCTTATTTTGTTTAGGACTACCAAGCAAACAAACCTATATGTTTTCCAATTGTGTCATGTCTACCATAATACTCACCATATTAGTCAAACCTCACAATTTTGAGAATTTTTCTTTATTGCTTTTTAACTTCAAATTTTTAAAACTTTAAAATTTTCAAATGTATTAGATATTTCTTTTATAAAATAAAGATAACCATATAAAAAAATCAACAAAATTGATAAAATATTTATTGCTACATATTATAGAAGGATAAGGTCCATTAATATTAATATAGATTATTTTTAAAAATTCTAAGTTACATGTAACCCTTTCTTTTAATGTTAATTAATTTACCTTTAGTGTAGTCAAAATAAGTTTTTCAAATTATCTTTAATTATAGAATGTTTTTGTAGCAATATTTCCAATATTTAGAGAAGCATAACGACTATCATAAGTTAATGATAATTTATATAAATTGTTATTCAAAAAATTATAGCCTATATTTTGTGAATTATATATCAAATTCACTTTTTTGTCATCAAAATTGAAACCAAAACCAAGCCTAAAATAGAAATTAAATTCCTCTTAATTAAGGTTACATAAAAAGTATTTTCTAAAATAATTTCAAAACCAATCTCTAAAGTTATTTTGACTTCTCCCATATATTCGAATGCAACTTCTATGTTATTTCCTACACTCAACCTTTACTCCTTTTGGCTTGTTTTCCTTTTATTTATGAACCCTTCATTTTTATTTTTCAACCAAGACCTAAACCTAATGCAATCTTTCCTTTTGTGTCCAACTTGTTTATAGTAGAAGCATGTGATGATTACTCAAATGGAAGCCTTCCGACCTCCTACACTATGGTTTTGATTGACATTTTTACCATGTCTTTTGGTACCAATATTCTTGGTAAAAACTCATTATATTTATGATGACTAGAACCTTTGCTAGTGTGGGGTTTTGGTTGAAAGATGAAGAGGGCACACACTTTCTCTTCTTTCTGAAGTTTATATTTCTTAGCAGTATATTTGGTAATCAAATCATTAATGTTTTAGGTTTCATTCAAGGTAATGCAAGCATTTTTTATTTGGCTAAATTTAGCAAGAAGAGAGTTCAAAATTTAAAAGTATATCCATTTTTAGGTAGATAAACTATAAAATCTAAAATATCCTTATAAAACAATATTATATGTAACTATGGTTTACATAATGGCTTTTATGAGCAAGTAATTTTATACATCAATTGTGTATCCTATAGTTAAAACACATAAAAATCTCTTATGGGCAGGCAGTTATATGCAATAATCAGTAAAATAAGCAAATCCTTAAATGATGAAATGTCTTACAAATTAACAAAAATAAGTCACTTTGGTAATAAATACTTATGTTAATTCATAAAACAATTTATACAGTCAAGTAAATGTCCAAAATTAAAAAATTAACAGATATAACCAATAGGTGTATATATTAATAATTAAATCAAACCAATATGCTTCAGAAGATATATAAATCCTTATCATTAAGTATTCTTCATCAAAAAAATTTTGATTAATAAATAAAGAAATAAAAATATTTAAATACATTAACATGAGAATATAACAAATAGAAACAATAGAAAAAGCTCACAATATCAATTGATTCATGATATGTCGAGATCTTTTCTTGTATCTTTGTTTCAAAATATTTTATCTAGAAATATATTAAATAGTTTATTGATTTAAAAATCCCAAAAAATATGTAAATTTCTTAGAAAATTATATGAAATTAGAAATATAATAAGTGTATGATTTTTTCAATTAAGCAAATCAAAAATCAAGCAAAATTTTATATTTTATTGTTGTTGTATTGAAATTTCTAATTTTTGACTTTTTAATGTTTAACTTTAGAAAGTTGAATATAAAATTTTCAAATTTTAATGCAAAATCCATTGTCTTGATTAATTTATGCAAATGAGTCAATTTTGATCCTAAAATAATCTATATTATTTCTAAAAATGAATTTTAATTCAATTCAAAGAAATTAAAATTTTGTGTTTGAACTTTAAATTTAAAAATTAAAAATTTTCAACTTTAATCATTTCTTTTAGACTCAATGATTTCAAGTGATTTTACTCTTTATAAATTTCTTGTAATACAGGTTACAAAAACTCTAACATATTACATTCAATTACATATAGTAGAAAAGGAATTAGTAGTTACAAAAATTTAATTTATGAATTTATATGAGTGAACTCTAATATGGCACTTCAACCTAAAATATTAAGACTAATTAAACTATATAACTCATTTGATATGAATCATATAAATAACAAGTTATTTCCATTATTATGACAATAACAACTAAGCATTTTTTCACTAAGTAGGTTGATTATATAAATCAATTAATATCATAAAATTTTATTATAAATATAATTTTTTTTAATAATTTATTCTTTATTTTTTCTTAGTCTCTTTCTATCTTTGAATATTAAACTACTCTCCTCTTTATCTGTTCTTCTTATTGAGATTTTTATAAGTCTTTTCATCTGAAAATAACAGGTTATTTTCATTAAAGCACAAAAATATAAGGAGCATATAAATTTCTTATATCTCCAACAAAGAACAACTTGTTCTTTTATGAAAACGAACTGTACCGAAAGTAGAAACGAATCTTCAGCTAATCAGATACGCTGTCTAAATCTATCTCATTCGGATAACTTATGTAGAATTTTTCAGTGAGAAACACAAAATCGATGGACTCCAAAAGCCACCTAGCTAGGCGCTTTTTGTACATATATTAGCATTTCATCTTGAAAGGCTATAGTCCATCTTGGAAATCATTGAATAGTTTTAATTTCTATTTTGTTTGGAGACAAGTGAGGAGATTATTTACTCAAACTAGTCAGTAACCCCCACAATGTATAGAGTGTCTAGATTTATTTTTTTGAATTGTCAAATCTTGTTATTTTTAACTAAACACTCATTTTAGAGATTCAACGGTAGAATTCGATGTTTAAATTATTTATTAGTTGTTTTCATGCAAAAATTATTCAAATTTTTCTGGTAAACCTACACGACTTTATCTCCATTGTTTGAATCTGGATCTGCACAGGAACTACATAAATACACCTTGATAGATAGTTACTTTATGAAAATACTGTAGGGTTAAAACGTAGATCTAGCTAGAGAGAGAACCTCAAATGGTAGATCGGAAGTTCGCCGCATCCATCGGACCATGACACCTGACGTTTACTCTAAGGAAATAGAATTGCGCACACCTTGACTGCCCGCTATATAAAGGCGTTTTGGAGATAAGGCTCTTATCCAGAAGCGCAAGTGGAAGAAGCAAAGCTATAGCCAAGATGGCATTCATCTGCAGATGCACCTGCACCTTAACCTTATGCTGGCTCAACTCATTGCTTTTCTGCTTGATTTGTTTAGGGTTAATTAGGTCAAGTTGAGAAGCAAGAAATAAAGTGCAGGTGCAAATGCAGATAAAGGCTACATGTTGGCAGCAGCTGCTACCACCAGTGTAATAACTAAACTGCCCACCATAGCCAAGTGTGAACTTTCGTGTATAAAGAGAGAGAGAGAGAGAGAGAGAGAGAGGGTTTCCAGAAGACTGGAAATAGTACATGGAAGAGTTATGCTGTTTATAGGGTAGGCTGTCCAATTTTTATATTGTTTTCACATTCACAATAAACTAATGTTTTATTATTTTATTCGTATTTATAAAAAACTAATTAAAGGTTATTTTATATTGTTTTGACATTCACAATGAGTAGCAATTGGTTATGAATTAATTAAAATTATTAAAATAAATATATTGTAAATGGACAAATTTATTAACACATTTATTTAATTTTTTGAATTTTTATTATCCTTAAGACAGGAATAGAATGGTTATTTTATGGAGATATTTTTTATTATTAATATGGATGTTGACACAAATATTAATATACAGAAATAGAATAATTAATTTTAAATTATTTATTTATATTTTAAAATAAAAAACTTAGTACAATATTTTTTATTTTTGTTATTATATTTTTTAATAAAAATATTATAAATGTATGGTTTTTATAAGTTAACATCTTATGATTATATTTTTAAAAAAATTTTAAGCATGTCATATGCATTAAACATATATAGTCCTCATCAAAGTCTGTATAATAATTAAACAAAAAAGACCACACGCTTAGTTTTCCGAAGACACACGTTGGTGTGTGTTAGGGGGATAAGGATTCGAAGATCTCCATTATTATTATTATTTTTTCCGATATGCAATGTTAGATAGAGGTGTGTACCCGCATGTCTGCCACACAATCCCTGGTCAAAGTCCACGTGATCAAAACCATGACAAGCACGTGGGATTTGATGCCCCCTCTAATGGAAGGCTGCCACGTGGAAGATTGGACTGACACTTCACTGGCAATGGCTATGCCACCGTGTGGCTCTCTCTGTGTCGTGTAAGATAAAGAGTGGGAAGTGGAGAGAGGCTCCAGTGGGCCCATAGGCCCAACTTTCTGCCTTTCTCACATGACGATATTATTATTCTCCATTCACCAGAGAGAAAAGTTAATGTAGCAATAAACATTTTAAAAGAAAAACCATAGAGAAATAATTTGGATTTTTTTGCAGGCAAGGAGAGGAAAATAAAATTGTAGGCCTCATGTACGGTGAAGCTTACTGCATTTTTTTTTTTCAATTACACAGAATGCAATATTAGAGAATATCTATTTGAATAGAGAAGATAGTTTTAGCTTTTAAGGTAGCCTATGGGAGGCCTACATGTAGCAAATCAGTCGCTCCCAGCTCATTTTGAACCAGACAGAGGAAGTGGAATGAAAAAAGATCGATGACGAGTTATTTTATTCTTATCCAGATAATAAAGAGGAAGATATTGAAATCTGTTTGATAAGTAAAATGATGAATTACAAGTTTTATCAATATATAAAAATTATTCTCTTTTTTATTTTCAATTTGATATAAATAAAATCATTTTCTATCCGTTCGATCTTAGGCTCATGTCAAGAACAGAACACAAAGGACTCATGAATATTTCTTTCTTTTTTCTTTTTCTTTTTTAGAGGAATAGGTGAAGGAATAATCCATTTTGGGTGGATCCCTTTGCTTATACTTGATTATGGATCAAAAAATTTTGTCCGATTCAATAAGCTCAATTCATAAAGAATAGATGAGTCTGGCCTTTTTATTAAGATTTGTTTTGTAAAATAGATTCAGCTTTAACTTTTTTTAAGGCCTGATCCAAAATAAAATTATAACTTTTTAAAATTATTATCATTGTTATATATAATTATAGAATCATATATATTATTTTAGTATTATAATTATTTCTTATGTTTATAATGAAAAGAGTGCAGCAGAAGAAAAGAAGAAGAGAAACTTCCCAAAATTAAGGAGAAAAAACTATATAAAAAAATATAAAATGACACATTTCATATGTGTCTCATATTTTTTAAGCATTAAAACTAATAGTTTAATATATATAAATTGCCAAAGTCTTTTATTTCGTCTCCAACCTTTTCTCTTTTTTCTTTTTCTAAATTTGGGCTGGATGGAGCTCGGACTCAGGCCTAACCCTAAGAATATTGCGTGTAGAAGTCCAATCTATTTGTAAAAGAACCCGAACAATTATCAAATCTACTTTTACTTTCAAAAAATGTGCAAGTTCGTTTTTCTCACAGTTTATTGCATGAATAATTGAGCTTGTATGCGTGTCATATTTCGCTTCAGTTTACTGTTCATTTATCAGATGTTCCTATAGCTAAGGCTAAGACAATTAGTCATTTTGAGGAGCGTTGTCAAAGGTCAGGCTTCCCCTAGTAGGCCCCCAGCTGAGTTGAAATTTGAAAGCAACCCTTATCACCGTGTCCATACATCATTTTCTATTTTATTTAAATATTTTTTATTAATACCAAAAAGAAATTAAAATCAACATTTTATCAGTCTTCATTACAATGATCTATAAATTATAAAATCCCATAAATAAGGCCGAAGGGGTTTTTATTTGATCCAACCTCGTAATCTGCTTGGGCTTTAAATTGTTCTGCTGATTCCTAATTTCAGAAACACTGTTAAAGCCCATAAGGCGGCTTTGCTCTTTTGGGCCTTAATAGGCCATTTGCTCCAACGTGGGCCTGAGCTTCTTGACCGAACAAGACAAGGAAGGTTGACAGGTTGGTGGAAATTTAATCATTCAAAAAATTTATATACTCAAAATTTTTCATTAAAATATGATAAATATATATTTTTTATTATTTAATATTATATTTTAAAATTTACAAATTTTTTAATATTTTTACTATTAAAAATTTTTAATAAAATTATAATATATAGATAAATTTATTAAAAAATCTAATCATAAATCATATATTTATGAGGAAAAGTTACATATTTATTGTGTTATTATTAAAAAATTATATACTTATTATATTTTAATTAAAATATTTAATAACAAAAATTAAAAAATGTATATAAATTTCTTCCCCAAAGAAAATTCAAGTCTAATCCTTGATATCATTCTATAGGAAGACAAGATTCTTGTTTCCATGCGGACGCAGAAACGACATAGTACTGATGTAAATAAAAACATCTCAATCATGTCATGACCGTATGCTTTTTCCTTTCCCCTGGGGAGCTGGGTAAATTTGAGAGGAGCCTTCCCCGCAGCGTCTAGGAAACTTCTCTCACCTCATAATGCCTCACATACACGTATGCATATCGTAGTCTACGGACATATATACAGACAAATCATTTTCGTCACCGTTCATCGTCTTGAAGACCAAGCACTGGCCAGTTACCACTCACCACTATAATCGCGTAACCAACCCATACACGCACACCACTCTAACTTCCTGCCTATAAATTCCCCACTACCCTTCATTTCACATTCATCTCTTAATTTCCTCAAAAATCACAATGGGCGAGGTGGGGTGAATTAACTACACCCTTCTTTCTTCCTCTTTTTCTTCCACTGTATTATGTTCGTTTTTGCTGATTCTTATGTAGTGTTGCAGAAGAAGAATACCCAGAAAGGTGATGGTCAAAAAAAGGAGAAGAACGATGGAGCGAAGAAAGAGGAAAGTAGTCCTACCACCGTGGTGTTGAAGGTCGACATGCATTGTGACGGCTGTGCTTCCAAGATCATCCGTTGCGTCAAGGCCTTTCAAGGTCAGCAACTATTTCTCTCTTTCATTTCAGAGACTCTTCTCCAGTTTTTAAGTTTCTGTTTCTGTTTTCACAAAAATGTGATTTCCACTCTCGACTATTCCGTACATATTTTGTGTCTCGATAGAATTCCTCTCTGTCTTCGAGATTTTCTTCTCTGGTTTTCACACAAGGGGCCGATTTGTTTTCTTTAATTTCTACCTCTACTGTTTGTTCGGTTTCTGTTTTTAATACGCTATTTACTGTCTCTGTACTCAACTGAAGCGTTGAAATTCCACATTGTTGTTAAAGGCGTGGAAACTGTGAAAGCCGATAGCGATGCCGGCAAGTTGACGATCACTGGAAATCTGGACCCCTCGAAACTCCGAGACAAGCTGGCCGACAAGACCAAGAAGAAGGTAGACCTCATCTCTCCCCAACCCAAGAAGGACAACAAGGACTCCAAAACCGACAAGAAGAAGCCCGACGACAAGCCTGAGAAGAAGAACCCCGACGACAAAAAATCCAAAGAGGTCAACCCCTCACATCCAACCCCAATTTCAGAGCACCATTTCTATTTTACGTCGCATTCTGTTTAATATATCCGATTCATAGTCCTTTGTATTTAATAGATAATTTTGATTTCGTCAATAAAACAGCCTCCGCTGACCACAGCGGTTCTGAAGGTGGCGCTGCACTGTCAGGGATGCATTGAGAGGATTCGCAAGACAGTGTCCAGGACCAAAGGTGGGGTGGCTTGGTCGTGTTTCCTAGTTCGTCATTTACCAGATTTGTTGGTTTTTCCCATTTTTTTCCCCCTTGGTTAATGTTTTTGACGGCGTTTGCAATGGCAATGCAGGAGTTCAGGAATTGTCCATAGACAAAGAGAAGGAAACCGTGACGGTGAAGGGTACTATGGACGTGAAAACTCTAGTCGAAAGTTTGATGGAGAGGCTGAAGAGGAAGGTTGAGGTGGTCCCTCCCAAGAAGGACAAAGACAAGGACAAGGAGAAAGATGGTGCGGATGAGAAAGAAGGAGGAGGAAAAGGCGGCGGCAAGAAGAAAGGTGGCGGAGATAACAAGAAGGTTGAGGAGGAAACTGGCGGCGGCGATGGCGGAGGGAAATTGGAGCAGAGCAGGATGGAGTTTATGGGACTTCCCTATGGATATGGATACGGGTACAACTATGGTCCAGTTTATTATATGGAGCCAGTGCATCCACCACAGATGTTCAGTGACGAGAACCCAAATGCCTGCTCCCTTATGTGAGGCTTTAGAGGTTTCTGTCAGCACAAGAACGGAGGGGAAGACAGTTTTTTTTTTTCAATTCTTCTTTTTTATTTTATTTTATTTTTTTGGTAGCCTTGAAAATGAATGAATGAATGAAGCGGAGAGAAGTAGAGATGGTTTTGTGGTTAGTAGAAAAGTTTTCATGTGAGTAACTACAACTACATGATGTAAATGATAAAGAAAATGGCTTCTGTCTCCCACTTGGGTTACTTTCTGCCAATTTGGATTCTTTAAATTGGGCGTGAAGCTGAAAATGTTGCAATAATTGGGAAGGCGAATAGGAACCTATCACGCCTGCCCTATGCAAAGCATGCTCATATTAGGTGTCCTATGGGCGATGGGGTTGGTCATTCTCTATCAGTTATTCTGTCCTTTTGGCCTGTACAATTTGTCCTATTCATAGCCGGGAGAGACGGCCATTTCCTGGAAGCCGGGTTCGTTAGTGGGGTTTAAGCTTTAAACCTCGAACCTGGCAATGCCATGAGATCCCCGAGTAGGGTCACTCACAGGTTCAGGACAGGTCAATGTTCTCTTTTTTTTTTTTGTGGTTTCTTTTTCATACGATTCCAACTCGGTTCTTTCCTTGGTTTCTACTGCAATCTAACTAGTTTCGTTGGGTGAATGAGTGATTGGGGGTCAGATTCATGGAGATATTGTAGCTGGCGTTGCTTTCTTTTCTGATGAAAGAGAAGGCATTCTATGGCAAAGGGTTTGATGATGAGGATTGCTACTTTATTCTTGCAAAAGGATCGACCGTACTTGGTACTGTACTCTACCCCAGTGCCCTGTGCCCACCTTATGCACACTCGCAATACAAAAATGGCAGGGCACCGCAAGCCACAAATAAGGAGCACAAAGAATGTGTTTGAAATTATGGTAACAAATTGTGTTTGTATAAAAATAATAATTTATTATTTTAAAAAAACATAATTTTAAATAAAATGATTGAATTTTCAAACATGCACCGAGCCATTCAAGTTCAACATACAAAAAAATGCATAGAAGAAAGTTTGGCTTAGTCATTTGAATGAGATGGCTTTTCCGATCATCTCCTTGACCACGATTAATTTGAATGATCATGCACTAGTTCTCTTTCCAGTTTTGTTGTGGAAAATTTGAGTACTTCAAATTCATTTCACATGACACCACAGCAGTTTTAACTTTAGTCCATCACCACTGTTTTAATGTCTCTTTTGTAATTGAAAAAAAATCATCTCATTCTAAAAGATTGAAGGTGATGTCTAGTCGATTTTTGATCAGTTCTTTTTTTTTTTCTCTTTTTTAAATTTCACAGTTATCTGAAGGTCTGCTAAATTTATCGTAATTGTCAATTGATCACAATAAAATACTGTGTCCCACAAGGGTTAACCGCCTTTTGTGTTAATTGAAACAGAAAAAGATTAAAGGAAATAATCAATGATAACTGACTCATCTTGGGTAGCACGTGCGGTGCTTCATGGCTCTAGAAGCACCAACGTGTGAGATCATGATGTGAGTTTATTGGGTTTTTATGCTTGAACTATGTTGCATGTCATGATGATGCTATGTGCAACACCACACCATGCACTCAAATCTCCCTACCATTTTTGTCTGCCTTTGGGAAAGGAAACAAGAAACTTCTCAGAAATTATTAGGAAATGTAGAGGATGGTACACCAAAATCAACAAAAACCCTTCTAAATCCAACTCTATAAAAGAACTTTTTAAGGATAAATGTTACACACAACCAGTTTTCTTAAGTAATAAAATGTCACTTTTCTACATGATCCATCAAGTTTGCATGTTGAACTGAATAGGGAGATGTATGTTTTTTGCTAAAAAAATTTCTAATACTTTTCTACATTATTCAAACTCAATTACTAGTAGACCTATTGACATATTTTGGCCTCTAAATCAATCTTGCGAGGGGCCAACCTAATCCAAGGATGAAGTACTTTTGGGTTTTTATATTAAAGTGTGTATTCATTAGTGTGCTTTTTGTATATTCACAAAGCAAAAGTATATGCATTTCTGGGATTCCATATCCATGTGGTTAAAAGAGGTTTTTTTTTTTTTTAAAGTCCTTTCCCTTAGTTTAGGTGCCAGACATGATGATATTGCATGAATCCAAACACAAACCCATGTGAGGATAAGCAGGGCAGGGCATATCAGAAAGTATGTTAAAGGAATCAAAAGGTCAAAAAAAAAAAGTATAAAGGAGATAATGAGATGGAAATGCCCCTTTTCTTTTCCAAGGGTATTTCAAAGATATTCATCAGAAAGTTCAGAATATGCCTCAGGTTCTTTCCATTCTTTTCCTGTTTCTCCAATCAATTATTGTAATTCTCAATGACTTCTTATAAGTCAGTAAAATAAATCCTCTCAAAGTGCTCTTTTTTTTTTCCCAATGTGAATTATTTTAAAAAATAATGCACACAATTCTCAAAATGATGGCTTGTTTAACTTGAAGCCTTACATATAGAATGATGCTTTAAAAATGGTACATTCAGTAAAGAAGAAACAACATTTTATTCAGAGATGAATTACCCTGCTGGGGCCACATATAAAGGGTCTGCCAGTACACTCGTTTAAGAAATATTGACAAAGACACAAATTTTAAATACAATATAAACACATATCTTATGTTATGACAAAAATTACAATATCACAGTGTCAGATATGAATACGATGCTTTCTTACCAAACTAGGTTCCGTTAGGTTGGTCATGCAATGCATCCATTGCTGGACCAAACTTTCTCCTCCTACGTCCTTTTGTGCACAGAACAAAAGCAAAAGATAACTTTTTACGACCACTTTGCTTTCAATTGCTTTCAAGTTAGCTAATTTCACAAGAATCTTTGGTTAGATTGGTGAAAATTTTGGCCAATTTCAGTATGCCCAGTCATTCCAAGTGTAGCAACAGAGCCTATACATATTTGAAGTTGCAAGTTAAGAAAGATAGGCATTTTTCACTTGACATGAAAGAAATCGGAGCTACCACAGTGAAACAAAACTGAAAATTGAACATAGGCCGACAAGATTATTGGTCGAAATCTTTTTATCTTCTTTACGATTCAGAGGATCTCTGGGTCAATAGCCATAATTAGTTTATGAATAATTGAAGTTAAAATTGATGTGCAATTAAGCAACTTGCAGTACGGGGCTGTGGATTCGATGGGGTGGAAAAGTCATGGTACTGAACGCGCATTTTTCAATGTCACTTTTTTCTTTCCTTACCATTATCATTATACCATGAGAAACAAAGTCTTTGCATGGCTTTAAGTGATTGATATTTGAGAGGCAGACAGAAATTTCCCTCAAGAGGATATAAAGCAGACACAATTATGAAGACGACCCCGACAGAAGTCTCTTACTTTTGTTTCTTTAGTAAAGAGCACAATTCCTATTTCATTTCATGACTAGTTTAATTAACTAAATAGGCTAAAAAAAACAGAAAAGAAAAGTTAGGGCACATTCTAACGCTAAACCATTTAGTTGGAGAACAATCCTTTTCATGCTAAGTAGATTTTTTAAGCCTTTAAAAAAGGAGGATCCATGGAATTGACTACTTGAAACAGAGGTGTTGTCCATCTCCATGGATGGGTTTTCAGACAAATACCATGACACGGGGAATCAAGGTCCATCCTAAACAAGTTTTGGCTCCTTAGGTTGGGAGTTTAGCAAGTAAAATCCTTTCCAATATGCTCAAATTCATTCATTTAAAATAAATCAAGTTTAAACTTTAATCAAATAATAAATTATGATCAAATTTATCTTATTTCCAGAATAATTTATGAACAGTGAAATAAACATTGTAAAATAAATACCTGACCATGTGTAGCAACTTAGCTTCACTGCAACAATATTACTGTACCCATACTACAGAATTCAGTACGTTGTATTGAAAAAAACCGAATTTGTCATGTGCTAATCCGAGTGCGCATCTAAAAGCATAAAAATAATTTTAAACCATTGCCCTATTGAGTACTATCTAGTAACTATGTCTATTGTAAATTTGTTACAGAGAAATGAGACCGAACTACTCTTCCCATGCATATTTTTGTTCATCGCAAGTGGTTTCTTAGCACAAGACGCTGCGCTTCCATTTTTCTCTTCACACAAAATTTTCAAATACGTACAGGACATATTTATTCTTCGAAATCCATGGATTAGAACAAATATTGTTAAGATTAATGACTCGACCAAGAATTACTTCCATCATCATTAGCATCATCCAGGATGAGTTTAACTCCATAATTCTTCAGAGCATTAACCACAGCCCAGACCTTGGTTTGGCTCTTGAAGCCTTTCTTCTCTACTTCCTTGTTTACATTCACATGGATACCTCTTCCCTGTCCTTCATTAAGCCCTTCAACCTTGAGCCGCATGGCCAATACCTCTCCAACAACAGATGCTGCTTTAGCATTGCAGGTGCGGCCACACTCCAGTGACTCCTTAATGGCATGTTCTGCAGTTGATGCTGTTGCTACAATCCGTCCATTGTTTCTGTCAACCACGTTTGCCGTAATGTACTTTATTGATATGAATAATCTCAGCACATAGCGCTTCAAAACTGTCATGCTTCAAATATCTAAAGTGCCAAGAAAGTCAGGCACAGAAATTAGTTGCAAGTAAATGAAAGGAAAGAGTTTAAGGACGAGCTAATTCAAATATAGTCAGCTCTTCTACACTCTACAGAGCTAAATTTTCTTCCTAGTTGCTTTAAGTTGCTTGGGGCGTGCAATGTAAATATATAGTTTAAAAATATTAACTTGAACCGACTCAATAAGCAGAAACCATATCCATGCTGCACAATTAAAAAGTTGAACTTTCTCTTCCAATTTTTTCTTGAAACATTCAAATAGGCTATCACAACTCACTACCAAAACATAGTCTCACATTGGTATATGTCTTATCATATTTTCCCAAAACTTAACTGTCAGCTAAGAACCTAATGACCTGTCTCCCTCTCCCATGCTTCTTCTTCTTCTTCTTACTGGTGAAATAGTAGCTGCCAAATGGGCCCAAATTCCATAAACTACTCTTTTGCCAATCAGAATTGAACCAGTCAAGAGGATAACAAGCTGCGGAAGAAGATGGTTGACTTTCTATTTAGGTAACTGCAAAGTTTCCATACCCTTATTGGAGAGGGGGAAATTAAAACACTTATAAATGTGACTTCATTACATTGTCAGCTAGCTAATAGGTTTGTACATATGAATTTCTCTTTGAAGGCCCTGTGGACAGTGGTGCACATAGTAATTTGTAGGGTTCATACTTCATACTACAATATGTTGCTGCGGTGATCCATAGTTTACTCATCTGACATTGTTAATCAGTCACAGCTAATTCAAGACGCTTAATTCTACCTATAGTTTGCTCATCAGAAAAAAGTATTTTTTTTAAAATAAAATTTAACAACCAGCATCAAGGCAAAAGTTCAGAAATTCAGCTACCATCAGATTATTGCTGCTTACATCTTGCGTAAGCATATCAGGAAGGAGAAGAGATCAACCTGAAGTAGATTCTTAATATGTCCATAATTATAGGAATAATGGAAGAAGAGGTAATGGATGATTTTAGGTTACTATACTCTTGGATGGGGATGGAAAAGACTTATCCCTCTCCCCTCCCTCTCTCCCCAGGGGCCCAAAAAAAAAAAAATCGACAGTGGGGGAGATAAAAATTATGCATTTTATTCAAAACTATCGTCTTGTACTAATAGCTATGATAGAAAACAGGTAGATTAACCGATAAATCTAGATGAAAGAAAAAGGAAGCAGAAACCAATATTTATGTCTATCATTTATTTTAGCTATTGCATTTCATTTACTGAACACCCGAGCAGGATTTGAGGAGAAGGGACACATTGTCTGAAAGAAAACCCAAGGATGCTTTGCCAACTTACTGATTTCAATACAGTGGTTAGGGTTAATTCCGGTGACAGAAATTCCAGGATCCGGCCAGACTTGGACTTATGCACTGTAAATAAATTTGCATAAATGAAACTAGCCGCTTGAAACACATTCATCCAAAACTGCCATTGAGGCATACCCACTGTTTATTGAGTTAAAGCCAAGATATACATATGTTAAGGCATACTATTGCCTTGGGTCTGCTTATTAGGACAAGTGAAATACCTCAATATTATGTAACAGAATAACCAAATGCATTGACTTGAAATATTAGTTTAAAGAAAAAATTCAAAATAAGAGAGGGATGGACTTAATGGTAAAAATACCCACTAAATTAAAACAACATGATTCAAATAATACATTTATATGATAACTTCTCACAATTGTTTTGGTACCCAGGTCAAACACATGCTAGAGTAAAATAGAAACTTGTTGCTGAGAATCGCTGTAAAAAACATACCTACTGGTAATGAACTAAGCTTCAGACAATATAAGTTCTAAGTTTTGTGGATGAGGCCCAAAATTTGGCAGGGGAAAACTCAAACCTCTGTTAAAACAAGCCAAAACTTGAAAAATTTATAATAAGTACACGAAGAAACAAAATACATTTAACTAATTTGATTGAAATAAGGTTTGAAATTCATGTTAAAAATAAATAAACCCATAACAGCAAACTAAGAAAAAAAAAAATCACCTGGAGGAGTGCCAGGGATGTCTTCGGCAAAATAGGAGAAGATGATAAGAGATGCTTCACAGATCCCAAGGATTAATTTCAAGATAGTCGGTAAAGTGGGTTGTGAAATGGCCTCTCGGCTTGGCAATAGAAACTATCGTTTTCACCTCTCTAGGTTTCACTATAACTGACTGGTATAGTGGTAAACTTCCAAAAACAAACATGGTTAAGCGCTTCGCACGTGGAGAAAAGGTTTAAGTTTTAAGATTTAATTCAAAGAAACATTACCTGATTTCGAAGTATATTGATAAGCATAATCCTAATTTCAAACCCAGTAGCTAAAACAGAAATATTAAGGAAAATAAACATTTACCTGGAAATTTCAGAGCAAGGACTTACACCAAGGAACTGGTTGGACCCTTTTAAAGAACTACTGAAAAAGGCACAATAACATTGACAACTTCGAGATAGCTCAAGTGCTAGAGGTAGAAGGAATACACTCTGTTGAGTTTGTTCGTTGCAGAGGCTGGAGCTCCACCGAGGAGTCTCTTACAAGAAATTTGAATATGCAAAGGATTATTTTAGAATAGGAATGGCAATCCCGCAGGGCGGAGAGTCTCAACACTTCCTATCCCTGCTATCTAATATTTCGCTCGTTCCCGTTCCTCATCCCCAACCCGAAGTCCTCATGGGAACCCCAAAATTTTAACCCAAAAAAAAAAAACAAATAATATTCAATAAAGTATAGAAAAAATTATATAGATAAAAGAAAAAAGGCCTAAATTTAAAGCTTTCAACTCTTTGTTCAAGTTCTAAGCAACCTCAAATCAAGTTCAAAAAACAAAAAGGAGAATTCAAGCCATACAACCAGAATAACACCATGAATGGTTTATGGAACAAAATAAGAAGCAACAGAAAATTCAAGTCAGACAACTAGAACAACAACGTACCAAAATAGGAAGTTAATATTCACTCTAAACAGAGAACCCAGCCAACATAACAACACCCATGGTCAGGAATAAAAAATGGGGAGTAGATTTCACAATTAAACAGATAACTCAACCCATACAACAACACCCATGGTCAGGCATTAATAAAGAGGAGTAGACTTTCGAATATGGGAGAAAGGGGCTCGAAGACTACCTCTCTCAGTCAGGCCGAGAGCTCCAACTCGGCCAGCTGAGACGAACGGCGGCCAGGCAGCAGAAAACGGCGAGGATGCAGCGCCAGATCGTCTTCTCCGGCGAAGCTCAGATCAACGTCGAGGTTGCGGTCTCCGATAACTTAGATTCCTCCTCTGAAAAATGTTTTTTTTTTTTTTTCCTTCCGTTCGATTTTTGCTCGGCCTTTGCCGTGAGGATGGGTGTGCAGTGTGCAGTGTGCTTGAGCTGGCCGAATTCCGGGCTGGGGAAGAATGGGGAAAGTTGGACTTGTAGGATGTTCCTCATTATAAATTAATATTAATATAAATACACTCTGAAATAACTAAAAATAAGATTTAAAATTAAAATTATTTATTTTAAAAATTTATTATTATTATTTTAAAATAAATTATTACTAATTTTAAATAAAATTTTATAAAAATAAAAAATTAGGCTAATACCATGTGTATAATGCTCAAGCTTCGATTATGCTTAAGGTAAAGAATAATAATTTATATAGTGTACTATACATACAATTGTGATGGTCACGTAGCCCTAAATAATTATAGCACATGTGAAAATATAATGAATGGAAATATATAGAATACATGAATAAGAAAATAATAATAATAATAATTCATAATCTCTAATAGCCCCCCTCAAACGAGAGGGTGGAGGAAACAGCCCGAGTTTGCTGCGTAGGTGATGAAATTGAGAATGAGTGAGAGTTTTGGTAAGGCAATATGCTATCTGGCTAGTAGAAGGAGCATAACACACATCCAGCTTCTTTGCCAAGACTTGCTTACAAACAAAGTATACGTTTATTTCAACATGTTTAGTTCGAGTATGCTGAACCGAATTCACAGTAAGAGCATTTGCACTGAGATTATTACACCAGACAATGGGAGTATCACAAGATGAAAAGCCAATCTTACCAAGTAATGATGATAACCAAGAAATTTTAGCTGCTGAGTCTGCTAGTGCCCTGTATTTTGATTCAGTATTAGATCTTGATACAACTCTCTGTCTCTTTGAAGCCTAAGAAACTAAATTCTCACCAAAATATATACAATAACCTGCCATTGATTTTCTATCATCAATATCAGTGGCCTAATCAATATCAGTAAACCCAACAAGACTGAGATGATTAGAGGTTTTGAGATGCAAGGCATAATTAAGTATGCCTTTCAAATACCTGAAGATTCGTTTTACAGCTTGAAAATGTGTCTTAGTGGGATCATAAAGAAATTGGTTGAGTTTGTTTACTGAAAAAGTTATATCTAGACGTGTGGTGGTTAAGTACTGAAGGGCTCCTATAGCTTTCCTATAAATAGAAGGATCTTCAAGCAATTCACCATCTTTTATAGATAAATATTTTTCAGTTGACATAAGAGTAGGGCATAGAGAACAATTCAGCATATCAAATTTCTTTAAGAGGTCTTGAGTATATTTTGTTTGACCCAAGAAAATGCCTGATTGATCTCGATGAGCTTTTATGCCAAGAAAGTAATGAAGTGGACCTAAATCCTTTAGGGAAAATAAAATATTCAGCCTTTGAATGAAGCTCTGTAAATATGAAAAATCGTTACCAGTCAACAAAATATCATCCACATATATTAATATGAAAACCACCATATTATTATTTTTTAGGATGAATAAAGAGCTGTCACTTTTAGCATTTCGGAAACCCCATTGTAGCAAAGTGAGCCTTAAACGATCAAACCAAGCTCTAGGAGCTTGTTTTAAGCCATATAGAGTTTTAACTAATTTACAAACATGATTTGATTTTTTAGCATCAATAAACCCCTTTGGTTGTTGCATAAACACATCCTCCTCAATATAACCATTAAGGAAAGCATTATTTATGTCCATATGCCGTATTTCCCAATGAAAAATAACAGCCAAAGTTAAGATAATTCGAATAGTAGGTACTTTAATAACAGGGCTATAAGTCTCCTCATAGTCAATACCTGGTGATTACTGAAATCCCTTGGCTACTAATCGAGCTTTAAGTCATTGTATGGAGCCATCAACATTATATTTTGTTTTGAAAATCCACTTGCAATCCACCACCTTTTGCTGTCTAGTGTAAGGAACTAGCTGCCAGGTTCCATTTCGCTTAAGAGCTTCAAATTCATCTGTCATAGCTTTAAGCCAGTGAGGGTTTTTAATTGCTTCATGAATAGAAGAAGGTTCACTAATATCAACAAAGTGATTAGAGACAGTCATAGAACCTATGTAAGGTTGTTTAGGCATATAAATGCCACTTTTAGCTCTAGTAATCATTGGATGTATATTTGTAGTTGTTTGATGTATTTGAATAATGTCAGTGGGAGTTGTAGGAATTGGACCATTTGAGGAAGAGGGAGCAGTAACTGATTCATTATGAGATGACTCAGATTGAAACTGCAGGCTTTCTAATTGCACATCAACATCAATTGAAGGTTGACTATGATTTTGATTTGTAAGAGCTGAGATAGATGAAATAGTCTTATTAGAATAATTTTCATTCTGTGTTGTTTGAGATTGGATTTGAGGAGTGTTTTCTACTCCAATGATCATGGGTATTGATGATACCTGTAGATCTTTATATTGGCTTCTGTTTAAGAATCCTATGGCAAAGGGAAAAACAAGAGGATTAAATATGATATGCCTTGAAATATATATACATCTTATTGAGCTCATGCATTTGTACCCTTTCTGATTACTTCCATAACCAAGAAAAACACAACGTTGATTATGAAATTAAAATTTATTATTGTTGTAAGGTTTGAGACAAGGGTAGTAATCATAGCCAAATGGCTGTAACATCTTGTAATCCGGCTTCTTGTGAAAAAGACAAAAATATGGTGTTTCTTCCTTAAGAACAACAATAGGCAAATGATTAATGGTGAAAACAATAGTTTGAAATGTTTCCACCTAATAATGAAGAGGCATATGGGCTTGAGCTAACATAGTCAAACCTATATTTACTATGTGGTGATGCTTTCTTTCAGTTCGTCCATTTTGTGAAGAAGTGTATGGACAGGAATATCGTAAACGTATGCCACATGCTTGTGCAACTTGAATAAAAGGTTTATACTCAGTACTCATATCACTTTGTATTGCTTTAATCTTTGTACCAAACTGATTTTCAACTAAGTTCTTGAAATTTTTGAAAGTTTGAATAGCTTCTGACTTATGTTTTGAAGGGTATAACCATGTGTATCTGTTAAAGTCATCAATAAAATGAATGTAAAACCTATGTCCAGAAGTTGATGGAATGGGTGACGGCCCCTACACATCTATGTGTACCAATTCAAGAGGAGCAGTAGACTTAGATGTAGAGGAAGGGAAAGGTAGTAAGTGAGATTTGCCGAATTGACAAGTTTCGCAAAATAACTTTTCATTATCACTGACTGCAATATTACATTTATTCAATATTTGTCTTAAAACCCTCTCATTAGGATGTCCTAATTTCATATGCCATTCTTGCAGTACAGTGAGTAAAGTCATAAATATAGAACCTCTTTGAGCATCAACATGAGGTCCTGATTCAACTTTGTATAGCCCCTCCTTGAGTATCCGTCGAATCAACATTTGCCCTGTCTGCGAATCCTTCACAATACAACCAGCTTGATTAAAAATAACATTAACATCATTATCTTCAATTAATCGAGAAACACTCATCAAATTTTTAGGAACAGTAGGCACAAAGAGAACATTATCAAGTAGTAATTTCTTATGATGGCAAGGACAAGTAATGTAAGATGTTCCAAGACCTTTCACCTTTGTTTATGAACCATTTCCAATAGTAACAGTTAACTTACCCACAGAACTAGCTTGATCAACATTCTCAGCATTGTTGCTCACATGGCAATTAGCACCGCTGTCCATGTACCAGGAGGGATCAGACACAGTGCTTAGAGTGGCATAGTAGGCTTGATTTCTGTTGGAGATAGAAGGAGGTTCACCATTGTATGAGTGGTCAAATCGAAAATAACATGAAGGAGTAAGATGACCAACTTGGCCACACACTTGGCAGCTTGGTTTAGCATTTTGATAATCCTTACCACGAGCAGCTCTGTGAAAACCTCTTCCTCCTTGATAATTGCACCATCCATTACTGCTTTTGTTTCGAAGATTATCAGAGTTGCTGCGGGCTTCATTTCTTTGAGCCAAATTAGCAGTAGGTTGAATATGTAGATTAGCAAGTTGATTGAGCTGCTCCATTTAGTTTTTTAAGGTCAAAAGAGCTACCTGTACATCAAGCCAGATGACATTAGATTTTTTTAGTAAGAGCAACAACAATAGCATCATACTCAGAGTCGAGACCGGCTAAGGTCTAAGTAATCAAATCTTCAGTTGAGATAGGAGATCTGGCTAGCATTAGATTATCGGCGAGACTCTTTATTTTTTAGAGGTATTCTTCCATTTTGAGGCCCCCTTTCCTGGTACGATATAGCTCTGTTTTATACAGAGTTACTCTTGCCTTTGTATGAGCTTCGGTGAGACTTTTGGCTCTGTCCCACAACTCCTTAGCAGTGGTGCAGTGAAGCAATTGAGTACCAACTTCAATAGTCATCGTGTTTCGGATCCAACTGATGAGCAGTTGGTCAGCATTTTTCCACTCTTCAAATATTGGATTGGGTATGACGTTGCCATCTTGCAACGTATATTCAAGGGACGCAACAGCAGACCCATCAATGTGGCTTTGAAGCTTGTTTCCTTTGATTAATGGAAGAGTAATGGGTTTCCAGAGCAGATAGTTATCTCAACTTAGCTTTATTGAGTTTAATTGATTGAAGGAATTAAAAAGGGAATTTGATTTCTAGGGATCGGTAATAATGATGGAGGTATGATGGTTGAAGTTTGGGCAGATGATGGAATGGGTGTTGTGGCTGAGATCAGTGTAGATGTTGAGGATGACATGGTGAGCTAATTCAAGGAGGCTCTGATACCAAGATAGAAAATTAGGTTAATACCATTTGTATAATGCTCAAGCTTCAATTCTACTTGAGGCAAAGAATAATAATTTATATAGTGCACTGTACATATGACTGTGATGGCCACGTAGCCCTAAATAATTATAGCACATGTGAAAATACAATGAATGGAAATATCTAGAATACACGAATAAGGAAATAATAATAATAATAATAATAATAATAATAATAATTCCTAATCTCTAACATATAAAATTAATAATAACAAATTTTTTAAAATACATATTTTTAATTCTAAGTTCCTAATTCTGATTTTCTCAAAGAACAAAGATTAATATATATATATATATATATATATATAAAAAGAAACGATCCTTGTTTTTATGCCCAATTCTTTTTTTTTTAATTTGTCCAGAATTTAAAGAGGTAGAATAGGTGGGTCCATGTATAAGTCCCCAAAAAATAAAATAATTTAAAAAATAAAATAAAATAAGTTTTAATAAAATATTTATTGGTCCTACGAATCATAATTTTGTATAAAATTAAAAAAAAGTTGAGTTTGAAAAATGACAAAAAAAATACATTTATAAATAAGTTAAGAATAATAATTTTATAATGATAAAAAAAATTTCTTTATATATATAGATATATGATGAAATAGATTACAGAGACCCCTATTTTAGACTGATTATAAGGAGGAAATTGATGTATGGAAAGGAGGGAGGAGAATTGAAGGCTAGTTCAACAAAATCAGAGTGGGAACGAGGGATCTTGAGGCTAACCAGTTCGTTTGGGCCTCTCGAGAAAGTAATGAAGCTGCTCACATGGCAGATAAGCTGGACGGCTTGCTTCGAGAACACGCGCTGACCCGATTCTAATACAATTGGGCTATGTTCTCATGTGGGCCCAATTGTTTTTTCTTCTGTTCTTAATTGCCGATCCAGCAAAGCCTATTCGAAAGCCCATTAAGTCAATGAAACAAATATCGGAGGTTAGTATATCGAACGACGTCGTGTATGCGAATGAAAAATATCTAGCCACTGCTTTAAATCGGTGAAAAGTACACAAAATTCTTCTTAGCTGAGTCGGTGAAAAGTGGCCTTATAGGACTTGGCATGGTTTCATGCTCAAGCTAACTCGCTGACACGTGGAAGGCCACGCTTCTTTATATTTCGAAACTTCACCTTCCTCTTGAACTTTCAATTAATACCTCGAACCCTAATAAGCCCTGGGGTTGTTTGTCTTAGTTCGACTGCTAACTCTCCGACCTTCTGGGGCCCAAAACCCTAGATCTGATTCCTTCTCACATTTTTTTCAATTCGTCTCTGATCTCTTTCCTCTCTTCTCGACTCTTCAAGGTTTGTAATATTTTTTTATAAATTGTATCTCTTGGTTTTGGGGGACTTATTGGGAGCTGTTGTGCATATTAAAGATGGTGTCTGACGCGAGTAAGAAGAAGGCAGCGCAGAAGAAGGCGGCTGCTGCTGCTAAGAGAGGAGGGAAGGTGGCAGCAGCTGCTGCTTCATCAAAAGCAGCCGCGGAGTCTCAGAAGGCAGCTGATAACCTTGCCAATGGAATTGGGGATATTCAGATATCCGATCGGACATGCACCGGCGTCCTCTGCTCCCATCCTCTCTCTCGGGATATTCGGGTGAGGAGTATATCCATCGTTTTTTGAATATGGCAAATATTATCAGAGATTGCCCTGATATTATGCCCCTTTATATAAGTAGAAAACAATAAGCTTTCCGATTGCACATTTACCACCTCCTTTTGAAATAATAATAATAATAATAATGACTATAAGAAATTCAACAAAGTTGTATCTGCTAGTGTTATTGTTGAGTTAGGTTATTTATGTGAGTCAAGCATCAACTATAGAATATTCAATTTTTTTTGGGGGGTTCTAAACTTTGTATCTCATGTAAACGATATGCACGGAAGAGCTTCTAATTGGATCGCATTCTTGACTTGTCTTTGCATTGTTTGATTCTGTAAGAAAAAAAGGGGGGGGGGGGGGGGGCGGCGGGACTAAAGAATTGAAAAGTGTCTATATGTTATTTAAAGAGTTTTTTGTAGAAGTATTCAAAGTAGAAAGAAAAGAAGTTAAACATTCTATAAGGCTGAAATCATAGCAAGGTAGATTACCTTAGTTTATTAAATTTTGGAAAAAATAATTGTAACTATCTTTAGAAAGCATGAAACTTTCCAAATTATTTCTAACTCTACCGTAAGTTTGGTTCCCATCTCGATGAGAGCAAGTGATTACTATACCAGGAAGCACTCATTTGGATATTTGGTTAGTATAATTTAATTTCCTTGTAAAGATGGGAGATTCTGATTCTTTTCTATTTTTCCTTATCGGGAGAGACAATTTCTTCCGTAGGATATTAAACCAGAACATTGTTGATTCTTCCTTACTTGCATATGTCACTCCCTTTTTAACCTGTAGGGAAAGAAAGGTAGAGGAATAACTATATAGGGTCCTCAGTAATTATTAGGTCCAAAATTTATCGAGCTTAATGGCATTTAAGTTTTCTGAAATGTAGTGGAAATTCCCAGTTTAGCAAGTCTTACTTCTAGCTTATTGTTGCTAGCTTGGGTGCACGTAGTTGAGCTCCTAGCCGAACAGATGGGTCTGTAGCCCGGGGCATTCTACCATGTTGCCAAGGTCAATTACTTGGTTCTCCCTTGTCTCTAGCTGAGGGAGGTAATATTGTGTGGTGTAAGAAAATATGTGCGTGTTAATTATTGGTGATTGTTAATGCTAATGTAATGCATCTTTGCGTTAAGCATTTACTTTTTTTAATACTTACAGATAGAGTCTCTATCTGTTACCTTCCATGGTCATGATCTCATAGTTGATTCTGAATTGGAGCTTAATTATGGGAGGTTAGTCATCGTTTCCCTTTTTTACTTAAAATAGGATGCTATCACTTTTGCCTGGAATTGTTGTTGATGGTCGTGATTTTATCAATACTCTTCAGACGTTATGGTTTGCTTGGATTAAATGGTTGTGGAAAATCTACTCTGCTTACCGCCATAGGTTGCCGGGAGCTTCCTATTCCAGAGCACATGGACATTTATCACCTTACTAGGGAAATTGATGCTTCTGACATGTCTGCATTGGAGGCTGTGATAAGCTGTGATGAGGAAAGGTTGAAATTGGAGAAAGAAGCTGAAGTGTTGGCAGCACAGGTGAGTTTAGTTATAAATCATCTGAATTCTCTCTCCCCCTCCCCCCTCCCTCCGTCCCTCTTATTTTTTCTTGGCATGCTCACTTGTGACTAATTGTGGATCTAGGAAGATGGAGGTGGTGAAGCTCTTGATCGTATTTATGAACGGTTGGATGCCATGGATGCATCAACTGCGGAAAAGCGTGCTGCTGAAATCTTATATGGTCTTGGTTTCCACAAGCAGATGCAGGCAAAGAAGACTCGTGATTTTTCTGGTGGCTGGAGAATGAGGATAGCATTAGCACGAGCTCTATTTATGAACCCAACCATTCTTTTACTTGATGAACCAACCAATCACCTTGGTATGTCCTCCATGTTCACCTAACTTTTACTTGTGGCCTGTGTTATCACCAAGGCAAGTTTTGTGCACTAATTTGTCTAGAATGCTGATTAATGTTGGCTCAGTTGATTTGAAATTGAAGGTATTGCGAATGATTTTGTCAACTAAAAGCCTATGATCATTTTTAGGTTCTATATGATGTAACAAGGTTTATATATGGGGGCCATCTGGGGGTGGTCTTCCTTTTTTTATAATCTTTTGGAAAGTTTTTCAAACACATCCACCCCCTTCGGGTGCCAATCTTCATCCTGTGGATTATTATCTCATTGTCTGGGGTTTTCATTTTTCAAGTACTACTGAAACTATTTAAACAAGTAAGACAAACGTGGGGTTACGCATCTTAAGTTTTGAACTTTCAAATTGATTTCTCTGTAATTTTGTCTCTACTTTCTAGCAGACTTTGTTTTCTCTCTTTTGGTTGACTTCTGTCATTATCATCTACAGCAAGAATAACTTCGTGCATCTATTAATTATTTTAGTTGTTTACAGATTTGGAAGCTTGCGTGTGGCTGGAGGAGAGTTTGAAAAAGTTTGACCGCATTCTGGTTGTGGTTTCACACTCCCAGGACTTCCTTAATGGGGTCTGCACAAACATCATCCACATGCAAAACAGAACGCTGAAACTCTACACTGGTAACTACGACCAGTATGTTCAGACACGTTCTGAACTGGAAGAGAACCAGATGAAGCAGTACAAGTGGGAACAGGAGCAGATTGCTTCGATGAAGGAATATATTGCCCGATTTGGGCATGGCTCAGCAAAACTAGCTCGTCAAGCCCAGAGTAAAGAAAAAACACTGGCAAAAATGGAAAGGGGTGGACTTACAGAGAAGGTGGTCAGAGATAAAGTTCTTGTATTCCGTTTTGTGGATGTCGGAAAGCTTCCCCCTCCTGTCCTTCAGTTTGTTGAGGTATCGTTTGGTTACACTCCTGATAATCTCATCTACAAGAACATTGACTTTGGGGTTGATTTAGACTCTAGAGTTGCTTTGGTTGGACCTAATGGAGCTGGAAAGAGTACACTTCTGAAGCTAATGACAGGTGATCTGGTTCCTATTGATGGCATGGTCCGACGGCATAATCATCTTCGTATTGCACAATATCACCAGCACTTGGCTGAAAAACTAGACTTGGAAATGTCAGCTCTCCAGTTTATGATGAAAGAATACCTTGGAAATGAGGAAGAGAAGATGAGGGCAGCTATTGGGAGGTTTGGACTGACAGGTAAAGCCCAGGTCATGCCCATGAAGAATTTGTCTGATGGGCAGAAAAGCCGTGTGATTTTTGCATGGTTAGCTTGGCGGCAGCCTCACATGCTGCTTTTGGATGAGCCAACTAACCATTTGGATATTGAGACGATTGACTCATTGGCTGAGGCATTGAATGAATGGGATGGTGGTATGGTGCTTGTTAGCCATGATTTTAGGCTTATAAATCAGGTAGCCCACGAAATATGGGTATGTGCAGATCAATCTGTGACCAGATGGGAGGGTGACATCATGCAATTCAAGCAGCATCTCAGGTCAAAGGCTGGTTTATCTGACTGAAGCGCCAGATTTTAGGACACAGACCAGTGTTCGCTGGATCGCTTTCCATGGCTTCAACATCTATCTATGTTACAATATTGGTGGGCAGTGTCGCTCGAGTTGGATTCCTCTCCAGGGTGACGACAATATAAACTTTGTAGGAAGCCGTTTACTGCTACGGAACAGTAAACGGCTTCTTTTCTCGTGTGTTTTTTTTTTATTCTAAATCTGTTTTGAAAATTTAAATTTTTATCTGTACTGGGACCCGTGCTACGGTGCTATTAGCATGGGCCCCATCTAGTTATGATTTAAGAGGCAGAATCTTTGGTCATTCTTGAAGCCGAGAGATGTCTTTCAGCCCGTTAGCTGGGTAGCTTTTTTGGTTTTTTAATATTTCTTATGCTTATTCATTAAATTGCTTGGTTGTTGACCAGGATGAAAGAAAATGGGATATATGACCTATATGGTAGGCACATGTGATGCCTATCTCAATTTAGTTGTATGCTGCCTATTCTGTGTATGTTTAGATTCCCGTACGTATGTGTAGAAGCTCTTAGTCTTTGCTTCCTTTTAAACATAGTTTGGGAAAATCTAAACAAGAATCTAAACACGCACTCTATCAATATGATGAACCTAAGAGTATTATGGTGTTACATCCATCTCTAGCACTTCTCATTTGGTTGTTTGGACTTGGGAGAAGAGGCATGGAGGGAATTCTTTGTTTGGACCAAAGCCAGCCTTCTTGTGTTGCCCCTATCTTTCCCGCTCCTTCTCCCAAACGGACCCCCAGTATGCTGAGAGCAAAATCATCAGGAACTCCGAGCATACTTATATGCCTATATAACTGTCTTGCATAAATGAGATAAATAGCTGCAGTATATGGTTAATATCCGCCAGTTAATTTTGTGTGCATGATTGAAGATTGAATGAAAGATGGTATCATCCGGTACGTATGCGTAGTTTCAGTAGTCCCATATGCACTCCGCTGCCGTGCTTCCCGCCCTCTACCTCTGCGCTATCCAAGAGCCAAGTCCCTTACTATTAAATTGATGATACTTTTATCGTATATTGAAAAAAAATAGTGATATTAACCCCTTTTTGTTCTCAAAGTTTCAATGTCTTTAGTAGACTTGAAATCAGTGGAAAGAAGAGTGAAAAAGAGGAGGAACACAACGTGATATGGAAGCCGCTGGAGCTGTTCCTCCTCGTGCTTTCCATCGACAACTGTTCATTTTAGAAAAGATATTGAAAAGACTCCTTTCCCCCCTTAGCCATGGGTCCAACACCTTCTCGCCATCTCCGTTCAATTTGGGTCTTGCTTTGGGGTTTGGATGGATGCGTGAAGCACGTGAGTTGTCTTTCTCAGCAGTGTGTAATGTCTCACATCGGTTGGACCTGAAGAGGTGAAGGGGCTTATAAGCAGGGGCTTACACATTCCAAACGGTGCGTCTTTTGGAAAGAAAATAATGACCCTGTGACAAAGTAGTATCAAAGCTTGTCCTGAGTTTGGTTTAGAGGTGGATCTCATCGGTGGGCCACCGTGACGAGGGCGTCATGGATTGGCCGTGGGAGAGTGTAACATCCCACATCGATTGGACCTGGAGAAGTGAAGGGGCTTATAAGTGAGAGGCTGCACGTTCCAAACGGCGCGTCTTTTGGAGAGAGAATAATGACCTCGTGACAGGTGTCCCTAAAAAAGAGATGTAGCTTTTCTAGGGTGGAGGGGTTTTGCAAAGTGGCAGTGGAGTTTTTTTTTTCTTTGTAAGCTGACATAAATTAATTTTTTTAATATTTTTTGATATTAGAGATATTTTAATTATTTGCTTTCTTTTCATTTATATTATTTTCATTTTACCAAACACCCAAATATAATAATATTCTCATTACATTTGATATCATATGAAACATAATTTCAAATTAAAAGATTTTATTTTATTTTTATGTTCTTTTTCATTCTCTTAAAAATATTTTAACTTTAGCAGACAACCTTATATCCTAAGAGGAAAAAGAGATTTGAATCTTTTACATTTCTTAACTAAACATAAGAAATAAATTCGGTAAAAAGAAAAAGAGAAAAAAAAAAGAATGATTGGGATTTATTCACATCCTGTGAACCCTATACACTCTACTCTTTCTCTTTTGTTTTTTTTCCACTAAATTTATCTCTGCGTCTAGTTAGTAAATGCAAGACATCCAATTTGACGAAGAAGTAGTTCAACAACTATTGAAATTAATAAGCACTGAATGTCACATTTTATGTTATTTTAATTGTAGGAAATAATTTAAACTAGAACAATGAGATTATTAGATCTCGACTACCCGTGTCGGTGTCATGGATGACGCAATGGGATAGGTAACATAAGGGGTGCAAACGAGATCGGCGCCTTCATGACAATATATAGTAAGGCCATTCTAGTTGGAGTTTTGGGCTTTTGGCTGTCGCAATGAATGAGGTTTTGCAATCACGTTTCTATTAATGCCAGACCCCTTATATATGGGGATAAAATATTTAGAGCCTAGTTATACTAATCGCGAAAATTTTGTTATGTAGCACATGCCTGACAAAAGAAAAATTAAAAAAAGGGAGAGAAGTGCAGCAGCTCATCTTTATTTATTTTTCCTTTTTCTGTTAATCATTCAAGCCAAGAAGAAAAATCAAGACATAATTCATGCATATAGGCCAGAGCAATATCAGAAGACAAAAAGCGAGTATGCTTCGGAGGTAAACAAAGTAAAGAGAAAGCAATGCAACTCTCAAGCAACTTTTAAAATCATTAGAAAAAAATTTACTACTCAAACTTACAAGAAAAAAGTTATAATAAAAACAAGAAGACATAAATAAGGCAATACACCTCTCGAGCACTTCTCGAGCTTTCATCTAGGTCAAGTCTTCATCTTTTAATAGTGGACTATGTATTGTTGGTCTCTATCTCCTATAACACTACCCTTTAATGCAGCATGCTTGCCGGAATTCTAATGCTATCACTGCTCAGCGTTCACACTCAACTTATTTAATGTTGTAGCATGGGGCAAATCCGCGAGGTGGAGCCCGCATTAATCGGCCAGCATGAACCATATCTATCATATCATAAATGATTTTGGAGGAAACAACCAACAATTTTGCCCTAAATTTCAAATACTTGTAATCATTTTGATCCTAGAAAATGGGCCAAAAAGTGCATTCATGTTGGATAAAGAACACGTCCTAACTAGTTTTAATTATACAGCTATCAAGCTTAATACTCATCTCACTGCCAAGTCTGAACTTCTTAAATGAGGACTACTAACCCAAAGATCAAATAATATCCGATATTTCCTAAAATATCTGAATCAATTTTTGTTTGCTTCTGGAAATCATGAATATATACTTTTTTTTTTTATAATACTGATGAGAAATGGTTGTAGAAAATACATGTTGATGTGATTTTTGTGTGACAATAAACCATCATCTTGGTAAAATCTTGAGTTCTGCAATATTTTGAGAATAATTGTGTTTTTCTTTTTGTCGGTCTAGTATACTAATGTGACACGAAATATAAATACTAAAGAACTTTTTATTATCATCTTTACATCAAGAAGAATGAATGAGAGTTGCATCATTTTTGTGGTTAAACGCTATAATCTGTAAAACTTGAGGGTTCAAGCAACCGCTTCCTTATCTTATCTTTTTCTATTTTGGTATTACATTATGGTGAGGGGATATCCCAGGGCTTTGTTCCAAACGTACATTTAGGATTTTACTCCCATAGCTAATGTTTTTATAGATATCGATCGAGACTGATAATGAGATATAATGTCTCTTATTAATCTTAGCTAACCCTTTTGAGTTAACTGCATCCTTTTCATTATGTCTTATATTGACGACGCCTCACAAAAGATGAATTTCACAAAAGAAAGTAAAACTGGATTTAACAAAATATTAATTAGACTGGCAAAACCGTTTCTTCATTCGTATCATCAGGAGCTTTGAAGCATGGCTTTACGAGAGTTCCACACTATAGCTTCCATCTAACTCCAGAATTTTCAGAGTTTCCCTCTTCTTCCTGCCATTGCTCAGCCAATATGCTCTCAAGCTCACTGGGCCTGCAAGGAATGCTAATTGCACCTTCTTGATCGAACCCGTACTCTTCGGCTGCTTGCTCCAATAGCCTCAAAAACGTAGGGTCCGTCAAACATCTTAGTGGCACCACAAATCTCTGTGGGCCCTCCCCATCCTCAGCTATCACTGCAAAATGCCCTTCTTTCACATCTTCTGGCACGTCACAAGAACTTGATGATTTCCTACCAAGTAACAGACTTTTCTGGAGCTTCTCAATTACAATCTTTAGCTTCTCCACCCCACCTTTCTTTTTGCTCTTGTTGTTGTTGTTTCTGTGCTTGGCCATGACGAGTAGTGAATATAATAACAATAGTAGTAGTATTGTGTACAGATGATTGTTTCCTCGGCCAAGTTCTACTGCTGGATTAGTAGCTAGGTTTATGTATTTATAGCGATATGAAAAAGAAAAAAGAGTGAGAGTCAAAGAGATAAGATAGGACGATAGAGAGAGAGAAGGTGGGGAGGAAAGGATATGATCGGACTAAGGATATGATCGGACTAAGTGTGTAGTTAAATATAGGAGACCAGTGCATGTGAGTAAGTGTCTTTGAACTTTCAATTTAGTTACCCATGAAACGTCCTTTCTCGCCTGTCATGTCTGGCTCCAAAACTACTAGGCACAGACTCTTGGCCATCACTCCGTATAACCCATTTTACACGCCTTGATTAGTTTCCCATCTTTTATTTTTATTTTTTTATTTGTGCAGAAATTACAGTTTACCATCTCAGGTTAATTTCAAAATTAATTAGTTGATAATAAATTCTAAAATGTCATAAAATGTCTCCATGAATAAAATATTTAATCCCAATTAAAACTAATTGAAAGGTGTTACTTATGCACTTCAACGATATTTTCACGTACCCGGAATGGGTTGAAAAGAGATTTAATACTTTTTATCTTAGCCTAGAGTTTAGGGAAAGTTTTTATTACATTTTAAAATTACTAATTTTATAATTAAGCTTTAGTTCAAAAAAATAAAATGTAATTTCCTTCTTTTTATTTGGAAACAAAAATCTTGAATCACGTAGATTGTTGTAGTTCTAAGATCAAGGCACCATAATTTTAATACTAAACTTCAATGCACAAATTAAGCCGACCTTTGATGACACACAGTTGCGAGAAAACACGATCGGGTGCACCAGTCTTTGGCTTTCTTTAACGTTATGACTTCATTACAGCTCATTTGAGACGAATTCAGCAAACTTAATCTTTTTACATAATTTTTATATAATACTTAGTATATTATTATTTTTTAAGTAAGAACACAAAGTTCACTTTCTATTTCAAAGTCATTTTTTTATTTCTTCTACGCATATATTCTATTTACATTCTCAATGCAAACGATGGAAGACTCAATATGAGGTATGCTTATACTACACTTTTAACATAAAATATACGGATTCTTTTATTTGTTTTACCAATCTCTGCATTTTGGGCACATGTAACATTAGGGTTGCGATATGTATAACTCCAACCACTGAATCCTTATCATTTGGTAATACGTTTTTGGCTACATCTCTCCTTTTAGCATATGATCCCCTCTTCTGAATTCATGTTCCAGTTTACGCATGCTTTGTCCATGTGCTTTGTACTGCAAATTCGTTTGATAGCAATGGCGTGGTTTTCTACAGTGGTTGTATCAAAGATCACCTTAAGCTTTTGAGAAGATAGAATCCCTTTGTATGGAGAGCGACTGGGCGAAGCCATTTTTGTTTATACACTTTTAGAATATTAATGAAGGATCCTATGCTGCATTTTTCAAACTAACATCCTAAGTACATATACAGAGAGGATATAGAGGGGAATAAAAGAAGAATAACTAAGTAGTTATACAGAATTTGATATTATCATAAGATAACTTAGCTTGTAATTTGCTGGATCAAATTAACATAAGTATGTTTGGATTAAATGTTCAAAAGATTTTAAATAAATCCAATCTACAATATCTATAGCAATCTAATTATAAAAAGATATATAAATATGTTGGGCACATCTTTTGACTCCATGTTTCTTTTATGATTATCTTACTTCATTTATCCTTCAAAACCGATTTATTGAAATCCTTACAAGAATCTCGCAGTAATGCAAAAGTACTTTGATTTAGTTGATGGAGTGTATGTTTAGAAAAGCTTTGTACAAAGTAATAAAATATTGTTTTTATGTAACTGTGGTTGATAAACGGGCTTTTAGTTTCTCCAAACGCATATCCAAATACACTAAGAGTCTCTTGCATTGGGTACATACATAAATGAAGGACTAAACTCTGCATTTACTAAGGATATGGGGCTTGCTTTACATATCCATATGGTCAAAACTCAAAAACAATCAGATGAAATGAATGTACGTCCTTCCTTATTTCCTATTCTGTAAGCAATAGGTAGCCTATTATCAATGGTGAAATCGAAAAAATATGTAGTTCCTGATGATGTTTTATTTTAACATAAGAAAAACGAGATCTACAATCTAATATAATACTCAAAACAGTGCAAAGAAGTCCTCAGACTGGCTCCATATGTCACCGGACACATCACGCAAAATCTGATATTTCTTTTGGGCTTTAATGGGTCCCCAATATATGATTTTCATGAGGAACAGTAGAGAGGGGCCCAAACTCGTATATAGTCTCCCTCATTCAGATAAAAGCGTGCCCGAGCTAATAACTGCAACAGGGACATAATTAAAGAAACAAAAGTTGAGACCAAATTTCGCAATTGAAGGGGAGCTATGTGATGAACTATTCAACTGATCTAGAGCTGTCAAGAAAATGGTGAGAGAAGATAATGTTCACTATTTTGTACTTGTATTTCATTCTTGAGATTGAGAGCAACATCATATTCGTAATGATCCATGCAATTGCTCTATCCCCGGTTGGCCCAAAGTCACCCGCCTCATCATGCGCGCTATGCTTGTGATAGATCAGAACCTCACATGGGAGACATTGTACGAATTTTGTACATGCGGCGGATCCACGCCACGCTAGGTGCTATGCTACATCCCTTTTGGGATAGAATAGAAAAAGAAATAAAAAAGATAATTTTATAAATAAAAAATATTTTTTATATTTTTATTTTAATTATATAATAAAAAATAAATATTATTAAATAATAATTATAAAGACATAATAAATGTTAACAATTTTAAAAACAAAATTTCTTTTGCTCCCTTACGAACAAATGTCGTTTTTGTAAACTGCGGGGAATTCTCCTTTTTATCCTTTGATCCTTTGACAACAGCCAAAAGGCAAAGCCCCGAAGACAAATGGCCTTTACATGTGAGCTATAGCAAGCTGTCAAGCTTCTACAGGTGCAAGGTGCAACTTTCAAGTGAGCGGTTTATTTTTTAGATAATTTACCAACTATTTGATACACTGAAGTTAAGAATAGGAAAGAAAATAAATAAATATATATAATGTCATAAATGAAAAATAGCCTTTATGTTTTTACTTTAAAAAATAAAAAATGATAGATATTATTAAATAATTATTTTGAGAGTATAATAAACATTATATAAAATATTTTTCTTTTATTTCATTTTTTATTTGGATGACAAACACGCTCTTAGATTTGATGTTGAGAAACCACGGAGCATCCAATGTCGTCCCAAAATATAATTCATTAGATGGGATCTTTTATTAATTATTATTAACTTGAGTTCGATTATTCTAAAAAATACTCTTCTAGTAGAATTCAAAAAGAACTTATGTATCTAAAAAAGCGCACCCTTAAAATAAAATTGTCCGAAAAAGTGATTTAATTTCGAGCAAAATTGAAAGAATATCTTAAAAGAATGACATATATAGAAACATTGTGTTCTCCAGACAATGATTTAAGATTACCCCTAAACAAGGAGCTGATGAATATCTTTTTTTGGGTCCGTAGGGTCCATGTCCTACGTACATGGATCGGGAAAGGTACAGTTCACTCTGTGTTTATTAGCCTGGATAGTGTATATTTCAAACATAAGGGGCACTCGAGGTGAAAAAGAGACATCACTTTTTTATAATTATAATTTTTATCATCTATGTCTTCTCTTGGTAGACATGCATATGCGTATGTCGGTCATTTTCATGATGGTTCATGCCTTGTTTATATAACCTTTGATTGGATACTAACGATTAGTTAGAATGGATTGAAAAGGAAAAAGATCTTAATTTGGCTTAGCTCCCGCCATGATTTTTCATAGCCAAAAAATTGATAGTGTTGGCTGTACAATATGTGCCACCTGGAAAGGCAGGAGCAGCCAAAAAGTCCTCTTAATCAACTGATAAAAGAGACCCAGCTGAATGGGACTATTCAAGAATTATCTGTGCTTTTCAGTATATAATTATTAATCACCACCACACTACAAGGTGCAAGTTGGCAGTCAGTTGGTTTGTATTCGTGTTTTTGCAGATACGACTCCTTATCTATGAGAACGTCCAGCAAGAAAGTGTGCAGAAAAAGAAGCGAAGCCTAATTTTTAAGAAAAATGTATCATATCATATTGAAAACATGAGCTTTTGTTTAATTTACCACAAAGATGCTAGAGATCATGAGCTTTTGTTTAATAATTTAATTAGTTTTTGAGTTAGGTGATCTATAGCAGCATGATATCAATAACCTTCCCTCAATAACTACAACTTTTCGTTGAAGGTGTCTGGCAAATAATTTATTTGTAAAATGTTTATTCTTTAAGAAGATATTTTTAGTACCTTTTGATGTGCATCATTGCGACCAAAAGGCTAACCTGGAGTAATCATTGCTTACCTTGGAGCCAATAATTCATTCTATGACAAAAAGCTTAGAGCAATCTTTGTTATGCATTTTAAAGAGTATTCAACATATATTAAAGTCCAAACCTACATGCAACGTGAGACTCAAGCCCGGAGCAATCTAATCGTGCAAATCATCATCGCATAAAAATTAATTATGGATGATTTTTCATTTTTTTTAATATTTAATTTAATTTTGAGTGTGTTTTTATATAACACTCAATGCCTTTTATAAAAATACAAGGAACGTAGTTTGAAAATGAGATGTTTTGCTACTATAACAAGAAAGTGTTTTGCTACTATTTTAGGTTTGTCATCATTAGTCCTACTTTCTAATCTATTTGCTATCATTTGGTTATGAAATTATGAGGGCACACTTTTTTATGCCAAGAGAGTTGTTCTTAGCTTTAAAACGTCTTATTGTTAATGAGAATGGAGTTTTTGATGATTTAAAAATTGGTTTTGCATTTTTTGTGCGAATTTTTTATTTAAGTTTTAGCAATTTAATGGCGAAATTATACAGATTCTTTTCACTATCTTCTTTCTTTTCGAGAGTGTGGCAAATCACTCTAATATTCTCAAGTGTGGCAAGCAAACTTATTATTCAAAAGTGCTATTTTTTTTTTCTTTTCTTTCTTGTTATTTGTGTTTTAAGATTGTTTCAACCCAATTAGTCCTGAAACACATCACTTTTATAGTAATAAAAATATAATAATAATTATTATTTGAACATATTAGTAATTTTTTTAAAATAAATTATATTACATGAAAATGAACACGTATATATTCGCTGCTCTGCCTGAGAAATATCCTTAGCCATAAAAGGCAGTGTCCTCCATGTTTGATGGAACCACTATGCACATGCTTCCTGATTTGACTAGTTACTGACATATTACATTCACTGAAACTGCATTATTTATTCATATTCAGTGGCATATGGAGAAAGATATTCACCAATGCGATTTGACAAGGCTATGTTGTGTTACTATTTTTGTCAAGCTTCTGATAAAACTCATGGATATGGCAGGTGTTGAGTTACGTGTTAGGAGCACAATACTCCCATGGGATTTAATTTGTGCTCATTGATAATGAATTTGGAAATAATGGACTGAAAGCAATAAAAATTGTTAATGTATTAAGCTATCCTTAAGTATATTTTGATATATTGGTAATTTAACTCTATTGTTGTTTCGATTTTTATTTCTATCAAGTTCATTCCTCAATAAAAAGCAATTTTATAGAGAATATGAGTTCAAAGTCTTGGTGAGCTCATGAGTCATTTTTACTAAATTTTGAAAATAGCCCCCAAGAACAAAAGAAAAAGAAGCCCAGTACAATGGTTAATCTTCGGTACAAAATACAGTGGATGTAATTGCACGTATGGGAATGTAAAGAGACGTAGGGAAGTGGGAAGAATGCGAACCAGGAATACAGTGTGGGATGTAATTGCACATATGGAAAACATGAGGCTTAAGGACCAATTATATTTTAAATTAGAGAGTCATTTAAGTCATTCCAAGACACAACTTGATCCTACTCGTCACGTCCACCTTGTAATGCCGATTTGTCTTTCTTCTTTTGCGGTATTTCTAGTAAATAGGTATTATAATTTAAAAAAAATTGAAATGCTTATTTAAGATTTTAGAGTGGTGTTAACTACACATTACTAGTCGTATAACTGTGCATGATCGTTTAACTGTTTTGAAATTGATATACTCGAAAATCAAACCTCAAACATAGTTTTTTGGTTTTCGGTATCCGAAGAGAGTTTGAATTTATAACTTTGCTAATTACTTGTATTCTTCACTGCTAGGTGACACCAATAGCTAGCACCACGTAATTTTGACAGGTTAAATTTTTGCCTAACCGGAATTAGCAAAAATCATTGCTTTTTTTTAAAAAAATAGTTTTTCCCTTCATTCAGATGTGCCTAAATTATATGATCTTTCTTTATGTTTTAAAAATTTACATTACACTTCGCTAAAACAAAAAAAAAAAGGTATTCCAATAACCTTCTGTACAACAAAAAAATAAATCATATTTATATTTATTTTAATCAAAATACATATGACATTTGATATTTTATATTAGACCAAACTCTTAGATACAAGTAAGAGAAAAGATTATATATAGTTAAAAATTTAATTGAGATATGAAAGTAAAGTTAAGAATCAGTTTAAGACCCAAAAGAGGTAAGTGTAAAGGATTTTGCAATATAAAAGTAGAAATATAAAAAATGTTATAACTCTCAATATTATGGGAGCGAAAAGTATTTTTCACTATAATAAAGTTAAGTGAGCTAAACGGAATGATCAAAATGAATTAAATTGGTCAAAATAGTGATGATACACAAAACGAGAAAATCAATAATATAATGTCATTTTAAGCTCATTAAGCCACTATAGATCCTAAATTGTTACATTTTAAGTACAAGAGTTAAATTATGCATAAGATAGATGAGTCCAGAAAACAATATTAAATAGATAAAACATATGAGAAATAACTATAAGGGTAAAAAATTGCCTAATTGTAAAGTAGAAAAATTAGAGATTTAAATATCATGAAATTTAACATAAGAAATACATATCCTTCATCATAATATAATAAAATGAGGCTAGTAAATTAATCAAATAAAATTAGTTCAGTTAAATTATTGATGGTGTATAATTTAGAATTCCCAATAGCTATATTTTCGATTGGATATTTTCAAACTATTTTAAACTTTGAAACCTCTAAACAGATATTTTTAATAAAGAAGAAAGCTTAAAATTTAATATAGAGCAAACAATTTTTGAAAACAATGAAAAATGAACTTTTAAGTTGAGAGTGACTTTATGGGCTCAATTTAATGTCAATAAGTGAACAAAGGAGATGAATTAGAGTAAAGAAAAGTTTTCTCAAATTTCTTAGATATATAACCTTACAAATGGATAATTGTCTTATATACAAGTTTAATTAACTACGTAAAGACCTAACTAAACTAAAAGGTGTTGCATTTTCTATTGTAAAAATTTTAAAGCAAAATAATTTTATTTGACCCCTCAAATGCTTTAAAAACTATAACTATTATAAGGCATAAAATCTAGTTTGGACAGCATTTGAGGGATTAAACAAAATTATTTTGCTCTAAAATTTTTACAATAGAAAATGCAAGATTTTAACTTATATTGGTCTTTACTAGGTTAATTAAGTTTGTATGGTAAACAACTATCCATTTATAAAATTAGATAGCTTGGAAATTTGAGAAAAAAAATTTCTTTTCTTTAATTCATCTCCTTTATTCACTTATTGACATTAAATTGAGCTCATAACTTTACTTTTAAATCAAAAGCTCATTTTTTATTCTTTTCAAAAACTGTCTACTCTATACTAAACTTTATGCTCTCTTATTCATTAAAAATATTTGAATAAAATCATTTTGTTCAACTCCTCAATAAATAAATAAAGGAGATGAGTTAAAGAAAAGAAAATTTTCTTCAAAATTTTTGGCTATATGACCTTATAAATGGATAATTGTTTATCATATGAGCTTAATTAACTAACTAAAAATCTAGATAAGTTAAGGTGTTGCATTTTTTATTCTTTTTTAAAACTATCTGCTCCATATTAAATTTTAGCTTTTTTTTTTCATTAAAAATATATGCTTATAGGTTTAAGGGGTTAAAAACAATCTAAAAAAAATCTAGTCTAAAATATAACTACCAGAAACCTTAAATTGTACAATGTTAGGGATTTAACTGAATTGATTTTATCTAATTAATCTATAAATCTCATTTTATCATATTATGATAAAGGATATGTGTTTTTCATGTTAAATCTTATGATATTTAAATTCCTAATTTTTCTAGCTTTACAATTAGACTATTTTTTACTACTATAATCATTTTTTATTTTAATACTGTTTTTTTGGAGCCCTCTACCTTATGTATCATTTAACTTTCTCTTGTACTAAAAAAGTAATAGCTCATGGCTTATAATGTATTCACTACCTTAAAATGACACTATATAATTGATTTTCTCATTTTGCATGCCATTACTATTTTTACTAGATTGATTCATTCTAGTCATTTTGGTCTAGCTCATTTAATCTTACTACAATGAGAAATACCCCACTCTCTCATAATGTTGAGAGTTATAACATACCTTATATCTCCATTTTTACAAGGCAAAACTCTTTGCAATTACTTCTTTTGAGTCTTAAACTAATTCTTAACCTCATTTTCATATCTCAATTAAACTTTTAACTATATGTAATCTTTTTTTTAACTAGTATCTAAGAATCTAACCAAATATAAAATGAACATTACAATACACTTATATTTATTTTTTTTATATAATATAATAAATAATATATATATATTTAACTAATATAAAATAATTAATTTTTAAATTTAAAATAAAATAAAATTATAATTTTAAATATAAAATAAAAAATTTTAAAAAATTGATAAGTCCTATTTTCAATTGAAAAAAATTCATTATAAAAATTTTGATTATTTTTTTACTTAAAAAAATTGTGCATATTTTTATGACAAGAGAAGGATTATATAATTTATTAAATTTAAACATTTTTTCCTACGGAGGAGTTTTTTTTTTTTTTTGGTTTGGATGAATAGAAACGCTTTTAAGTACATCAAGGGATGAACCTGGACTGGATTCAATCCAAGCCCCATAAAATCATTGCTTTTCAAAGTCACGTGCCAGTGAGTCTCTGACAAGTAAGAGGCTGACATAAAACAACTATGTTAGAGTAACTGTCTCCCATTCTGACACTTCCACAAATGATTCCCTTGCATGGGGCACCACGCTGTTCTATAAAGGAATGATGGTTGCAAACTTGCAACATGAAGAGGCCATCATGACCATAAAAAATGAAAGGTATACAAAATTCTCAGATCAAGGTAACTAACAGCCTTCTAGTTTCTAGTCCACCCTCCAAGCCACCCTCTTATGAACTCATTCTAAGGGGAAAAAAAATGTCTATCTGGTATACAATATACAGTAAACTATCCATATCATTTCTGTAAGTTAAAACCCTATTTGTGTAAATCAACCTGAACTGTCAAGCATTATACGGTTATACCGTACCTCTGTTAGCATTCTCTACCAGTACCGCTGCATTATATATATATATATATATGTATCTACAGAAAGAATGTAAGCACAGAAAGCTCATCATGAGAAATCATGAAGAGTTTTGCTGGATTCTGTCGCTGCTCACCGAAGGTAACTCTATCTTTTGGAAGGGAGGAGCTGCATCTACAAACAGAGAAGACTATAGAAGAAAAGTGGTATGAATGCGTTGTCAAGTTGTGCTGTGTAGGCCTCCAACAAACCACTTACAGTCACAGCCAGAAGTAGAGAGAACCAATGCTGCAAACAGTTGGTAACAACGACATCAGCTAGAAGCAGTGAGTTATTGAAACATCCTCTGTGTCATCTTAAAAGTTTCATTGATTCACCACAAGTGTTACCAGCATTATTGCCATTTAAGTTTGAATAAGAGTGTATGCACGCGCGCATAATGCGGAACATGCAATACCCCCCAAATGCACATAAATGCAGACACACAAACACTTGCACAGAGAAAGAGCGGGGAGAGAGTGTATGCATAATGGTGGAACATGCGCTACCCCCAAACGCACTTAAACACACAAACAGAGAGAGAGAGAGAGAGAGAGAGACCTGGGTAAGAATATATCCAGTTGATGCTAAGAGTGGAAGAAGCAATGAGCAAGCAGCCAGGACAGATGTGATACCAGCAGCCGTACCTTCAATGGTTTTCTCTGGCAAATTGGAAAAGCAAAACATTCACATCATACACAAAGGAAGATTCTGATACAAATCAGTATTCAGTAATAAAGGAAATACTTACTGCCAGTTTTACTCCACCTTAGAACACCATACTTGTGCCCAACCATTGACGCCTGAACATAATAAAGAATCACGTGAACACAGTCAACAATGCATTGGAATTAATATAGCATTGACATGCTCATTTACTTCGACCTTACTCATTCACTTGTGGAATCTTACCATTTATCCCTAGACTTGCTCAAATGAGGAATCAGACAATGACAAAAATAACAATTTAAGCCAAATAGCAAAAAGAGGGAGAGAAAAGAAAAAGGGGGGGGGGGGTTAGTTTACCATTGTATCTCCAATTCCCAAACTCAATATTCCTGCAAAAGGGGCAAGAGGTCGATCGTTGTACCCAGAAGACATCCAAATAGGAAGTGCACATCCCAATAAGAGTGAGAAATGGCTGAGCAAAGGACATTAATTCATGTAAGGGAATTGTTTGGAAGTTGGAACTCTTATGCATCATAAACTTTATGCTTTACAGTTTGATCTTCAAGGGAAAAAGGCATACATTACCTGACAATAAGAAGATCAGAGTCACGATGGTCAGTGAATGCACTCATAAATTGATGTATCAATTGTCCCAAAGGCCAAATTCTCCACACCTGAGTCAAACAATGTTTATGCAAGAGCAATCAATAAACATGTAAGCAAAAATGCAAAAGCAATTAGCCTTCTTTGAAGCATTTGACAAAACAAAGACCCAATTCATAGGTAACATTGCTACAATACTAGAGCCTTTGCTATTGGGAAATGAAAAGAAGAAATGATCTAAGCTTGAAATTGAGGCATTCCAATTTTTCAATCTAACATACACTACATATTTTCTGCAATTACATCAGTCAAAATCTGAGTAAGAAACAATATGCATTATGTTTAAGCATTATTTACTATTGGGCAATGGCCAATAATGTTTAAACAAGGTTGTCCCAAAAAAAAATTATGTTTAAATATGTGCTCTACCTAATGGTCTGACACAGCTTCTACAGTTGCAACTTGCAACCATATTTAAGGCTTGTCTACATCATTTACCAACACCCCATTCTTGAGCTACAAATAATGACATCTTTATAGTCATATAATAAGTTTAAATACAATTTCTTGAAATCCAAAACTCTAATGATAATTTAATATATCTTAAGGAACATTATTCCTCCAGAACATATAGAAATTACAAATTCTTAACACTTTCCCCCTACCCTTTGGTCATCAATAAATATACTCTTGCACATGCACCTAACAGGATCCGCCCAAATAAACTCCTTGACCACAAAGGACTTAGATGGACGTCTGTTGTTATCATAGCAGCGCTGAAACTTTATGGTGCTCTTCTAAGTTTGGATTCACACCGCATACTACTGACACTTGTTTGTAATCAACAGCAAACAATGAATTTCACCAATTCTGTAACAAATATGAAACCACTATTGCTAACTTGAATGTGAGTCTAGATACTTACTCGAATAATTTCTAACGTCAAGAAAACCGCCAAAGCTGCACCAAAAGCTAGATCAAGAAACTTTGGCTGAAGCCAAAAAATTAAAAAAAAAGAGCAGTGAGCAACTGAGCTTGATATCTGACAGACAGCTAATACCATTGCTCATCACAATATTTACAATCCAAAAAACAAACAAGCAATAAGGAATCACCTGAAAGATAAGAGCAGGCAAAAACATCAAGACAGCCAACAGATGGTAGTATTTCCGCAAGAGAATTCTCTCAATCTTACTGTTCTTTGAAATGTTATAGAATCGCAAAACTGAAAAACAGATAACACACACCCAATAGATACATAATGACAGTCTTTTGATTGGCTCTGAGAATACAAAAGAAAACACCCTGCAAAAGATATTGCAAGAATAAGATTTGGTAATATGACAGCAGATATAATAAAGATGATGATAAACACAACAAAAGTTGCTTGTGAGAATTGAACCTTAGACCGCCTTCCTAATTTCCATGTTAACCAGTTGGAAAGGATTTCTTATTAATAAAATGCTTCTGTAAGACATGACTACTACAAACTATCTCAAGTTATAGACCTAGTTGGATTAGGCCCAATTATTGCTAGCACTATTTCATCTCCATACAAACTTGGGCAGCATGTTCTGCCAACACAGGATACCCCATTGAATTTTTACTATTTTAGTCACATTGAATTTTTACTATTTTAGTTACTTTTTACACTTTCATATAAGATTGAAAGTCCTTATAAGTCATAAGGCAGTAAAATGCATGCAAAACTCTGTAAATCTGTATCAATGTGATGGAATCCACTGCTATAATAGTATCCTCCATTCAACAGTTTACATTGGAAATAGTAGCTAATGTTGTCAGCTCCAATACAATGTAACCTCAGATTGGGATTGTCAGCATGACATATACAATATACTTGTTTAACATATAACTAAGGAGAGCTATACTTCCTAACTCCTAAGAACCTACAATTACCAATTACCACCATGGTGCCACTTAACATATCATATGACAACTGAAAACATCAGCAATTATAAAGAAAAGAGTCAAAATGGACCAGATATTGATTTTATACCAAAAAATGGGATGCACATGAAACTCCTGAACAAACTGCATCCATGATGGTAAAATCACAATCATGACCAATCCGAGGGAAGCAAAAAATATAAGAGATCTCCCAATCTCCTTGTATCTTGCTTCAGCAGAAGCTGTGTTTATGGACCATTCCCATATTTGGATAATATATTTGAAAACTAATGGATACAGCAGAAGGCCAAGCAACAATCCCTGCAAGAAGAGTAACAACCTTAACTGATCTATACATAACATAAATAATCAAATTCATTAGTTATGAAATCATACCTGAGTAAAAGTGCTTATCTCACTTCGACTAATTCCATATTCTATAGAACGCAACTCTGATGACATCAAAAGTCCAGATAGCTGCTTAAATAATGTAACCACCAGAAATTAAATATATATTCATATGATTTGTCTAAAATCAATATAATTTTGTGGAAAAACACTAACCTTTGCCATAGTACGCAACAATATGTCACCAAAATAGAGAACAATACCTGCAGTCACCAGAAGAGCTTCCCCTAGAAACAAGAAAAAAACAACAAAATATCCCTTGATCAATCAAAAAACCATACTGAGATATGATTATCTAGGGGCGGCAATAGAACTTTTGTACAGAATTTCTGTAAAAAATGAACAAAGTTAATGCTACCACACATGTAACAGATTTGGTAAAACGAAAGCTTCACTCATCTCCCTTGTTAAGGGACCACTGTATACTGTAAAGTCTATTTTTGTTGACGCTTTTACTTCTCCAAATTCATTACTACTTGAAAGAATAATGGCTTCCATGAAATTCAGAAAAATTAATGAACTATAACAAGAGCTCAATAGCAAGTATATTTCTTCCCCTTCTGACAATATTATAATTCAGATTCCAAGTAACTAATAGAATACATGACTAAGACATTTGTGCAAGACATACCAATGGAAGCACAAGACGGAAAAGTTCTGAGAAAATGCTGAATTAACTTCACTGCTGCCAATCCTTGACAAATGAACCAGGACAGTTTTAGTGCTGGGTGCAAGCCTGTATAGAAGAGCAAATGGAGTTTAGTTGAATGAATATTTCTTATCTGGACTAAAAACAGAAAATGGCAATGGATACCTATTTAACAGGGTTATTTGGCGGCATAATGCAAAAAACTGTCTTCTGTTTTTCAACACATTTGACTGTAAAGAAAGCTTCAGTATGGATGTAAATACAAAAACTCACCACCTTGCGATGTTGCAGCAAGGGACACACAGCAGACGGCAGCTTGTAAGAACATGAAACATAAGCTAAACCTTAAACCCCAATCACTCCGCGAAAATGGTACACGCCGTAGACTCAAGCTCAGGAATATAAGTACACTCAAGCTGCTGGCAGATGTGGCCCAGTATTGCAATGTCAGATACTGAAGCTCTATATGAAAAAAAGGAAAAGAATATGTGTATTTACATTGTCAAACACATAACCGGTATCGTATTGAAGTAGATAGAACAAAAGTAAGACTTTGAAAGTCCATATGCAACGAAACCTACATGTTGGGAAATTTAGAATGTAGTGGATTGACACTAATAGTATCAAGAGGACTAGAAAGCAATCCAGTCATAATATAAGTCTTAAACCATGAAATTTAGCGAAATTTTAATAATATTGGCTTTCAAGGGGGTATTGTTGAACCAAGCAGCTGATTCCCCTGAATCACGTATCATTGAATCCAAAGAATGCATAAATCTGAAAAGTGATTAAATAGGTTAGTAAGAAAACTAGTACCTTCAAATTTAACTTCACCCAGTGACAATCCTCTTGATAGCTGTATCAACTTTGAGAGAATTACCGCTGGCAGAGTCACCGCCCCGAGCAATATGCCAGAGGAGGCACCGGGCCTGAGAAAATTAAAAAAAAAAAGTCTCAACGCCAAGCATCCGTTCGAGAATTCAACTAATACGACTAAAAAAAATAAAATTAAAAGCGAGAGTGATATGAAATTGAGTAGAATTGATTGAATGGGAAGAGAATCGAAAAAGAAGGGAAGCTTGGGCATACCTAGTGGGGAAAAGGGAGAGGGAATTGGAGGTCTCGAAGCGGATCTCGAGGAAGAGGGAGGCAAGAGTAAGGAGAGAGAGAGCGAAGGCGTGGGAGAGAAGAGAGAAGGGGAGGGAGTAGAGGACCAGAGAGATGAAGAAGAGGACGACGGCTCTCTCGCCGTTGAAGAAGGACGACGTCGTAAAAGAAGCCAGGTTCCCCATCTAAATAGCAATGGAAGATGAAAATTTGGGATAACGACGATCACAAACAGTAAGGGGGGTTTACGCGGGAAGAGATGAGACAGATAATCCAAAGATCCCTATCTCAGCTCAGAGACAAAAAGGGAAACAGAGGTGACTTCTCTAAGGATCATTTATCAAAGCCATAGAAGATGGAACAGAATATGCTAATTCTGTGGGTTTGAAATTTCCGTCGTGGGAATCCTGCACTTCGATTGGACGTTACTACTGTTGATTCTGGATGGGCGGGCCTAACTCAGCCATCAAACCCATGCTCTTCAATCTTCCTAGATATTTCATGGGCCAACAAAAAGATCTTACCGGTTAAACTACTATAAAAAAAAAATGAAAATTTTGAATAAGGAATCCCTGCAATAATACAGATTATTATAAAGGCTTTGTAAGCAACTTTAAAAGGTTTTTTTAAAAAAAAATTAGTTGAGAAGATAAAAATTGCAATTGTGATCATAATTGCAATTTTTTTTCAATTAAATTTTTTAATAAAAAAAAAAAGAAATGAAAAAAAGGTAATTTTTTTTGTCCAGTTTCATCGATATGATCACTATCTTTGGGTGGACCCCTATCTGTGGGTGGACCATACAATGGCAGAATATCTGCCGGAGTCCTGCCGCTTGAGCAGCAATCACTTCCTCATCAACCCACCCAAAAGGCACACGCTCTCTGTTTGAGAAGCTCCATGGCGAACTCAGAAACAAGCCTCCAACGCCCTCACGCCTTAGTCTTCGCCTTCCCACTTCAAGGTCATGTAATCCCGACCATCCATCTAGCCATCAAGCTCGCATCACGAGGCTTCACCATCACCTTCGTCAACACCCAGTCCATCCATCATCAGACCTTCAAAGCTTCCTCATCCCACAACAACGACATATTCGCCGCCGTACGAGAATCAGGGCTCGACATACGCTACACCACGGTGTCCGACGGCCTTCCGGTGGAATTCAACCGGTCCCTCAACGAGGACCAGTGTGAGCAATCGATGTTGCATGTGATGTCGGCTCACGTGGAAGAGCTTGTGGCGAAGCTTGTGAAGCAGTCAGCGCCGCCGCCCACATGCTTGATTGCCGACACTTTCTTCGTGTGGCCGTTGATGATTGCCAAGAAGTTTGGCCTCCTCTATATTTCCTTCTGGACGGAGCCTGCTTTGGTTTTCTCTCTTTACTACCACATGAACCTTCTCAGAAAGAATGGTCATTTTGCTTGCCAGGGTACGTATGCCTACTCTCTCTTTCTAATCTCTTGCATATACATCTTTTCGCATGACTATGTTTATCGAAGTTATACTGTATTCATTTCGATGTTTCGGTTTATACTTCAAAAGCATGACTAAATCATACTCATTTTTGCAAGGGAAAAATTGAGCTAGAGTTATTTAAGTATTTAGTATCAAATAGATCTTCACTAAATATATGATATACAAAAGATTTTTTCAAAATAAATTAATAACGTGACGTTGTGGGTAAATATATATATATATATATATATTAGTCATGTTTTTATAATTTAAAAACCTGCTGATAAAATGGGAATCGACTTCTCTCCAGTTTGCGTACAAATTGGACCCTCCAACTGTCAAAGAGAGGCTACTTTATTTTATTAGTTTTTACTTTTTTCTATTTTTTTTTTCAAAGTTACAATGTCGCTTTCTCACAACTGCGCAAACTAGAAAGAAGCTGCGCCCGATAAAATGGGACGCGACAACACTTATGGCACTATCCAAATCTGATTTTTCTAGTTACCGCATTGTCTATGGAGAACAAGTTAAAACTTTGATAAAGAAGAACTCAAATCATATGTGACAACTATGAACAGAGATGAGTCAATCTACACAATAATGCTTCCTTTATTGCACCATTATATCCTCGTTAATTAGGTATTTTTTTTCTTTTAGTAATACTCATTTATGATATGGTTACATTTATTTTTTATTGACTTTTTGACACACTGTTATCCTTTATATATATATATATATATATACTATATAATATTTGAAATCCCATAGCATTAAATGTCCAGGTGTAAGATATTTTAGTACCTAATATTCTCTTGTTTGTGAAAAAAGGTTAATTATATTATATTGTTGATACTTATAGTTTAACTCAATTCTTAACTTAATCTTTATAATTTTAAAATTTATAATTAGATTCGTATAGTTTTAAATTTTTTAACCTAATGCTTATAGTTTATAGTATGCATTATTCATATCAATTCATCTAAATTATTTAACATGGACAATATCATATGCCATATATGTAAAAAAAAATTCACTTTATCATCTATTTTCGCTCTTTTTGCATGAATCATACATATTAAAAATACCAAGATAACACCTACATAGCAAGATCAGAAGGGGATCTGAATCATCTATAAATTTGGTTAGTAACTGCATGGTATGTATTTAAAGAGAAATAAAGAAAAAAAATAAGGGTTAGATAAAAAAGAGAAAAAGTGAAGTTTATATACGCTTCTAATCTTTTATATCATTCTCTAGTCTCTCCCATAAATATATGATGTATTGCTACAAAAGATTATAGTCCTATTAGAATGTCAACAAAATTTAACATATAACACTAATGAAAGTTTAATAACATGGACCAAATCTAAATTATAGGAATTTGATTATAAATTTTTAAACTAGAATGGCCAATATAGAATAATTAAATTAAAAATATAATTGATATTTTAAAAATATTTAGAAAACTAAAATTAAAGAGTATGAGATGCTTGTAATTTTTAAGTGATATGAGATATTCAAAACGGAATCATTATATATATATATAACTCATAGACTCAAGGTGTTTTGGACGGCACTACTCTACACTTAAATGTGCCAAACACGCACATTTTGAGATTTTTCTTCACATTTAAAATATAAAGATACCAAACGATTAAAAAACGAAAAAAGCTATGCTGATTTTGGGAATTCTGTTGTAGATTCACTCATTTTTCTTGCTTATTATATACTAAATTTTTGTTCATATCATGAATATATATATATATATATATATATATAATCGTTGGAGGTCAGATATCCGTGAAGACCCCATTGACTACATACCTGGCGTGAAAGCCATCCATCCCAAGGACATGATGTCGTATCTTCAGAAAAAGGATACATCCACAGTGCTCCACCAAATAATATTCAAAGCGTTCAATGACGTTAGAGGTGCAGATTTTGTGCTTTGCAATACGATTCAAGAGCTCGAGCCCCACACCATCGCAGCTTTGCAAGCTCAAATCCCGTTCTACGCCATCGGACCCATCTTCCCACTTAGGTTCACCAAGAGCAAGGTACCCACAAGCCTCTGGTCCGAGTCCGACTGCACCCACTGGCTCGATTCTAAGCCTCATGCCTCTGTCTTGTACATATCTTTCGGTAGCACTTTCCATGTTGCCAAACGGGACCTCCTGGAGATTGCAAACGGGCTTTTGCTTACCCAAGTCAATTTTGTTTGGGTCATCCGACCCGATGTTGTGAGCTCTCAAGATCAGCAACCCTTGCCCCTTGGATTTGAAGAGGCGGTCTGTGACCGTGCGATGATGATACCTTGGTGTAGTCAAATTGAGGTATTGAACCACCCTGCCGTTGGAGGGTTCTTGACTCATTGCGGGTGGAATTCTATATTAGAGAGCATATGGAGCGGGGTTCCTCTACTGTGCTTTCCATTGTTGACGGATCAACTCACCAATCGGAAGTTAGTGGTTGATGATTGGAAGATTGGGATCAATTTGGGTGATAGATATGGGCTGATCACGAAGGAGGAGGTGTCGGAGAATGTGAGCCGGTTGATGGATGGAAAATCAGGGGGGGAATTCAAGACGGCTATAAGAGAGATCAAGAAGACATTGGAAAATGCATTGAACACCAATGGATCTTCTGAGAAAAATATGGAATGCTTCATCAGGGATCTGACGGCCAAACTCTCTGCACCTCATGGCAAAAACATGTCCAGTGGTTACTAGAATGAGATGGCCTGAAGGATTTTATCTGATAAAGTTAGAGAGAGATATCAAGTCAGAGGGATGAAACTTATCCAAGCGGGCCTTATTTAAGCCTCGCTTTCGTTGGACCCAAAAAACAAAGCCTATCCTTCTATCTTTATTTCTCTTCAACTTTATTAGCATTTTGAATGATCTTAATGCTAAATAATTGTGGGAGATAAGTTTAGCTTTAACTTGATATTTGACTAGAATCTATTGCTATATTGAATATTTTTGTCAGAAAGCGATAATAAGAAATGAAGGGGCAGGAGTTACGAAAAAAAAAAATCCAACATTATTAAGTACAAAACAATTATATTAAATGTTATTTAAATTTAATCCATTTATTAGTCTAATAATTAGTTAATCCAAAAATTAATAATTATTCTAACACTTTATTCCAATTTTTTATATATTGTGCGGGAAGTACAACTACTGCTTTTTTAATGGGAGTTACTATTTGCTTAATCTCAAAATCTCTTCATTAAAAAGTACAGAGAGAGATATTTGTGAAGAAAACAAACAAACTAATATTTTTGTGTAATCTAGCTACTTCAGAAAAAAAAAAAAACGAACAATGTTTGTATGAAAGATTTAACTCATTGGTTTACCGGTGGAAACAAACATAACATATATATATATATATATATATGACTAAATCTGTTAAGCATTTTTTACTTTGTTAGAATAGGATTATTTACACAATTTATACTCATTTTTCTTACAATGTTGCAACAAAAAGAAAAGAAGCTAAAGATGGAATGTTGCTATTTTATTTCACGAAACATAACCTATTTATAGGCAATTAAATAGAGTCTAGAAAAAATAAAAAGAGATTAAAAATTGAGTCAAAACTAACTCACATTAATTTGTAATATATACTACGTATATTGGATTACCTATGACCAAATTGACTGCCATTGACCAACTAATCGAAACGACTACAACATATTACACTTGACTAACTAGAACTAGATATGGTTAATATTAACTTATTTAACAATCTCTTACTTAAACTGAAAAATTATGTATTCAGTCTACAACTTCATCCCCCAAGCTGGAATCAATATATTGCAAACACTAATTAATTTTCTTAGCCTCCCAAATGTAACCAATTTGGGGGACTTGGTGAAAATGTCATCAACTTAATCTTCACTCTTGCAGTAGACCACATTAATCAATTCCTCCTTTATAAGATTTCTGAAGAGATGAAACTTTATGTCTATATGTTTGCATCTTCCATTTAAAACCGTGCCATATAATGTCACAACAAATCAGAGTGGGTCCTTGTTATGTGATTGTTACAATATTATAACAAAAAGAAAAGAACTTAAATGGAAGCAAAAGAGATAATGGAATGGTTCTATTTTATTCCATGGACCCTAAATAAATTATTTAAGTTCTTTTAATTTGAGTAAAAATATGAGTCAGTTACATAGAATCAGTAAAAATATGAGTCAAAACCAACTCCTATTAATTTGCACCATGCACTTCATTAAATAAATTATTCCTGACCAACTAATTGAAACAACCAAAACAAAAGACTCGTCGCTCACTTATAGTAACCAAGCATCGTTAATATTTGACTTATTAATTCAACAATAGTGATATCAGAGAACCAACGAAAAATGAAAGAGCAGCTTATCATCAAGTTGTGTCTACCCTCAGGTCATTAAGCCAAAGAGAAGGCCGCATAAGGAGAGCCAAACACGACGCAATTTAAAATTAGTAATTTAATAGTTGGAATCGGATACCCCACTAATAAAAAGAGCTAAGGACAAGTTCCTTATCATGTCTGAGCAAAGGCGTATTAACGGCCTTAAATAATTCGGATAATATCCCAGTCTTTTTTGTTACTTTTCATGTTCTCAAGGAAAAGTCACGTACCAATCAACAGCCCATGAAATGAATAATGAAAAAAGCAAGGCTTTTTTGCTAGTTGCGGAGTAGGACCAATGTTATTAAAATTGGATTGGTCATTGAACCGATAGAAGTATTGATTCACGGTTCATTAGTCGAATTGTGATTGAACCGTGGTCGAACCGATAATAATTAAATATATTATTTTAAAAAATTTTATGTATTAAAATGTTAATATAACAAATAAATATTAATAAATTTTAAATATTTGATCACTAATTCAATATTTCTTAAGATATTATAAAAATTAATGTTTAATTTAAAATAAAAATTATCTATGATTAAAAGTTAAGAATATTAATTATTAAGTTTTTAGAATTCCTAAATTATATTAAGATTTTGCTTATTATTAAAAAATAAAATAATAAATAATAATTTTAGCTAAGTACCTTGATATTTGAGAGAAATGTCATTAGAAAATTGAACATAATAGAAAGCAAGTATACAAAATAATTAATTATGCATATTTTATTTTTTTTATATTCTCTTTTTTTTAAAAAAAAAATCACATTTCAAGTCCCTCATCTTTCTTATTACCTTCTATTTTTAATTTGTTAAATTTATTTAAGATAAATTATTCTATTATATAAGAAAAATTAAAAAAAAAAAAAATTGCTTCAGACCGGTTCAAATTGATTTTTTTGGTCTAATTTTCATCGATTTTTGACCGATTTTTTGCTTGATCGGTTTTCAACCTCAACCGAACCGGACCAGAAACTGATTCCTGGTCGAACCGGCCGGTCCGGTCCGATTTTGAAAACCATAGGTAAGACTTTCGCGCCCAATTTTTTCTTTTTATTGGTACGGTTCTTTACTTAATAGCTTTATTGGTCATTAAATTCTGCATTTAATTTTTTTTAATAATTAGTAATACTTATCAGTCAGTGGCGTTTTATTTGCCAATTGATTCAACTTCAAGATTTAAATGAAGAAAAAGATGACATGATATATACTACAAAAAGTTGCGATTGTAGTCAAAGTTTATAAGTAAGTTTAACTATGGTTTTAATTATGATTAAGTGCATATTTAGATTAGCGTTAAAAAATATATATTTATAATTCATCAAATGTAAAAACAACAAAAAAATATTTTGTCAAAACGTGATTTTGAAATAATGAAATGCAAAATCAAAAATACTATAAGTGGTTTAGTAATAATTATAACATCTGTAGTTAAATTATTCCTCTAAAGCTTTAATTATAATTTAAATTAATTGTTAATAAATTTATAATTAAATCATGGTCTAATCACCTTAAACAGCAGTTAAGATATCGATCGTTGCTAACTTTCTGTAGTAATAGATGAGTGTGCCAAAGTGGAATAATGGCCAGTTTAGCTAGAATATCCGTGGAATGATGGAGACACTGTTTTTTATGGAGAGAAGAAAAAGTTTGTTTGCTAATCTGCCAAAAATAGACGGAAAAACAATTAAAGGTAGAGTTCACAAAAATGGCGACTATAACGGTATAACTTAAGATATATTTAGGTATATATATATATATATATATATACACATTTTAATTGATTTATGAGACAATTGGTATATTATTATTCTATATATTCGAACATATTGAATTTTACAATATAGAATAGCAAGGTATAAGATGCTACAATTTTTATTATTTAATTTGCATATTTAGTATGACAATTGAGAAATTATTATTAAAATTTTATTCTTTTGAAAAAAATTAACAAAGTTAAAATTCCAAAGATATGAGATTTTCATAACTTTTAAGACATATATAATCATATCATTTAAAATAGTATCATTTTATGCTTTTTGATAGTATCATCTTATGCCTTTTTAATGTCTTAAAGAACACTAAACATTTGGATCTATTGTACCAAACATAGTCATCTTTTTAAATACTTCTCAATGTATAAAATTCCTGGCTAATATGCGTATCCTTGATACACATATCTATACAAAAGAATTTCTCCGAACTCCTGGGAATTTTATTGTAGCATGGGTAATTTTTTCTTGATATAGGTTATTGTTGACATTATTAAAAATGTAATATTTTTGAGTCAGATAACCATAAAGACTTCATTGACTACATGCCTGGCGTGAAAGCCATCCTTCTCTAAGGATCATTCATCATCAAAGCTTAGATAGATCTTTCAAGATACAACAGAATATGCCAATGCTGTGGGGTTGGCTTTGGCGTCTCTGTCGTGGGGATAGTGCAGTCCCTCTGGACGTTACTACTATCCATGACTCTGGGTGAGCAGTCCTAACTCAGCCATCAAACTCATACCCTTCAGTCTTCGTATTCACTTTATTGGCCAACGAAACTTGTACATACTTTTTCAAAAAAAAAAAAAAAGGTGTTAACATCTTACCAGTTAAACTATACTAGTAAAAAGTGAAAACCTAACCTTTTTTCTTTTTTGGAAGAAAGCTTCACATTTTAGCATGTGTTTAATATAATATTGTAATTTTAAATATTAAATATTTTGTATATTATGGCATGAGATATTATGATGTCCATGATATTTATGTGTAATATGACAATTAATTATATCTCACATATTCGTTATATAAAATATGAATATTTAGTTGAATATATTAATCAATGTTATTTGTTTTTTAAATTTTTAAACATTTATTTTTAAGTTTAAATAAATTACACCTTAAATATTTTTACTATTTTAAATATTTGGGACTAGAAATATAATTCAAAAATTAAAAATTAAGTTCATCTAATCTACTCCTCTTCATTCACATGAAAAATAAAATACAAATTGTAGAGTCTTGTGATGCACAGTAAAAACTATTCATTTTTAAGAAGCTAAATGGTATAAATAATCTAGATGTGTGTGTCTGTGCCTGTGTATTAAGATACAAGTCATTAACCTAGGCATGCATATATCATTTATAATGATAATAACTTGATATATTCTTTCTCGGTCTTTATTATATCCATTGTTACTCGAGTCAGCTTTCTAGACACTTTGACTTATATATATTATATACAAATAAAAAAAGAACAAAAAACTCAAATATATAATCATCAAAATCAATTTCCCATATATATAACTTATCTTTTTTAAGAAAACAAAAAAGAAACACCTCCATGTTTTAAAAAACATTTCTTCTTTTAAAAATATTACTAAATGTGGAGAAAATAACTCTAGATTCAATAATAATAATAATAATAATAATGAAAAACATGAAAAGGCTTCCTCCATAATCCTCATAGAATCAATTTTTGCGGCGTGGAAGAAGTTGAAATTTGGTTTTTTTTTTTTCGAGGGGGAGGGGAGGGGAAATGGAGGATGGACAGTAAGGGGTAACATGGGTGCATCCAACTTCTCTCTAATTGAAACGAGAATTGCATGGACATAACCAATATGATCTATGAGTTGAATTTGTATTTGTAAGCCTTGTTGTGACCAAAATCGAAAATATAAAAAGAGTGACAATAAGGTAAAATAATTTTTTAACAAATTTAAAGATATTTTAGTTTATCAAAAAATTCACTCGATAATACGAGAAATTTAATTACATGCTAGTTAATCTAATTTTTTGTATAAAATGTGGCAAGGTGGCATTTCTTTTCCAATGTTTGACTTAAAAAAAGAAAAAGAAGTAGATTACACATTAATTGCGCCATCAATTTCCCACAACAATTAGAGACAAGCTAGAGGTGAGACGGAAAATGATCCTCTCCCATAACTCTCTCTCCATTACTTCTCCAATAAAATATGGATCGTTTAAATCCTAATATGGACGGTCTAAATTTTTTTAAAAATTTTTTTAAGCTTAAACAATATTTTTTAAAAAACTCACAGTTAAAAAATTAATTTTATTTTGTATCACATTCTCTTTCAAAATATTATTTAAAAAAATAGATTTAGACCGTCCAAATTAATTTGGACGATCCAAATTTAGCACTATAAAGAATAATGGAGAGAGCATGGGAGAAGATCCGAATCTAGGTGAGACGGGTTGGAGTGTTTTGAAAGTATAATATAATATATGTATATACGTTATATAATATACATTATAATATCTTAATTTAAATTTTTTATATATTATTAGATAAGTATATAATAAAATTTTATATTTTTATATCTAAAATTCTGTAAAAGTAATTTATTATTGTTGTCATGGGGTCTATATTATAATATATGTATATTACATTATATTGTATTATTATATATATTATATAAAATAGATAGGAAATATTATATTTTTTATATACAGTAAATATAATATTATTTAAATTTTATTATAAACTATTATAACATAATTAATAATAGCATTTTTATAATTTTATAATTTTTATATAAATTTATATTTTTTATTATAATTTATTAGATATAATATATTAATAATAGGCTTCATAAAAGTTTAATAAAAGTGAATAAATTAAAAATTTTGTTGTTAGATAAACGGGGACGGTAGTAGGGGGCAGGGGGGCTTAGGGTGTTTAGAAATTATAATATAATAGTTGATAAAAAATTATAATGTAATATATATGTACATATATTATATAATATATATTATAATATATTAATTTAAATGTCTTTCACATGTTGTTAGATATTCATTATTGGATTATTAGGCATATTATTAATATATTGTATTTATATTTAACAAAGTTATTTAAAATAAATAAATAAAATTTTAGATTTTTATATCTAAAAGTAATTTATTGTTGCTGCCATGTGGTCTAGATAGTCTCTCTCTCTCTCTCTCTCTCTCTCTCTCTCTCTCTCTCTCTCTCTCTCTCTCTCTCTCTCTCTCTATATATATATATAATAAAATAGATATGAAATATTATATTTTTATATACAATAAATATAATATTATTTCAATTTTATAACACAATATATAATTAATAATAAATTATTTTAAAATTATGATTTTATTGAAAATGTTATATTTTTAATTATAAGTAAATAAAAATACTATCTTAATAATATGTTTAGTGAAAGTTTAATAATAATGAATAAATTGAAAATTGTTATTAGATATTTATTATTGAATCATTAAGCATGTTATTATATTATATTTATATCTGAAAAATTCTTTAAAACTAATATAATAAGATGTTATATTTTTAAATTTTAGACTTTTATATCTAAAACTCTTTAAAACACATCTTTTTTTTTTTGGATTGAATATTCAAAGTAACAAGAATATTAAATACAAAAACCAATTTGAGGTTGACATAGAGTGGCCTTTTTCTTGAAGTTAAAGAGATTTACCTTTATTGCCCTTTCCTGGACGTGGGGTATTTTAAAGAATTTTAGATATAAGAATCTAAAATTTTAAAATCTAACATCTTATTATTTGTTTTAAAGGATTTTTTAGATGTAAATATAATATATTAATAACATGCTTAATGATTCTATAATAAATATCTAATAACAAAATTTTTTAATTTATTCATTATTATTAAGCTTTCTTTAAGCATTTATTAATATATTATATTTGTTAAATTATAATTTAAAATATAAATTGACTTATAAAATCAAGGTTTATAAATTTATTAGTATTGTTTATATTTTAATATTTTGTGATAAAATTTAAATAATATTATATTTATTATATATAAAAAATATAATATTTTTTATCTATTTTCTATAATATGATACATATATTATAATAAATATTATATAATAAAAAAAGAATAATAGTATGAAAAATGTAGAGGAAGCTCTTCAGTCTGTTTTTTTAAAAATAAGTTTCTTACAATTCAGAGGCTACCTTTCACATTCTCCTAAAAAAAGGATTAAATTATGTGTGTGTGTGTGAAAATAACTTCTGTGGTCATACATTTGAGTTTTTTTTCCTGTGTATATAAGTTAATAAGTTGAAGTGTTCAAGTTTGCTTTTGTAACACAACATTTGAATCGTCAAAATTAAATCTGAACAGCTTAGATGTTATTTTTAAATTTTTATTTTTAAATATTATTTTTAAAAAAATTATAATTAGAATACCATTTTTATTCAAAAAATTTAAAAAAAAAACTAAAAATAAAATATGAACCATCTAGATTTATTATTGCAAAACAACACCTAAAAAGAGTGCAAAGAATCCGTTTGCATTGTTATTCATTGCATGATTTAAAATTAAAATTTTTAAGTTTTTTTTTAGGACCTAGAGCTGTGGCATATCTAATTTCTTGTAGTAAAAAAAAAAAAATTAAAGTACATAGTGAAAATGATATCAAATTTATAATAATTAAAATACAGAAACAAGACATGGGTGAAAACTATTTTACCATAGGAAGGTTGTTAAAAATATCTTTGAAGTTAGAAGCCTACATTTTTGTTTTTGTTTTTTTTTTGGGTATATTGTAGGTATTGTGAATATTTTCCCTAACTTTTTAAAAATGTTACTCTAAAAAATGTAACATGTAATTATTCACGACTAAAAACTAATCGAAAGTCTACAAATAGTAAAGTAAGTAGAATATATAAATAGTTTTATAGATAAATATAAATATATTATTAAATTAAAATAAATAAATAAATAAAAATTAATTGAAATAAAATATGTCATAAGATTTTAAATGATTTTAGAGATTGGATGATCATATGGAAGCGAGGCGCAGTGATCAAATCTGAGTAATAAGTTCATGAATTTGTCACAGGACTAGTGCAGACAAAAATAAATTGCAAAATCTGACATATATGTCTGTACTCTTTCTTTCATAAACAAGGACGTTTCTAAATGTTCATCATTGTTTTTTTGGGGAAAATGTTCATTGTGATGACATCGCATTTTCAGTAATATAATCCATTACAGGAGAGACAATGGTAGACGCTGATTAATTTATAATAAAAACAACCACAGCCCCAAAATAATTAAAAAAAAAAGTTACAGTTGAATTTTAAATTAAAATTACTTTAAATTTTAAATTAAAAAAATTTATATTAAAATTTTAAATTTTAAAATTATTTTGAAATATCTATGAATAAATAATTTTAATTTCAGATCCTAAATTATAATATTTTTATACAGTTTATTTTTTTATCTTTAGATTAAATTTAAAATTTAAAATTCTTTAATATAAACATTTTTAATTTAACATATTATTATACTTTTTTTCAAAATGATAAGTTGCATAGAAAGATAGTGACTAGAACAATGGTTGTAAACGCAATCCTTAGAATGATTACTAGCTGTCATTATCATATATGTCATTATCATTATCATCCAATTACTCATTTTGCCGAGGGATAGCATTAACGGCGGTCAATTTAGAAAGAAATGACACACATAGATGAAACAAGTGACTCAGGCTCTATGTACACCTGTGAATGCATCTACAGATTAAAAGAAAAGCCTAAGCATGATGCCAATTGATTCGTATGGAGAACTGAAAAATGTAATCATATATATCCCATTTTCCGATCCATTATCTATATACTTATCCCCTCTTTAACAACGATTTCAATTTCAATCCTGCTACGTAAGTGTCATGAAAGTTCTATGAATCTAAAAGTTCTTACAGGGTGAAAATGATATAATTCATTTCATCAAAGGCTCAAATTATTTAATGACTACAATTTCATAATTCATATACAATAAACTGACATAACACGTTACTTTGAAGAAGAATATAAATAAAAAAATCTTTCAAGTGATAATAACTAAAATATACCATAAACTATTAGTTAAATCTCTTCGCTAAATTTTACACAAGCTTATCAAGACTCCAATTCTTGTCCTGTTCTCGCATTCTCAATAAAACATAAAGTGTAGAATAAGTGTAAAAGAAAGCTACGTTAAATGAGAAGCATCACAATCATTTTAATTGAAAACTACAAATCATATATTCAAATTAATATTTCACACCCAAACGCAGGAGCTTAGGCTTAATTATATCCAGACATCTCAATTATTGAACCAAGTTACACTTTCTCACCCGCTAGTTGCTACCAGTCTTCATAGCATTATCGACCATGCATTCTCCTCAGTCCACATAGCTGTTCCGGTATATTCGCGAGAGTATCATTATCTGTTCGGTGTGTATTCTACTGCAACACACATGTGCCAAGTAAATATAGCCATGCGGACGTGGGTGCAACTGGAATCCGGAAAAAAATATTTCACATTCGGGATAAACTTAACTGATAGATATACTTTAATTTTATTTTAAACCTTTATTTATTTTCATAATCATCCTGGTGTTTTTGGTGACGGTCAAAAGATTCAAAAGGTGGGGTAATCCTCTCCTCCCTAATTTTATTACTATATATTTCAAATTTTTCATTAGTTATACAAATAATTTTTTAGCTTAATTTTTTTATTTAGGTTTTGGCGTTATTAATTTCTTCAATTTTTTAAGGCGTGTTAAATTTTTAGTTAAATTACGTTTTTAAGTTTTTTTAATAGTTTTCTTAATTTTTAATTTAACTTTTATATTTTAAATATTTATAATTAGATTATTATAGTTTCATTAGTAGAACATTAAATTTTACTATGCTGGCAAACTATGTACTTTTTGACACTTTGAATAGTCATAAATTTAAATCAATCATCTCAGTCATTTAAGATTAGTTATACACCACATAATATACATATATAAACTAATTTCACTCAACATATTGTTTACTTTTATTCTTTTTTTAACACAATTCATATATATATCTATACTGTCAATTTGACATATATGGTATCAAGAAAATATAGAAATTAAATTAAAAATTACATGAAATTATAAAAGCTTACAGAGTAATTTAACCTGAATTTTATCTCCGATATATGTGAAGTTTATTCTCTGTACTGTGCGAAGTATTTTTGTAGATTTCAGTTTCATCCACATGATCGCTATCTTTGGGTGGTCCATATAATGGGAGAATATCCACCCATGTGTCTTGTAGCTTGAGCAGAAATCACTCCCTAATCAACCCACCCAAAAGACACACCCTCGCGGCTTGAGAAGCACCATGGCAAACTCAGAAACAAGCCTCCAACGCCCTCACGCCTTGGTCTTCGCCTACCCACTTCAAGGTCATGTAATCCCGACCGTCCATCTAGCCATCAAGCTCGCATCACGGGGTTTCACCGTCACCTTCATCAACACCCAGTCCATCCACCACCAGATCTCCAACGCTTCCTCATCCCATAACAACGACATCTTTGCCGCCATACGAGAAAAGGGGCTCGACATACGCTATACCACGGTGTCCGACGGCCTTCCGGTGGAATACGACCGGTCCCTCAACCATGACCAGTTTATGGAATCGTTGTTTCATGTGTTACAGGCTCACGTGGAAGAGCTTGTGGCGAAGCTTGTGAAGCAGTCGGTGCCGCGGGTGACCTGCTTGATTGCTGATACTTTCTTCGTGTGGCCATCGGCTGTTGCCAAGAAGTTCAGCCTCCCATATGTTTCCTTCTGGACAGAGCCTGCTCTGGTTTTCTCTCTTTATTACCACATGGATCTTCTCAAAACGAAGGGTCATTTTGCTTGCCATGGTAATCACTGCAATAATTTTTTCAACCTATCTTTTCGACTGAATTTTGACTGGTAAGATAAAATTTTTTTAATTAACATTTGCATAATTTCTGAACTAACTTTTAGTAAAAAAAAAAAATAGTCGCTCAACAGTAAAAAAAAAAAAAAAAAACGTCAAAATCTAACCCAAAAAATTGCAAAAACAAAGTATGTCGGTCTGAATTTCAGTCGGTCATCCACCTACTGAAATTCAATCTACCAAATGCCAAGTTTTATGTTCTTCTGAATTTAAATTTTGTTATAAACTTTAAAAAAATTAAAGATTGTTTACTCAGTAAAAAAATATATTTAAAAAAAAATAAGAATTTTAATTAAAAACAAAAATAATAACATAAAAGAATTTTTAGAATTATAATACATTTAGAATAATTATGCTATAATTAGAATATTATATAATAATTTAAAAATAATGATAAAATATAAATACAAAATATATAATATAATTAGATATATAAATATATATAATATAATAATATACAACATATAACAATGGTAATGCATTGTATTACATACTGAAGTTTGGAAATGCAATGTATTGACAAGATTTAATCGATAAAGCTACCGATTGAAATTTTGATAATGCAATATTATTATCAAAATATAGTCAATAGTTTTAAATTCAAAACTTTCGGATGTTTATTAGAGACGTAATATATTTACATCATTTACATAATATTTATTATATTTTTATATTTATTATTTTATCTATAAAATTATCATCAAATTATTTTTTAAAAATAAAAATATAAAAATTATTTTTTATCTTACGTACTCATTTTTTATATTTCCTTTTCTTTTATATCACTCAATCAAATGAGTCCACTAACGCAAATTTTCCATTCTAGAGCATTTCTACACTTCATTTTCCCATTCTCTTCTTTCTTCTTCTCTTTTCTCTTTTTTTTTTTCTAAATTTTTGATAAAATTTCATTTTTGTTCTTTCTTGGGTTTTCTACTTCTATGGTTCAACTCTCTTATTCTCATTTAAGTAAGATTAAGCTTTCGCAACTTTTCTTGTTCATCTTTTTTATTTTTTGGGTTATGGTAAAAATAATTTATAGGTTTTGATTTGATTGCAATTCTAAAAAATTTTTTCTCTCAAAATTTCTATTATTATTTCATTTACACATTTTGATTGGAATCTAATTTCTTTTTTCTTTTTCTTATTTCATTTTCTTTCCAAATACAAGTGAAATAAAAAAACCTATTTGAGGTTTGATATGGATAAATTAAAAAGATAAAATGTAATCCAATAAAAAAAGAATGGTGATGAAGAAGAAGAAGAAGACAATGAAAAACAAGAAACCTTAACCTAAAAAGAGAATGAACAAAAACATCATTTAGTTTTACAAAATATTTAATATATAAAAAAAGAAATTGAAACTAGTTAACAAAATATTATTTTCGACTAAACTTTTGTTGGACAAAATATGACCAATGTTCGATCAAAAATTAAAAGATTGCTTCTAAGTAAAGATTGTAGAAGTTGTGAAAAGTTATTGTTGCCAACTAAGGTTTAGTCAAACAAAAATATTAACAATAGAAAAATTGAGTACTTATTCAACTAAAAACTAAGTAAAAAATATTTTTAAATATAAATTAATATTATTTTAACTAAACTTTTAATCAATACTAACTGTTTTTGTTGCACCGAATAACAAAAATTAAGCCCTAGTCTCTCTCATGCATCCACATGTGCTTCCGCATATGACTAGGTTTCTTTTCCATCATACTGTTATACTCATTTTGTCCCCCCAAGTTAGCATGACTGAATCTTGGCAACTCTGGTCAAGAAAAATCCAGAAGAGCCGTTGAATCGTCTATGTTATTCCTGTGTACGAATTTTAAAGACGATCCAACGGCTCGAACTTTAAGAAAACTCTTCATCTCTGTCATTATATCCCTTCTCGGAATAGCTAGGGACACACAATGACTTTAACGGCGTTGAATCAAGAATATCTCGTTGAATGCAATATCATAATAACAGATTTTTTCCCTCTTCCAATTGCTTTTGAAGATATTTTTAGTTGACTAAGCGTCAACTCAAATTAGTAGACTATATTAATGAGCATTACATGTGAGGTAATTTTTTATTTTTTTAATGAATCGATTCAGTTTAACTTAATTAAGATATATATATATATATATATTTATTTTTAATTGATTTATGAGACGATTGGTATGCTATTATTCTACATATTCGAGTATATTGAATTTTATAATACAGAAACAGCAAGGTATAAGATATTATAACTTTTATTATTTAATTTGCATATTTGATTAGTATGAAAATTCAAAAATTATCATAAGGAATATTTAATATTTTTGAAAATTAACAAAGCTAAAATTTCAAAGATATGAGATTTTCATAATTCTTAATTTATATATAATCATATCATTTAAAATAGTATTATTTTATAACTTTTGATATTTTAAACAAATAATATCATCTTATGCATTTTCTCAAATAACACTAAATATTTTGGATCAATTGTACCAAATATGGTCATCTTTTTAAATACTTCCCGATTTTCAAAATTCCTTGTTAATACTTGATAAAAAAGAATTTCTCCTACTCCTAGGAATTATATTATAGCATAGGTGATTTTTTGAAAACATTATAGTTGAGGAAATGTCTATATTGAAAAATTTTAAGTTTTAAAATTATTATAAATAATTTTAAGATAAAAAATTTTAATTTAAAGTCTTAAATTATAATTTTTGTACACAGTTTAAATTTTTTACTCTTAAATCATTTATAATAATTTTATAATTTAAAATCTTTCATATAAATCTATTCATTCAATTTAAGTTTTTTATTGTGATTTTTACTAATTTTTTTGTCATATTAGGTTCTTGTTAACATTATTAAAACTTTTTTTTTCTTTGAGTCAGATAACCGTGGAGACTGCATTGACTACATACCTGGCGTAAAAGCCATCCATCCCAAGGATATGACGTCTTATCTTCAACAGACCGACACGTCCACAGTGTGCCACCGAATAATATCCAAAGCCTTCAATGACGTTAGGGGTGCGGATTCTGTGCTTTGCAATACGGTTCAAGAGCTCGAGCCCCACACCATCGCAGCTCTGCAAGCTCAAACCCCGTTCTACGCCATCGGACCCGTCTTCCCACTTGAGTTCACCAAGAGCACCGTACCCACCAGCCTCTGGTCCGAGTCCCACTGCACCCACTGGCTCAACTCTAAGCCTCATGCCTCCGTCTTGTACATATCTTTCGGTAGCTACTCCCATATTGCCAAACGGGACCTCGTCAAGATCGCAAACGGGCTTTTGCTTAGCAAAGTGAACTTTCTTTGGGCTCTTCGACCCGATGTTGTGAGCTCTGAAGATCAGCATCCCCTGCCCGTTGGATTTGAAGAGGCGGTTTGTGACCGTGGGATGATCATACATTGGTGTAGTCAAATTGAGGTGTTGACCCACCCTGCTATCGGAGGGTTCTTGACTCATTGCGGGTGGAATTCCATATTAGAGAGCATATGGAGTGAGATTCCTCTACTGTGTTTCCCGTTGTTGACAGATCAATTCACCAATCGGAAGTTAGTGGTTGATGATTGGAAGATTGGGGTCAACTTGGGTGATCGATGTGGGCTGATCACGAAGGAGCAGGTGTCAGAGAGTGTGAACCGTTTAATGGATGGAAAGTCAAGGGCAGAAATGAAGAGAGCTATAAGAGACATCAAGAAATTGTTGGGAGATGCAATGACCACAAATGGATCTTCTGAGAAAAATATGGAATGCTTCATCAAGGATCTGAAGTCCAAAGTCTCCATGTCTGATGTCAAAACCTTGTCCAATGGCAATGGCTACTAAAGAACCTACTTTTATATGCATTTCTTCATTAATTAAGCTGAGAGGGAAATATTTATCAAAAAATAAACTAGTATTATTATTGCGTAACTTTTGAAAATTAAAACCCCTGTGTAAAAGTGGATGTAAACATATAATAAATAATTAGACCCATTATCAGAGTTTGAATGTTTGTATTTTATGCATTCATACTTTGTTAGAATATTTAAATAATGAATAAATTATATTTATTTTTTATTTTTAAAAGATATACAAATTCTCTTCTAAAACAAAAATTTATATTACATTTTATTTCAATTTTAATTTTTTTAAATACTTTCATTAATCTAAATATTTTTTGTTAAATCTAATTAAAACAAAATCTATTTTTTTTATTTATCATATGTAAAAACAAAGTTTATTTTTATTTTTATTTTTATTTGTACAAATTTAAATATAATATATATATTTATATATTTAAGTTAATAGAGTGTACTTTAATCAAAAACTTTAAAATTAAAGTAACATACCTATTTTGAAAATAGATAGAGAATTTGTATAATTTCAATAAAATTTAAAAAAATCTATATAATTTACTCTTCAATAATGTATACTCATTTGCATATCATTATTTTCTTACTTGTCGCAATAGAATTTTGAACGTTAGGTCCGCGTTGATGGATTGCGCTAACTAATCCGTTTAATACATTGAATTCAACTCATTTTGGGTACGCTAAAAATTGATGAACTCAATTGCAACAAATATTTATCATTGTCACTTGAGAAATTCTTGTATGCACAAACATACATCCAACAATGAGGATTCATTCTCTCTAGGTAGAGCTTATATACAGAACAAATTTTGATTGTTTAAGTATACATATGTTTAAAATACCTCAACCAGCTATTGATACGGCACTCACTATCTATCACCATCCAACCGAATGTAATTAACTTTTAGCCTTCAGATCTCGCCTATGAATTTTAAAAACCTTTCAAGTATGGTTATGCTCTCTTCTCTTCACTCTTGATACTTTCAAAGTCCTCACTTAGACATGGAAATCCTTATATATAAGAGCCTTCGCTCCGCCTCGCCGATCACCGTGCAAACCTGCGAATTTTGAATAGACCTCACTAGTGGCTCGAGGGCTCAATTATGAACCTACCAAGATATCAATCTAAAAGGAAAGACCTCTGGCTTCACGCGCATCCTTAACTAGTAATGTACTATGCGTATTAAAATTTTACAACCTTTCTTTTATCAGATAGTGGTGAAATTGTTTTTACATAACTTTAACAAAGAAACTGAAAAGAACAAGTACGTGAAACAACTTGACAGAAACAAATGCACGTCTGCGCATGTAAAAACAAAAGTACGTGAATCAAACGTGGCTTTCAGATGCCATACATACTACATCATTGATGTAACCAGGTTCGTTCGGATCATAATAGCAACGGCTGAAAATTAACGTTGATAATGGAGCGAGTAGGACAACAGGAATCGGGGACCATTCCTTAGTTGTCATCAAGCTCACCACCCAAAGCTATGATATTGCAATACTGCCTTTAAATGCATTCAATCAGTGTACTATACCTTGCATTTGGACGATTTAACTAATTGGCTGTGTAGAATATTGATCAGTCGCATCAAACATGTATATTTTCTGAACTGGGGTCGGTATCGGAAAATTCTTGTAACACTTTGTCCAAGATATATATGTCACTATATAAGGTAAATGTGTCCCGTAAAACATTTATTTTGCTAAATTTGTATTAACTACTTACTTACACCTGTAATTATAAATGCAAAAAATCTACGCTACTGTAATAAACCCTGTTAACCATTTACTTATAACTCAATTCTTAAAAGGCTAGCAACGATATTGTTAAACACGAAATGAAGAGGGAATTATTCAGCAATGTCCACTGAGCAATTCTTACACATAATATGCTAACTACTTGTGCAAGAAATCAATAAGGTTACGTTTGGAATGTATAATTAATTTAGAATTTCATAAATCTAAAATATTAAAATTTTAAATTGTTGCAATTTAAATTTCTTGTATTTTGAATTTTCATCTAAATAATTTTAGTATTTATAAAATTTTAGTGAGTAACTATATATATATATATATATATATATATATACACGTGTGTGTGTGTGAAGGTTATTTGTGTTTTAGAGTAAAATATTTTTATATTTATTTTGTCTTTTAGTAAAAAAAACAAAATGCTAACTCATAAAAAACAGAGAAAGCAAAATTTTAAATTCCTCCTATTTAGGTGGAATTTTACGTTCTTCTAAAATTACTTGATACCTAAATTTGAAAATCCAATTCTTTCTAATTGAAATAAAAAAATTAAATATTTCTAAATAATTTTGTTAAAGAAAAATCTCACCCAAACGTAACCCAAAAGTTGACTAAAATAAGTTTCAAGTGATGTAATTTATTTACACGCCTTTTTTTTTGGGGACAAGATTAACACGCCTATTGTAGTAAAGCTTGTATTAGTTTTATGCATCTGTAGGCTACACCAAATACATTGCCTTTTAGTCTTCTACTTAGATGATTGTCAGCCCAGCTCAATACTCGTTCAAAGAGTATATAAATTTTCAACGAAACGCTTATCATCCCACTAGTGGCTCAACGAGTTTGAAAGAAGATAGATATTTTCCTCCCAAGTACTAATTAATTTCCAAATATTTCTAATATTCAGTGAGTGCAATCCAAAGATGAGGCGAGGAGATGCGACGAGGACAATTTTTAATGTTTATTGAAGCTTTTAATTAAGTTGTGCGGTAATCATTTTGTCTGAATAAATTAAGTATTGACCAAGAATCTTTCAGTACATTTGAGAGACGCTATCTTATTCGCGTAACAATTTAAAAACAAAAATAAACACAAAGAAAAAAAATTAAATGTTCGAAATAATAATAATACGCGTGATAGTAAAACAAAGCACGGGTATCTCTTTTTTTTAAATAGATAATTCACGTCTCTTATAAGTTGATTTTAGGAAAAAATTATGTTTCAAAATCACAATATTTATTATGAAATATTTTAAAACTCAAAATTATTTGAAAATATTTTAGTAATAGAATAAAAAATACCTTTATTGAATTTATCATTACTAAAACTTTCAGAAGTTACAAGTGATTTTTATTATTTTTATTACATTATTTTGCGTTTCTCTACTTTAATATTCTTATTTCACTTGATAATAAATGTATGTAACACAACATTGATAAATTAAGGTGATAACAAATATAAACCTTGACGGTAAAATTAAAAAAAAAACTATTTTATAACTCTAAAAAGCTTAAATAATAACAATTTTGCATTATAACAAATGAAGCAAATGAGTTAAGAATGTTGAAACATATTAGTAATAAAAGCAAAATTAGATAATAAAAATAATAAAAAGTATTTCTAACTTTGAGAAGTTTAAATAATAATAAATTTACATAATTAAATAAAAATATTTTGTCATATTAATAAAAAATAAAGTCTTTGGACTATTTAAAATAATTTTAAAATTTAAAATCTTTCATAATAAATATTTTTAATTTATAGTCCCAAAATATAATTTTTTATTCACTACAAGAATATTAGGATTTCAACTAAAGTTTTTGACTACTCTAATATTTTTTTTAATATGTACATGCTGACTAATTTTTAAAAGGAGAAAAAAATCAATAAATAGTGAAAACTTAAAAAAAAAACCTGAAAAAAAGATGGCGGAAGAGGTATCTGACTAATTTTTAACAGGAGAAAAAAATCAATAAATAGTGGAAACCTTAAAAAAGAAAAATAACCTGAAAAAATGCTGGTAGAACAGGTATTTGTCGCCCTCGGCTGACTGAAAGTTTTAAGAAATGGCAGAACAGTGGCGCCATTTTTTATCAAAGAGTGAGTGGAACGTGCTCTCGCGAAACTGGAATAAACAAAAGGTGGAGAGGAAATTAAATGGCAGGAGGAATAAAATTTGCCCCATTTTTAAAGTCCCTGCCAAAATTGTTCTTCTTTCCTCTATGTATACGTCTCTTTCGTTTTCCATCTTGTTCCCTTATTAACTTGTCTTAAGCATCTGTTTTCATCCTCTTCTTTCCTCTACATATATATGCGTATCTGTTTTCTTGTCTGAAGCATCAAGCTTCGCACCAAGATTTACAGGGACTGAAAGCATCAAGCTTCACATCCAGCATCAAAAGTATCAAGCTTCTATGTTTCGTTCTGTTTTTTTATTTCTGCTTCCTGTACTCTTTCTGTTCTTCTCTCTTCTTCCAACAATCTTTCAATTTCCACTTGGCATCTTGCTGTTATTATTATTATTTTTTATTACTGTGTTTTCATTTTTTTTAACAGGTGATATTTATTTGAGTTTTTAATCTGTGATGTTTGTTTCAAAATTTTTTTAGACTTCAGACAAGATGTAAGAGAAGACGAAGGAAGAATACTGGGACGAAATAATTTTTTATTTGTAATGTTTGTTTTAGTCTTTTTGTACAATTCAGACAAAGAAAAGATGAAGAAATATAAGAAGGAAGAATAGGAAGGAACAAAAAATATTATTTTATTTTGTTTGAAAAATAACAAGATTGAAAATTTTGAATTAATTGTTATTTATTTTATTTTGTTATTAATAATATTTCGTTTTGAGATGTTTGCTTCGAATTTTGGTTTATGTTTATTTGGTGTTTCAAATTTGAAAAAAGGATGAATAAAAACAATGTAATAATATATAATTTACTTTTTAATGTAAAATTTTTTTTAAAACTGTTATTTTGTTCAAAATAAGAAATAAATATATAAAATTTTAAAATATTATCAATTAATTATAATAAATATTAATTATTAGTTATAAACAAATAATTGTTAATAAAAAAGTTAATAAAACAATTGTTTGATTTTTTAAAACATAGAAACCCAACAAGAAATTAAGGATAATTTATTTAAAAAAAAGCTGCAAAATCTGCAACCAGACCGCGAATATGTTACTGTTTTCCAACTGAATAATAGTCGCTAAGTTACTGTTTGCCTACAATAACCATTTAGGAAAAAACCAGAGCACCGACTGTTCTTTTAGTCGGCAAAAACGTATTTTTTATTGAATTTTAGAATTTTACACTTCTGTTGTAGTGAGTTTATTATATCATTACAAGTGTATAGAGTTGATTCACAAGAATCTAAATTATTTATTGTACATGCTACATAACACGGCATGTGTAGTGTTACACAAACAGAAATTTTAAAATAAAAAATTAATAAAATTAATTTAAATTAAGTTAAGAGATTTTTTTGTCTGAAATCTTCACCCTCCCCCACTCCGAAAAAAAAAACCCTTGGCTTCTTACTGTCAGCCTCATCCTTTAATCATAAGTAAATGCATAGCCTTTAACAGCATTCTAAGTCTTTCATCTTTTGTAACCACTGGCCATAAAACCAAAGGCTTTTGGCTATCAAGATTTTTATAAAACTCAATTTTAGGATCATTATTTGGCTCTTAAAACACAAATTAATGGCTTGTAAAGGGATCATAAATGTTAGGTTGAACACCAACTTAATGACTTTAATATAAAAATTATATTTTTAAAACAATGACCAACACATCCTAGAGTTATAAACCTCATATCTTCATTTTTCAAGATAATGTTCACAAAGCTAGATAAAAGAGAATTATACATTGCAAATAGCTAAACAAGATCTATTGCAGAACAATAATTCATCTTCTATTTGTTATATAACGATTACCCTGCAAGCTTTCAAGCAGGGATAATTTTCTCCCCACGCAGAAACGTAATATTAAAATCATGGAAGTTCGATGATGACCAACTGCCATAAGAAACAAAGCCAGCAATAATTCTTCCCACTTGGAATTATTGTCAGAGGAGATATTACATCTACTTACCTGCCCAACCGCAAAAGACGTGCCTAGATGCTCATTCTCCAATAGCTCCCACAAATATGAAGACAAGTTATAGCTTCAATAAAGACCCATGTGAAAAGAAAAATTCCAAGTCAGAAACATACAAACAAGCCAGTCTCTTCAGAAGAAATTTTTTTTAACTGCAACTTGTGCAGAAGATACAACCATGTAACCAACATATATCCACTTGCCAGGATTGTGATATGTTTTATATTGGGTAACTATCAAGAGCTAAAATATATGGTACTTAAATTCTCACTCAACAAGTTAATTAGTTTTTTGAGATAAATTCTCTTCATGATTTCAAGTTGCATCAATCGATATAAAACCTTCCATTACGATTCTAGTTACAATCTCGCATTATAGCACATTTGGAATTCTAAAATACCCTGCTGAAAGGAACATGACCGCCTGAAATGGCATGCATAGAGATATGTGTTAAATTCTGTCTCAACTAATTATGAGATTCATACTTGCATCATGCAAGAAGATACAAACAACTCTAGTGGCATCCCAATGCAGAAACAAAAGCGCAGTTATTCAAGGGATGACAAACACGTAAGTTGAACTCTTAATTAATCACCACTACAGTTCATAACTTTTCATGCTTAATTTTTTTTTCTTTTAAATCAAGGCCTACCGTCCTGTCTCTTTATAATATATTACCGAGCAATTATATAAATGAAATGAAATTGGTACAAAAAGTCAAAATAAATTGTTATATACTATGTTTTAAAAATTGGATCAATCATTGAATTAAGATAATGAGTGATTTACAATCTAATAGTTTTATTATAATTGAACCGTGGTTAAATTATTTTTAAAAAAAAAATATATACAAGTGTGTGTATATATAATATTTTATAATTATATATATATGTATATATATTGTAAAATAACATAAAAGTTAGATAAGCTATTTACATATAATAACAAATTTATATGAAATGAGTTGGATGGAATCTAATAAATATAATAAATTTTTATTATAAAATATCAAAATTTTGATTTAAAAAGAATAAAAATTAGTTTTTGATCAATTCAATGCTAAGCTGCTTGATTTTTATGATTTTTAACTGATTTTTTGTTCAGTCAATTGGATAGAAATTATGGCTAATTTACCAATTTTTCAGTTTGATAGGCTGATCCAGTCTGATTTTGTCAACAGTGGTTATATATGATGTTGTTGATCTACTTCTTGAGTCCGATAGCTTCTAGGGTACAACATGTTGGCTGGATACCTACAAGTAGTGCAGCGACAATGAGAATAGAAAGGATAAGATGCTGGTCTTAGAAAAGAAAAGCAATTTAGATCCTCTCTCTTACTTCCTCTAGTGCTCTCTCCCATGCTAAATTTAGAAGGTTTAGAATTCGAATAGTTTAAATCTTTTTCTATTTAAAAAAACTTTTAAAAAGAAGATAAGCGCAGAATAAAAATAACCTTTTAATTACTAATTTAAAAAAATAATATTTAAGTTTAAGAAAATAAAAAATAACATCTAAACTATTCAAATTTTAATTTGAATGGACTACATTTTATGGATGGGAGATTAGAGAGGGATCCCAGGAAGGAATCCAAATTGAAAGAAAAGCAGATATGAAGTCAAGGATTTCGGATGCTCTGCAACGTAGCAAGTTTAAAAAATAGTAATAATAAAATAAAATAAAAAGAGAAGAGCTTTTCATTTGGGAGGCCCTGCACAATGAAGAATCCGTCCTCGAAGTTAAGAGGCAACCAGCTCCTTTTAGAAGAGGTCTAGGTTCAGAGGAAGTTATGAAAACTCCGAGCGCGAGGAGTGGAAATGGCCAGTTAGGGCGAGTGGCTTTAGGTATTCTTTTGAATAGAAGAGGTCTTTGAGATGGGCCAGTTACTTTGGACGGATCGCGTACTGAGCAGACCAACCAAATCAAACGGATAATCCGTCCTCGATTTCTTCTTTTTTAGCCTAAAGTATTTTTCATTCCTATGTAATGAAGATTGAAAATTTTAGTACAATTATATGTGAAAATGAGAACATCACGTGTTCATAAATCTTAGTAGAGTCATAATAAATTTGAGGTAATCAAGTAAACAAATTAATTCCCCGGATAGACTTAAAATATTTCTTAGCTTAGTTTTATTCTCTATGTCCAGTATATTGGATGGATATTCCAGTGGCATCCACATATATATATATCAGTAGGTGGAGGCCAGAAGTTTTTATATACATTCCACACGTAATAATCACGATTTAATTATTCTGTACATGTCAGATCCACATGGAATCCACCTACTTGTTGTGGTAGTTGCTGCTTGAGCAGTCCTTAAAACCCAATCTAGGCACTGCGAAAGTGACAACCTGCCTGTTGGATCTCTCTCTCGTAAGTGCTTTGACCTACCAAAAATAGCAAAGGGAAGAGCATGGCAAACTCAGAAACAAGTCTCCAACGCCCTCACGCCATTCTCATTGCTTACCCAACTCTAGGTCATGTGATCCCGTCCGTCCATCTGGCCATCAAGCTCGCATCACGTGGCTTCACCATCACCTTTGTCAACACCCATTCCATCCACCACCATACCTCCAGAGCAAGCTCTTCAGACAACAAGGACGACATCTTCGCCGCCGTACGAGAATCAGGGCTCGACATACGCTACACCACTGTGTCCGACGGCCTTCCGGTTGAATTCGACCGGTCCCTCAACCACGACCAGTTTATGCAATCGATGTTGCATGTGTTGTCGGCTCACGTGGAAGAGCTTGTGGCGAAGCTTGTGATGCAGTCGGAGCCGCCGGCGACATGCTTGATTGCCGACACTTTCTTCGTGTGGCCGTCGATGATTGCCAAGAAGTTTGGCCTCCTCTATGTTTCCTTCTGGACGGAGCCTGCTTTGGTTTTCTCTCTCTACTACCACATGAACCTTCTCAGAAAGAATGGTCATTTTGCTTGCCAGGGTACGTATGTCTGCTCCCTCTTTCTAACCTCTTGCATATTTACCGCTTGATTAACGACCCGTTTGGAAAGTAAAGATTAGGAATGAAAATAAAAAAATAATAATAATTTTATAAAAAAAATACTTATAATACCACTATTTTTAATAATTAAATAATAATAGGTAGATAATATTAAATAATAATTATAAAAATAAAAATAAAAATAAAAATTCATCAAATTTTTATTTTTATTTTATTTTTCATATCCAACCAAACAAGCATAACTAAATAGCTAAGGTTATTTAAGTATTTAGTATCAAATTCTTAGTAAATATATATTATGCACAATATTTTTTTAAATAAAGTAATAATGTGACGTTGAGGGTAAATATATAGATACAAATAAATAAATAAATAAATGTCATGTTTTTATAATTAAAAAGCCTGCTGATAAAAGGGGCACGACAATTAATACTTATAACACTATTCAATTTTGATTTTTCTAGCCACCGCATTAATATCTATGGATAAAAAGTTAAAACTTTAATAAAAAAGTACTTAAATTATATGTGACAGGTATGAATAGATAAGTCAAACCTATGCAAGCCATTATATCCTCGTCAATTAGGTAATTTTTTAAATTAAGCTCATTTATGATATGTTTACATTTATTTTTTATTGAATTTTTGGTATTAATGTTACCTTACCTATTGTATAATATTTAAAATCCCATAATATTAAATATCAAGGCATAAGATATTTTAGTACCTAAAATTATTATAGTTGTTTGTTGTAGGAAAATGTTATATTATGTTATCAACAGCAATTTCACTTAATTTTTAATTAAAATTTTTATAATTTTAAAACTTATAATTAGATTTGTATAATTTTAAAATTTTTTAACTTAATCCTTATAATTTACAAGATGCATTATTCATGCCAATTCGTCTAAATTATTTAATATAGATGATATCATATGCCATATATGCAAAAAAAAAAATCACTTTATCACCTATTTTTCTCTTTTTGCATGAATATTATACATATTTGAAATGTCAAGATAATACCTACTTAAAAATTAGATAGTAAAATTTAACAAAACATTAATGAATGTTTGATAAAATGGACCAAATTAAAATTATAGGAATTTGATTATAAAATTTTAAACAATAATAACCAATAGTAATTTTATTGAGAATATAAGTGATATTTTAAAAAAAATTGAAAAAAATAAAATTAAAGAGTATGAGATGCTTGTAATTTTTAAATGATATGAGATATTCAAAATGGAATCATTTTATATATACCTCATATATAGGCTCATAGTGTTTTGGATGGCATTAAACTACACTAAAATACAAATGTGCCTAACATACACATTTTCTGATTTTTCTTAACATTCAAAATATGAAGATACCAAACGATTTATATGCGAAAAAGTTTTGCCAATTTCGGGAATTCTGTTGTAGCTTCACTCAATTTTCTTGCTTATTAATATATACTAAAATTTTGTTCACATCATGGATGTTGGAGGTCAGATCTCCGCGAAGACTCCATTGACTACATACCTGGCGTGAAAGCCATCCATCCCAAGGACATGATGTCGTATCTTCAAGAAAAGGATACATCCACAGTGTGCCACCAAATAATATTCAAAGCCTTCAATGACGTTAAGGGTGCAGATTTTGTGCTTTGCAATACTGTTCAAGAGCTCGAGCCCCATACCATCGCAGCTTTGCAAGCTCAAACCCCGTTCTACGCCATCGGTCCCATCTTCCCACTTGGATTCACCAAGAGCAAAGTACCCACCAGTCTCTGGTCCGAGTCTGACTGCACCCACTGGCTCGATTCTAAGCCTCATGCCTCTGTCTTGTACATATCTTTCGGTAGCACTGTCCATGTTGCCAAACGGGACCTTGTGGAGATTGCAAACGGGCTTTTGCTTACCCAAGTCAATTTTGTTTGGGTGATCCGACCTGATGTTGTGAGCTCTGAAGATCAGCATCCTTTGCCCGTTGGATTTGAAGAGGCGGTTCTTGACCGTGCGATGATCATACCTTGGTGTAGTCAAATTAAGGTGTTGACCCACCCTGCCATTGGAGGATTTTTGACTCATTGCGGATGGAATTCCATATTGGAGAGCATATGGAGTGAGGTTCCTCTTCTGTGCTTCCCATTATTGACAGATCAATTCACCAATCGAAAGTTAGTGGTTGATGATTGGAAGATTGGGATCAACTTAGGTGATCGAAGTGGGCTGATCACGAAGGAGGAGGTGTCGGAGAATGTGAACCGTTTGATGGATGGAAATTCAGGGGGAGAATTCAAGACGGCTATAAGAGAGATCAAGAAGACATTGGGAGATGCATTGATCAACAATGGATCTTCTGAGAAAAATATGGAATGCTTCATCGGGGATCTAAAGGCCAAAGCCTCTGCGTCTCATGCCAAAAACATGTCGAATGGTTACTGGAATAAGATGGCCTAAAGGATTTTATCTGATAAAGTGTGAGAGAAATCAAGACAGAAGACCAAGGGATGAAACGTATCCCAGTGGATCTTATTTAAGCCTCACCCTTCATTGGTTTTTTTTTTCTTTTTTAAAAATCCCACCTTTCTATCTTTATTTCTCTCCAATTTTATCAGCACTTTAAATGATCTTAATGCTAAATAATTGTGAAAGATAATTTTAGATTTAACTTAATATCTTACTAGAATCCATTGATATACTGAATATTTTTATCAGAAAATGATGACAAGGGATGATGGAGTAGGAACTACAACTCCTAATACCTTATGAAAACTAAAAGTTTATTAGAAAATGTTAACTATTCTGACTAGTATTAAATGGGATACTAAATGAATTGTGAGTTGAAACATGTTTCTTGGTGGAACTTGCTGGAAATATCATCAACTTAATCTTCCCTCTTGCAGTAGCTCACATTAATCGTTTCGTCCTTATAGGGTCTTTGAAGAAATGAAACTTTATGTCCATATGTTTGCTTCTTCCATTTAAAATCTTGCTATATATTGTCACAATAAATTAGAGTGGATACTTTTTGTGCGATTGTTACAATATTATAGCAAAAAGAAAAGAAGTTAAATGAAAGCAAAAGAGATAATGGAATGGTTCTATTTTATTCCATGGACTCTAGCCAATTTATAGGCAACTACATAGAATTAGCAAAAACCAAAGCAAAGAAAAAAAAACAATCAAAACTAGGCCCAATTATTTGCACCATGCACTATATTAAATTATACATGACCAACTAATTGAAACAACTAAAGCAGAAGACTCATGACTAACTTACAGTAACAAGGCCTCGTTAATATTTGACTTATTCAATAATAGTGATATTGTTGCTTTCTTTTGAAAATGTATACGCAAGTATAGTATTGCAATAATAATAAAATGATGAATAGAGTATCGTTTCCACTAGAATTTATCACTAAAATAATTACTAAGTATTAAAATTATACACCTTAATTTAAATCAAGGTAACAATAAAAAGGTAATATAAAATTAAACTAAACTAAAGACATAAAATGAAAAAACTAAAAAATAAATGAGAGACACCACTCTAGATGAAATTGGAGAGCAAAATAATTTGGGATTATGATTTCTTTTAGCATTTTATATGAACTAATTATCTCTCTTTATTTTGCTCTTAATGTCATTAATAACCTAAGACTCTAATTTACCTATAAGCATCTTCCGAATTACATATAAGCATTCCCCTAACTAATCCATAATTCCTTGTGCAATTAATTTAGAGGCTTACTCAAGAATATGTCCTAATATGGCTATGTGAGGCCGGTAAGTATATTCCTATCCTACAAGTGAATCAATCCACTCAACATTATAAATTTCATGAATCCACACTACATAATCCATGGTCAAGTTCTAAAATCTTTTTTCTCGGTTCATTTAGGTTACCCAAATCATCTAATGGTTTCCACACACTTAGAAGCATTAAGCACAAGGATTGATTAATTAAATCATACCATTAATTACAAATAAAGAGAGTAAATACAACATATTACAAGTTATAGTTCATCACAATTCCAAATTAACAAATTTAGCTTATAACTATAAGAAATAACAACATTAAGAACAAAACATAAATCAAATGGGCAAAGAAATACAAGAAAAAGCAAGAGAAGAAGAGAGAAATTGAATTAATCAGTGAATCTTCTTCAAACCCAAACTTCTTTCAAGGCATTTGAAGCTCTAAACCTTTCTTTCTCTTCCCTAAAACCTTCAGAATGACGACCTCCTTTGAAAAAGTGTTGAAAACCCTTTAAAACCTTAAAAAACACGGCAAAAAATGGTGTGTTTTGCATTTTTTTGAACTGTGCCGTGGCAGCGATCAAAAGCACCGGGCTCAAATGAATTTTTTTACTGCTACAGTGAAAAGTGTTGTGGTGCAAAATTTTACGTCATAACTCATTTTACTTCCATTTTTTAATGCGCCACGGCGCTTAAATTTGTCATCGCGACGTTGCATTTTCTTTAGCAATGATTTTGAGCATCATCTTTTGCTCTTTTATCTTTTCTTCTTTTTTTATTCTTTTTCTTTTTCTTTTTCTTTTTGATCTTTTTCCAACAAATCTTCTTAATGTTGTTACTTTGCATGCCAACACTTATAAACTTGTTTCTTTATAATTGTAGTTCTACAAAAATATAAAATTTATCTAATTAATATTTATAATCTACTAATAAAAGTCAAACAATTTAACAACCTAAAAATCTAGATAAAAACACAAAATACTATTTATACTTAATTAATACAAAAAAATTAACTCAAAATCACAAAAATAAAACCAAAACATACTAAATATTAATTTGGTCAAAATTTATTAATTTTATATATAAAAAACATAAAACAAGTTCAATATTCATGTGATAAGTCCCTTAAAATATTAAGAAAATTATGATAATTTAAAAACTTATCAAGTAGCAAATTGGATAAGAACCAACGATATGAGATGAATTAAAATTAAAATTCAGGCTATGGTGCCCAACTACACTAACCTAGATCCCACAAAAGGTGTTGGTAGATTAAAAAATTAAAACAATGGTCATAGAAGTCAAAATTCACTAAGGAATGTATAACAACTTACCTATTGAATTAATTACCCTCGAAAATGGATGGTGTTGAAGCACCTCACTTATACTTGGCCACTAGGGCAAGTGCCAAACCCTAATGAGTAGGAAGGCATGACAATCATTGTAAAACTTAAGGTGCAAGCTTGATTAAGGCAATTGTTTGTGCAAATTTTGATGGTAGTAGCAAATATTCACATAGAAATTTTGAACACTCAATAAGGGAAAAGTTCCATATGAATAGCACTTGCATACAAGTTAGTCAATCCTAAGAGATAAGGAAAGCCCATCTAATAGCATGTAGCATACATGTTTTGAAAAGGAATTGGGTTAAGATTCTTAATTTAAGATGTGATGGTTGATAGCAACTTAAGGAGCTCAAGGATGTCATTTAGGAATTTTAAGAAGAATTCTTCTTCCTATTTAATAGTTTGCCCACCCTAAAAATAGTTTAACTAGAAGTAACGTCTAACAATTAGAAGAGCACTGTATGCTCATACTCAATAAACACATCAAGTCTTTAAGATAAACAATTTATAATTGATGGAACAATGTGAGTGAGGGAAGTCGACAAATGAAACTATAAACTCAAGAAAAGGATTGGGCAAAAGGGTCCTAGCTCCAAACTCATCGATTATTAAGGATAGCTTGATCTGCTTTCTTGGCAAGAGCAAGCTATTGTACTCTAGCTAGAGTACAAATTAAAAATAACTTTTGGGTTTCTTATTTAAATGTTGAACAGTCAATTCAAAATTGACATATATAGAGAGGATCCAACTATTTAATTAAAACAAAATATTACAAATGGTCCTTATGGATATTGATGCATTGTGGTTTATGTCTAACAAACTAATGCTACTATTATAGTATTATAGCATAAAGAAGAGAAGTTAAATAAAAGCAAAAGAAATAATGGAACAATGCTACTTCATATAATGGATCATAGTCAATTAAAGGCAATTACATAGAGTTAGTAAAAGGAGACTAAAATTTTAGTCAAAACTAACTTCTATTATTGTCAACATGAACTACATTGGATTGCTCATGACCAACTTATTAAAACCACTAGAAGAGAAGACTCGCGACTAACACACACTAGCCAAACTTGTTGATATAACTTATTCAACAATTTGTGTCATGTATTTTATTCTTTTTTACATAACAAAATAAAAAATTGAACTTAAAAAAATTATTCTTAATAATTGTTAACTATTCATATTCTTTGCTAGTAAATAATACCAAGTAACTTTTACCCCAGAGATAACTTTTCTTTTGTTAGACTTGGATTAACCTATTATAGTGGTGAAATTACCCTTGTATACCAAACTACTTGATAAAACAACTTGCTCAATTATGAGTGTAAGGCCATGTTTGGTTGTGTAAGAGCAAGGCAAATCGAAACGGATTTCCTTTGCTAAACATGTTTGGTACGTGAGTAAAATGGAGATTGAAAATTTTGCTTGGAAAGGGACAGCAACTATTGTAGCCTATGAAAGAAATCTTCATTGGAGCCAAAATGTTAGAATGTCAAATATACCCTTCGTTTTCGAACACAACTCGAGCCCCCTCTTTCACCAGTTCCTCGAACCTAGAACGTCTCGTCCTCTATTGTTCTTCACTTTTCTCTAACGATTAGCCTCATTGCAAAACTTACCCGTCAGATCTGTTGTTATTTATATTTAATTGGCTTGATTTGGAAGTCAAGTGTGTTGTTGTGGCCAAGACAAGGTGCTATAAGGACAAACACTATCGCAGGTGCAAGAAGAAGATATTTGGAAATCAAAGGATGAAGACAAACCGATTAATTGAAGGAGTAGATTTTTGGTTCTCCATTTGATAAAAGCCATAAAAAAAATTTGTTTGTTAAACTCCTTTATTTTTCCAAGGGCGTGTTGGTCATTTGCGCAATCTTATTTTCTACTCTTCTAATATTTTTATCCAACCAAACATACATTTCCATTCCATTTAATCTCACGCCAAATACAATAAAAGTAATTTCATTCAATTATATATTTCTTTTCAAGTCAAACTTGGCTTTCAGATGCAGGACATCATCATTGACGTAACAAGGCGAGTTCATATAATAGGGTGTAATAATATCAATGGCTGAAGATTAATGTTAAGGGAACAAGTTCTTAACTGAAATCAAGACATTTCTTACAGCTTATTTGGTATCGGGAAAGGAAGAGAACTCTTTTTTTAAATTTATTTTGCATAATATTAATTATACTCTTATAATTATTATTTAATAATTTTTTTAATTTTTTTTTAAAAATATAAACATGCAAATTATTTTTTATTCTCAAATTTATTTTTTTATTCTATTTTTTATTTTATTTATTTCTATTTTGTGTACCGCATAACCCTTAGTTTTCATAAAGTTTATCATAAAGTTGATGTTTTTCTTCTCTTTGGCCAAACAACTAAAGCTGTGATATTGCAATCAAAGCTTTTAGGACATGTTAATGTTGAATCAGGTCAGAAGACTTTAAAGTGGTGAAGTTGTGTGTGAAAGAGCTTGTATATGTTTTGCCATTCTTTTTTTTTTAATAAAAATTAAACTTTAACCTCTCCCTTACGTCTGAACTTCACCGCGTGAAAGAGCGGTGAATTTCAGAGAATCCTAATCTATCAATATCATATATAACATTCAAACCCAAGCTCATAAGTAAGTCAAAATCAAAATTAATAAGAACTAGCATTCAAACCCAAGCTCATAAGTAAGTCATAATTCCTCGCATTGGAATTATTTAGATAACCAGGAAGAACGGGGAGTTGTGAAACCAAAATCAAAATTAATAAGTAAGTCAAAAAGTTTTTTTTTAAAAAAAACTAAGATATACGCAGGTCAGGAGGAAAGCCACAGTTCATAATTGATGAATAGTAATACCTGTGTAAAATACCAAGAGTCACATCAATCATGTCATTTTTCAGAACTAGCATGCTTATAGGAAAATTCCCAAGACCACTTATTTTAAAAGGAATCTTCTGTAATACCCAAAAAACAAAAAATTGTAAAATTTTTAATGTCATTTTTCAGAACTAGCATCCTTATCAGAAAATTCCCAAGACCACTCATTTTAAAAGGAATCTTCTGTAATACAAACAAAAAAAAAGAAAGAAAGAATTGTAAACCTTTTAATATTAAAATATATTAGAAATTGCTCGGTCTCACACTCGGTCTATTTTTTTTTTATAACTGTACATCATGCATTTAACACTTGAACGTCAACGATTTAGATTACACTTATTACTTAGCTAATTATACAAGGAGTTCGTAGATTTTCATTAAAAGTGTTTCATGTAAGGGAATCGCGAGAAGGCCGTTAACTCTGTTTCCCCAATAACCATTTGCCTTCTGCTCCATGCAAAAGATGATCGTCACTTTGGTGGCAGCTATCAATACTTGGTCTATGAATATTATTCAGAGGAATAGTTAACTGGGTCTAACTAATATGCCTAAAGCAACCCTTAGTGCTTCAACATCCTAATTCTAAAACTAGCAATAGAGAAAGAAATAAGAATTCCCTCCCCAGAACTGATGTTCCAAATACATCAAATATTCAGTGGATGTAATCCAAAGATGAAGCAAGGAACACAGCAGAAGCGAAGAGGACAATTTTTACGGAAGTCTTAAAGTTTCGAGGTAAACATTGTGCCACTGCATAAATCAAGTACTGATGTATTGACCAAGAAACTTCACATTTGCACTTCAATTTTCAAGATAAGTTCACAAAACCAGAGTTGACAAGTTCACAGGAACAATAATTTATCTTGTATTTGTGGTATCCCGATTACACTGAACGGTTTTGAGCATGGATATTTTTCTCCCCATGCAGAAACATAATATTAAAAACATGAAAATCCGATAACCAACTGCCATAAGAAACAAAACCAGCAAATTCTCCCACTTGGAATTATTGTCAGGGGAGATATTGTAAGCACTTTGGAGGGCTTGAAAGCCAGATATTGTCCTCACCTGTCCAACGGCAAAAGATGTGCCTAGATACTCATTCTCCAATAGCCCCTACAAATATAAAGACAAGTATAGCTTCAATAAAAGACCCATCTAAAAGGAAAAATTGTCATTATCATATAAACAAGCCAGTCTGTTCAAAAGAAAACTTTCCAGCAGCAACATGCGGAAGATACAACAATAACATATATCTACTTGCCTGGATTGAGTATGTATAGAAGGCTATATAAGACATTGGATACATCCAAACCGGTCCAGGCATAGCATTTCGAATTCTAAAATACCCAGCAGAAAGGATCATGACCACCTGAGACAGCATAGATATGTATTGACGGTTAGTTTAGGAAATACTTGGTAACTGAGTGCTTAAGTTCTTAGGCCATGAAGTAAAATATAAATTGAGAGGCATTTAACTTCTGTTAATATCTTACACCAAAAATGATCGGTAGGCAATGGAACTCACATGTACGCACAACAGTGTCAATACACTCCAAAAAACATCTTCCCATAAAGTAGAGACGACTAGCATAAGTCCTTCATTCACCAACAGAGACATAAAAAAGTTCAGCACAAAGTACATCAACAAGCTGAATTCATCTCGCAGCCCTATCAAGAAATAGAAGACTAGACTTGATGAAATGGATATGAGAAACAAGAATGGAATGCTGGAGAAGAGTTGCCCAAGTAAAAAAACTAATGCATTGGAATGCTGGTTTGATTCTTCACAGGCATATATCTGCAAAACAGCAAATGGTTGATTACCTTAAAAAAGCCTCGAGAGTAAAACAGTACGATTGAATCCACAACCTAAGCCTTAATAAAGTCAGTAATAATAATAATAATAGTAGTAGTAATAGTAGTAGCAGCAGCAAAAGACTTAGAAGCATGTAAAAAAATATTCCCTTTTTTACTTTTGCTGTTGAGAAGTATAGAGTGCTTGTTTTACTTTAAGGTGAGTCAAGAGACACTAAATACTGGCACTTCACAATACTTGGAACACTGTACGACTTAATTTAATGCACTCTATCTTTACAGCAATTTCCACAATCATGCAGTTACTACATATTTCATGAGCTAATGATACAAACAATATTTTGTTTACATCATCAGTTTCCAATGCTTTCATGAGAATCTCAGTTGAATTAAACTGTCCAAATATATTTTCAGTTATATGTCCATATCTGAACTGTATAGTATTTCATGTAGTTTGCAGTTTATAAGCAAGAGAAGCATGAGAGGAAAGTTTGAGTGTTAAGCTTTACATATACAGTTACAACTCTCATCAGCCAAGTTTTTCAGGTAATCGGCAGTACAGCTTAAAACAAATGTATGCCATATCTTGTAAGAAGGGCTTATCAGCCGACCACTTCTTTCTAGGAGAAAAGCATCAACTTATGCATTTGAGAATTGTAAAGTTTGGAGTAATTCAAAATTTCAATTGAGTTAAGTAAGCTCCATATAATTCATGAATTAAAGTGGGTGATTAATGTCTGCATAAAACAGTGCATCATACAGAAGAAAGAAACCATAAGCCAAACAATTTTAAGGTACATGCCATATGGGCAAATTATGCTTTCTTTTATACATATCAGGCACATCAAAGGAAAACTTTCAAATTGTTGTAAAGTAATACATGTATACAAGCAGCAATAGGATTACCTTAATTTCTCTCTTAAGTGCAGGCAACCCAGCAATACTTAAAAGTGAACAGAATGAAACAAATACAAAAATTGCTGCAACTCTTGTCTGCAATGCAAAAGATGTGAAACAGAACATATATAAACCATTAAAAAAATTTTTTAAAAAAAGATAAAAAAAAAAAAGAAGCAAAAGATAAAATGCAATCATGATGTTGAGACTCACCACAACTGATGACAGAGAATGCCCCAAACCAGAAAATACAGTGCCAATACAGATTGTGAGAAGCATATAAAGAATAAGGCGAAGCCAGTAGTATTTCCATTCCCTTGACATAATTAATAAAGACCTCCATGTCAAGATTGCTATCCGAGTAGCATTGCTAGCTTTGCCCTTGCTTTTGAGACCTGGACCTTCCTGGGAAATAAGCATGTTTTAAAAGAACTGTAAAAGGAAAATTCCACATACTTACTCCCCTTGAATGCAGTAATGCAGACACAGGCTGATAAAAATCTAGAGAACAGTACAAATTCCATACATCAAGAGGACAAATTATGGGTGTTCATCCGGGCCAGCTTGCCCAACAGGCCTGTCTGAAGAAGGTTGTCTTTTTGTGGGGGGGGGGGGGGGGAGGAGGCAGAACTGGGCCAGGCCAGACTTCCCAACTGGTCAAGCCCGGCACAACCCAGCCTAATGGCATTATAAATAATAAAAAATATATAGGGACTAAACTGAAAATAATTCTTTTTTTAGGGCTATTTTATAATTTTAACCAAAACTATTCAAACATATTTTACAAATTATAAATAGCTAAAAGGGTCAAAGCCCTTACCACATCTTTCCCAAGTATAATTATCACATTCAAACAAGAAAAAATGTGATAGAAAACATATACTTTTTAAATTTCAAAGCAAAAAGTGTTTATTTGCTTTGAGATAGTAAACGACCATTTTTTTTTTTTGGGAAAACAGCTAAGCAAACTGCCTTTAACATTTGGTTGGGTCAGTCTCATAAAAATGCCGAAGAAAAAAACCCAATCGGACTACTAAGTTCCAAGCTATCGTATTTTGAAGTTTTAGCCTCTATATTTGCATTTCCATTGCGTAGATTTTGAAAAAAACATATCAAAACAAGTAATAATATGCCTCAAATAATTGAGTGGATATAATAATATGTGCTTTCAAAGTCCCCTTGAAACTAGCTTAATTGGCCCAGCCACCACTAGGCCATAGCCGGGCCACGGGTCCAAAAAAATTTTTTTTGCCCAACTTAAATCAGATTGGGCTTTAGGCGGGGTGAAACATGACCTGTGCATACCCCTAGGACAAATAAATCTTGTCATTTGACCTACAAGATTAAATCTCCATCTAACATAAGTCCTTTTATACTAGTGCATACCCTAGGACAAATAAATCCTGTCATATGACCTACAATATTAAATCCCCATCAAACAGAAGTCCTTTTACACTAGTTTGTCAATGAATAACTATCCCAAGCTATGGCCCAAAAAGGGGAAAAAAAAAAAAGGAACTACCTCAAGTTACCCAGTAGCATATGCAGATTGTCCCACATTTAAAATTTCAACAAACCTGAATTGACATTTTTCCCTTTTCCTTACCCTCTAGTTCCAAAGCAGTAGTACCCGCCAAATTCTCTTCTATTTATTGCATCCACATTCAGAATTATATGATTGGAAGTTCAACAAAACCATAAGCCTTTCACTCTCTAATTGGCTTTTGAAGATTGATTGTGGCCATAACTTTACAGTCTACCACCATACTTAATTATTCAAATGATCAGTACAAATCAAACATAAAAAACTAATATAAAAGAGAGAAATGAATTTGCAAAGGCTAATAGGACAGTTGTGAGGACCAGAACCTATGGTGGAACTCCCACTTCATGTTACAGAATATCTAACACATATTTTACCCTGTATTTCACCAGTTGAATCAAGGTGTAAATAAGCTGTATATCTGGGACTATGCTGCCACAACAAACTCCCAATCCATGTTAACTTCTTTAAAATAGACATTAAAATTTATCAAAGTCCCAAACACACCATGCTTGGAATTATTAATTATCATCAAGATGTGGTAGCAATAAACTATTTTAATTGAAAAAGTTAGGAGCGTCATAAAAAGGAGGCAATTACCGATTCTGTCTCAACTAATGTGATTCATGCTTGCATCATGCAAAAGGAGATATACAAATGACTAGAGGGATCACATTACAGAAACAAAAGCACAGTTATGCAAGGGACGACAAGCATGTATTTATTCAGCTTGAACTCCTAACTACTGTGATTGAATGCTCATAGATTTTGCATTTTGTTCAAAACTTTAAACTACTTGAAACAAAACAAAGTGTATTTAACTACTTAAAACAAAACAAAGTTTACTTTTATCTGTGTTCTAGGAATGGAGGTTTTGAACTTGGGAGGTACAGAGTAATTAAAATGGACCAGTCACTGGGATGACTTAGGAGGGGGAAAAGTGAAGCACTCTAGTAAACCTTTAATAAGACGAGAACATGATCATGATTTTACTTAACTTTTACTACGAAAGTGCCTCAAAGCTTAAAGGCTGAAAGCAAAGTCTCTTAGTAAGTAGAATCCTGTTCTTACCAAGCTCAAAAGTTATTGGGAAATCTAGAAATAGTGTTTGAGGTTCTAGAGCAATGGAAATCACAATAAAGCGTATGAGTGTATATGTAAGTCTCTTTGATGACTATGAGGTTCTATTTATATTGAAACTTGGAGTTGTCATTAACACCCATAATGAGCATGATTGAAAACATGGGGCACTGCTTGCATGTCTACGCACGTGAGGGACGTGCATGTTTGATCATGAGCCCGGCAGTCAAAGATGACGTGTCTGGATGAGGTTGACTGGGGAGTAATTGGCACTAGATACTATCTCCTTAGGAAAGGGAAGGCCACAGAGAGGAGAGTGAATTCAGCTAGAACAACCACTTTGCTTACTAAGTATCAAACACTTACCTAGCCTATTAGAGTGTGATGAGCTCACAGGCCCGAATGCTAACTTAGCCATAAAAACTTATTCTAGGAGAAGCTAGATGAACAACGTATTTAAGGAACATCACCAAAAATTTATACTAGTATTTTTGGACGACATTTGCGAGTCTTCCACTCACCTTGACTTTTCCACTCACCTTGACCATTTACGAGTTGCTTTGGAAATTCTCAAAAGGCATCAGTTGGTTATCAATTCAAAAAAAATGTGCTTTTGGGAAACCCAAGTTTGAGTATTTTGGGCATATTATTTCAGCTGAAGGGGTTCAAGCAAATCTAGCAAAGGTAGAAAGTATGATGAAATGGCCTATTCCCCAAGATCTCAAGTCCTTGAGAGGTTTTTTGGGGTTAAGCGGTTATTGCCATAAATTTGAGAATAACTATGGCAAAATTGCAGCACCTCTCACTAATTTACTTAAAATAGATGCTTTCAAGTGAACAAATGAGAGTCAAAGGGCATTTGATAGTATCTAAAGAGAGCCATGACAATGGTACCTTGTCTTGGCAATGCCGAATTTTCTACGCCATTTGAAATTGAGTCTAATGTGTTTGGGGCTATTTTGATGCAGAATGGATGCCCTATTGCCTATTATAGCCAAGTTCTAAGTCCTAGAGCCCAATAAAGTTCAGTTTATGAAAGGGAGTTGATGGCATTAGTGTTTATGGTAAAAAAAAAGAAAAATGGAGGCATTACTTGTTGAGGAACCATCTTTTAATAAAAACTGACCAAAAGGCCTTCAAAATATCTGCTGGAACAGAAGGATTTGGACTCCAATCAGCAGAAATGGGTCTCAAAATTAATGAGATTCAAATATGACATAATGTATAAACCCGGGACTGAAAATTGAGCTGCCGATGCACTCTCAAGGTGTGAAGACATGGAATTCAAGGCTTTTTTAGTGTTGCAATATTTAGAATTGGAAGAGGGGGACCAAGAGGTTAAACAAGATGAAAAGTTATCACATATATTGAGACAACCAGTCATGGGACAGAACACTAACCCAGACTATAGCTTAAAGAAGGGGTGTTTGCAATTTAATGGCTGTTTAGCAATTCCAAAAGGATATACTAAAATTCCTCTCTTGTTAAAGGAATTCCATTCATCACCTATTGGAGGGAACTCAGGGTACTTAAGGATCTACAAAAGAATGGCTGATGTTTTTTCATTGGGAGGGCACAATGCGTGATGTGCAAGAATATATAGTTGCATATTAAGTTTGCCAAAGAAATAAATACCAAGCTATGAGTCTAGCTGGATTGCTACAACCTCTACCCATTCCTCAGCAGGTTTGGGAAGATATTAGTATGGCTTTCGTTACCAACCTCCCTAAATCTCACAAATTTGACACTATCACGGTGGTGGTAGATAGGTTCACCAAGTATGCCCATTTTACACCACTTTCTCATCCTTTTACAGCCAAGGATGCAGTAGAACTTTCCATTCAAGAAGTGATTAAACATTATGGTTTTCCTAAATCCATAGTATCTAACCAAGACTGGGTGGTCATAAGCCAATTTTGGAGAGAGTTGTTTAAGATGGCAGACACTATTTTGAAGTATAGTTCAAGTTAGCATCCTGAAATGGATAGGCAAACTGAGGTGGCCAATAGAAGCCTTGAAACTTAACTCCATTGTTTTGTGAGGGAGAAGCCTAAATAGTGATCAAAATGGCTTGCATGGGCAGAACACTGGTTTAACACTAGTTATAACAGATCAGCAGGAATGACACCATTTAGAGCCTTGTATGGACACAATCTTCCCACCTTATTCAAGATGGAGGATGCTTATTCCCCAGTGGAGGGTGTTAATGAACATATTAAGGCTAGGAATCTAATCTTGACAGAATTGAAAGAGCATCTGGAGAAGGCACAAGCAGACCAACATAGAAGAGAGGTGAGTTTCAACATTGGTGACTTGGTGTATTTAAAAATTACACCATACAAGCTGAAGGAATTGGCAAGGAGAGTGAATGAGAAACTTAGTCCTAGGTTCTATGGACCCTACAAAATCATAGCTGAGCATGGAAAGCTGGCCTATCGCTTAAAGCTTCCGCCTACTACCAAAATTTACCCCGTCTTCCATGTTTCACAACTAAAACGGTCCTTACAGCCTGCTGTAGATACTCCAGAAATTCCCTCAGCCTTGTCCAAAGACTTGGAGTTGCAAGTGCAACCAGAGGCAGTTAGGAAAATCAGAACTTTGACTAATGGACAGTGAGAAGTGCTCATTAAGTGAACTGAACTTCCTGGGTTTGAGAATTCTTGGGAAGATTTTGAAGTCATCAACCAATAATTTCCACATTTTAATCTTGAGGACAAGGTTAAACTTGTTGGGGAGGGTATTGAAAGGCTTACTGGCCCAAATGCTAACTCAGTCCTAAAAAATTAGTCTAGGAGAAGCCAGATGAAGACCAAAAAAAAAGAGTAGACAAAGGAGCAACTAACTTTGACATTAGTGGAAGTGCAAGTGAGTAGTGGGCGAATGAAGGAGTTTTGGCCAAGAGGTTATGAAGAGCCAATGCAGCGAGAAAAGAGGGGGAGGGGGGAAAAATCTGAAGGGAAGGGTTGCTTGGGAGAGACTCTAGCCTTTTGAAAGCTAGGGAATATCGGTTTATCATTTTGTTCTGGTTCTGAGTGTTTTTATGTTGCTGTCTCTTGTTCTATATGTGTGGTTTGCAGTGACTTGCCTTGTCATCGTTAGTATTTTCTGTTTATTGGCTGTATTGGTGGGTTTATAAATATATATATATATATATATATATATATATAGAAGTGAAGTTCCCTGAGTTATTTCTGGTTTGGAAGTCTTCAACACTTCCATTAGGTTCTATCAGAGTGATTGTGCACAGCATGAAGCCACTTTTACTTCAATCTTACCAAGCCACTCCTAAAGATTGTTCCAGGGAAAGTAGGATGGAAATCACCCCTTCACAGCACTCCCAATCTTGTCTGAGTTGGGAGACATGGGTGGCATTTAGCCTGCACCAAACTTACCTTAAAAGTGTTGCTTCCTTGTAAAGTCATAATAACTTTAGTACAATTCTTCTCAGGTCAACACTGCACCAGCTCTAAGGGAAGAGATGACCCCATCACACTCTCCTCACCTCAACTTCTTAAGAGGGGGAGAGTAAGATAAGCTAGTTTACTATCCAAGGGAAATTTCACTGGGCACTCTGAAGCACTTTGCTCACCAGAGGCCAGAGGCGTTTCTCACTAGGGGTTCTGCAAAAACTAGATATCATAGGCAACAAAGCATTGGGGGGAAGAACATTTGCATCGGTTGCACTAGCTTGTCTAAGGCTAGCGCAAGACAAGGCCTTGTGTTGAGCTTAGGTAGGTGCAAGCATTCCTTGTGTCAAGCATAGTGCACGGAGGACATCTAAAGAGATCTTAGGTTTACTATTCGAGGCATGATTTTGCTAATTGTTCTTAAGGAGAGGGTGTACAACTTCTCTATTTGATCTTCTTCTCTTAATTAGTGGATGCGCCTAAACTAGGTAATTGCCTCTTTTTTGCAAAAAATCACTCATTACTAATTATAGTAAGCTTAATAGGAGGCACTCCCTAGCGAGTTTAGAATAAGCTTAGTAGGAGGCATCTCCCTTCGACTAAAGGGAAGCACTCTTCTCAATAAGTGGTGATACCTTCTCTTAACCAATGGAGACACCTCCTTTTGACATACAGGAAGTATCTTTGAATGGGTTGAAGGCATCACTTCCTAACTAGGAGCCTCCTCTTAATAACTATAATTAAATTATTGTGACTTTTTACTTAATTAAATAAATTAATATAAATAAATTAGTATGAAATAAAAGCGATGTAGGAACAATATGTAACCATTAAATATTAAGAACACCACCTAATCTGTTGGCACAAAAAGACTGCTGCTTATGACAACTTACAAGGAACATAACTCATTCCCTCATTAGTTCCAGTTATGACATGGTTTAATCAAGCACCATTCCATGAATCCTACATTTCTGCAGAGCATGTACATGACAACCCACTATAAAACAAGCACCATCACCAAATACCTATATGTTAAATCAAGTAATATTGATAATTGACAGCTAAGCTACAAGTTTTACCAAGCAAAATCATTAGATGAATAGGGAAATTAATTCAATGAATTCAATATAATACTAGTAACATTACTTTCTCAGTGAGTTTCAGAATCATAGTTTCAACAGCAGCAGCATCTGCAGATGTTTTATAAGTTGCTTCAAGCGTGCGTATAGCAACAGCAGTGTCCATGTTCACTGAGGAAAATTCATCCTGTTATGATGACAATGTTAATAAAGTATCAAAGAAATATTTAATCTGGGTAACCGATAAGTTAAAAACAATGCATTGATCAGATTAATCATCAGTCCATGGTTCCACTAGTCACAATATAATTGCGAGTATAAATATAGGCTGCATATCTATATAATTTTATTGTGCAAGAATTCTTATATTCTTATCCTCTTGTAACACCAACCCGACTAAAAATTAAGAAATTTGTGCACTGGAAACAATTACCTCCCAGTTTTTACACATTGCAATTATCCTGTCAAAATCTGTATTAATTGCACGGAGAAAGTGATCTGAAGGACTTTGCATGATTGGGCAAGGGAATCCAGCATTTGAGAAGTGCTTCATCAACAAAGAGTTACGACAGTTAGGAATAAGATAAATATTCCACTTAATAGCAAAGTTATTAGCAAAGAAGGTAAAGGAAAAGGAAATTAAGAATCTTGCAGCACACTCATCTTCCAATATCATTTCTTCCCACTACAAGATGGCAACCCCATCAAGCGTAAAAATCAATGCCTCCTTGTATTTTATTTTGTAATTTCTTAATACTTTCCCAATCAAGTTTTGTGTGGAAGATCTAATATGCTAGATGGTAGTTTACCTGCAAGCAGGCCAATGTTTCTCCAAAGAAAAGAGTATTTCCATTTGAAAGCAGACAGATTCGGTCAAAAAGGCCAAAGACTTCTGTGCTACTCTGATAAATGGTGAAAATAAGAGTGCAACCAGTGCTTGCAAGTTTCTTCAATGTAACCATCATCAAAAGTGCAGAGACACTGAAGGAAATTAATTAAATAACAAGAATGTTAACCAAAGGTAATTTGAAGACATAAGCCATAAGGCACATGCAGGGATACCAATGAAAAACATCTACATATATGATCAAGGAATAACATTGATGTAATGCTCTAAAAATAAAGACACAATCAAGCAGCTGATGCTGCTAGGTCTCTGAAAGATGTAACATTAATGCAATGTATATAATCAAGGTGGGAAATAAAGGAGGCTGTAATTTACAAGAAAGTTCATAGTTTGTAGTCTAGGCCCCAACAAACTTAGATTATTTTCAGAACCACATGAGGCACATGAAAAACTACTAGGATAGATGCACTAGCATGTCAACTAAATAGTTTTCAGGTAGAGTATGCCTGAGACAGAGTGTAGATTGTCATTTCATAACCCAAATAGAGCATAGCATGTTAACTAAATCCTTGCCAGAGTACTAATGAAATTATCAATTGTTATAAAAGTAAGAGAGAGGCAACTAATTTTAGAATTTTTCGAAAGTGTCATGTCAAATGTAGATCAGGGCAAATTGGTGCAATACAGAGTTTAAAATAAATAAAATAAACACCTGTCCAGACGATAAAGAGGCTCATCTATAAATAAGACATGTGGTCTCATAACAAGCTCCCTAGCAATACTAACACGTCTTCTCTCCCCATTAGGAAGGCCCTTCATATAGCAATGCCCTCCAATAAGTTTATTTGCATAGTCACCTAAAGACATTGCATGTATAGCATCCTCTACCACACTCTTTTTCTGACAAAAGAAACCAGGGAGTTGAAGTAGGGCTGAATAGTACAGGAACTCCCTCACAGTAAGGGATCCAATCAGAGTGGTCTCTCTCTCCACAAACCCCTGCAAAAATTAAAAGAAAAATTCAAATAACAAAATCACAACCAGAAGAAATTTCCTCTTGGGATGACATAGGCTCACATGAGAAAAATGTGATAAATGCTAAATTGTTAATTGAGTGCCAATTAACCACAGCTAAGAATAAGTTAATAAAATCATAATTACCTTGATTAAAGAGAGAGATCATTATATTAATTTTTCCATGTGCCATATCAGTTGATACAGCTGATGCATAATAACATAACAAACAGAAATAGAAAATGCTTATTTCCAGGACTAAAATGTTGCAAAGACACATTCAAACTAACACAACCACCTTTCAATTAAGATTCTCAACTTATAATCGATAGAGCATATGAAAGCATGATATACGATGAATTTCAATCAGATCGACCGTTGACCAATATAAATGCAATGGAAAAAATCAGAGACTCAACAGCAAGTGAGATAATGAACTCACATATGATCCATAAGGCATGTGTGATTTTGCCCCATTCACAAACACCTCACCATACATCCTAGCTGAAGGATGCAATCTTCCTGATATAAGGAGGAACTCATTTTAGCTTTAACTATTCAAATATACAAGAAATGAAAAAGATGAAAAGCTTATTAGGCAAGGACAAAGGAAGCATGCTTCAAAACCTGCAATGGCTCGTAATAATGTAGATTTCCCTGACTTAGCAGGACCCATAATCACTGTCATTGTTCCAGGTAATGCATAACCAGTTGAACTCTTGACAACCTTGTCAGAGTACTTCCTTTTTCCCTTTATCATAACAGTCAAGTCTTTCCACACAACAGAAGCCCCAGCAATTTTTCGGGGAACAATAGCACCCTCTGGTAGATGTGGGGACGGCAAGGACCCACTGTTGAGCTTTGAAAGAGATGGGGAAGCTGGCGTTGTTGCAACATTAATAGAGTCACCTCCTTCCTCAACTCTAACATCAACATTGGTATCCTCCCACTCCGGTGAATCCTCAAACGAGATAGGTTGTCTAAGTGAACCAGGTTTACGTAGGTAAAAGAAGTTACTTGATGGCACCCTGCTTGCTGGACTGCTTGCTGATGATGATGAAGACCTATAATTATCTGACTGAGACTGTATTTCTTCCATCATATTCAATTTCCCATACATCAAAGTTTAGACATCATTGTACAAGTAGCAGGATACTTCTTATCAGACTGCTGATACAGCCGTTCTGTCAAACTTCTAGCATATAAGTCTCATATTTACAACATCAATCTGTATAGAACTCTTTGCAGTGACAGCCTGTCATGGGAATAAAACGTTCAATATTCAATGCCAAATCATGAATTTCATCTACTCTCACTATGAAATAACACAAATGTTTAAATAAATAAATAAATAAAAGAAAAAATCTTGATATTGAAGTACCCATGGACTGAAGAAGGGACTTAATTCTAATAATGAGAGCATTGAGAAAAATAGAAGACTTTTTTAAACTCAACATTGCAAAACAAGGTTACCTATCTATGGTGCATAAAATTTAGTCATTGGGATTGAAAAACTAGAGAATAAATAATGAGCTTAGAACATTCGTTAGGGTTTCTATAACGGGTTTTGGTTTGGTGAAACGTGAAAACAAAGCCCTGAATATGTAAACTCATTAACTGCTCAAGTGTTTTATTGCCTTCACTCTTTCTCAGAGGAGAAAATACCATCGCAGAGCCAACGGATAAAAAAACACACAAAATGGGATCTTTAAACAAAGCCCAAAATAAAAACAAGAGAGAAGAAAAAAAACAAAAACAAAAAACAAGAGGACCGCTGTAGAACCTCAATAATTAGAAGGAGCATAAAGCTATAGGTGAAAGAGCACCAATAGAATCCTGCAGTCTCTATACACGCATGCTCATTAACAAAAGACATATTTGTTTACCGAGAAAAGGGGGCAAACGAACCAAAGGACCAAATCTAACCTCGTAGGCTAGTACTTAGAATTCCTCACCGATTAAGAAACAATAAACAGAAGCCCCTGCTCTTAACTAGGTCAGAGAGACCTCCTTGATGAACAAGACTCTTTTTATCATGACTTTTGGAACCGAAAACAAAACATTATCAAACCAATAAAATGAAATGAAAAATAAAGATTCCTCTTTTCGAAATTTAAACTGAACAACCAACCAAAATGCACAAAGCTATCACCTGAATCATGTCTATGGAGCTGACTTCCATAAACGAATTCACCGAAAAAAAAAGGGAGGAAATGGCAAGAGACAAACCTGGATCTGGGCAAGATGGAAGAGAAGGGAGAAAGAGCAGAGAGTGAATGCCAAAGCATTGAGCGAGTGACCAAGTGAGCTCACTGATACACTCTGTATATATTGAGTGTGGGTGATTACTGATCAGACCCGCCTATCCCGGGCTTTTTGTACGCTGTGCTTCGCACTTCGCATCCCGCTTTATCTTTATTTTTTTAATTCTTCTTTTTTGTCTTTTCTTTTACAGTGTAGCATTTCTTTTTCTCAAATGTAATGATGATGACTTCCAGGTGCCAACACTACGATGTTTTAAGACCCCTTTCACTTCATGCTTTTATACTTGATCAGATAGCCCGTTGATTTCTAGTAATCAATAATAATAACATAATTAAACCTGAAAATCATTTGAAAATGGAGTGCTCCATCAATTATTTTCTCCCATTAGAAAGTACTAGGCTTCCCATATTGATCTCTGTTTATAATATATGCAAGAAGAACAAAAAGATATATTACTGAGCTGCTTATCAGTTATCCTTTTAGCGTCATACAGGAACGTTTTTAATGTTCTGATTTGGTCATAGTGATAATAATAAATTCAAGGTTTGGTCTTCATTAGCGTTTCAATAATGCGATTAAAAATTTATGAAAAATGTAATATAAATGTTATTTGGATATAAAATATGGACTTCATACTAAAGTCACGGAGACAATTCAGAAGTGCTTATTATCTGTTGTCTTATACACGTCAACTAAAACCTATTTTCAATGTTTTTCTTATGTCTCGCCGAACAGTGGGCCCCTGAGCAAACCCCCGGGTTAGAATTTGTCGGAAAACTGGTCATTTAGGGGCTTCTTTGTTAGGGAAGACAAAAATTCTACATACATATTGGGATGAATAAGGTAGGCTGCTATAATTTTCATTCTCAAATTCATATTTAACAAGTAACATTTTTTTATTAAATCTTTGAATCCCCGATCTTAAATTCAATTAGTCCTAAAATTTTAAAATGAATAAATTTTTCGTAATTTAAAACTTATTTATATAAAATATATTCATATAAAATCACAATATAAAAATAAAATGTCTCAAACAGTTGTTAATATAATTCAAAACTCATAAAATAATAGTTAGTAATTTTTTTATAATATATTTTATTCACTAATATATACATATATATTTACACACAGGATGAGTCTGGTGGGTAGGTATTATACTACTCACACTTGAACTTAAATTATTAAATTACTTATAAAAATTTCGATAACAAGCTCTAAGCAAATAAATTTTGTAGGTATTGATAAAGTGAATATTTTGCTAATCCCTAATGATGTGGTGCAAACTAAGTAATAGGAATGATTATGGCTGGAGCATCATAACCCTCATCTTCAATATCCATTTTTTTTTAATTTGTATATTTTGCCCATTCCTAAAAGGAGTCATACCTTAAAAAGCATGTTAAAAAATCATCTCCTCTTGCCCTTTTATTTTTGCCTTTAAGATTGTTTGGAGTAAAGCTTTTACACAGTAGAGTTTTAAATATAACATTTATAAATAAATAGAATTTGTAGACCTGATGCATGAAATAATGTAAAAATAATTTAAAATATATACATAGAAAGTGAGAGTACATATATTCTTATTAATATTGAAAAAGACAAATAAAAATAAATATGATTAGATAATATAAAAAATAGAATTGAAATAAAAAAATAATTAAAGTGATTATTCTATTTAATGTGATTATGAATACTTTGGGATAGTTATGAAAGTATAAAAAAAGCATCCATTTGGATCTTTATGCAAAATTTTGAAGTTAATAATCATTTTAAAGACATAGAAAGTTTAAAATACTATAATTAAAAAATATTTTTGGCAATCAGCTACTACAATACTGCCTGAAAAGCCATGGTTTTTATTCAATCACCATTTTTCATTTTGAAAAAATAAAGCATTATTAATACAATTTTCTTTTAAAATGATTTCGGATATAAACCCAACAAATGCTTCCCATCCAAAAATGAAATCTAAAAACTTAGCTCTTGCTAAAAAAGAATGTGTAATGATTATTGAAATAATGCCTCATAGAACTAACAAAATTTGATTGGCCATATTAAGCCTTTTATGTTAAAAAATGGTCTAAGTCAATATTGGGGAAGGAAAAATTAGTTATTGACTATAAACCTTTTAATATTTTTCTTTAACATGACAATTTTTTTTTTTTGTAAAAAATCAGCACACAAACTATCCATCTTAAAGAAATAAAGATTTTTTCAAAGTTTGATTTGAAGGTGAAGTTCTGGCAACTAAAAATTGACCCAATATATTGTCACAGCATTTTATATTCATAATACTCAATATCAGTGAAACGTAATGTCATTTGGACTAATGATAACTCTGTGAATCTTTTAATTTATGAGTTTATATTGCCAAGTGTATTTATCTATATTAACAATATCATTTTGCTTTCAAAAAATGAAGAAAACCATAAAAGGTTGCTACAATAGTTGCTAGACATCATCTAATATTATGATATCATGCTCTTGGTATGGAAGGGTCAATAAGTCTAGTCCAAATTTAGTTTTTTTAGTTTAAACTTCTATGAGAGATATTATTAATTTGGTCTACATATAACTCAAAAATTACTTAATTTTTTAGATGAAAATCTCACTCCTAACAAATTCAACAGTTTCTATGAATTGTTAATTACATAAAAAATTTCATTTCAAATATTGCCAATTCTACTAGTAAGTTGTCACACCTCTTAAAGAAAAGTCTCTCTTTGAAAACCAAGCCAGACCACAGCTATTTAATTTTTTTTTAAATCACTTAACATTCTTTTGTCTTTAACTTTTCCTACAGTATGATTACAATATTTATTTTAATAATAATGAAAATAAACATAAAACATGCGTATAACTAAATGATGCCAAGAAGGAAAAAAAAAACATAATACATGTATTCAAACAAAAAAGACCAAATATGTAGTCAGAGATTCGCTGAAGCTTATATAATTCAAAAATTATACCTCGGACTCATAATACCTTGTATCATTAATATATATGAAAGTGCTATTTGATACATGAAATTTTTTATTTTTTAAGTGTTTAAAAATTTTGTTAGAAGATGTTTGGATATATCAAAAATGGGAAAAATTAAAATCTGTGTTATCTATGTCCTAAACATTAATGGAAAAAGATTTGTATAAATTTTACATATTTACTATCAAGTTTTTTAATAAATATATAACAAATATATTATTTTTATTGACAAGTATATAGATTTTATAATTTGTTATCACATGATTGAGTTATTCAATGAATTTTTTTAACATATATTATAATTTTTTTAAAAAATTTGATAGCAAATATATAATAAATTTGTCTTATTTATTCGTACATATTTCAAATTTCTTTATTTTATTCCTACATATAATAAATCTATGTGTTATAGATGTTCTAAACATTAATCAAAAAACTTGAATGATTTAGTTATTTATTCACTTATATTTCAAAATTTTTTATTATATTATTTTCCTGTATATTCTCATGCATAACACAGGTAACTACTAGTTATATCTAAATTTAGCACAACATTACTATAAGGTTAATATATTTTTATACATGTCAATCCTAAATATTTTATAAATAGATTTTCAAATCTTAGAAAATTAAGATATTTATGTATCAAGCCCCACTAAAGAACTTATAAATAAAAAAATTCAATTTAAGATTTAAGTTATATTAGCTTTCATACTTTTTTATCAATAATTATCTTCAATTATTTTAAATGAGATAGAAACTTACGACATTATTATAAAATATATTGAGTTATCCTTTTATTAACAATTATATTATTTATAATATTCAATATATATTCAAGTTATTTTTTTGTTTATTTTTCATTCAAAATTTAAGAATAAAATAATTATTTTTTAATTATATATTTTATATAATTAATTTATATTTTTTATATTTTCAATTTTATTTTTAAAAATTTTAAATATGTTTAATTTATTTTGTAATATAATATAAAATGTATTATAGGAACCTCTTATAAATTTTGCTAAAATTATATGAGTCTTTTCTCTATTTTCAAAATATATACAATTTTTTTAAAACAAAAAATTGTACTACATTTTAGTCTAAATTTAAAAATTTTAATTAAAATATCATCTATTAACTTAAGTATATATTTTTTTGTTAGATTTAATGAAAACAAATTATATTCTTTTTTAATTTGTTTTGTACATATCTAAAAATAAAAAAAAATAAAATCCATTATTTTTTATTTTTATTTGTGCATATTTGCATCTTATACATATTTGTATATTCATATTAATGAATAATATGTTAATAAAAAATATAAAATTTAACTAAAATATATTTAAAAAAATAGATAAAAAAATTAAATTTAGAAGCAATTCTTTATATTTTTTATTAGATTTATAATTTTTTAATAATAACATGATAAATGTATAATTTAATTAAAAAATTATACAATTATCTACAAAAACTATATACTTATTATATTTTAATTAAAAAACTTACTAATAAAAATATAAATAACTACATATAAATTTTGTCCCAAAAAAAAGGAAAAACTAAGAGTATACGAAAATAGAGAGATTTGAAAATATTCACTTATCTTAATTTTATACATATTTAATTTTTTTAACCATTCGCATATTAAATTTTATTATATATATATATATGACGTAAATGTAATTTTATTAAAAAAATATTTCCTTTGAATCACTAAAATATTGCATATTATGGATGCAAATATAACCCCCAAGTTGATAAGGACTCGCCCATCACATCTGTTATAGGCCCAGGAAGGCCCAACTTAAGTAGGACAAAATTGGATATCCAGATTATCCTAATACTTTTCTTGCCAAACAAGGCTATATTATTATATTGGAACCCCCTCCAAGCTCGTTGTACTGTTACTCTTTTCTTGCACTCTTCTCCTTTTATCGCCAAAAAAGTTCTGTGCTTTGATCTTCGACACGATCAATGTCTCACCAAGCTGAATCATCTGACTCGTGAGTTAACTTGTTCATACTATTTTACGCTTCTCACTGTCACTGATTTTGTTTACAGTCGCAATTCGATTTCATGTCTAACTTTTGTTCGGTCTGAAGTCTAATATTCGGTGTTTATTTGAGTCTCAGGAAATCAGGGAAGAAGGACTTCTCGACGGCGATTTTGGAGCGTAAGAAGTCGCCGAATCGACTGATTGTAGATGAGGCCGTCAACGACGACAACTCAGTGGTGTCGATGCACCCTGAAACCATGGAAAAGCTGCAGCTTTTCAGAGGCGATACAATTCTCATCAAGGTGACAATTTTAGCCATCCTCCCTCCCTCTCTCTCCCCAATTTTTCAGTGTGTAGTTTTTTAGTGCATAGCAAAAATATTGGTTTGAGGTATACTTGTGCTTGATTTTTGTTTTAATACGTGGCAATTTTTGTTAGTCGGAGTACCTGTTAGTGTTTTTTTCTTGTTACCTTTGTTATTGAATGCAGTGTTCTAAGTCATGTATGGTTTCTGGTTTGTATCACAGGGGAAGAAGCGAAGGGATACAATTTGCATAGCTCTTGCTGACGACACATGTGAGGAGCCCAAGATCAGAATGAACAAAGTTGTAAGGTCAAATTTGAGGGTTCGTCTTGGAGATGTTGTATCTGTGCACCAGTGCCCCGATGTCAAGTATGGGAAACGTGTGCATATTCTGCCCATCGATGATACCGTTGAAGGTGTCACCGGCAATCTGTTTGACGCTTACTTGAAACGTGAGTGTCTACCTTGCTTTTTTTTAGTGGGAGTACTTGGAGTTCAGTTTCAAATGTTTCATAACTTTACTATTGAATTTTGATTTGTTTTGTGACTATGCGTTCACTCCCCCAATATATATCAGGATTGTTTGATAAATATCTCTTCAAAAAGTTGCTGTTAAGATTTGTTGTCTTGCCGCATTAATATCAGTTTATAGCAAATCATGCATGATTGCAATTAATAAAATTTGAACATGATCTGCTTTTAGTATTTCTAGTCGGTAGGTTTGTGGTCTTACCTTTTGTTGGAATCCCTTATGTTCTCTGTGACCGGCGCTCTCTATGTTATGCATAGAGGGTTGCTGAATATACAGTTGACTTTACTGCTATGTATTTTATGCTTTCCATGTTGAGTGATTTGTAAATGCGTCCAGTTGTTTTTCCTGCAACATATGGTGTGGGAAAGTTATTTCTTGCGGTAGAAAGTGAAGCACCTAGTTTATGTCTTTGAAGAATTTGTGATTAATTTCCTATGAACTTTCTTTTTCTGTTTTTGTATAAGTTATATATATGTATAAATACATATATTGAATTTGCAGCTTACTTCTTGGAGGCTTACCGTCCTGTCAGAAAAGGAGATCTGTTTCTTGTCCGTGGAGGGATGAGAAGTGTAGAGTTCAAGGTCATTGAGACTGAACCGGGGGAGCATTGTGTGGTTGCTCCAGACACTGAAATCTTCTGTGAAGGGGAGCCCGTAAAAAGGGAGGATGAGGAAAGGTTGGATGAAGTTGGGTATGATGATGTGGGTGGTGTGAGGAAACAGATGGCACAGATTCGTGAGTTGGTCGAGCTTCCATTGAGGCATCCTCAACTTTTTAAATCAATTGGTGTGAAACCTCCCAAAGGAATTTTACTGTATGGACCCCCAGGTTCTGGGAAGACATTAATAGCAAGAGCTGTTGCCAATGAAACTGGAGCTTTCTTCTTCTGTATTAATGGACCAGAGATTATGTCCAAACTGGCAGGAGAGAGTGAGAGCAATCTCAGGAAAGCATTTGAAGAAGCTGAAAAGAATGCACCATCCATCATCTTTATTGATGAGATCGATTCTATTGCACCCAAGCGGGAGAAGACACATGGTGAAGTTGAAAGGAGGATTGTTTCACAACTTTTGACTCTTATGGATGGATTAAAATCTCGGGCTCATGTTATTGTTATTGGAGCTACAAATCGTCCAAACAGCATTGATCCAGCATTGAGAAGGTTTGGTAGATTTGATAGGGAAATTGATATTGGTGTTCCTGATGAAGTTGGGCGACTTGAGGTCCTTCGCATTCACACCAAAAATATGAAGCTCTCTGATAATGTAAGCTGAGCATCACTTAAATTTAATTATTGTTGGTGGATTTTTTTGGGCATGTCTAAGGCTTAGTACATTTGGTTCCATTTATGATTCAAACCTTCAGTGGCTACCGTGCAATTTACTATTGACTAATTTTTAGCATTGTTATGATTTAGTCACCTGGTTATTCCTTCTGTGGTACTGCTTTGTTATGAATTTGGGTTTATACCCTTATCAGGATATAAAAATTCAGCATTAGCTTCAGTTCTGGTATTAGTTTTACTCTTTGATGACTTCAAACTCTTGTCTAAACTTTTGTGGTTTTCCTAATGTAGGTTGATTTAGAGAAAATTGCAAAAGATACTCATGGGTATGTTGGTTCTGATCTTGCGGCTCTTTGCACTGAAGCTGCTCTGCAATGCATTAGGGAGAAGATGGATGTCATTGACTTGGAAGATGAGACCATTGATGCTGAAGTACTGAACTCTATGGCAGTGACAAATGAGCATTTCCAGACTGCTCTAGGAACAAGCAATCCATCAGCTTTACGTGAAACTGTTAGTATATCATTAGGTTGGTGAGGCCCTTCTATCATTGTGAGTTGTTTTCTAATTGTGCTTTGTCTGCAGGTTGTTGAGGTACCTAATGTCAGTTGGGATGACATTGGAGGCCTTGAGAATGTCAAGCGCGAGTTGCAAGAGGTCATAAATCCTTCTTATGTTCAATTACAGCTTGTTACTTATTTCTATATTTAATTTAATATGTTTGTGTTTTTTCCTCTATGGACACAGACTGTTCAATATCCTGTGGAGCACCCAGAAAAATTTGAGAAATTTGGTATGTCACCATCAAAAGGGGTCCTCTTCTATGGTCCTCCAGGATGTGGAAAAACTTTGTTGGCCAAAGCAATTGCTAATGAATGTCAAGCAAACTTCATCAGTGTGAAAGGTCCTGAATTGCTTACAATGTGGTTCGGTGAAAGTGAAGCCAATGTTCGAGAAATTTTTGACAAGGCTAGACAATCTGCTCCATGTGTCCTCTTCTTTGATGAGCTTGACTCCATTGCTACTCAGGTTGGTTTTTGTCATATCACTGTTTTAGTATGCCAAAAATAATTGAGTTATAATTACATCATGTGATGCAATGTTGTCATTTTATTGCCTATGCATGTTTGGGAAAATCCAGATGATCCTATCTATCACTCATCTGAAGTCATCTTTGTATCTCTTTGAATTGTTAATCTCGGCTAATTCTGTCATTGTTTTAGAGAGGAAGCAGTGTTGGGGATGCTGGCGGTGCTGCTGATAGAGTTCTTAACCAACTTCTGACTGAAATGGATGGCATGTCTGCAAAGAAGACAGTGTTCATAATTGGGGCAACTAATAGACCTGATATCATTGACCCAGCACTCCTTCGGCCAGGTAGACTGGATCAGTTGATTTATATTCCTCTTCCGGATGAGGACTCCCGTCATCAAATCTTCAAGGCCTGCTTGAGGAAGTCACCTGTCTCTAAGGACGTTGATCTGAGAGCACTAGCTAAGTATACTCAGGGCTTCAGTGGGGCTGATATTACAGAAATATGCCAGAGAGCATGCAAATATGCTATAAGAGAAAACATAGAAAAGGTATGCTTTTGTGTTAGGTTGCTTGATGGATAGATATCTCTTTCAGTGAGAGCTTTTGTGCATGAACCCTCTATGATAAAAGCCTTTGGCTGCCTGGGAAGTCTCCTCTATGATAACAGCCTTTGGCTGCCTTGGAAGTCTTGTCCTATATAATGAAAGTTTGTTACTAATTTTTATGGAATTATTCTGTATTTTGGTGGCAACTTTGATCTCAAGTGCACACAGTTAGAATTGAGTCTTTTGCACTTTTATTTCGGAACCTACTCTTCTTAAATACTTATGCACTTGTGATGACTGGTCTAACGATATGCTTTAACCCATCATTGTTATTTGTCTTTTTGCTGTGGGGTTCAATGACACTAGTTTAGTACAAGTTGTCAAGTGTGAATTACAAATTTGACAAATAGCTGAGGCCTACTGGACCATAGTTTGGTCATAATCAGAATAGGGAGACTCAATGGTCCCAGTTTCTAGTATTCGTGCATTTTAGGCATAAGGACCTTGGCCATATTGAGTCATTCTTCCTTGAGTTGTGTCTCAGTTTTAACATTCTAATTTCTTCAAGATATTATAAATTCTTCTAACTAGGTCTGTCCTGTATATTTCAGGATATAGAGCGAGAGAGGAGGAGAAGTGAGAACCCTGAGGCCATGGATGAAGACATTGATGAAGAAGTCGCAGAGATTAAGGCTGCTCATTTTGAAGAGTCAATGAAGTTTGCCCGTAGAAGTGTTAGTGATGCTGACATTCGCAAATACCAGGCATTTGCTCAGACCTTACAGCAATCCAGGGGTTTTGGAAGTGAATTTAGGTTTTCCGAGACTGGAACAAGGGCTGCCGGGTCTGACCCCTTTGCAACTTCTGCTGGTGTGGCCGATGACGATGATTTGTATGGTTAAGTTAAATATATGATGTATTTTCAGTCTCATATCTAGCCTACTAAACGTGTCTGTAGACCCTTATCTCAAAGGAGTAACTTATTTGAAGCCTGTTACGTATTTTGCTTTCCATATACTAAAATCGTTCCACATCATTACTATATTAACATTATACCGATATGGTATGTTCTTATCATGAATGATGTTGTCTGATTATTTCGGAAAAATGAATGGAGTATGTCAGACCTGGATTGCTTCACACTTAGCCCACGCCTGTGTATATGACTTGAGTGTGTTTACATGTCTGCTTCTTTTTCAATACGATTTGCTTCATTAGTCAGTTGCAGATGCTAAGCTGTATGAGAGAATGAATAGGAGGCAATTAAGAGCATATAACTGATTGATTTGTGCCATCCTATAGTTGCATCTGCGTTTGCCAAATAGTTTAAAGATAATGGTACCTATCTTGAGGATAATTCGGAGCCAACTAAGGGGGGTAATCGAAGTTGATTGTGCCATATTAGATTATCTGCATCTGTCAAACAGTTGAGCAAATTGATCCTTTGCAGTGTCCTGCGTGGGAAGCAGGTGCGGCACATTTTATTGGTGCGAGTTTGTTGCATCAGGCAGCACAACTTTAAATAATTGTTTGCACTAGTATATTGTAAACAGAGTCGTATGATGATGCTTAGGTTCTAAGCGAACCAGGAGAATGTAACCTCAGTCCTTTGAATACTCTCTTTGTTGTGAGGAATCAGAATAACCCACTGTGGACACAAACAGCAAGAAACCAAATAGAGACGGTAGCAGCAAAAGCCTGAACAAGAAGCTTCCCAGCCATAGGCTGCATGTTACACTACATAATTACATATTCAACATTTCTTAGGATATACATGCAATTTCTCAAGTTTTTTTTAAATAAAATTAAAACGTGTGACTATTTTTTTTTCACCTTAACACATTATTGACTCTTAACGGATCATGATTTTGTCAAAAAAGTGTAATAATAAAGACCTAAAAAGTTGTATTTAAGTTTTATCAAAAAGTTGAATTAGTAACTATAGTTGGTATTACTTGCGTGACGCGACTTTATTCATGGGAATGGCACCAAAAATAAAAAAATAAAAGATAAAAATCATTTCTTTTTCTAACGTCTGACAGATGTCTTATGTATCAGATATACACGACAAAAATTGCTATTAAACGTTCACCATGGCCACCCACATCGTTCAAAATTGTAATAGGTAACATATTTATCACAAATAATGGATGAAGCAAAAGAAGAAGAAAAAAAATACATTGGTACTTATGATCTTGAAAAGCCATATACAAACACATGTCAATCCTTCTCCATTCAGCAACAAAACGTCAAGCAGTCAAGGGTTTTTTGAATGCATTCCAGAGCAGCCTTCATGGCCTAGTGTCTTGTAGTTCACAAATCTGCTTGGAGCTGAGTTACGCTTAGACCCCTTAGGCAAGCAACTCTTCAGTTCTTTCCCATGGAAAACTTTCTGTTTGTGATCCAACTCTGGCTCCATATGAGTTTGAGCTTCTGATAAAACTAATGGTGTTGTAACTGTACTTGGAGCACTAGGGGGAATGATCCTTCCAGCCATGGTTATGTCTAGAGAGTTGAGAGAAATTAGGAGGTAAAGGGCCAAAAGGGAGAACTGTGTAGTAGACATTGAAGTTTCTGAACTTCAACTCTCTGGTTGGAACAGCCTATGGAAAAAAAGAGGTTTTATGGTTGATTGTTGTGAGGGTTTTGCAAACTAAGTGCCTTAAATAGGCTCGTGAATAGCTGATAAAGGTAGATATGTATGCACAGCTCATTACTTTTGGGGTTGTGACAGTGGTGAGTTGGCGGGGTGGGTGCTCTTCTTGTCTGTGCAGCAAGTCAGGATATCCGTGAGTTCATGTTATTGCACACAATCAAATCTATTCGCTTGTTTTCTCCCATTTCCTAGCACTGTCTTCTTTTCCATCTACAATTACTACGTAGCACAAGTAATATTATAAAGCAACTCCATTTCATTAATCAGTGACAAGACAAAAAAATATAACGTGTGGTTAAATATATCAATATATTATATATTTTTACTATTAGCCGCATTGTTTATAAATAGTGAAATTTTATATTTTGGATTATGTGTCACTACTTTTTTATTTTTTTGATTTTTTTTTTTGAAAAAATTTGCTCAGGATCTCATACAGACTAATTATTACAATCTTAAATTTTAGTTAAACTAATCTTTCGAATTATGTTATAAATAATCTTTTTATGAATTTATTTAGTGTAAATGGTTTGCTTTTGACTAAACTAAAGAGACAGATTAAAGTGAACTGTACACAAACTGATTTAGACAATATTTGAAAAAAAAATTAATGAAAAAAGTCTCATATCAAAATCAAAAATCAAAGAATACATAAAGTGCAGTTATGAGTTTCTTAGGTCTTCTTCATGGCTGTTGATCAACCGTTATAAGCATTCAATACTACTAAATTAGTTGTTAAAATCAGAAAATAAGCCTCATCAATCTTCTCTTTTAAGGTGCCCCCTATCTACAAACACAAACAAGCTTCTCTTCATCAATAATAGCAGCCTCTACCTAAAATGTAACCATTGAATATACCCGACGTACTTTTTAAGTCATGATAGATGGTGTTCAATTAAAGAATCCAACTACAAGTGAATAACTTCTAAAGTATAAACAGCATAACAATGAACCCTACTTTTCCCTTCCTTGCCATTTCAAAGTTCAGCAAATGGTAGAGTTTGGTCTGAAATTAATAGACATTCCTGCAGCCTGCAGTGTAACTACTGTCACTGACAGTAATTACCAGCCAAAAGCCCAAAAATTAAAAGGGAATGGAAAAGAATAGAATTTAGAGTGCACCAGAATTATTTACAGAACCTCACACATTGTCGAACGACTCAGTGTAAGAGTTCACAAAACGAGCCAACTTCATAACTTATGATTTACAGTCTCAATAAATTCATACAGCCTTCGGATCGGTGAAAGATGAAGGATTCAGTTTCCCTCAGTGATACCGAATTTGAAATTCTTACAACCATTCATTGTGAACTCCGCTGCTATAGTAATGGGTTCGTTATTCATATTAATTATGAATGAGAAACTACGAACGCTGCAAAACTGCAAAAGGCTCAAAATATTCAGAGCCAAAATTTACTTTGCTCACGTGAAACGTGACCTCTTCAGCCTGAGAGCTCAGAAGCTATCTGCGGAGCAAATCTTTGTCAACCTTAATTTGTCGTGTTTGCTAACTAGAGGAAAAAAATTATTACGCATATTCAATCAATAAATAAGTCAAGTAAATTATAAGTGGATTTATAAATATGTTACAGATATTTCTTTTATTACATAGCATGACTCCAATGGTTTGAAAATAAATAAAATCTGTTTAAAATATTTGAAAAAAAAAACTTGTGGGAGTGAAATATCCCATTCTTAAAATCTCAAAATGCTAAAAAATAAAAGTATCGAAGACAAATTTGTGCTTTTTTTTTTTTCCTTTTGAAAGTGGCATATTTGTATTTCTTTTTTTTTTTTTAATTCACGATTGAGATGTCTAACTTCTAATGTAAGAGACATTTTTGGATGTACCGCGTCCACCATGTCATTCATTGAAATTAGATCTCCTGCTTATTCTAATCTAAATTGTTTAGATCAAAATTTAGATAGTTAAAATTTAATATTTTTAATTTTTATATTTTTATATGTTTTATATGAAAGATATAAGATGTAAAATAAAAATAATCTTTTAATTATTAAGGTAAAAAATAAAAATATAAATTAAAAAATTAAAAAAAATCATATTAAATTTAGACTATTTAAATTTGATATAAATGATCGATATTTGAAAAATTACTTTCTTATCCTTTGAGATGAGTAAAGGATCCAAACAGGTCATTTATCCTTTTTGACTAATACTTAACTAAAGAAATGGGGTAAATTATTTCATTTTTTTAATATTTCCTTAAATTTATTTTGTTTAAAAAAGTTATATTCAAATTTTTAATATTTTATATATATTATAAAAGCTTTTTTTAATTTTTTAAAAAATAACATTTTACATATAAAACTATAATTTTATTCTCAATATAATAATAAATATAACTAAAGTTGATATTAATCTTTATTTATTTTTAATATAATTGTAAACAAAGTCAAGTAATTTTATTTAAAAAAACATATGAAATAACAAGCTAACTTTATTGATGGAAAATAAATTAAAAAGTAATATATATAATTTTTAAAATAAAAAATATTAAATATATTTAATCAAATAATATATCTATTTCTATCTTGTTCTCCTTCTAAGCTCTTCCCAATTACTTATCATAATTATCCCGTAAAGGTTCACATATGTTCTGAATTTACCTCGCACGAGGATCCTGTGCACCAAAATGATCTAGAATCCATCGACTTCGTCCTTGGTGCCATCTCTTGATTTATGATTATAGTTTATAAAATGAAATATCTTGCCGATGAGGTTTGTTAGCCCAAAGAAAAGAGAAAATTAGGAAGGAGAATTTAAAATTAAAAAAAATTATTTTAAAAAAATTATTATTATTCAGTTTAATTATTTTTTATTAAAATTAATGATAATAAATCTTAAAATAATAATAATAAATTTTTTAAAATAAATATTTTTAGTATAGATCCTTAAACATAATTCCTCCATAAAAAAACGTTGTGTGTCTCATCTAACGGAGTATCTCAAACATCAGCTTAGATTTATGATCCACGTATACTGTGCGTACCGACAAACACCTTATTGCATCAGTACTCTGTGAGTTTAAATCATTTCAATGCATTAAATTGAGACAAGTGCTTTTAAAATTGTTTGAAGCAAAATTTAGTCTTAATTAACATGTAAATTAATTTTAAAATAACTTCAAACAAATAGCCCCCCAAAAACAAAAGAAAAAAAAATCTATTCACAGGTTTAGACTCGCTTCAGAGTCCTTCGAAAGCCCTGCATCCGTGCTAAACCGTAATAATAGAAAAAACAATGCTTATTAGTCGTTATTATTAAGGGAAAAAAAAACTTAGGAATTCAGTGAAAAAAATTTTACTTAATGATTATAAGTTGTAAAAATTTTATTAAAAAAAATTTTTAAAAATAAAATTTCTCTCAAAAACTAAAAAAAATATAATTAAGATTTTTAAAAATGATCACTCATATGTTTTAAAATTATAATAATTTTTTTGATATTATAAAAAAATTTTAATAATAATTTTAAAAAATATTAGTTATTAAAAAATATTAGTTAACTTGTAAATTTTTTTAATATTATGTTTTTCAACCTATATTCCTTACATGTAATTTACCCTTTCAATGGCGACGAGGATAAGGTAGGGCGGTTAAGGAGAGGAGCTTTTAGAGAGAAATATCTTGATGGAGCTCGTAGTCCCCTCTACTACATTTCCCTTCTTCTCAAAGAGTAAGATTTTATCTTTCCTTTATTTCACCATTAATCTTCGCCGTACTTGCTGATACATATGCTAATTAAGATTTTATCTTTCCTTTATTTCACCATTAATCTTCGCTGTACTTGCTGGTACATATGCTAATTTAAACTTCATAAAGCTACTAGTTAAACATGCTAATCTGCGGAGAGACGTCGAAGAGGCACCATTAATGATACCCGCTTTATATCGGGGAAACATGGGCTTCTGGCTAGTTTACACGGTAATATTTCGGTTCGGTGGAACCACCGTGCCAATTGATTCCATACTTTTATGGAGGAAGGTTTCTATTGTGAACTTGTAATAATCAAGGTAGATATGGCTCGTTTTCCTCACGTTCAGACGATTTATTAGCATTGATGTTAAATTGAAAGGAAATTCAGAAGAAGTCACCAAAATTATTGTTAGTTGAAACTTGAAACCAGCTTCTTTAATAAGTTTTGTGTGGTTGGATGATATTGCCACTGCTCTAAATGGCTCTTTAATTCTTTCGGTAAAGATCAGTGTAGTCCCTTGTTTCTGCAATTTCAATTTTATTGGAGTTGTGGCCGTGGGGGAACCCAAGAAATTGGGTTATCTTATTTATTGCTGATTGAATTTAAAACTATCCCCAGTGAGCATCCGGAATCTTCCAAGTGTTCTGAAATGGATTCATCTATGTTCTCGTTTCTGAATAGTAGATAAGAGTTTTATGCTTGCAGGTTCAACTGTTAGCGTTCGTTCCCATAACAAAGAATGAACTGCGTCATCTCAAACTCAGTTCACAAAACTTTGTTTTACTATTCTTTAGCACTCAAAAGGTGTCACTTGAAATATGGTTTTAAGGACATCCTGCAAGAATTATACTTTTCAGCCAAGCAAAAATGTTCAAAATTAGATACTTGGTTCATCCTATACTTGAAGACCAGTTTCACCTATATTGGAATTATGACAAAGAAACCAAGTTCCTTTCAGAAGAGAGGTTGGAACTTGCCAATCTTGTGCATTTCTTTCGGATGCATTTTTGGTACTCCTGTAGTACTGAACTATTGGTTTTGCCATTTATATATTGTCACGTAATTCAATATATATTATGTCAAAGCCATATAATCTAGTATTACTTTCAAATATCCTAAATGTTAAGCGAGAATTACTTATTTGTCAACATATAAACGACAGCATTCTTGAATTTTTCAATACTATGGGAGGACACCAAAATTTTCCCTTCCTGTGATGGCTGCTCACTTGTAGAGTGTTAACCCTAGTGCATCATTGTCATCTGTCTTCACTAAAAAAAAAAAATTAGCAAGAGAATGTATAGTTTCATTTTTTTCATTTTTAATCAAAATTACCACTTATTTTGAGTTATTCTTGGTTGAAAATAATTTGATTTATTAGATGCTATCGTCTTCCATTTTTTTTTTATGTCATTGGCATAGTTAATCATTCCCTAGATATCGTCGTTTAAAAAGCAACTACAAAGCTCACATAAACAAGTCCCCTTTTTCCATTTCTTGTTCTATGGTGTTGCTAGGGCAGTGATCCCCCGACCACTGTTGTCAAATTGATGGCAAACATATGTCTACCACTGTATTTTTGGGTCTCATTTTATTTCTTGTATAGATGTAAAGTCACAATTGCAAGGAAGGAAAAATTCTACTGTTACATCGGCACTACCCGAGACAGCGGCATCAGTGGCAGTCACTGCAACTCTTGTTGGTGCAGCAGTCAGTCTTCTTGTGAAGAGAACAAAAAGTTCTAAGATGACAGAGGTCAGTGATACATCTTTCTTTTCAATATTATGAAAATATCTGTACATACATTGTCTACTGTTAGCCATATAAAAAAATATCACCATTTTTGTTCAACCAAAGACCATGAAAAAAATTTTTATGCTTCTTCATCCATTCGATGGTTCTTGTAGATAACACACTGAAGTAGTAGTAGTTCGTGAAAATTTTAACTTTAGAAACTTACCAAAAACTGAAGATGCAATTATATTAGGTGGTGTTGTTTCCATATCACTTAACAATTGCAATTAACTTTATTCTCCAGAAATATGGCGCTCTTGTGCACTCGTTTGTGTATAGATCATTCACTGATGTCAATATTTGGCTAGCCTAGAGACAGGCCTTGTAACTAAAAAGGAAGACATGAACTCATCTTAAATTAGATAGATCAAACTGTGTGATAAATTGCTCCTTTTCATGTGACAACTGTTTGTGTAAAGAAAGCTTCTTGTAAATAAAGATCCAATTCAGAGTATGCGAAGATTGTTCCGGTTCTGGTATATGCTTAGAATGCAATGGTGAAGGATTTGTTCTCAAGAAACTCTCTGAGGAAAATGCTGAGAGGGCAAGAAAGCTCTCTAAGAATATGGCCACTCGATTCACAGCCGGGTACTATTTCTTCTCTCTATTCCTTTCATCTCAAATTTTTTGAATTCATCCCTTCACCCGAATTTCAACAGCCTTCCAAAGAAGTGGAGCTATTGTACAAAATGCTCTTCTGGCCGATCCTGTTCAACCTGTGGAGGCAGTGGGAAGTTAAGCATCTAGTTTTGCTCTACCAACTTGAGAAGGCACAGATTCTCTGCATTATTTCTGACCTTGTTGACGTCAAGATTCAGAGTGAGATAATTTCAGTAAACGAAAGCTCATGACTGATAAATTCTCTTATCTGTCCTTGTATGGTTATAACTACTGTATTCCTTGCTCTATAAATCATGAAGCAAAATGTTCATGTACATAAATTGATCGGCAGTGTATATCAAGTTTTTCCTTGCAAGAGCAGAATTATAAAGGCTAGTACTTGGTTTATTCAGGGCCACCAGTGCTCTGCTTTTTGACTGTTTTGTTCTACTTCCACATATGTTACTCCTTAACAGTGGTTCGCTTGTTCCACTATAAACATGGGCTTTGGCTTCTTTTTTTCTTTTTTCTTTTTGTCCCTTAAATAAGAATTCATTCTTATTCCTACTGTTTCATAAAGCCCGCCAAGTGTTGAAGGGAGAAAGGCTATTTGAGCTGGATGTTGCCTTTCAACGGCTTTGCACTTGTGTAATATTCGTATGTCAAATACGTAATAATAGGCAACTGATGTGTTGGGCCATATCCAGGGGAACACGTTTGTTTAGCCTAGATCTATCGACAAGATTAAGGTTCCCAAAATTGAAGTTATGATTATAGAGACTTCAAGATAAGAAGACCCTAAATATCAAAATCCGGAGAAAGGAGAGGAAACATACACCAGAAGTGATGATTTTTTACAATTTTGCAATTATGAATTATCATACCAAACATAATTATGTTTCTCAAATACTCGTACAGTGTTTAATATATTATTCTATAACCAAGCAAAATACTATTTCCAAGTTTGTAACCTTTTTCATGGATAGAATTAGCATTTCCTCGGCGAAAAAGAGATGATTTTGCATAGCATCCTTACGGAGCCAAGAAATTCATTTCCTTGTATTTTATTTTATTTTGGTTTCTTCTATGCTGTTAGCACTTGTCTTCTTTGACTGCAAGAAAATGAATTCATCTACCTAAAATCAGATATTGCTACACACACATTCCCCTTGCACTTTTTCTTTTTCACAAACATCGTATTAAACTATACGAGTCTAACACTATTCGCCGTGCAAAGAAACTTGGAATTGAATGAAACGACAGATAGTGGTTTAAGAATCTTTTTCTTCAACAGACGTGGAGATGCAACTTCCCCACCCGATCGCAGTTTGCACGAAACCCAAACGTAATTATATAATCACAATTATTTGCATTACTTTAACATCAGCATTGGTGTCTGCTTCATTTTGGTTCAGATTATGCATTGACTTAGTACATTCTATGTTTCACGACAAGAGGCAAGTCAACTCCCGAGCAACCCTAAAATAATTGAGGATTTATGATAACATCAGCTGAAAAACCTTAGTATTCACCGTCGAGTTTTGCATTGTCCCACCGATACCACCTGCAAACAATTCCCTCACAACCCAGAATATTCTGTGTCTATATTATAAGATTTCTGATTTTTTTTTAAGGCTTCTTCAGGGATCCAGAGCATACACCTTCATTTGATAAGCATGAATACTAATATCAATGTGAAACAGAGCACAAATACAACTATAGCAAGATATATTTGTACTTTCTCTATATATATATCTTAAAAGAGTCGTGTTTATTTAATGTAGATATTTTACATCCGTCAAATACAGAGATTGCTATTTTTTAAAGTCATATACTTGACTTTTCTGTATAATCCACCTATTTCAGAGTTGAGATGTCTAAGTGGAGTAATGGCCCAAAAAGAAAGGAAAAAAGGGCTCAGACATGGGAAGGAGCTGTATTTGGAGGTGTTGGGGCAGAAGACACAAGCTTGCCTCTCTCAGATCGGCTGTTCTCTGCGAACTTGAGACTGCTGGTGCAACCCCTTCTCATTCTCCTCGTCGTTCCATTCAGAAGCGTAGTAATATTCTTCAGTGGATCTATTAACAACTTTCGTAGGAGGAAGGAACACGCCACCCCATTGTGGGAAGTGAACCAGGGTCACCGGAAGAGTACAACACACAATCATCACACCCATCAAGGAAAGAGCAGTAGAAGTATGAGAATTTGGAGGTTGAAAAGAAAACCAACATTGTCAAACCCGACCCGACGTTTCCACACCCCCGCCCCCGGTTAGACCCGATATGATCCTAAGAGACCGCCTTGGGATGAATGAGATCATAACAAATGTTGCACCACAGGCAACTTGAGCTCCTGCAGAGAAGAGAATAATGGCCAAGACAGCAGTTGGTAGCAAATTAGCTCGGCCAAGCCATATGCAGAAGACCCCTCCTAAGGTTTGGAGGATCCACAGGGCCCAAAGCCTCCCTCTCATGCCAAATATGCTAGCCGCCATGTCTGAAGCATATCCACCAAAGGGACGATGTTGGTCATTCCAAATGTAGCAGCGATGACTCCAGCAATGTGCAGCTTCAGATCAAACCTGTTTTTGTATGAATTAATCAAATGGTAATTCATATGGTCATACTCACACACAAATTTGGAGTGACGATAGTGTTGTAAGTGATGTTTATAGAGAGGAGTTGAACTCACATGTCGTAGAAATACTCAGCAATGACATTGCCAGTGGTTAATTCAATTCCCATAGAGTAGCCGTAGAGGAGAACAAAGTCCATGTTCTGTAATTTGTTATGGCATACCACAGCACCTGAACAAATCAATGACTGTCAGTTCAATGAGTATCCATGTCTTGTAATTTGTTGTGACACTTGGAAACATCAAAACCGCTTGTTCTATTGTTATCTTATAATTTTTGGTATCTTGGATATATATTATAATATAGGATGGTAAGGCATAACAAATCATGATATTCAAGATTTTCATGTTTCATCATAGCAATGATACTATTTGTATTTTATAAAAGTTGATAAAATTGAAAGGAGTATAATATTATAATATGAGATTTGCATTTTTTTTTTAATGTTATGTATGAGATATCATCCAAATTAGTATATTGTCCAATGCCTTTTATTACGTTGAATGACACGGGACATTTGGGATGCCACCTTACATTCAGAATATTAAGACTAGAACAATGGTGAATATTTTGAGATACCACATAAACAATGGTGACTATTTTGAGATATCACATAAAATAGTGTCTATCTTATATTTTCTGATATCTTAAATGACAGCCGCTTGAGAGATAAACTAACCTTGGAGAACTTGTCTATAGCAACATACACCCTTTTTGTGCAAGGCAGAGAAGTTTCCATCAGGCAAGTCCTAGCCAAGAGTTAAGACGAGAATCCCCATGATGACATTCAACCAACAAGGAATGAAGGAGGAACCCTCCAGGCAGTGAAGGGAATAGCCCCAGCTCTTCGGATCACATCATACACCAACGGCATTATAAGCTGAGTGGCCCCCCCTCACCACCTTCCCATTGGCCAGCCCCACAATCTTTTAAACATTGTACTCATCCAGTACTGATGACACGACACAAATGTGGCCAACGAGAACCCAATCAGAAACCTCACTGCTATGTTCCCAGAAGCATCCTTCACAAACGAGATGCAAAAAACAGTTGGAGCTGACAACATAATCAGAAAAACACAACCATAGAGTGGGCCTAATAGGTCACACACTGCACCCATCACAAGCCTTGAGAAGATGCTGCCTGAAACAGAGGCAACCCCTGCATTCCCAATGTCGTGCTTTGTGAGCTTGAGGTTGTCGCGGAATATGTGGACAAGGGAGCAGCTACGAAGATTGAAACGAAGCAACTGAAGAAGGAGATCCAAGCTAAATGGAAGGTTTTCATGTGGGGTTTTGTTATAGAGAAGTGTTTGAACACTTTAGATTTGTGCTCTGAATCAACTGGGAGAGCGAATTTGGCGGTTGTGTCAGTTGGGACCATTGGGGAAGCAACTGAGGACACTAAGGTTTGCTCTCTGCCTGTTACTCCATGCATGGAGCTTCCTGGGAATCCCTCAACATATGCCGTGTCTGGGAGAAAAAACAGAATAGAGAAATAGACTAAGGAATTAATATAGCTTGAAAGTGGTGGAGTTATGAAAGAGGCAGGACATGGAGTACGGTATTTGTAGAAGGGGGAAATGTAATTTTTTTTATCCATTCAAAACGGACATGCTTGGACTATTTGTTTCCTTCATTTTATCTTAAACCATTTAGTCTGTAACAATAAAAAAAAGATAAAAGTACATGCTTTAAACTAATGAGTAACAAATCAATTTTTTAATTATATAAAGATAAAATCTAGGGACTAAATAATCCAATCAGATGTATTTTTTTGTTAAATTATTTTTTGTCCCTGTAATTTTGTTTAATTTTTAATGTAGTCCTTTACAATTAAAAATTTATAATTTAGCCCTCATAGTTTTAAAAAATTTTAATTTAATCCTTATTATTAAAATTTTGACAACGTTTATTAAATTTTGATAATATGGCCATTATATATTATCTTAATACTCTAAATATATATGGTTTAAAATTAAACAAAGAAGTAAAAAGTAGATAATAAAATAAAATTAACGTAAATATATGACATGTGATGTCTAACACATATTAAGTTATTTTGATAAGTGAATTCAAAAGTGATAAGATAGTACAGAGTTGATTATTTCAACAAAAATTTTAATATAATAATGATAGAAGTTTAATAATATGCACTACATAATTTTTTTTAATTATAAATTTTTAAATAATAAGGATTAAATCAAAAATTGAATAAAAGTATAGAGACAAAAAAAAATTTCTCCCTTTTTCTTTAAATTCCTTTTAGGGAAGGCATTGAACCGTAAAAGCCTATCCTAATAAAAGTTAAGAATATGTTTAGTTAAAGAATGTAATAGTAAAGGAAATATAAAATATAGATAGGTAGGTATATATGAGATAAGAAATAATTATTTTATTTTTATTTTAAAAAGATAATTTAATAAATAAAATAATAAATATAAAAATATAATAAAAATTATACAAAGCATGTAAAAGGATTATGTTCACGATGCGGGAATCAAATGGAGCATAAGATATTGGACTTTCTGCTGTAGTGGTGGCAAGGGAGAGCAGAGTTTAGTTGGGTTTTTTTAGCTTTTCTTTTATAAAATTATAAGTCCAAAGTATAAAGATAAAAATTATATTTGTCAACTTAAAAGTTTTAATTATAAAAAAAGTCATATTTTAAAACTTTTAATTGTGAGAAAAATTATATTTTAAAATTTTTAATTATATAATACAATTAAAGTTTTTAAAATGTAATTTTTTTCATTACAATAATTTTTAACTTTATAATTATAATTTTTAATTTTACTCTTCAAATTTATAACCTAGGGAAAAAAAAGTTATTCTCTTTGTCGACGCCACAAGAGAGAGAATCCGGACGCAAGAGCCAGTGGGATTCCCAATGGTCGGGAAGCTTTAAACAAACAATAAACAAGATCCACTTCGCCGCATCTGCCTACGTAATGAACAGCAAGGAGTCTCATCGTATATCCCAAAGGATCCCATTAGAGTGAGACAGAACCGACTCATCTGCCAGTTAGTCATCCAGTTACCACATTGTGACTATTAGTTATTACTCTGTCTCCTACACATGCATGCATGTTTTTGTTTTTATGAGTTTATTATTATCCACGTATTAGCTGTGATTTTTTGTGGAACAACCTCAGGTATATCTTGGGCAGGAGGGACTCGTGCGCTCTAGCTCGCATCGCTGATCTAGATGTATCTCTAATTGTAACTCATACTGCAATACAGTAACTTCCTCGAAAGATTCTATATAATTATTATCGAGTTTTTCATTATAGTTTTTTAAACTTCTACTGTACTGTAAATATGATTGAACATCATCCTTATTTTATACTATTCGTAAGAAAATTTCATGATTTTATTTTTAATATTTTGCAAGGAACAGAAGCTAAAATAATCTTTATCATCGTAACCTTACAGTCTCTTAATTTGACATCCAATAATATTAAAAACCACCCTTTTGTTAAGTTAATATAAAAATATTTGGTCTAGTCTAGCTATATATATATATATATATATATATATATATAACTTGGCAAAATAAAAAAGGACTGCAACTTGCAATTGAATCAAATATAGTGATCGTGAGTTGATCAGAAAAATAAAATGATCCCTCCATACTCCCTTTAAAGCCATTTTAATTTTTTAGTCATCTTCATCTAAATATATGCTATATAAATTAGTTAGAAACCCCTCACATCAAACAAAGAAAATGAGGTCATAGAATTATATCTATTTCTTTATAAAGTATATACAAAACCTTACTGTCTATCTCTCTCTGTGCTTTGTAATTGAAACTTGCAGCAGTTGATAGCGAGAGAAACTATATCATATAAACCCACACTTACCTTTTCAGGTGCTCTTAGAGTTCTTTCGCGTATTATTTTCACTGTACATTGTTGGAGACGACTAGTTTGTGGCTGCGATTCGTTGGACATGAAGAAAGCGTAGACCTTCTTGTACGTTTTAAAATTGTTGTGTGTTCACATATTATAAGGGTTTTTCTTTTTTATGAGAACTTGTATCGATTAAGCTTATGACATGCGACTATAAGGGGCAAGAAGGTTGGCCGATACCTCTTACATCTTTCAGGTCTGGTATTATATATAGAATAGACTGAATAGTAAAGTAAGAATAATGAAAAATGTAGAGTATAAATTAAATTAGAGGGAGTGAGCGTTTTGGTCTTTAAAAAATATATGCTTCAAATAAAAGATTTAGTTTCTAAAAGGTTTTTCCTTGCTGCTTATTAGTTTCTTTAATAAAAAACAACGCAAAAATAAGATAGTACATGCTCTAAAGATTAATGAGTAATAAATTAAAAATTTTCAATGACTACGTCATTTAAAAAAGAAAATTACAGACCAAATAATTAATACATATATCTTCAACAAACGTACAATTTTCTCATTTAATTGAAGTGGATCTCCTAAATATGCAATTGGTGAAATTACATATCTTCTTATTTCAAATATATCATTATGTATTAAGTGTAAACTTTGTAGTTGTCATATAATTAACTTGACCTTATTGTAAATTTCAAATTTTTTATTTGTCGACTATTTTTGAAAATTTTTTTGGGCCGAGGACTTTATAAAATGTTATATATATGCTGAGTAAAATTTATCTCTCTCACACACACAAACCATATACTCACTCGCTCAATATGACAGAAATTGCAGATACGTTTAAAGCAAAATACATTAACATCATGCGCGAAAATAGAGTCTTAACATCTGATATCAACTCAATGGGAATGGTAAATTTTAAATAATGCTAAATTAATATATGAAACAAGTGCAAGTAATTTTGGATTTTGTATAAGTAAGATTGATTTAATTAACCCCCACAGGAATCGAGTGGGATATCATAGAGATACACTTGTCCACTCATTTCTGTCGAATCCTACATAAGTTCCATTTAATTAGATATATAGTTTAAGTTAATACTTATTTAAGAAAAACTATCAAGTAAGCTTTTCTTCCTTGAATTAATTTGTATTTTTATAAACACTTGAAAAGATATCTATGTGTATTCCTATCATGTTTAAGCCTCACAAACTCATGCTGACGAAGAATTCTAGCGTCTATAATTAGATTACAAAATATTCAATAACATAGGCAGACCTGCTATGCATGAACATGAATTGTTGTCCAACAAGTTTAATTTCAAACTTAAAAAAATTCAAGGTATATATGTTATATAGCCCATGGTTAGTTATCTACAATTGTTCATTAATGGATAAGTTCTCACCTTACTCTCTGACTAGTTATCTAAAATGTAACAAATACCATAATATAGTACTCACCTTGATCCTTTTTCATTTGCTCAAGTTGCTTAATTAAAAACGAAAATGGCCGAGTTTGCAGGATAAACACAATCAAGATGCTAGTAATTAAATAATGAAACCATAATCATTGTTTACAATTCGTTGATTTTTTAAGGATTAAATTTAAATATGCTTTTTTATATTTTTTGTCATTAAATTTTTTAATTAAAATATGACAATTATATAATTTTTCAATAATAATATAAAAAATATATAGTTTTACTGAAAATCAAATAGTTATCTCCAAAAATCATATATTTATTATATCATTATCAAAAACTCATATATTTATTATATTTTAATTAAAAAGATATGATGATAAAGATATAAATAACAATGTATAATTTCTTTTTCTTTTCCTAAGGAATGAACCAAAATAATGGTGAAGTAGTACTGATTATCTTTAAAAATTAGTCAGAAATGTGGCCTTAAACCACATTTTAGAATGCTATTAATTCCAGTATTGGTATTTTTAAAAGTACAAATTACAAATATGATAGACATTTGAAATCAAGTACATGCACAAATTTTAACCATCCATACTTAAAAGTATTTATATAGTCAAAATGGGTTTGACATGTGTATACCCCTCTCACAATTACCAAATAATTTATTAACTACTATTATATATATATAATATTATATATAAATTTTTTAATATCATAGAATTACCGTTCTTAAATAATTTATAATGTGATTTTTTTCTATTTATTACTATTTGCAGGGCACACATTTTTTTTAAAATTTTTTTCCTTTTGTCTTTTTTTTTTTCAATTTTTTTCTGTTTTTCCACCCATTCTACTATAATATAATATAAACCTTCATCATATATACGCAATCGGAAGAAGAGGTTTTTCGCCCCACTCTCAAGGCTGCCTTTTAAAAGCAGCCATAATCCAAGACGACACTTGGCTCCAATGACATGAAGCCACGTCTTAGATGCACACTAACTGCAGACAACTTCAGCAGCGAGCAAATCAAATCATCCGACTAATACAGCTTAATAGCATTTTTAATGTCAAGTTATTTCCGTAAGATATAAATGGACAGCGACTACATGTTACATCTGAACTGTAATACCTTTTTATTTACAATTACGATAAATTGTGAATCAATAATTATGATAGCATTCTATTCGTTAAGCAGATGAGTATTAGTTTATCTAAATTTTTGGGTAAACAAATCGAGTTAATAAAACATGAGTATTAAAAAACAAAATACTTTTTTTTAAAATATTTTTATGGGAGACTGGAAAATATTAAAGCATGTTTGAACTGAGAAAATAACATTAACATATTTTTATTTCAATTTAAATAAACATTCTTTTCTTCCCTTCTCATTTATTTCCCTAAATTTAGACATTCTAAGAAAAAAAATAATATTTTAAATAGAAATTAAAGATAATATCTAAACTAAAATTTTTGCTTTCTTTCTCTCCTCTCCTCTTTTCTCTCTCCGTAATCCAAATGTAACCAGGCTCATTTAATATGCAGAATAGAAAACATTATCTTAAAAGAAAAAAAATAAAAAAAAAAATAATTTTAAAAATAAAAATAATCTTCGTGTCTTTATTTAAAAAAAAAATGATAAAATACTATTGAGTAATAATTATAAAAATTATGGAAATGAATTACCTTTCTTAGACGTCACCCACAGAGGCTGTCAGAAATGTTTTGCCTTGAAGATAATCTACCCATGTCATGTTTGACAACAATGAGGCTCAAATCCTTTCCCATTTTACGGAGAGCCAATAATTATCAGAAGAGATAGCTCCAGGAGGTGCTGATGAATGAATATCACTGTAGTTTAAAAAAAATATTTGGAAGCACTGACTAATGCAACGCTACAGCTCAGACCAGTGCAGTTGCAGCATGACATTAAAATGAATATGCATAATGATATGTAGCAAAAGTTACCCTCAAATTGCAGTGCGGGCAATAAATATAATTTCCTATACAACATCTGGCCTCATTGCCGAATTGTTACAAACTTTCACTGAATGAAGTTTTTCATATGGACATTAAATGCTTGTACTACCTCTTTGGACTGGTTTGTAAAGCACAACAGTAACATATTTCGATCGGAAGCGATGAGTAAATCCTAATGCCACCACAGATCTCGCAGCCTCTCTGTTCTCAATATAAAGATGATTGAGAATCACGTTATGCGGCAGCGGAAGAGTCCCTGAATTGCTTCTACCGGCAGGATAGCGCAGCAAGGAATGCTGCAAATGTGGAGGGACTGTAGGTGGATCCCGAGCCTTATCTTCATTTCCAGGGTACACGTTGTTATAACTGGAATCGGGAGACTTCGGAACTTCAAATCCAGCGACAGTTGCTTCTTCCTGCAGGTAGGTTATATCTCTAATACCTACTACTGACAAGAAATTGATATAATTAGCAACTAGCAAGGATGAATCACTTACGTGATCTTCAGGGTACGAATTGCTCATCCTCAAATTGGAACCAACCACAAGCAGCGTGAATTTATGAATCAGAGCCCAATTGAGATTGTGATAAGCCTGAAGAAAAGCAGTTTTGTTTTCATAAGCATAACTTAAAGCAGAAAAACTTGAGTAAGAGAATGGATATATGCCTACTGGTCAGTCTAAACGCAAACAATACATGACAAACAAAAGGAGCCAACGAATTTATTATTTTGCAAATGCTAAAAAAAAAAAAAGAATTATTGTCATTGAAACACGCATACCACATATAAAATCAAATCCAGAACCTATAAGCCCGGAAGGTTGCAAGGCAATTAAAGAGAACTGAAGCAAACAAGAAATTAAAATTATATGTCCTCACAAAATATCTCAGGGGAGAGCATTGATGAATTCGACCAACATAATGCAACAGGACAAGGATATGAAGTTGAGAACAACTCCAAAAGGGACCAAATTTGTGGATACAAGATCAACTTAGAAGTCAAATTTAGTAATTGTAGTTTTAATGTCATGTTGGACTACTGTTTTGCTTCACTCCTAACAGAAGAAACTGATGTAGGTTATAACCGTAATTAATGATGATATCATAGAAGCAAAGCTTCTAGAGTGATCACCCTTCATAAACTACTGAGGCCAGGAAGAGATCATGCCCCATAATAAATTCCCCCTTGTATCACACAATACAACTCTTATGAAGCACTAACGCTTCAAAAAAGGAAATGTGTTTGTGTCTAATACATGCCACAACAATCATCCATTACAATTGGACATTTCAGATTTTGTTGGGCAGCAGTGCCCATGTCATGGACTGTTTCAGTGTCCATGCTTCAAATCCTCGTACAAAACTAAACGGTCATATTTTTCTCTCCAGTATCAGCCCCCACCCATGCTCCTAGAGACAGGAGGTGAGGTCACTGGCACACCAGTGATCTTCAGCACTACATCTTATGACTTGAGAACCAACCTAGTGGTAAAGCACATCTAAATAAGAAAGACCTTATGAATTTCCCTCCGCATTACTAACCTCTGTTTTCAACATCTTTGCAAAATCCTTCATGGACTTGACTTTACCACAAATCATCAGATGCCTGATTAGTGCCACCTCACACAAAATCCCCGTCTTTGTGACAGTGATGTTCTTATGAGATGGAGAGAAATCTCAAAACAGCACCATTGATGGCACTGCTTTAGGAGTTCAGATGGATGTTGGCATCCACAGTTTTGTATCGCTGTAAAAGCTTTCTTACAATCACTTGCATAGACCGAGGGTGAATAGCATTTTTAGATTATGATGGCATTTAAGATAGCCCCAAGAATAAAGTAAAACAGAGGAAATAAAGATAAATTCATGTATAACTAAGGTACTCACTACTTCACCTGAGGGCAACATACCCTGCATTCTAGGAACTGAGATACCCAGTATCCATTTCGCTAAATGTGATTTACAACTAATTTTAACTATAACAAAATTCGATGTAGATACTACGAGTATATTGGTTATATGCTAAACCCAAATTTTTAAATAATTCTTTCATATGCCTGAATCCCAATGAAGGATTACAACTTTCTTTCGAATTACTAAATGGGATATAAAGGAAATTGATCCCACTGCTCACTAGGTGAAGTCTCATGATAAGGGTTTGGAGGAAAGGGGGGTATAATATAACAAAGAATATAATAAGATTCTTTTTCTTTTTGGATGAAAGTATATAATAAGATGCTTAATACAATGTCTTAGGTGATAAGTGGTCAAGATGATTGGGAAGAAGGGCCTGAAGCTAGAAGGAAGATATACACCGATTGATATATGATAATCAACTAAGCCTGTAATGAATCTGAAAACTGAACTGAATCTAAGTAAACTGTAACTTTGCTTCAGTTATGGACTTGAGATACAACATTAATACTTTTATAACCCACACACATATGTACACATACATCAAAGAAACTTCAAGAGAATCATGAAAGTAACCACACTGCAAACAAACACACACACAGAAAATGAGATGGCAAGGATTTCAGAATTCAGATAACTGCAATCCAGTGACCTCAACTCTATTAAATACATAAACTTATAGTTTAGCTATAATTCTACACTTTAAATCTGCCAGATAGAACTCAATACAAACACTTCAAAAAAAAAAAAAAGGAAAGGAGTCATGTCCATGTCCAACTCATGTTGGACACTCTATCAAATACAATGCGACACTTCAAATTACACATTGACACTTAAGATTGTCATGTCACAGATCTGTGCCTACGTTAATGTCTATGCTCCTTAGGAACTCACATTGGAATATTCATCAATAGCCAAAACTGGATATTTTCATATTATAGTCTCATAGATTAGCTGTGTTAATACAAGTATTATAAGATATAGATCTTGACATTATAAGTTATAACCAATCAAGCACACCATGTCAAACTATGAAAGGTGCCAACATCATAAATCGAGTTGTTGCCATTTGAGAGAATTACAGTAAGATCAAGAGAAATTATTATATAAATTCCGTGCACCCAAAGATAGGTGCAATGAGCCAATAAAAATCTCACTAAATGGGTGTGGCAGTGGGTTCTTGCACCTGACACGCCCATTTTGAGGTTTTAATTGGCTTCTTGCACCTATCATAGGTGCAAGGAATGTATCCAAGAGGCCAAGAATTTTTCTAAGATCAAAAGCCGAAATTTTAAAAAAAAAAAAATCACAACTACTTTGGTAAATGGAAACAGCTAGATGCACTGAAACTCCAAAACATAATTAGTGAGTCGGTCAAATTTCTCAACTTCTTAACAAAATAGCCTATTTGTGAATCAACTTTGTGCCAGGGCTGCCAGACAATCCAGCTATACTGCTACATAAAGCAAAAATCAAGTTGTCATCTCTAGAGCCATAAATTCTTTTATTTCTCTGAAACATTAACTGGACTACCAACTTACAACCCGATGCACTGAAGTTCTGAAACTGAAACATAATTGGTGAATTGGTCTCAACTTCTCAGTGAAATACCATTATTTATGAAACAAATACATGTTACCAGACAATGCTGATATACTGTTATGTGCAAATATTCCTTGTAAAGCACAATCAAGTAGTCATCCTAGACCATATTAGAGAGAAGCGTTCTTAAAGCCTCCGTGGAATTGTATGTACACATTCGAATCAAAAGAAAACTCAGGGGTTGCACGCAAATAACCCAAAACAGACAATATAATACTCATATTAGCGCTCTTTCGAACAGAAACCAAACTAGACGCCCAAATCTACCACCCTCAGCAACAGGGTTATGAACCAAATGCGGTATCAGAAATTAGACTAACCTGATCAGACTCCACCCTCGGGCTTAAAAACTCAATGAGTCCCAACTATATGATTCGTTTTGAAACTAATAAGCTACAAAAATTATTTCTGTATGAATATTTATGAAACCCAAGGTTTATCTGCAGAAAAATTTCTCCAAATCAGATGGAAATTAGAATCAAAGTTTATCTTGGAAATAGAAAACGAAGCAACAACTTAAACCCTACCGTATTGAAGACAACCTGATCATAGAACTAGGCTTTGTTTTAGAAATGAGACACAAAAATAACGCATAAACAAATAGAAAAATGAAAAGGAACACTTGTCGCTTGATGAACTCGTAAAATTCGATAGTCACAAGCCAAAAGCAGAAGAGGAATATTTGAAAATTGAAGTAATGTGGTGGTATAGACTATAGAGGAACCAAAAGAACCATTCTTCCTCCAGAAGGATCCGTAAATGAATGGAGAATCTAACCCCACAAAAAACAAAAAACAAAAAGCATGGTTTAAATGTTTAAAAATTAAAACCCAAGGAGTACGATTTAAAAAAAATGAAAAAGAAAATAGGAATTGCGGGATCCTATGAAAAAAAAAATCAACGAGTTTAAAATTAAAGAAACTTTTTTTTCCATGGGACCTCTAAAGGCTCCAGTCCAGATGGGTTAAATGTCCTATTCTTTCAAGACCAAATGGTCGTGGGTTCTGCCGTCCGTCCCCTTTTAAGTTGCTTGAAGAGATTTTTGTTTCACCCCTAAGGATCTAGGAAATCAATCACATGTTTTTGGTTCTCATTCCCAAAATTGACTACCCAATTTTCATTAGAGAATTTAGGCTCATTAGTTTATGGAATTGACATATAAGGTAGTTACTAAGTTTATTGCGAATCAGCTTCGTCTCCTAATGCCATCTATTGTGGCTCTGAACTAGTGTAGTTTTGTCGACGGTTAGGTTGGTGCAGCAAGAGAATGTTAGCAGTCATGGAGAAGCTAATATGGTGCTCAAAATCCAGCAAATGCTCAAACGGGATTGGCGAGTAGTTGTGCAACACGTTTACAGAGAAGGCAATAGATTAGCAGATCACTTGACTAATATTTCTCATAAGCTTTTGCTGGGTTTGCAATTGTTTGAGAAATGTCCCAATGAGGCGCTTTCGCTGGTGCAAAGAGATACCCGAGGTGTCAATTTTGTTAGATTAGTTAAGGACTAGCTTTTTTTTTTCCCCTTTGCTGTAAAAAAAATTCTCTCTCTCTCTCTCTCTCTCTCTCTCTCTCTCTCGATATATATATATATATATATATATAAGCATTAAGTTTCTTGTACTGCTTATGAACAATTAATTAACAATATTTGAAAAAAATTTAAGATTGTGTAAATATCTTTTTTTTTATTCCTATTTTTATTATCAAGTCCCGTGTTATATATGAGACTCACTAGTTATATTTTAAATAGAAAAAAAAATTGTTTTGTCATTTTTAAATATTCCAATAATTTTTTTAATGAACTAGGGAGGCCTAAGACCATTAAAAAATAAAAAAATAAAAAATTATGAAAGCACGTAAGTCCTTATTACATCAACAAGCAAGTAAAACTCCAAACTAACAAAAGTTTTTTCATAAATAATGGGACCAAGATCATGGAAGAATCCTGAGTTAGCTAGCTAATTTAATGCACATGTATTAACTTTCCTCCAGTTATATTGAACTTTAACTTGCCAATATCCACCATTCATACTCTTCGAAGTGTCGAAGATACTATGCACTTCAACATTGTGAATACATGGGAGATTCAATTCCTTCAACCAAAAGTTTAGAGTAAGGAATGTTCATGGGTCAGGTCGGATAAGATTTTAATTGAACGCGATACTTGACTCAATTTTAAATGAGTTTTAAAATTAAAGTTTGTTATCTAAGCCCTGCTTAACTTAATTTAATATTAGACAGGAGCGGGTTAAACTATACAACCTAGTATTTTTAAAATTTGTTATAAAAATTATAAAATAATCTTAAAAAATACTTTTATATAAATTCTTATAAAATTATATTTTATCATTAAAAAATAAGATTTTGATATAAATTTTTATAAAAAAAATTTTTTACATTTTTTAAGACTTGATCGGGTTAATATGTCCATTAGGGTTAGTCTAAGTTTATTATTAAAATTATAAAATAATCTCTAAATTTTTTTTTATAAACTTATATTTTATTATTAAAAATTTAAAATTTTGACATAATTTTTTATTAAAAAATTAAAAAAAAAAATTTAGACTATGTTAGACCAATGTAACTCTAAGTGTTGGTCCAGTACCCAACCTAACTAGATTTTTGTGACCTAACCCAATCCTTTTTTTTTTTTAAGTGTCCAACCTGACTTGGTCAAGCAAGATTGGGTCTATAGGATTTTTTGGGGCCCATGTACACCTTTAGTTTAGAGTCACTTAAAAAAATGATCTTAATAAAATCATAATTCAAAGTTAGTTTAGAACCGCTCCCTAGCATTCGACTTTAAGAATTAAGCAACTCGTTGAATTTTTTGAAAATCAATAAAGCCATCTTCCATTCTTATGTCTTTTCACATCACTAGAAGTAACGTTGCTTTTGTTGGCCTAACAACTCCATATGTGTTGCCCCAAATTTTTTAATGATTTAGTTTTAAAAGATTACTTTATTTTCAATTTGGTCTTTCATTGACCAAGTTTCTCACTCTCAAACATTTTCTCCAATCAAAATAATTGCCTCCTTTATGTAAAGTTAAATCCCTTTATAGATTAGTTTATATGGTATAAATAAGAGCCTATATTGCCATAAAATAATATCAAATAATAATTTATATTTGTCCAAGTGTTATGAATTCCTAATATAATGTTGTTTTGTCTAATTTCACAAAAGGTCAACTAATTTGTTCTAAAATTCTTATCTTTTTTAAATTAGACAAAATAACACTATTTCAAAAGTATAAGACACTAGATAAATTTAGATTGTAAGTTAGCAATTACTTAGGCTCCTATTTCTATTTTATCAATAACATGTTAAGTGATTGTGACTTTGTGATTTTTGAAAAATTAAATTGAGAAGAGTGTAAATTTTTAAAATTAAGTCATTAACTAATTTTTTATAATAATATACAAAGTAAAGCTAAAAGCAAAGTTAAGAAAGACCTTTTTTTCTTTTGGACAATAAAAGAGACATAGAACATGGCTTGATTCTGGCAAATCCATTTTAGTTTTCGTCTGAGTTTCTTGGGCCAAATCACACACGTCTACATGTTATGCCCACAAACGACAGCACTAATGGGCTCTACATCAAAACGGGTGCATCTATCAGGTGATTTTATGGTTTGGCCAAGAAAAAATGAAGTGAAGTTATGGCATGAAGGTTGACCCCAAAAAATAAAAAATAAAAAAGAGAGAAAACCTATGCTAAGATGCTGCACATATATTTACTATTAAAGTCATATTAATAAATTTACTGATTCTATTATAAAGTAAATTATATAAAGAAGAACAAATAAAAGAGCACGTGAACTTGGCTGAATTGTCGTGTTCAAGTGTGATGCGATGCCATTGAACACACCAAGTTGTGAGGTCGGTGGACCAATCTACCTTTATGATGGACCATCATAATGGGCTAGTAAGGATTAGATTTGGAAGAAACTAGTGGTGCTGCGTGGACGTACGGACAGTCAAAAAATTGTGGGGTTCACAATTAAAAAAAAAAAAAGAAGAAATGTTTAAGGTGCAAAAAAAAAACAGTTAAACAATAATGATACAAAACCTTTTATATATGTTGTTTTTAAAATATTTTTATAATTAAATTTTTAATAAAATTATAATATATGTAAAAATTTTAATCTTATAATATTAAATTATAAAAATTATACACTTATTATATTTTAATTAAAAATAAAAAAATAAAAATTACATATAAAATTTTTGGACTACGAATGCCAAACTGTCTCACTTTTTTCTCACCTGTCACCATTCACTCTACAGTCTACATCTTCATTTCGACTTTCGTTCTTTTGTTATTAGTTAAACTTAAAAGTAACACAGAAGAAAACAAATGAAAAAAAAAATCGAAAATATGTGAAACGCATTCCAACATCTTCCATTTGTTTCTCGTGTTACACATTGTGTAATTAGAGCAGAATACAATTGTCGTCCACCTCAGCTTTCAAGTAAGAGTACCTTTATGATCAAGTTTTATACTCGTAACTTTAGATAAGCATTATCTGAAATTTTGAATATCAAATATAAATAAAAATGTTTATAAGAGTTTAAAACTGAATCATTAGCTTCACTTTTTCTTCATAACATTGCTTCTCGTAAATAAAGTACGTGTTAATTTCAAACCTTCATTTTGTCAAATGATTCTTTTTTTCTAAAACACTGAAGGTATGAGTAGACAGTTAACGAAGGGAAATTTTGAGGATCAAACATCCAAATGTTGTTCGTTTAAAATACTTCAATAATTCACATCAAACCCTTTTGAAAATTGTGAATGACTGTGATGTGGGTTTGCGTAAGTCGCAACTGAAAGAAATCTGAAGATGATTATGGGTTCAACGAGGAGTTTTAAATTGATTTTGTTGATTTAAATTAAGTGTGGGTTGTAGTTTTGTCTTATGTTTTTCTTTCTCTGAGTCTTTAGGTCCTTTTTTCACTAAAAGAAAATTGATTGCGTTGATTTAAAAGGAAGTTTTATAAGTCAAAAAATTAAAAAACATTTTATAACAGTTTATAATTCAATTCACGATGATATCTATTGTGCTAATAGCATCCCTATCGATATTTAGTATCGGCAACCGTTTAAGATTGGTTTCCATATTAATTATATCCGATGCGGTGACAGATGAGAATAACAAATGGGCCCAATAGAACTAACTCAATTGGATACTTAAAATATATATATATATATATTAAAATATATATAATTTTTTTCTTTCTTTTTTTCTTCTAACAAAATGACATTCAAGGCAGAAGAAGATCCGATCTTAGTAGACACCATACATTTTTTTTTCTTTTTTTCGGTTACATCCGCCAATTTGTTCTTAACATCGCCTGACTTACTTTTTTTCTCCCTAACATTTTAGGTAGGTAAATAGAATAGTTGGCCCAAAAAAAAAAAGGAAGTTACATAAAATAATGAAATTTTGCACTTAATATAACCTTAGGCTAATAACCAAGTTGCTGGCATTTAATCAATGAAAAGTAAATTTAGATTTGAATGTTAAAAAATGGACTCGAGGAAAAAGCTCAAATTTAAACAGAGTGAGAAAATAAATTCAAAAACGTTCATTAATTATTAACTAAATGTTGATTAAAATTGACATGAAGATATTTTAAAACCACTTGTATTATTGTTTGTATATCAGAATCTTTAATAGTTATTATTTGGTATGATACAAGATTTTTTTTTATATTGCTATGAGAATTTATTTCTAAAAATATTTAAAATATAAAAAAATAAATCTCATAAATATATAATCTTTTATTTTTTTGGCCATTCTCATAAATATATAATCAATATACAATGAAAGTGGGAAAGCCAGCGAAGCCACATTAGATTGTACGGACAATGCTATTATTTGCTGTTCAGGTGGAGCCATTGATGGAAGGGAATATGTCACTCGATGTTTTAAAAAATCGAAGGATAAATTAAAATAGCTTTCCTAATAATGATAAATTTATTCATTAATTCTATCAATATGATTTATTCTATCAAACTTAGAAATTGCCACACTCGTAATATTGCACATCTATGAAATCTTTCTTTACATAAAGTCAGGAAATTGCTTTTTCTCCATCCTAAACTCCATGTAAAAATACTAATAATCGAAGATCAAAAACACAAAAATAAATGGAATGGATTAAAGATATTGTGGAAATTAATGAAAAATGGAGTCGATGAATGATACCCTGTATCTACTTTCTTATTTCCTCCTTTCCCTTGCCAACGCAACATGAAACTTTGGGCCTGTTTGATTTGATTCTGTAAAACAATTTTTTTGTTTTCAAGAACAAAAAAACAAAAAAACTCGTTTGATAATGTGTTTTTAGTGAAGTGTTTTGTAAAACAAAAAAACAAAATTTTGTTTTCAAAAACAAAAAACTTAGAACACTTTTTCAGTGTTCTGTAATTTTTGTTCTATAGAATCAAGTAAAAAATAGAAAACAATTACTTTTCAAAATAATGATTCAAACAGATTTTTTAATTTTTTTGTTCTTAAAAAATTGTTCTTAAAAACATATGTTTTGAAAACATTAAAACAAAAACAATTTCAAACAGGCTCTTTATCTCAGTTAATTTCATTCCCTTAAATATATACAACTTTATGAGGTAGAAAGAACAATCAAAACGAAACTATAGACTTGCTCAATTCGAGCGAGTAATGTTTGTGCTGTTCATGGGTTCAAATATGCTAGGCTATGCACGAGCATAACTTAATTTTGAATTGAGTATTTGCCTTCAGAACAGGTCAAAATATATATACTTAAAATTCAAAATCAGAACACCATTAGGATCTAGCTCTAATTTATCTTTAATTTACTAAGTGGATCCGAATATTCAATTAGTTGTCATATGAACAAGAATGGGGATATAATTAAAAAAAATCTTTTGGAAAAACGACATCCTTGGAGAAAAAAAAAAGAAATTACAGGGATCTTGGTTCATTGCAATAAATTTAAATATCAAATATTTATCCGTTATTAATATGAATACAAAAAAAAATCCAATAAAACATGAACCAATTTTTCAGCATTATATACAAGCATATATACGTTAGATTCATCCTAGTCAACTTTAATTTAATTTTTGTCACAAAATTATTTTAAAATTGATCACAGACACTTAGTAAAGTGGCATTAAGAGAATATATAACACGGGTGGCCCCATCTAGGGTATTATATATATATATATATATATATATATATCTCTCTCTCTCTCTCTCTCTCTCTCTCTCTCTCGTGTCTACGCGCGTCAGTACTTGAATAATAATAATAATAATAATAATAAATAATACTAACTTTGTGAACAAAATTATACTTATATTTATTTTAATTAATAAAATTAATTTTTTATATAATATGTTTCTTTCAAAAAATATTATTTACCTTTTTTAGATATTAAAAATAAAATTATAATTTTATATTAAAATTTAATATTGATATAATTATATTTATCATCATATTATGATTAAAATTACACTTTTATATTATATAAAAAATTAACAATATTTTAATAAAAATAATTTTAAAAATGTATAATATATAACAAAATATAAGAATAGTTGAATATAATTTTTAAAATAAAAAAATATTATATATTACTCAACTAAATTAAAAAAAAAACATAATTTGCATCGAAATATATTCACATTGGGGTCAGATGTGTTTGTGATCCTATAATAAGAAGAACTAATGAGGATGTCCTCCTGGTATCATGACTCCTGGAGTTAACTTAAAAACTAGGGTTTAGGGAACCCTTAGTACAGTACCATATATACAGCTAGGCTGCTGCATCGAGCCAATGGAAATACAAAGAAAGCAAAACTTTCAACAAAGCAGTAAGGGACGGCCTTGCCCTTCTCACTCTTGCTCTCTGTGTGTGTATATATATGTCCAACTTTCTTCTACTGTTTCCACCCATGTGGGTTCCTCTCTCTTCTCGTTTTTCTCCTGAGGGTTTAGATCTCATCTCAGGTGTTCTGTTACATATTAGTATAGTCCTTTTTCTTTCTTTTACTTCAGATTTTTTCTCTGTTCTACTTCGATGATATATTTATATAATTATATGTGTATATATATATTTATTTATTTTTTTCTTTTTATTCGAGTTTTGTTATGCTTGATGATTTCCTTCACACTTGATACGGCATAAATTATTCCAGACATTTCCCCCTTTTCCAGTTTTCCTTAGCTATGGTCACCTCAAAGTGACAGAGCTCTTAAAAGAAGATGGAGATTTGTCGAAGTGGAGTCTTTAACTCCAGAGGGACTATTGCTGTTCGGGTTGGATTTTCAAAACTGGGTTTCTTATTCTTCCTCTTCTTATTTTCTTGGCAAAGACTTTTCTTTTAATTAGATAGAATATCGAAAAAGATGTTTTTAACCCACACAGTCAAACCTGTAGATTTTGAAGCTATTTGTCTGCCTTTAAATCCCTCTCGTCTTTTAGTATTTATTCATTGATCTTGGTTCTAATAATAGAAATATGAGGTTGAAGAAAGAAAAAGGGAAGATGGGTTTGGCTTTTGTTTCGTTTCTTGAGGGATTAATTTCATCTAGGTAAATTCATAAATCAAACATGCTTTAACCGCTGATATAAGGCCACATCAGCTCCTCCCGCTGCTAAAAAACTGCACATGAAATCGCTTCATTTTTTCTTTCTTTTTGCCCTTTACTTTCTCATAGTTTTCTCTCTTATGTTGTTCCTTTTTTTTCTGATCTGACTATGGGACAATTTCAGCGAGCTATAAGGCTTTTACAGCTCTCTTTTCTGGCTATATATACTTTTCGATGAGATTGGGTATCCCTTGTATATTTACTTTTTCTTCTGAGCTATATATATATATATATATATATATGATTGCATGGGCAGATTGGTTCAGTCGTTGTTTGCGGATGTAGCATCAGCAAGATTCACATGCAAATGCAACAATTGGAGGTGGGATTGTGAATGATCGATGCAATCTTATCAATCTCTATCTTTCAAGCCACATGGTTTCTTTTGGAAGTGAGAATCTTGATGATGCTGCATCGGCCATGAACGACTTTGTAAAAGGAAGTATGTATGTAAGTACTATTAATTTAAAGGGAGTGTACGCTCAAGCCAAACCTTTCAGATATTTACTGTCTGCTCTGCATATTTAAACAGCAACAGGTGACTCTTTCTTTCTTTCTACTTTCCCTTTCCCTTTTGTTGTTGTCAGGTGGGTCTTATTCTTATCTTAATTTGTTCCCAATTTAGTGCGAATTTTTAATTGGTCCTTATTATTATGATTTTGTTTTATTTACAAATTGACAAGCTCTAGATCTTCCGCATCTTGCAGAGGTAATCCTAGGTTATCAAATATATGTAGGATATTTGGAGGCTCTGTTGAGCGGCGGTTAGGTCCTTTATCTGCTGCTGACTTCACAGATCTATGAATATTCTCTTCTAACAGTTCATGACTTCATGCTTGGATTAAAAATGGCATCTTTTCACTTTCTCATCGAGATCTATAAGGCTTTGCCCTTCTAAATATAGACTGAGAAATAGTTTTCAGATTTGGGTTTTAATTAGGGTACGGCAGTCTTACTTTATTGTAGTCTTTTTTTTATATATTATATATATATATATATATTAAATATTGTAATTGCCTTGTGATCTGAACATATATCTAGGATCGAGACAAACAGTCTTAATTATATGGTTAGAAATTAAATTAAATTGTAGTAGACATTTTCGCAAGTGGGGGTGATATTGCATATATGAGGAATGAAGCAGGTCATTGAAATTGAAGCTGGCTTAGGAACTTGGATATGCAAAATCGGAACATTTTGTCTCGCTTCCATGGGAAGGAGGTGGCTTTAGCTTTGGCTTATCAGACATCGCTCTTGTTGGTGGACCAACCAATGCAGATAAGCTAGGGACGTCTTACAAGTTGAGGTTGGAACGTCGGTAACTACTCTATCTCTATCTATCCCACAAATATTTCACTCCACCTATTATATATATATATATATATATATATATATATTCACTACCCTTTTGTTTTTGTATATATAATACTGCTAAAAAAATTGAATACATTTAAATAGAAAGATATTTCCCAATCTCTGCTTCATTATTCATTATTCATGATAGTGATGATTCAGTCTGATCAAGACCACAGGAATTTGTGCGCCCCCCATTAGGGTCCAACTCTTGCTTCGAATTTTTTCTCTACTTCAAAGTGGGGTTAATTAAGTCAACAAACAAAGAAAAAGAATACAATTATTTCATGTCAGCTTGTCCTACTTCTTTGTTGCTTCTAAAGAAGGGCTGTGGAGAATATATGCATCAGGCCCACTCCTTCATGATATATATATACAGACACACACACATAATTATATATAATTATATAATTTGCTTGGGCTTAAACATATAAAGGAAGTTGACATGAGGGATTAATTATGAACTCAATGAGCTTAATCTGGTTTGTGTGTTCTTTTCCTATTTGGGGTGTAGTCTGCCAATTGTTTCTTGCATCGATATTTGTAGTCAATATTATTCCCTAGGATCAATATACCATTTTTTCTTTACCTGGACACTAATGTATTTACATTCTCCTAAAGCTGCATATATGTGTATCCTAAAGCGAGCGTGTGTGTGTATATGTGTGTTTTATACCATCAATTTAGCTATCGATGAAGTTCATGATTACTAATTCTTTTCTGGCCATTGGTCAATGTGGAGGGCTCTTGTTCAAGAATATACTTTTGTTTTTGTGCTGCTGTCCTTTTTACTCTTTCAGGGCCCAAAAAGATACATTTTCATAATAATTTATATATGCATATATATTTTGTTCACAACGTGTATGCTTAAGTAATAATGATATATATTTTTTTATCGATCTACGTATTTTTTTTATCATTTACTTGTAATTTTTCTTGGAATGTGTATAGTCCTTGCAAGTCCTTGGTTTTGTTTCCATTCTGAGTTAATTATAGCCCTCCCATAACATAAACTCCAAGATGATCAAACGAACTAATCAATAAGCTAAACAAGCATGCATAGAATCAATGCCTTTAAAAATTTGGATCAATCGGGATAAGGAATAGTTTGCAATTTAATAGATTGATTATAGTTGAATCGGGATTAAATTATTTTTTTAAATATATATAAAAAGTATAAATATCTATATATATATATATGTATATAATATTTTGTAATTAAATTAATACATATACTATAAAATAATATTTATAATAAGTATAAATATTTAAAAGTATAAAAAATAGTTAAAGCATTTTTGCTAATTTTTTAATTAATTTTAAAGGTTAAATAATTTGATTTTATAATCACTTTATTAGTTTTTTTTTTAATTCAACTGGTCAACTTTTTTAAAAGTTTTCATAACCAAGTTAGAATCTTGTTCGCTCATTCATCAGCACCATATGAGTTGTTATCATATATATTGTAGACAATTAAATTAAGCTAAACCATTCCAGATTTTTGAACTACTTGAGTGATTGTATAATTGTCTTCAAATAATTATGGGGTTTAATTTTTTTTAATTTTTGGTGGGCGTTTTAATTAATTGTTTAGTTGTTAGCATTACTTCTTAATTTTGCTTGCTTTTCAATACTTTGATAAGATATCCTTCTGTGTACGTATAATCCATTATGTATGAAAAACTATATATATCCTCTATATATAATCTTCATAATTATCAAAAAGGATGCAACTTGATCAGTTTTATCCATCTTTGCAAAATATTTCAACCCGTCAGCTAGATATTAAACTGTACTTCGTGCCCCAAATGGAGATGATCGCATATGCATGTGTATGCCTCCAGCTTCTTCATGTGCAATATGCTTCCATAATCCAATGTCTAGAAAATAAACTATTATTTAGGGTCCATAGTTGAAAGTATAGGATGCTCATCGAATATATGAAACATTCTAATGAATCTTGCTCTTCCTTGTAACTATTAGATGAATATAACTTATTCAATCGTTAATATTGTTATCGACTAAACATGATATTTATACATACAGTGAATTCTGTACGTTTTTCTCATCTCTACTGTAAATTCTGCTGGTAATACTTTATTTTAGTACGATTAAAGTATCTTCGGATCAATACAGAAGACTCGTGCTGCCATATTTGGCTTTACTCTAAATCCTGATCAGAAGGGCGACTCAGAATTGGTATAAATAATGAATATCCTATTTTATATGAATATATTAAGCTGGAATCTATAATTGAGAGTTTGAGACTGTCACCGCTGATCAGGCTAGTCTTATTTTATCCAGATATATACGGTATGATATGAGGGGTTGGCATCATTAATAGGACATGATGTTATTAATAAATGAAATAAGATATATCAAGGTGTATATGCACTTAGTTTTTTTTCTTGGGTAGTTTTCTTTTCTTTGAGCTGATATATGATCATTTTTCTGCTCATCCCTAACTAAGATACCATAATAGCTAAAACTATATGAGTATCAAAGTTGTAAGTATCGTTAACAATCAGCAATGTATACCATTTTATGTTGGGCATTCATATTCTGGAAAGTTCTGAAATGATTCATAGCCCCCTCTGGTGTTTTACACGACCACACAATACAAAATCCAGTAGCATTTTATTTATTCATATCTTCACATACTTAATTATTATTTAAAAATATACAAACAATTATTTTTTAGAAATTAGAAGGAAAGATTTTTTTTTAATTTTAAATAACTTCTCTCTATTTAACATACTGCGATTGTTTTGGGAAACAAAAACAGCATATATAGTGCAATAATAAAAGAAAAAGTTATATTCCACACGATAAACGAGTGATGATGGTAAGAATCCAAAAACATCATATTTCTAAATTAAGACACTAATTATTAAATATTGTTAAATATAAAATAATGTTTATTTATTTTATTATATTTATTAATATAATTATTCTTATTACTTACATAAAATTTAAATTAATATTGTTAAGATTAGATAAATTTTTTTATTTAGACATTTATTTGCTAAAATATTCCGTATTTAATAACTATTTCATTATAACTAAAATTTGAGAGCAGATTCTATCTTACTCCTGTTGAAGCAATAAAGGGTGTTGTTCTCCTCCTGTACTGTTAGGATCAAATTTGGATGATTTAGATTTTATTTTTTTATTTAGAATAAAGCAAAATATAAAATAGAGATAATCTTTTAATTGTTGATTTAAAAGTTAATGATTTAAATTGAAGAAGTAAAAAATAAATTTAGATCATTTAGATTAAATTTATATAGTCCAATCGGATCCTAAAATTTCAAAGTTTATAGCATCGTGACTCCAAACAAAATTATACCTTTGGTTGAATTTTGAGCAATTTGCTATTAAAAAATTTAAATATTACAGTGTTAAAAGTATTGTATCCATATGTTATATTTTTGTTTGAATTCAATGGCATTGACCCTTGAGTTTTTGGAAAATGTGTAAATTTTTTAATTGCCACCAGGTTTCATTTTTTATTTATTTATATGATTGTCTTGTTAAAAATAAAATTCAATATTAGTTAAAATAAGCAATATGACATGTAGTAAGCGAAAATAATCATATCACTCAAGCTATGATACGTAACATGAAAGAACAAATAATGTGGTAATAAGCAAAAAAGCAGTATCTTACCTGTCCATGCAAGGGATGTTTTTTTTTTTCAAATGTTACATATCTTTAACTTGAGCGATATGATTATTTTTGCTTATTATTACATGTCATTTCATTTATTTTAACTGAAATTGAACCTTAATTTTAATAAGACAATCATATAAACGAAAAGAAAACTAATATGAAAATTTGAAACTAGGAGGCAATGCCACGAAGTTTTAAAAAAAATTGCACGTTTTTAAAGAATGCAATGATAATATCACTAAGTCCAAATAAAAGTATAACATATGAGTGCAATTCTTTTAGTACCGTAACATTTAAATCATTATTATTTTTTTACTGTGGCATGATGCTATAGGAGCCCACACTTGTTAGCCATTTAATATCCAAAACAAAGACATGGATTTCATACGACATTTATGAATCTGAAAGCCATATGAAGATCTAAATCAAAGTGAAAAGATTCAGAGTATATGTAATATATTGTTGATTGCTAAAAAATATGACATGTAATAAGCAAAAATAATTATATCACTTAAGTCATGGATATATAACATAAAAGAACAAATAATGTGATAATAAGCAAAATAAGTAGTATCTTACTTGTCTATGTTAGGGATGTTATTTTTTTAAAATGTTACATATCCTTAACTTGAGTGATATAATTATTTTTGCTTATTATTACATGTCATTTCATTTATTTTAATTGAAACTGAATTTTAATTTTAATAAGACAATCATATAAACAAAAATAAAATTAATATGAAAATTTGAAATTTGAAAAAAAAGTTACATGTTTTTAAAAAACTCTATAGTAATATCACTAAATCCAAACAAAAGTATAACATATGAGTTTAATATTTTTGACACTGTAACATTTAAGAGCCTGTTTGATTTTTTTATTTTTAAAATAGTTTTTTGTTTTTAAGAACAAAAAAATAAAATAAAAAATTGTTTGAAAATGTGTTTTTAATAAAATATTTTGTAAAACAAAAAAATAAAATTATATTTTTAGAAATAAAAAAATCAAAACATTTTTTTAGATATTTTATAACTTTTGTTTTGCATAATAAAAAAAATAAAAAACAGTGATTTTTTAAAATAATGATTCAAACAAATTTTTTTATTTTTTTTTGTTTTTAAAATTTATTCTAAAAAATATCTGTTTTAAAAATATTAAAATTAGAACAAAATCTAAATCATTGAATTTTTTTTTTTTCTGTGGCAAGATGCTGCAAGAGCCCACACTTGATAGTCATTTAATATCCAAAACAAAGACATGAATTTCATTTGACATTTATGGATCTGAAAGCCATATAAAGATCTAAATCAAAGGGAAAAGATTAAGAGTATATGTAATATATTGTTGGTTGCTATCTAAACTATAAGCCATTTGATATATAAAATTATCTTTGATGAAAATAGAAAGAGAATATTAAATAGAATAAAATAAAATAAATTGCATTTAGTATGATACAAAAAGAAAAAAATGATGACTTTTCATTTGTTTGTTAGGTAGGATAAAAATAATATACAAATAAAAAATAAGTTATGGCAAATAATCAAAATATCTGTTAAAAAAGAAGAAGAAATTCTTTTCTCTTTTTTGTTTGGGGGGGGGGGGGGTGGCAAATCACCGAAAGGGTATTAGCATCTTTTTCACAAATTGACTGCAAACTCTTCATCCTTTCATGCGCTACAGTGTTTAAAAAAATCAATTCCTCCAACCTTTCCTTGTTCTTTTCCACAAAAGCCTTAGTGCAATGGATTCTCTCTACCAATCAGAAGAAGCAAATGGATTACAAATCAATTTCTTTTTCTCGAGTGATACCAAACAGGACATTAGTGTTACTATGATTGAGAAGAAAAGTGCAGAGACTTGGAGCAGAAAGGGGCAAAAAACTGGTTTTGGTTGGTTTCATCATATGAAAAAAAAAGAGTAAATTATATTAGTTGCTTAAATTATATTTATTTTTTTAATTATACAATTCTTTTTATCTTTATTTTTGTCTATAAAATTAACTTTTTTACATAATATGTGTTTTTTTCTAAAAATTATATTACTTAGTAGTCTATATTGTTATATTAGGAATATAATTATAGTTTCATAATATGTAAAAAGTTAACTTCTTTAATAGAAATATATTGAAGAAGTTTTTACAATATATATTAAAATATTAAGGAAGTCAAGAGTAATCTTTAAAACAAAAAGGATATTAGGTTCTATTTAGTCAAACTACAAGAGATATTAGCTTAATTTACTTAAAAAAACACTCAATTATTTTCATGTTTTCTATAGTATTATTATTGATTTAATATATACACATAAATAAATTTTATAACAAAAATGTTATATAAGAGAATGTATAAAAATAATAAAATAGGTTACATCAACCTCCCTTGAGATTAGACTAAACTAGAATTTATATCCCTCTTGTTACAAAAAATTTTATTCCAATCTTCTAATATTTGATGTATATTATAAAAGCCTCTTCTAATTTATATTGTTAATAAAATTAAGGAAAAATTATACTTTCGATCCTTGTAGCTTCATTCAATTTTTAATTTGATCCTTATAGTTTAAAAATTTATAATTAAATTTTTAGAGTTTACACATTTTTTAATTTAGTCCTTACTACCAAAATTCTATGGGTATTTATTAAATTTATTGATGTAATTAATTGTATATTATCTTTATACTTTAAATACGTGTGATTTATATTAATAAAAAATATTAAAATATGGATAATAAAATAAAATAAACACAAATACATGACAAAATATAGACAAATATATCATGATTGAGACTAGATAATAAATTATTTAAATTATAATGACCTAATTATAAAAAGTTTAAACTATAAGGATTAAATTAATAATTAAGTAAAATTATAGGAACCAAAATATATATATTTTTTAAAATCAACTTGTTATGCAACTTAAAACATTGATTTTATTTTTAATATAACAATAAAAATAATTAAATTAATATTAAATTGTAGCATTAGGTCGTAATTTTATTTTTAATATGATAATAAAAATAATTAAATAATTTTTCTTTAAGGAACATATATTGTAAAAAAATAATTTTATTAATAAAAATATATTAAAAAATATTTTTACATTATATATCCCATGTTATAAAAATTAAATAATTTTTTAAAATAAAAATAATGTTAAATATAATTTAATTAAGATAAAAAATTATATATAATTCTTTATATTTGTATATTTTAGTTTTTTAATAAATTATATATTTGTTATATTATTAAAAAATATATATTTATTATATTTTAATTAAAAATTTGTTAATAAAAATTTAAGTTACTGCAGGATGCTGTGGTTTTGGTCCCAATGTATCGTACGTTGGTGGCAGACATGCAACTCAAAGGACCATCTTGGGCCCCATCCACAAGATCTCCTTTTACAGCAAAATCCAACCCAGTTTCAGTAAACAGTAATTCTGGAGCTGGAAGGGACCCTGATCTTTTCTATTTTTCTTTCTCCATCCATCTTTCCTTCTTTTTTTAATTTATCGAGGCGCACTTTATTCCTTGACGTTATGAGAGAGACGTTCAACTGGTTTTTTGGGGAACATATTAAAATCATTCCAGTATGTTAAAATCTCTGATTTCCACAAGCTTCAATCCCTGGCAATCCAAGGATTGAATTCAATTCATGTCTGAGGGGGTCTTATGGATTTTTAGATGTTAAAGGTTCAAAATTTACATGGTCTAATAAGAGATTGGGGAACGGTCATATAAAAGAGGAACTTGTAAGAGTAATATGTAATACGATGTGGAGGGGTTCATTATTGAAAGCTCGGGTTCTTAGTTTGGAGCTTATGGGATCAAACCACTCACCTTTGGTTGTGATTTTTAATTGCTTTGAGACCTTAGCTCCAAAATCTTTTAAATTTGAGCCAGAACAGGTTGATCTTCTCACTATCATTGCTTCAAATTGACGAGATAGGGAGAATGAGGAGGCTTAAAGCTTTGAAAAATTTCTTGCAAAACTTAGACCGTGTTAGAAAGGCACTTGAAAAATGGAGTAAGGCTGACTTTCAGTGCTAATCAACAACCTTCTGATTCAATTTCGAGAATGCTATAAGGGGGAGTGGAATGAGGGGAAGGCAAGCAGAGCTGATGAAATTGCTAAACAAATTGAAGAAGTGTGGGAAAGAGAGGATAAATACTGGGCTCTAACATCGAGGATTCAATGGCTAAAATGTTGGGACAAAATTTCAAAGTTCTTTCGTTCTATTACTATTTAAAGAAGGCAAAACAAACAAAATTGTAAATATTAAGTTAGAAGACGGTTGGTGGACAGACAATCAAGAGGAGATAGCGGGAAGCTTTCAGAGTTTCCTTAAGGATTTGTTCACTTTAGAAGGAGAAAGGGATTTCTTGGGGATTCTGAACTTTGTAAAGCCGATTATTTCTAAGGAAGACAATATATATTTTTTTTTTCTGTTAAGCCCAATTTTTGCCAAAGCAATCAAAGATGATGTTTTTTACCTTGGTGGCTTGAAGGCTGGAGGCTAAATGGTTTTTCAGGTTTACTCTCTCAACATATGTGGGATATTGTTGGTACAAGTAGATATGTAGCTTAGCGGTTTTTTCACTCATGGGCTTTCTCTGTCCTGTTTGAAGACTACTGATTTGGTGATGACCTCTGAAATAGAATCTCTTAAACAAGTCGATAATTTTAAACTTATTAGTCTATAATTTCTCTCACAAAATTATTTTTAAAGTGATTGTAAATAGAATAAAAATATTTTAACTTGATTTTATATTAAAAAATCAGAGAGTTTTTGTTTCAAATAAATTAATATATGATAATATTTTAGTAGTACATGCGATTTTTCATTATTTAAAGTCAAAAAAAGGGAGTCATAATGAATTAACTTTAAAATCGAACATGAATAAAACTTAGAATTGTATAGGATGAGATTTTTTAAAATAAGTTTTGTTGAACTTAGGGTTTCGTATAAATTAAGTTGACAAAATAATAAAGTATATGACTTTTGTTAAATTTAATTTATTTATTTTAATTAATTTATTCTTACGAAAGGTTTAAGATAAGAAGATCCTCTGTTCTTCAATCTCTTCGTAATTATTGTAGATATCCTAATTAATTCTTTTGCTACTCAAGGAAAGCTTAAGGGTATAAAATTAGCAAGGAGATGCCCTGCTCTTATTCATTGCCTGTTCACAAACGATTCTTTGATTTTTCTTAAAGCAGAGAGGGAGAATTGTTTGGTTATGAAGAGTATTTTGGAGGAATATTGTGAGGCATCAGGGCAAATCGTGAATTTTGACAAGTCTTGTATACTTTTTTCATAGAATACTCTTACTCCACTTTGGGATGAGATATGCCAAGTCATGGGAATCTCAATTGCTGAATCTTTGGGGAAATACTTGGGACTCCTAATTCTTTGGGGAAAATCAAAAGGGTCATTGGCCTTTGTTAGGAATAAATTTGTTAAAAAGTTCAGGGGTGGAAACAAGGACTACTCCCTCTCAAGCGGTTAGAGAAATGCTAATAAGATCAGTGCCAAATGCAATACCCACATATCTTCTGTCATGCTTTTTATTCCCTAAAAAAACTTGCAGAGAATTAGATAGTATCATTGTTAATTCTTTGTGGGGGCAAAGTAAAGATAAGGGAAGAAAACACTGGCTTGCCTTGAAGAAACTCTCAATTCCAAAATTTAAACGTGGTTTAGGATTCAGGGATTTCCAAAATCTATTCTCACCCTTATAGCAAAACAAGGGTGGAGGATTTTGTCATACCCAAATGATATGTGGGTGAAAATTTTGAAAGGAATTTATTTCTCGGAAACTGATTTTTTACATGCCAAAAAGGATGCCAGAGCTTTGTGGGACTGTTCTAGCATTCTTGAAGGTAGAAAGCTACTGGTAAGAGTTATGCTGGCAGATTGACAATGGCAGAGATATCTTATTCTGGACAGATCCTTGGGTTCCTGATTTACCAATTATTGAATAGAATCCAATGTTCCATCTAAAGTTTTTGATGACTGTAAGGTTGCTGCATTGATTATTATGGGGAAAATGGAATTTTATCTAATGTTGATACTTGGTTGTCAGTCTCAGAAGTAAAAGTTATTGTTCTGTATTCCTATCCCTATTGGCAAATAAAGAACATCGGCTTGTTTAGGCAAAAGGAAGGAATGGAGAATATTCTGCTATCTCTGGCTATCAAGTGGCCAGAAGTCTCTTCAATCCACTGCAAGATGGAGACACCAGGACTTCTTTTCAAATATCCCCGACTCAATGGAAGGCGTTATGGAAGCTGAGAATCCCCACAAAAATAAAATTCTTCCTATGGAAACTCTGCAAGGGTTCTGTACCAACTAAGGAATAGAAAGTGTGCCCCTTCTCCAAGCTGTCCGTGCTGTCAACTCTTGCTTGAAACTGTGGAACACTTGATTCTTATGTGATTGGGCAAAAAAGGTATGGTCTTGTAGCAAATTTACCTTGAAAGTTGATCAGCACTTTGTTACTAGATGTGATACTTGGCTGAGTTGGTGTTTGCTGATTATTGGTCTAAATGATTTTGGTAAAGCCTTGATTGCTTGTCTGTGTTGGTTTAGTTGGAAGTCAAGGTGTACCTGGGTCCTTGGAAATGTTCCTTTGGATCCTTATTTCGTTGTTATGAAAGTAACTGATGTTGTTTATGATTTCTGGAGAGCTAATGGTTGGCTATTAGTTTCGGATACAGTGGGAAATAGTAATGTTTTGGGCGAGAATGGTTGGCAGTCGCCCTCTGATTGACCAGGTTAAAGTTAATGTGGATGTTGCCTTCGATGACTCTAATGGTAAAGCTGGTATAGGGATTATTTTCAGAGACCATTAGGGTAAAGCTTTGCTTCTCCAGCTTTTATGCGTGAGGCATAGGCACCTATGGCTACTGATCTGAATTTGTCAAATGTGGTTTTTGAATCAGATAATTCATCTCTGGTATATCTTCAGTCCTAAGTGATCATTGCTTCCCAGACCGGAGATGCAAAATGGGATACTTCTTTTCTTTGCACATCTACCCCATCTTTCTCTCTAAGGTGGATTCCAATGTCTACGAACAAGGCTGCTGATTGGTTAGCCGAGTCTTTTGATAAGAAGATCTGCGCTGTTGGGTGAGGATTTAATCCCTCATCTTTTATCTATACTTGTTGCTGATAGTGGCTTAGATAAGGAAGGGGCAGGTTAGTGCTTCTGGTTTGGTCTTTAAGGGGTAGTTCAGTTTGTCGCTTTTACGGTTTTGTCTTCTCTCTGTTTCATACTACCTTGTACTTTATTTCCGGTTTGGTTTTTACGAAATGCAGTTCTTCTGGCCAAAAAAAACAAACGTTTCTCTTTTTCTCAATACGGTTTGTAATTTGTGCCTTTCTCAATTCAAATGGCTTGAATCTCGGCCACATTTCTTCTATTCTTCAATGAAAAAAATAGGTCAAAATAGTGAAATAAACAAAAAAAAAAAAAAAGAGAGAACATAGGTACATAGGGAAAAGTGGAGATTACATTTGATGACATATGTTCTTCGCATGATCTACTGACCTGAATAACATTAAAAAATAACGGTTGGAATTTTTTTAAAAAAAATATAATTTATAAGGGTGTTTTGTTACATTTTAAATTAATATACTAAAGTTATAATTAGATATAAGTTTTGGAGATAAAATGTATTTTTTTCAAACACTTGAATATATTATTATTATTATTGCTATGAAATAATAATATTATTAAACATTATCATGTTTAGTTTTATAATGAAAAAGATTAGAGATAATTATGAATTTATAAAAAAACTTAAGTGTTTAAAACGTGAATTTAAAATATATGTGTGCACACAAACACACAACACAAAAAACAAACAAACAAACAAACATTTTTATTTGTAATATTACCAAAATTTTAAATATTTATACGGATGATGATTATATAATTAAAAGAATATATTTTTTAACTCTTTAGATAATTTGGATATTGAAATTTTCACTGGTGGAAGCAGAATAATTTGTGCAATCTCCGGATATGTTCTCCGTTGCTTAAACCTCGGATGCAGACTTATGATGAAATCTCGATGCACCCCTTTCCTTCTATAGCTTCTACAATTATGAATTGCTATTCTAAACCCAAAGTTATCTCATAAATGTTTAATTAAATCCTGGTATTCTATAGTTACATGAAGACAACTCAATGATTAAAGGAATGTGTTTTTTTTATTTTGTTTATTTGGATTCAAACTTTAGATTCAATATTTAAGAGAATTTATTTTTTAAAATATTTTAGACCGATACGAACGGTACGCTTTTAAGATTGGTTGAGAAAAGATACAATCTCGCTTGAAAATACTCATGCTAACAAAAGATTTAGACTAAATCTTTGTACCGCCAAGGGTAAGGGTTCAAATTGTGATAGTCTAACTTAATGATCATCTCCTTTCAAAAAAAAAATTTTTGTGCCTAAAGACCAGTTGAATAGGTGTTTTTTAGAAATCAAAGGTATTTGGAAGTAATATTTTGAGTCGGACCTCTTCCTATTATTTTGAAATGCCATGCATGCCATTAACCTATCTTACTACTATTTTCTTTTTCCTTTACCAAGAAAGAACAATGAAGAGAAGACAATGCACCTATACATATGGGGGATGTTCAGGGCTAGAGCAACATCAACGGGCTTTTTAACGTAAATATGCTTTTAAAAAAAACAAAAGAAAGATATGTAACGATTGTAAAACATATTCCAGATATATATAACTTATTTTAAAAAAAAATAAAAATAATGGGACGCGGAGCTTCAGCCTCCGCGTCCCAAAAAAAAATACTTTTTTTTTTAAATTAAGGGATGCGGAGTATGATACTCCGCGTCCCTTTTTTTTTAATTTTTTAATTTTTATTTTTATAAAAAACGGACTCTTGAGGGTCAGTAAATTGACCCTTAAGGGTCAGCTTTTGCTGACCCTACATAGGTCAATCTGACCCACGTAGGGTCAGTTTGACTGACCCACGGGTCATATTGACCCGTGAATTTTTTTAAATTATTAAAAAATTATTATTTTAATTAATTTATTTTAAAAAAATATAAATATAAATTTTAAAAAATAAAAATTTATTATAATAAATAATTTTATCGAAATTTGTAAAAGGTGAAATTTAGATAACTAAAAAATAAACAAGAATTTAAATAAATTAATAATAATATTTCTAAAATTACATTTATATGAGACTTTTTTAAATGGAGAAAAAATTGTAATCTATATATTGATTATTAATTATTTTTGTATATTTAAAAATACAATATCTTTAAAATAAAGTACAAACCTTATATAGACATGAAGAGAAAGAATAAATTTACTGAATAAGTAAAAATATTCAAGAAATCTGAAGGGAGGGAAAGAGAAGTAAATTGTGAAGAGATGAAGAAGAAGGAGTCAAAAGATTCAAAACTTTCTGAGGATGCAACTTCGAGCAAAATATATAGACATCAAAAGAATTTTTTTTTTTCTGACCCTACGTGGGTCAGTCTGACCCACGTAGGGTCAGCTTTTATTGACCCTCAAGGGTCTGTTTTTTATAAAAATAAATAAAAAAATTTTAAAAAACAAAGGGACGCGGAGTATCATACTCCGCGTCCCTTAATTTAAAAAAAAAATATTTTTTTGAGACGCGGAGGCTGGAGCTCCGCGTCTCATTATTTTTATTTTTTTTTAAAATGAATTATATATATCTAAAATATGTTTTACAATTGTTACATATTTTTCTTTTGTTTTTTTTAAAAGCATATTTACGTTAAAAAGCCAACATCAACGTGTGAGGTAAAAGAGCGATTAGATTCTCTACTGTTTTAAAAAAATTAGAGTAGAGTAACAGAACAGCATGCCATGTTAGCTCTTCGAACAAGAAAATAGTATGAGTTTGTATTTTTTGTTTTTTGTTTTTTTAAATGAAACTTTGATACTTTAAGAGGAGTATCATGGCGTGTTATTTTTTTGGAGTAGCAAAAAATCTGTTTTGGTAAGAGGAATTAAAACAGATTTTGTTGCTTTCAGTGGAGGCTGTACCGAGAGATGAAATTCTGAGAAGAGAGATTTGATATTGCTCTCGACGGAAAAGGAAGGAGTCCATTTCAATGTGATCTCGTACAAAATTTTCATTGACGGTATCCCTAACATAGGAAAACTTGAATAAGATTTGACTCGGGGATGCACCATAGAGCATAATCCTGGACGTTAAACCAATGAAGGAAGTGAATCATCAGATCATTATCCAACTGCTAGGTCGTCCACTAAACTACTTAAACCAATTTATATAAAATTAAAAATTAAAAATTATATTTTAATTAACTATAATATTATCTATTTATTAAAGCATAATATTTTATTTTGACAAAATAATATTTAAATATAAATTATAGAAAAATTATCAAATTTACATGAAATAATAATAAAAATAATTTTTGGCAAAAAAAAAAATGATTCACCGACTCTTTCCTCGGAATAATCTAGACCACACACAATTTTGTATAATCGATCTAATTATCACTTGTTCGAACCAAACTGGTTTCGTCGGGTCATCAATTAAGCCGACATAACTATGCTGCTGAGCACTTGAACTAGATTCTCAGCTATAAACCTTATCATTGGTTGTCACTGTCGATATAGTGCACACTGCACACTATACAAACAAGAAATTTCCTCCAATACATGACTTAAAATTAATACCAAATTAACGAACATTAATTTTAATAAAACAAATTTGCAATGCATTTAACAAATATTACTGTGCATCACACAAGGCAAATACTCTTAGACTAAATAGAGTTTTAGAAAAGTGAAAACTTATGAATAGCATACACCTCAATTCTTTTTTCTTTCTATTCAGTATTGATTGAGCACCCCACTAAAATGAATGAGATAGCAATGGGAACTTGTTTCAATTGGAATGATCACTTTCGCATCTCAACTTAGAATACACAAGTTTGGTTCTCCTAGTTCCGACCATGCTAATACATTCAGCTAGCAAAATCTCAATCAAATCCATATGCCCAACAATTACATCAAACGAGAAAAAGCATTGAAACAAACAGTGGAGAATGGAAGTTATGGAAGGATTACTATACACATGGGACATCGAAGGATACATAGATACTCATATCAAGGGTCAAATGGGCAGAAAAAAAGGGGGTGGTTAAGACTAATGTTATGCTACCTTTGAGAAGCACCGGAAAGGATGGGATCAATTATTGCTGCACCATTCTTTCTCAATGCAGGAATACTAAGAGAACGTTTTCTCAATTTGACTTTGCCAGGATGTAATCTCCTCTCACTGTTTTCCATAAGCAGAGAAGAATAAGAGCACAGAGGCTCAGGAACCGGCTCACTTCTAGTTCTAAGGTAGAGATCGTGGTTTTGGCGACATTCATTTCCCAGCACTTTAGTTCCATCGTCCCCGGGACCAAGCTTCCTCTTAAACTCTTCATCATCACCCGACCAGTAGCCATTTTTCGGTGTGTCTTGCATTGCCAGATCATCATACTCTTCATCAGACTTTGTAGATTCCTCATCAACCGAGCCTACCTGCACAACAACGGAAAAGTTGAAATTATAACTTGAAATTGGTTTTATACTACATACTGTAGCTTAAACTTGGACTCGGTCCATTTGAAAATTTCCACAATTTCATGTGCTTGGAAAGGCAACTGATCTCATTACTACAATAAGATCAGCACATAGCAAGACCCATGTCAACTCATCTCCACGCTCATTAACTCACCACCATTAATAAACACAAGAACCAACCATCAGAATCCCCATTCAATAAAATTGCTGGCAACGGTTATCTATAGGCAATCAAAAGATCTGGAAACCATACTCTAGGGTCAATTTCATGAAATATATATAAATTTCAAATGTTTAAGCCTACAAACCAAGTCTACCTCCTCATGGACTTGTTTGTCACCATCATCACTGAAATCCTCATCGCTGCCCACATATGGTGGATCATCAATCTCTTCATCACTACCATGCACTGACTGCTCCTCCTTAAGCTAAAAAATAAACACAAAATACAAATTTATCAAAATTAACAAACAAAAGAATTCAGGGAATTGAAATTTTATATTTATTTCCCATTGACATTAACAAGCCCATAATTTCACATTCAACTAAGAAGTTATTTAAAAAGGTTTTCAAATTTACCTCCTTTGCAGGTCCATCAGACAGCCTTGGTGAGCTGCAGCAGGAGGACAAATATCTACTGCCAGTATCAGTCCCATCAGCCCTAGATTCATCAACACTTCCAGCACCACTAGTACCACCATCGCTGGGCCAAGCACTGATCCCATACAAACCAAACTGAAGATTTACAGGTTCTGCCTTACCAATCATTAAAGGTCCATACATTGGATGTCCTATTCCGTTCACTGAACCATTGCCCCATACAGGCTTTCCATCACTGTCAAGGGAATTAACAGGCCAAGCCTTTGCCACAGATCCATCTGTATTAACAAGGGCCATCAGATTCCTTGAAGAACCTTTTCTCTGGATCAACTGAAACATTCCTTTCGAGCTCAAAGAATTGGCAGCACATTGATTCCTATATTCCTCATCAACAACAGTTACAGTATTTCTAATAGGATCATATAGTAGTTCCCCAGCTTCACGCCTGCGAAGACAGCTGAAGACAGTAGCATGGATGGCTGCTACACTCTTGTCAACATTAGTATTGTTTATTTTGGGAACTAAATGCTTGTCAGCACGCTTACAGAGATAATCCTGGATTGTTCTGATGTTTCGGATATACTTTACATACTTATTTCTCGCTGGGTCCAGAGTCATATACTTTGCACGTACAGCAAATCTTTCCAAGTGCTTGTCCTCATTTGTAATGAATATCATGAATGGTATGATTGAAGGATGTTTCTTCATCAGTCCCATCTGTTTCAAAATTTGGTATTATCAATTAAAATATATAAACATATCATGACATACAATAGGAAAGAAGAAATACTGAGGGACCCCAGAAAAAAAAAATTGACATACAACAAAGTTGAGGCTCAAGTGAACACCCTCAACAACAACAGACTCTTTCCGTTCTTCCCAGGCAGTGATTAACCTATCAAGACTGTCGATCACCATCTCACTCTGTGCCTTAAATCCTTCAATAGCCATTTGTTTTGGATTTAGCAGTTCTGTAGTACCAGGACCCACATCTGGCATCAGCGAATCAGATTTCCTAGAATTATCACCCTCAGTTACTTCACCCTTGGGAAATGAATGCGACACACCAGCCAACTTTTTAGCTTTCCTTCTAGCCTTTGCTTCTGCAACAGCAATAGGATCCAAGCACTCGCCTGCATGATAGGTAGACGCCCATAACAAGGGGTTTTCCTTCTCATCTACAAAACTTCTCATCATGTGCCGAATGGAGTCAGTTGATACCACTGTTGTGATTCCCAGCCGACTACCCTGAAGTGAAGATATAAATGGTACCTAAGTTCTTGAACCACAAGATCATAGGCTTCCAGTTTCAACATTATTACTCACTACAAGTTAAATATCCTACCACATAATAAGTAAAACTGGCACTACATATTTGTAATTGCTAAAAGACAACTACTTCTCAATGCAAAGATACCAGCAATGCAGACAAAGTGGATTTGCCACAGCCACTAGTGCCACACAACAGCACTGTTACAGATTCCTTTCGTTCTCGTATTCTGCACCCAAAGAAATAATCATAATTAACAGAGGGTAAATGGTACTATGTAAAAGAAGATAATAACCTCACTGCTAATCACAAGCATAAAATTCAACTAAAACATAGCTTGATAGAAATATAAGCATACTCTACTTCAGATTAAACCTCATTCAGTTTACCCATAAGGGAACAAAAGTCCCTATGAAGCATGGACACAGCATACAAAATGAACATTGTGATACAACATCTAAAGAATACAGGTGGTTTTTGAAGTGTTGCACAGTGTGCAACACACAAATTCTTTTCGAAGAGTTTGTGCAATCATGCTTCATAGCTTCCTTCCAAAACAACCTTGAAGGAAACTTCAGTTGTCTAGATTTTTGGTGTGTTAAACAGAATCAGAAGTGAAGACAAGAAATATTAACAAAAACACATACCAGAAATGAGTTGGGAACCTTTTGACCAGGTAACCATAATAAAATCATCTTGGTAATCATTTAAAAATTATCTTAGTCTCCCTTCCACAAGTTTCTTGCAAGTTTGTAACCCAGATTCAACGTAAATCAAACACTGTCATTTAGAATACAGAAATATCAAATTCAGATTTAAAGATGAGGCAGAGCATATTTTGGTGGAATGACAGTCAATGGATGCAGCCTATCTTGGACATCCATAAATGTTAAACAATGCATATGCTGAATTGCTGATTACCGTTTCCAAGTATAGGTCTCACTTTAATGGTTAGAAATGTCTTCTCACTTAAATTCCAGACAGGTATTCAAAGAAATTTAGAACTAGATGAACCTGACAAAGTTTTAAATTCAAGCATCTAAATGAAGCCAGGTTAGCATACACCATTCAATTTTCCATGAGCGGTAGCTTATCATAATAAGCCAAAGTGGCTAAAACACATCATCATTTTATCCTGTTGAAAGGCATCTTTATTTATTAACTAAGAGATATATATAACCCAGAAAAGGACTTTTATGGTTATTAAACATTTAAACCCCTTAACGCCAAGTATGACAATGAATGACAGTCCATCTGAAGTCCATAAAATCACACAAAATCTATTACTGTAATGTTTACAGACGTTTTCAAATTCAGGTAACAACCAAAGCAATACATCTAATCAAATTAACATAACCCAGGCCAGTTTCTACAAACGTATCATACTAACATAATGGTTGTAAGAAAATCTATTCTCGACTATGAACATACCAGCCACTGAAAACTATCTTTAACCATAAAACTTGATAAATTCCATTGCATCAAAGCAGAAGCAGCAACCAAAATCAGATTTTTTTTCCCCCAGTTCTCTTTCAGGTTACTGCAGATCAAAACAGTCTCATAAAGGTGCAAATTGATGTCATACCTGCATGCTAGAACCAGATCTGCCCTCTGGTTGGGACCCACATACTTGTACTCAGCCAGAGCCACACAGACAATATCTAAAAAGGTTTCTCTCCTAACAACTGCAGTTGTGCGCCTTTTGTACAACTCAAATGGTGCACTCTTACTTCTATAATCTTTCCCGGAGAGTGAATGGTTCCATACATCTGCTTCAGCACCAGCACAAGTACCACCTTCTATCTCAAAATTTTCCTCAGCAGCATCAAGTCCTGATATTACAATTCCTTCAGGCGGCAAAGCATCAGTAAAACTCTCCCTCCTTGTGAGTTTAAACACCCTTTGACTGATCTGGTAAGAGAAAAACACATTCAGAAAAATCTTGTACAAAAGGTCCAGAATGTGTCACATTTGTTTAAAATATAATGTGAAACTAACAATCAAAAGGTTCCTGAGGCAATTACTCAGTTCAAAACGTATAAGATATTAAAATAAAAGTCAACTGACAGATGCTGCGCAATGATGATTAACTGTAATATATCAGCTAAATAAAGAAAAGCCATCATATACAGACTATTCTTTAGCATAATAACTTAAGTACTTAACAGGAGACTATAGTTTCCAAATTTCTCTTTACAATTGAATAAATATAACCCTTTATGACCACTGGAAGTGAAGCAATATTGAATAAAGATCAGACTTGAGCATTCTAGTCACTCAACCACATAAACTCAATCATATACCCAAAACAAGCATAGACGATTGAAGATAGCTGAGCCTTATATGCATGCTAAACTCTTCGATCACTTTAAGAAGCACAATGTCAAAACATTTATATCATCATGTCCACAGGCACAAAACAAGGAGAGCCAAGTAATATGTAAACATAAGAAGGGCAACATAAAAGGTCAGGAAACATTTGCATTTTCAAAATAAAAAAAGAAAGGACCAGGATGATGATGCCCGCGATGTTAAACATATTGAGCTCTAAATGAACACAAAATGGGAAGGCACAAGAACAGACCATTCAGTCAGGTAACACAACTAAAAAGTTACAGACAATTTGGGCTAAATTAACCACTTGTCTACCTTCTGAACAATAATCACGATACAAAAAATCCAGATCAACCGCGTTAAAATACCCTCAAACGTAGATAAACCGCAAATCTCACGATCTTCTTCTAATGAATGAGAAGATTATTAAAGCACCATAAACAAAAATGATTCAAATAGAATGAAAGAGAGCGAGGGATAATAAAACTTTACAGCATCAACTAAAAAAGAAACGGATAAAGTCATGAATAAATAAAGAAAGATATTTATTAACCAAACTATTGAATTGAAAGAAGACATACCTTGAAGGCATGTCGCGCTTTACATCCCATAAGCTGCAAAGTGCTCTGCAGAACAGGACGTGTATACCGAAATGACTCCTTGCCCTTCTCTTTCTGCTCACCCTCGTCAACCACCACGATATACAGCACTTTCCCTACCTCAGCCATCCCTACACATTCGTATTGCACAAACATTCAGAAGGGGATCACAGGCACGATAAGATTAATGAAAAACCAACATTAACTTCCACTGCCAGCGAAAGACATTGACTGATATAAGAAAAATACAGAACTTAAAATGTCCACGACATTTATGCGTCGAGGGCCCATAGGAACACGTTCTAAACAGAATCCCGGGAAAATTTACAGAGAAAGCTAAATGAAAAAACAAAAATCTGAAAGCGCGGAGACTTAACCGCAATGTGACGTTCTGGAGACGGCAAATGAAAAGAAACAATGCGACCAGAAAAAGATTTAGGATTAAGCAAATAAAATCCTAAGGGGAGATCAACCGATTCCGATGAGTAAAAGAAGCGCCGAGAAACGAACCGCGTGGAAGGATCAGAGAGAAGACACCAGGGCTTGAACAGCGTTACGATCCGCCATTTTGAAGGGCTGGTTTGTTTTTGAAAGGCGATCTCGGCATTCGTCTGATCTAGCTGGGTTCATCCAGTTCTCTCTTACCCCGCTTTAGAGCTTCTCACTCCACGTATAAAATTACCAGGGCCTGAAATGACGGATTTCGCCTTTCGACTGTGCAAGAATTTCAACTGCCACGAAACGCCACGCTAACCCTAGGAAACAGGGTTAATTTATAAGGAGGAAGAAAATTTCTTAAATATTCTTACGAATGTTATGTTATATTATTTATATTTTTTTAATAAAACAATTTAAATTAAATAAAATAAGAATCATTTATTAATAAAATAAATTTTTTATAATGAGTAATAGAATACAAATCTTATATAACATTTTATTTATATAATAATAAAATAATAGATAATTAAATGTAAATTTTAATTATGTAATTTAATATTATTTATTAATAGCTAAATTTTATTTAGCCTAATTTAAAATTTTTTAATCAGATAAATATAAGTAATATAATATTTTAAGAGTATTTAAAATTTTTTAACAAAATGGAATCGCTGTGGGTCCCAACTAACTCAGGTAACAAGTAGTGGCTGATTCTGTAATTAAGGTCAAAAAGCGGGGTCATTGTACATTGGAGCAGCATTGAATGCCCAAATGAACGGTGATTGACCCTTCTAGAATTACGTGTTATCGAAAATGGCTTTGCAAAAATAAAGTTCGAATAAAGTTGTTAGTATAATTTTGTAGTTTGAGACGTGTATAGTTAACCGAAAGTATTTAAATTTTTACTCTGTAATATTTTCAAAAAAATACGGTTTGAACTTTGACAGCGCATGAATGGTTATATTATTACAGGTTTTTTTAACCATATCATTACGAGTTATAACGTAAGAATTTCATAGTAATTTTTTTAATCTAAATGTTTGTTTTAAATAAACTAAAAAAGATTGATTGCAATATCAAAACAAACATATTAATTAAGATGTTTATTTGAATGAATACTCCCATTTCTTAGTTTCTAGCACCCTTGTAATAAATTTTTAAATTATCACTTGGTAACTTTTTTTAGCCAATAATTAAAATTAAATAGCTTACCAATAATATTAAGAATTACATTTAGGTGCAATTTCTAATATTTTTGTTATTAAATTTTTCAATAAGATTATAATATGTGTAACAGATTTTTCTAACAAAAGTAAATAATGTGATTCTAAATTATAAAAATTGTATATTTATCATTCTATTATTAAAAAATCATTCACTCATTATATTTTAATTAAAAATCTTAATAATAAAAAAATTATATATAACTTTTTTTTTCTAATTTTAAAACCTTTGGTTGAAACAACGTGTAACACGTCCGTGCGGCTTCCTTGGTTTGTCTTCTTATGTTTACCATCACTTTTCGGAGGCTTACTTTGAACGGGCAAGCCTTGTTGCATTCTGCTCTAACTCTTCTGTCTCGCGGCATCCAATAGCGACTTTTTATCACCAACTGAATTTCTTAATTTCAACAACTTCATCATTTTGATTAATCCACAGATTGATATGCTTATTTTATAAAATTCCTTTGCTTAATTATTAAAATATGGAATACATTATAATTATAATGCAATCAAAGTCCATACATTTCAGCCATTTATATTCATAAGAAAATATATAATGCGCTTGGGTTGATTACTTGAGATTTGTACTTCATCTACCTGTGAGTAGTTGCTTTCACCCTCTGATATTTTTTTTTAGATTGCGGTCAAAATGTTATCTGACGATCATTTAAATAATAAATTATGCCTTGAAATGAAAATTTATCTTGGGCAATAATTTTCATAACTATTGAAATTTTTTATTATCCCTCATTTGTAGTTACGTAAACTTGGTAATTAATTAATCATAAGCTTAATGATTAACTTATTATATTTTTTTAATGAGTTTTTTGACAATTGGTCAATTGTTAAATAGGGACATATTAAAAATTAAAAAGTGGAAATAAACAAATACATGTATCTGTCAAATTTGTTTATAAAAATGCAGTTGGAAGTGTTCATTGTCGTTGGCCTTGACTGATCAATTGTTGTAATTGAAACCAAAAATCGGGAATGATGTATACTTCAGATATTTTTTAATTTCTTATTTTAAATTGATTAAAATCCACTAAATCTTTTTTAACTTAGGATGACCTGTGATTTATATCTCTCAATTTAAAAAATTGAATATCGATTCTCTAAATTTTTAGTTTTGTATAACTTACTCATTTTCATTAAAATTCTCTTTTCTATCACAAAAAAGTCATGATGCCTTTAGAAGAGAAAAAGAGATGAGATAGAGATTAAATTCAAATTCATTCCGTCTCTTAACATAAAAATACTACTTGAGTCAAAGATATTAGATAATATTATTTTTTATTTAAAATAGTGACATGCCAACTCACTTTTAGGATATTCTTATTATCTCATATTATACAAAACGTCATATCACCAAAATCTTTAATATTTCTCCATTCTTATAATCCCTAATTGGAGAAGGAGTACGAAATAAGATTCCATTGGGGAACGAAGGTCGACGAAGTACAGGGACGAAATCTGTGCAAAAGAGCTGAAAGGTTGACGGAAGGAACAATGGTGGTTGATGTGAAATTTGATATGGCCTAAGCGAATGGATTGGCCAATGATGCCAGGGCTCTTCGTAAAGACGGTCAAACAAAGTGGGTGACGGAGATAAACAGTTCGTGCAGATCGAAAATTTTATTTTTTTTATTTTTGTTGACTTGACCAAAACCTTAGGAATTTTGTGATTGTGCTGTTTGGGATAACAATGTGCAGTAGAAAAGCATTAATAATCTGAAATTTGTCATACTTTTCGCCCAAAACTGAGTTTTGCACAATTTCGTCCCTCTTCTTTGTTGAGCTTGATTCATCAAAGAAGCTTTGTTTCGAGCTCCTTCTGCAACTAGGAATTGAAAGTGGGAAAATCTTAGAAGTTTAGTCACATGGCATTTCGAATGACGTCGGATAATAAAAATATACATAAAAACTTAATTGATATGTCTTTTTTTTCTTTGGTACAAGAATAAAGATAAGGGAAAACTATATATATATATATATCAGAGTAGTTTGTAGCGGAATTTGCTTTTGTACTTCTCCAACCAAGTGGCCTTCTCTCCGGTGACTAAGCAGAAATAATGAAGAATCTAAAGGTAGAGGTAAGCAGATTGATATCCTTTTTGATCACTACCTTATCCTTTTTTGCAGAGGCTTCATTGAACATCTGACATAACTTGTGATTCAGGAAGAGAAGTCAAAGTTGATAGGTTAGTAGGAAGAAAGGATGAAGTCAGTCATGGAAATTCAAGAGATGACTTTTCTAATAGTCTTAAGCAAGATAATCAATTTGGAATGGACTTTGATGTCTTCCAAATGCCAATTCCTGATAATTTTGGAAGACGAGTCCTTCTTCTCGTTGGGAATTTTCAGGGAATAACTGGTCAGCCAAAGTCGAAAGGGTTAAAGCAATGGCACGTGTGGTTAAAGAGGTGTATCTGGGGAGGAATGGACGAAGAAGCTTCTATATTTCTCTATGCAAATGAGTTGACATGAAGACTCGTATTAATATGATGGATTTAGATAATTAGATATGCTTTGGCCACGTTGTGAACAATATCATTTCTGAGTTTTCATATGAAATAAAGGCCAATAAAGATTAATTTATAGTGAAGTAGATATTAGTTTATGTAGGACTCAATGTCAAAGTTTTAGAACAAAAATATAAGTTGTACAAAATTGAAAATTTGAAAGATCAATGATTAAAATTTTAAGTAGAGAAAAATAAAATTCGCATAATCTTACATTAAAAAAAATGTACCTTTTGACCTTTTGAATTTATTAACATGAATTATATTTATCTTTAATTATTCTCATCCCACAAGCAAGTTATGCTCATTGGGGATAACTTTCTTAATTATCATTTTTATTTACTTAATTTTGAACAATAGTTACACAATGAGTGTAATGAACTAATAAGTTTTTACTAAAGGGAATGTGTCAAACCGTAAATTTAATTGACACACTATTTATTATCTTTGTACATTCAAATTAAGTATAAGAAGTTAGACGTGCTTGACACGTTCCCTTTGATATTTTTGCATTATTTGCAATTTCGCCCGTTGGCAGCAGTCCCATTAAAAAGAAATGGGTTTTTTTAGTTGTTTTATAAAGTTTGCATTATTATTTACGTTCCATACACTTGTTTTTTGTTTTTGCCAAAAAAAAAAATTAAACATGTAATCGAGTTGCTTGTTGCATGTGTATGAACATATGAAGTAGTTTTTGTTGCGATTAGGTTCCACCCACCAGAGCGGTGTTTAATTCCTACATTGGTAGATATGAGTGTATGTCAAGTATATTGATATTTTGCAGGTATGATCAACATCAGCGTTAACTATTTTTGGTTTGCTTGTATGTGGTTAAAAAAAATGTAATTGAGTTTGATATAATTGTGACGGCAACTACTTATTTTGATTTTTTATAAATAAGATATTTTTTAATTTAGTCTTTTATAAAATTATTTTTTTAATTTAATTTCTCATAAATAATATTTTTTTAATCAAATCCCTTATAAGATTGCTTTTCCAATTTAATCCCTCGTATTTGAGCATTTTTTTATTTAATTATTCACAAATAAAATTATTATCCATAATATTTGTTATCAATCTATTATAAATGAAATTAATAATAAATTGATAAAATAATATTATTTATAATTTATAAAAAAATATATTACATGTTATTATATCTGTTAATTTCAGTTATAATAGATTGATAGAAAAAGAAATTTTTATAATTATTTTATTTATGTTAAACTAAATTAAAAAATATTTATATATGAGAAATTAAATTAAAAAAATAATTTTATTAAAGACCAAATTGAGAAACATTTATTATTGAAGAACCAAATGAATAAGTTACTTTTATAAAAATTTAATTTAAAAAATATTCTATTTATAAGAAACTAAAATAAGATTTTACTTCGTAAAAAATAGTTATAAGAATAATAATATAATAAATCAATAATAAAAAAGGAAAAATAAAAGAAGAAGAATTGAAAGATGTAATATAACCAATAAACGTTCAATTCAAGTCAAGACAAAGATCAAAAGGCAGTATATTTGGCGTCACTCCATCTTTGGTTGATACAAATTCATTCTAAAGTGAAGTACCCACGTTCTTTACGCAAAGAGTAGCTGAATTGACACCCATATGAATGTCCACGTCAATAAACAAATGGCTACAATTGGGTGGACATCAAAGTCACCTTTGTTATTGAGAGAATATTTTGGGGAAAGCAAAAAAGAAAAGAGAGGTTTAGTACGAACCAGGGGGGAAAATTCAAGCCCCACATATTAAAATTCATTGGTGCCCCTAAAATAAAGAATTGTATTCCTTATTAGCGGCATTAAATTTTTTGATAAGATTACTCCCTTTAAAAAATGTTTAAATTGCACAATTTTTTATTTTAGATTATACACTTATCTTTCTGAAGGTAACAAGTTATTAAAATACTAAAAAAATTATTAGTTTAAAATAATATTTTAAACATTTATTTTAATATTATTTATTTTATGTTAAAAATTTATTAAATGTATGACAATGTTTATATTTATTGATATATATTTTATACAAATATTATTTTTCAAATTAAATTATTATCTTTAAATTATTTAATCTTAAAATACTGTTTTATAATATTTTTTTAATAATTTATTTTTTATAAAATACTCTTACAATTTACTAAATGTAAAAAATTCACCCTTTTATATTAGCCAAATATAACTTAATGCTTGTTATATTTTATAATTAATCTAGAGATATTTTAATTAAAATAAATATAATGACTAAAATTTACTAGGTCCTTCAAACATAGAGTATTCTTTTTCCATTTAATGCCTTATATATAGAATATTTTTTAATTTAGTTATCTACTAAAAACATTTCTTGATTTAATTTGTTACAAATAAAATGTTATCAATAATATTATTATGTCAATCTATTGTATATAAAATTAATAAATATAATAATATATAAAATATTTTTAATGAACTATCTCTTTGTCACCATTATATAACAAATAGATTGATTATTTATTTCATTAACAATAGGTTAAAGAAAAATAGTATTGATAATAATTTTATTTATGATAAATTAAATTAAAAATATTTATATATAAGAAAATAAATTAAAAAATAATTTTATAAGGAATCAAATTAAAAAAAATATCTAATTCATGAATGATTAAATTAAAAAAATAAATTTGTAAGAAACCAAATTAAATTAAAAAATATATATTATCTATAAAAGATCAAAATAAAACTCTAGTTTAAATATACTTATAGTTTACAAAAGGGGGACATGTGTAAACACCATTTAATTAAAAAAAATTGTATACTTTAGACATAATTTTCAAATACCGTTAAATTTTATCACGAGTTTCTTGTTGATGCGCCACCAGGACGCGTGGACCAGCTTTTATATCGCGCGATCCAATGCATGGGAATACTTTTTTAAAATATGTAGGAATGCTTTGCATAAAAGACGGTGACAGATAAATGATCCCCATCTAACTCGTCCAATTTATTAAAAGAAAAAATTTACATATAAGTTACTTATATTTTTATTGTTAAATTTTTTAATTAAAATATAATAAATTAATAATTTTATGATAATAATATGACATGTATATAATATTTACAAATAACAATACGATTAATTAAATCATATACATTTCATATTACTATTTCCAAACGAATAATTAAGCTATTAAAATAATATAGGTAAGTTACACCGACTTCTTGCTGTGTCCGACATCAATTTATTTTTTATTCAAAGCATCTCATTTAATTTTTTTTAATGGTTTACTTTGTTATCTCTCAATCATCTTATAATATTTAGCGTGATCCAAACTTCGACGCGATGTAAAGCTCTGAGCAGCACAACTTTTTTGAGAATAAGTTAAGATGACAGTTCTAGTCCCTTCTCATTTTCTTTCTCCATTTCACATTGGTCTATTTTATATTTATTATAGGCTTATTGGATGCGATGTGAATGCTTGCTTTTCATTCAAGTGCAAAAACAGAAGCTTAAATATTATTTTGCAGTTTCAAAGTGAGAAGCGGGGTTGTAATTGCTTGCCTGGGGACTTAATCTTTTGAATCAGAAAGTGCGAAGTCTTATGGTTGGGTTTTCGTCTCTATAGTTATTGCTTGGACCATAAAATTCATGCACAGTTGTGTGTTCGTAAACATTCTGATTCTTCTCCTTAGTTGTCATCTTAGAATTACATATAGATGAGAGGGAAAATGCTAAATTTTCTGAGGGAATAAAGTTTATATTTTCTCTTAATTTGCACCTCCAAAGTTGGTACTGAATCTTACTACAACCAGATGTCGTTTTAATGGGTTCTTGCTATTGCTGCAAATCTTAGGACCTTTGACACCGTGGAGTTGACATTGTCTGGACTAGCATTGCCCCCAATAAAAAGAAAAAAAAAAATTTAAGAAGTATATATTATGTCATTATTATTCGTATTCAATAGTATTTATTTTTTAAATAAAGATATATATATATATATATATATATTATCTTTTATCTCACTTACTCTTTTTTTTATTCTTTCAATTTCCCGTATGTCAAGTATAATTTTAATTTAGTATGTTACTATATAAAACGTTATTTTATTAAATAAATTAATTTTAATATTAAAAATTGTATAAATTGGAGTCAGGTAAAATTATTTAGGTTTTTGTTATCAAATCTTTAATAAAAGTATGATATATAATTTTATTTTAAAAGACTCAATTATGCAGTGTTAAGTTGTTAAAAAAATATTTCTTTATTGTATTTTTATTAAAAAGTTTGATAGTAAAAACATAAAAATTTAATTTTTTAGTTTTTATTTAAAATAATAGATAGATCTAAATATTAAACTATCTTCAAAATTCGGAATTGTATATTTATTACACTTAAATATAATTTTTTTAAAAATTTGAGCTAGACTTAGACCGGTCATCCATGTCTGAAGAAAAATATATTCAATTTTGAATTTTAGACCATCAGGTTGGTTTTAGAACTTTGAAAGCATTTTATAAATAAATTTTAAATACATTAAATCAATATAAAGAAATTCACCCCTAAAATTATCTTAGAAATTTGTTTGGGGTGTAAAATCTGAAAACCTTCTTAGGTTATTACTATAAAATTAATAGAAAGCAGAACCTAAACGCAACACAAAAGCTAAATTTAATTCAAAACTATATAATATATAATCCCAAAAAAATCCATCTGAACGGACAAGCCGAGTAAGCCTTGTACCAACTAATTATAATGTCACTACACTATTGGTCCACTTTTTAATTCTAAATTCTCTGTTAGGAACAGTTTGGCCCCTAAATAGGAGATTTTTTTTTTGGGCGTAATTCTTTTAGGATTAAATTTAGGTATAGTTGGTTATATTTTTGCTTTCAAGTTTTTTTAATTAAAATATAATAAATATATGGTCTTTTAATAATAACATAATGAATGTATGATTTAATTAAAAATTTATATAATTATTCATAAAAATTATATATTTATTATAATATTATTAAATACACTTATCATATTATAATTAAAGAATTTAATATAAATAATTGTATATACTTTTTTTATTTTATAACATGAAACTGCACACACAAAAAATAAATAAATAAAAACAAAAAAAACCCATCCACGTTTTACGCATGATTGATGGGCGAGTGCCCCGCTTGTTTTGGGTGCTTCGGTGTGTGCAACAACTGCCATAATGGATAGGATATGGTGGAAGTCTCCGAGATATTGAAGCACCGACCGAACAAGGAAATCTTCAAGCTGAAATTGGAACCATATGTATATGTATGTCATGATGAGTTCCTTTCACAAATCCATCCATCACTTGGACGTTGACGCATGGAATTTGGAGCTCGTTGGAGTTCTCATATTGCAAAGACCAATAACTCAAAATTTGTTCACTGACTGTGTGGACGACCCTATTTCTACCCCCAAAGGTCAAAGGTCATGCCCCGGAAATTTTGAAATTCCCATAGACGTAATTTTATAAAAATTCAGACAATAATAATAATAATAATAATTTTATAAAAATTATCAATGCTCAGTATGTTAATTGAAATTTGTCACACAGAAATAATGCAAATATATTTTTATAAAAGTTCATAAAATTAAGAAGGAATATAACGTGAGATTTTCATGATTTTTTAATAGTATTAGTCTGAGATATTATTTAAATTAATGTTATTCTTTGACACAATAGGATTTTGAATGATACCCATATTCTTAAACATAAGTTGTCAAACATAAACATTTTTAATATTGTTTGACATTCAGAATACTAAGATTAAGATGATGGTATCTCTTCTCTTTAAACCTTTTAAACATACTAAATTTTTTTCAATTCAAGTTTATCAGCAATGTTAAAAATTTTGTTTAGACTCTTGACATATAACATAGTTCTGTGTCTTCTGGGGATGACTTTTTTTGGAAAAAAGAAGAAGAATAAGATAGCATAGAGTATGCCATTTCATTTCATTTATTATCTTTATTTCCTTATCAAATAAGCATACTATAATTTACTTTTGAGTAAAGATCAAACAATCATTTTTAGTTATCCCTTTAATTCACATTTGCACCTTTCCCAACTTTCCCTTTCACTTCCACATTCTCTCTTAAAAAGTACTTTTTCTTTTTATACTTGCTTTTGTACATGATAAACGTAGGGCTGTACATGACAGGTCGAGCCAAACATCTAGTAGGCCTAATGTCTTACTTGATTAAAATATCGAGTTTGTTTTTATGTCTATAACCTAGCCTAACCCGAATAAGTCCGATTTTATGTTGAGCTAAGGCAGGTTAAGGGCACCTGAATTTTTTTTTAATAAACTGATACTTGTAATATAAAAATATCTTTTTACAGACTTATAGGTATATATTTCAAAACAATAAACCTTTAGAACTATTATATTTTTATTAATAAAAAAATAGTATAGTATTATCAAATAAAGTATAAGCTATACTAGTATAATTAACCTTAAGTAAATATGTGTATTTTTATTATTCAACAAAAGAAATGTCAAGAAGCATACACATCCATGATGAAAACAATTAAGAAGCAGAAAAGGTTTATGTAGATAATAAAAATCACAATATGTAGAAAGAATCGAATGAAATAAGAATTATATATAAGATGATAAGATGTTAATAATTAAAAAAAAATTATTAGGGCAAGTTAGACAGAATATGCCTTCACCAGTGGCCTGATCCGACTTGATATAGTTTTGTTTAAAATTCTGTTCATTTATATTTTTTGCCCAACTCGGTCCGATTTGATTAGATCGGATTAGAGTTGGCCTATAAGGTGTATTGGGCCAATGAACATCCCTAGATAAACGTGTAAAGTGTTGTTTTACATAATTTGAGAAAGGAAGGGAATTAAGTAAATAAATGTATGATGTGCACTTTTACATAAATTGAGCAGCGAAAGGAACTAAGTACCGGTAGGCAGAATTTTCAAATTAGTAGTCCTAATCTAGGCTAGTAGACAAACTGTTAAAAGACTGCAATAACAAGACATTCCTTCACCGTTCTCTTATGATGGTTTACTCGTTTCTCGTACTTACCACTAGTTTGTTTCAGCGAAAAAGTTACTACTGGTTTCGAGTTTACCTGCATCAGCGCGCAGTTTGTTTTTGAATAACTAAGCTCACATATCCGAGATCATCTCTCAGGAGGTTATAACTAAGGAAAGACACAACTTCTAGATATTCCACCCTCGTTCTTGTTTCTGCTTCCCGTTTCTTTCATGCCCTTAAACCTTGACAAACTTGCTTGCAATCTGATGGTAAGATCGACATACTCAACCAACCATACTTTTTTCGGATCAACTAAAATCTCAAATCCAATCTTCTCTTATTTTATTTTTTGTGTTGGGAAAAGGGTTGGGCATCAAGTTGCACTTCTCTCCTGGTTCATCACAGTTATGGATCCACTTGCATCGCAGTCACGGGTCCAGTTGCAAAAGTATGAGACTGAATCCCTGATTCTAACGCAAGTCTTCTATAATTTTGAGCTCTGCAGGCTCAAACTAATTATTTTGAGTATGGCTCTTCCAAAAATTTATATCAATGAACTTAAGACGAACAATATCACACATGCAAATGCAATGTTTAGGCAAAGCTTCTGCGTAACAACTAAGGCACCAAAAGCTATCGTTTTACCGCATTATAATTTTTTAGTTTAACAATGATCGTGTTGGCTATACGAAACAGACATTACAGCTCGCGAGATCTTTAAATTTTCTAAACAAAACTGTTCTTTGCCGAACCCCGAACAGAGTAACCTATTAAACGGTAAGCCCTTGTGGAGGAGCAGCTGCAGGCGCCTTGGGCTTAGGCTTTTCCACCACAATGGCTTGCGTGGTCAACACCACTCCAGCAACTGAAGCAGCATTCTGCAAAGCACACCTTGTTACCTTAGCTGGGTCAATAACTCCAGCCTCCACCAAATTCTCATACTTGTCTGTCATAGCATTGTAGCCGATCTCCCATTCGCTATTCTTTATTTTCTCTACAACAACTTCACCTTCAATTCCAGCATTTTGAGCAATCAATGCCGCAGGTGCCACCAGTGCCTACATGTTGACATGAATACATGAATAAGAATCAGCACTGCTTTTTCAGGGTGTTATTTTACCATATTATAAGAAAAAGCAAAATTACATATACCTTCAACGAAATGCAGCATATATATCTAAAGTCATGTAAGTAATGACAAATTTTTTCCCACTTCATATTCAGTATGCTATTTATGTCTTTTTTATGTACCCAGATCAACTAGCCGCTTGAAGCAGACTAAGAGGAAACTTGATGGATTCTCAGAAGCACGTCAGCAGATATCATTCGCTAAGGTGAAGTGGTGATATACCAGACTTCTATCAGAAGAATATATAAATTAGACGGCATCCTCACCTTTTGCACAATGTCAGCTCCTAGCTGCTCTTCGGCATCTTCAAGTTTGTCCTTGATTGCTGGCACGTGAGTTGAGAGATGAACCAATGCAGTTCCTCCACCAGGTACAATCCCTTCCTCAATGGCAGCAAAAGTTGCATTCTTAGCATCCTCAATTCGAAGCTTTCGATCCTCAAGCTCAGTCTCTGTAGCAGCACCAACCTTAATAACAGCAACCCCACCAGACAATTTAGCAATCCTCTCTGCAAGTTTCTCTGAGTCATAGACTGAGTCTGTTTCCGCCAATTCCTTCTTTAACTGTGCAACTCTGGCTTGCAACTCATCCTTTGAGGCAGCATCAGCAATGATAGTGGTTGAATCCTTGGTAATGGTCAATTTCCGAGCCAAACCAAGCTGCTCAACTGAGGTATTTTCAATAAGTAGGCCCAGATCACTGGCTTGAAACTCAGCACCTGACAGTTTAAAATAACAAAAGTCATGAGCCAGAGCAAAGAATCAAATTATGACCTAAAAGACCAACTATTGTAATGATAATCCAAAGATATATAATTATCTCCCACCAGATAAATTAAGTGAAGTTTGCCGCTAGGTATTTGACCAAATAGGATCATCCAGTTCCTAAGGAATATCCGTCTTTCTGCTAAATAGGATGTATTGAACTCATAATTCATTAGATACTTTTTATGAATGTCAACTAAGTATCCCACCAGATAAATTAAGTGAAGGAAAATTTCCCTGGTATGAAATGTAGCAAGCAATAAGTCCATGACTGTGGCAGCCATACCATTTCATCATATAGAGTTATAGATTTGGAAGAGTTTAAGCCTCACCAAAACAGTTGACAATTGACAACATCCTCTTCAATTTAACTTAGCTATCTCAAAATAGTGATCAAAGGAAGAAATTATTTAGGTCACTGACCCTCACAATTCACTACAGAACAAGTATGGTTTCAGAATACAATACAGCAGATTGCAAGTTTCTTTTCATTTAACTTTCACCGGGAATATTATATATTCTCAATATCTACCCAGACACTTGAATAAATGGATATTCTACATACCTGTCAATATAGCAATGTCCTGAAGGAGGGCCTTTCGCCGCTCACCAAAGCCAGGAGCTTTGATGGCAGCAACATTAAGGATACCACGCAACTTGTTCACAACAAGAGTAGCCAAAGCCTCCCCAGTGACATCTTCAGCAACAATGAGCAAAGGAACTCTCAATTGAGTGGTTTTCTCTAAGAGAGGTATTATCTCTTTTACTGCTGAAATTTTCTGATCTGTGACCAACACTCTAGCATTCTCAAATTCAACAATAGACTTCTCAAGGTTTGTAACAAATTGAGGGGAGATATATCCTCTATCAATCTGCAGATCACAAGGAAGAGAACAAGATACACAGTGATAATTAGAATAAGAACCAGGAGAACAAATCTTTTTCCATTGATCCATCATCTTAGTCCTCTGGAGAAAAGAAGAAACTGATAAATCACTCTAATCTCTTTAACCCTTTAGAGGAAGTCATACCTCTGTTCCTTCTTCAACTTCAACTGTTGTCTCAAATGAGGATGATGACTCAATGGATAAAACACCATCAGGTCCAACCTTGTCGATAGCATTCGCAATCATCGTTCCAATCAGTTCATCATTTCCAGCAGAAATAGAAGCAACAGCTGTAAACATAACAGTCAATTATTAACATAGCCAACCAGAAATTATTCTACCACAACAAAAACAACTAAAGGGACAACCAAGTAATACCTTTAATATCATCTCGGCCTTTAACAGCCCTGGCCTTGTTGTTTAGCTCCTCTACCAAACCCTGTACAGTCTTATCAATTCCTCTTTTGATTGACACAGGATTGGCACCAGAGGTCACGCTGAGAAGTCCCAGCTTAATTATTTCTCGAGCAAGAATGGCTGCCGTTGTTGTCCCGTCACCCGCAGAGTCATTAGTTTTACTAGCAACCTTTATTGCATAATCTCAGAACATCAGTATACAATTAGGTGCACTTTTTAATAGTAAAAGGGAGCTCGCAGGAAAAATTTCCTTTCCATTATTTTTTTTTTGGTTTTCTAATGGAGAAAAGAGGGAGGAGATTAAAAGAAAACAAAGAAATTATATACCTCCCTAATCAGAGCTGCACCAGCATTTTCCATGGCATCAGGCAGTTCAATAGCTCGGGCAATAGTCACCCCATCATTGACTACTTTAGGATTTCCAAATTCATCTAAAACAACATTTCTCCCTGTAAAATACAAAAGACATATATTACTCCTCATTCATCAAATTATTTTTCCAAAAACATACCTTGCAGTAATAGTGCATTAGCGCTATCTAAGTGTTTAAGATCACTTAGTAGAATATACAAGTAGACAATAAATCTATAGCACCTACAAAAATGAGACAAATGCATTTTACCTCGAGCGAACATTGCAGAACAAGACCAGTGCGGTTAACCTGACCTCATAAAATCAACTACGATTCTATGGTAACCAAGAGGAGCAGGAACAGATATGCAAAGCAAGAATAGTCCAACTCTATGCCCTAATATCATTTTCAAGATCCCAACTAAATTTTTATTCAGAATAACAGCAACAGAAGAACAAAAGCTAACCCCTGGGTCCCAGTGTAAGTCCAACAGCATCAGCAAGCTTATCAATGCCGGCCTGAATAGCTTTCCGGGAATTCTGGTCAAAGGCAATCTCTTTCGCAGAAGCTTTTACCACAAACTTGCTGCTCGGTTGCCTATAATTTATCCAACCATTTGGCTGCTGGTGGACCCTCCTACTCAAACTCTGCACTCACACCGTTTCACGTAATCATTGAGATTTACTATAAGATAAAGTAACCAAAGCTAATCATCATCCACAAACTCAAAAACTTACCCAGAGACATTAAAATAAAATACAAGCTCGTAACATATAAATTGAACCCGTTTTCAATCGCATAAAAATAATCAAAATACAAATAAATTCCAGCTCAAAGTCAACATACTCTTCATTCTTTACCAGAGAATAGCAGATTCAGCTCATGTTGACTAAGTAATTGAGTTAAGTACGAGATGCAAACATTTGAAACAGCTTAAAAGCCCACTTACAAAGGGAAATGGAGATACTCGTTTCCTTCGTTAACAAATAGAAACAGAGGAGCGAAGAGAGAGGTTGAGATAGTCGATAATTATACCTGTTTGGGAGAGCCCAGCATGGAGGCGGAGGAGACAGCGTTGGATGAGGCCATTTTACTACTGGGAATGTAACTCTGGTAGCTGGCGGATAAGGTGTTAACGCTCAACAGTAAAGGAGGATGATAGCTAGGGTTTGGCAAACGCTAGCTTTAACGGGACGACCCACTAGTATCCAGAAGATTCCTTCTATTCCAGAACCATGAGTCCCCTTTGGAAAAACCTGTTGGGTTCGGCGTCGCACGGGAGATCTTTCTAGGCACTCACTTGTCAGTTATCACAGTATGTCCAAAAACAAGGTCACTATATTCCCTTTTCCCAATAGGTTAGAGCACTGTTGGACCAAATTTTGTTTAGATTTTGTTGACAATTACAGTAATAATTATGACCAACTTGAACTGTGGTTTCAACGCATTATGCATATATCTAGCACAATTTTAGGAACCAAAAAGCAAATTGTTTTTGTCGTAACATAGTTAATTTTACATGATGTTATGATGGGCCGTAATTTTTTTTTTTTACAAGATAGGCTGTAATTTTTGTTTCATCACAGAATGATATTTGCCCAAACTACTATTTGCAGTTGGTTTTTTATTTTATTTTATTATTTTATCAATGAGACCCAGAATTTTTTAGATAAAATGATAAAGAAGCCTGTTAACTTTGGTTCAAGCAATATTTTTCCACATAATTTGTTTGCCCTCACTTTGAAAGGGGGTAAGTTGCTTATTTCTCTACAAATATATTTATTTTTTAAAAAATTAAAGTGTTTGGCCATGCTGTTATATTAAAAAAATTACTTTTGAATGATTATGGAAGTAATTTTTGTTGAAGAAAAAGTAGAAAATTATAACTTCTCGTATAAAATAGAAGAATTTAAGAAAACAAAAACAAAAATTATTCAAAATCATTAATTACTATCTAACCTCCACTATCACTTAAATTTATACATTTTTTTAGTAATTTGACACTAAAAAATATCTTTTAAAAAGATTTGTCAAACATAATAATGTCAAAAAAAAAGATATTTATCAAATAATTTTGTCAACCATAAAATGATTTCCTTTCACAATATTTTTTGTGAAACTCTATTTAAAGAAAAATTATTTCATAGTAAATAAAAATCCACAATTATACCAAACAAACTTATTATTGAAGTCTTGTAAGCATATTAATCTTATTATATTGCTAAGACTTACTTAACAAAAGAAACATCATACATTTTTAAGATTAAGTGATTGTTGTTGCTAATCCCTAAATATATAAAGATATAAATCCTAAAATACAAACATAAAATCCTTACAATCAACTACTATTGTCGAAAATAGTAATCCATCTCGAACATATACAATGTACACTAACGATTACAAATAGACCATGTTTCTTTTTTTAGTTTAAAAAAATTATTATATCTCATTATAAGAATTAAGTACTATAAAATTATTAGATTAAGTTAAACTTTCTTCTATTTTTTTTTTGGTTGCCATACTTTTAATGCCGACAAAACTTATATTAAAAAGAGTTTGATTCTTATAATGTTTTGTCTAGGGGTGAACAAAACCAAACTAACCCATTCAAACCGAACCAAACCAATAAAAACTAATTAACAAATGGTTTGGTTTGGTTTTTTTAAATCTAAAATCGATTAATTCGGTTCGGTTGTCGGTTCATGGCATGTTTTGTTCGATTAAACCGAATCAAACCGACAAGTTGTCTATACTATTTTATTATAAAATATTACTCTTATTTTATTTTATTTTTTTTACTTTTCAAAACTTTTTGTCAATTTATGGGTGTTTTCTAGACTAAAAATAAAAATAAAAAATTATAAATACATTATTATTGGTTAAAATTTAATAAGATGCATAATATTAAAAATTAAATTCTATATATTGCAAAGAATAAAATCCTAAAAAAAATATTTTTGGCCAAAAAAATATGAACCAAATCAAACAAAAACCGAACCAAACCGATTAGAATTCAAAACCGAAAAGGTCCAAAAAATTATTGAACCGACAAGGTTGATTCGGTTTGGTTTTAATCTAAAACCGAATCAAATCGAACCGAACCTATGAACACCCCTAGTTTTGTTTCACTCATAATTTTCAATACATTGTATCTTATATATATATATATATATGTGTGTGTGTGTATGTTAATTTTATTCATATTAATTTTTCATAATATCAAATGAATTGAGAAATTGTACGATATATATATATATATGTGTGTGTGTGTGTGTATGTTAATTTTATTCATGTTAATTTTTCATAATATCAAATGAATTGAGAAATTATACGAATCCTTCAAAAATTTTTATTGCAAATTTTTTTATAAAATAAAAAAACACAAAATGTGGGGTTAAATATTTAATAAAGAGAGAATAAAAGTATGTAGACCTTGTATTCTATATCAGTCTCTCTCATGCTTTATAAAAAAACTTAGAACTTAATTATATGGTTAATATTTGGATTCTTATTTATTGACGTTTCATAAAATATTTTATTTTTATATATTTAGTTTGATGTAAATACATAATAACATTTTTGTTTAATATGATATAGATAATAGCTAATATAAATATATATATATTCCATAAAAGTATTAAATACTTTTTTTGTGTAATTTTCTTTTTATTGAGACCTAGGTTTTTCTAGTTAGCAAGGTTTAAAAACAAAAAAAAAAAAACAACAACAAAATATTCCTGGAACTTTGGGCTACTAGAAAATACTTTTATGGAATATATATATATATATTAGCTATTATCTATATCATATTAAACAAAAATGTTATTATGTATTTACATCAAACTAAATATATAAAAGTAAAATATTTTATGAGATTGTAATATTTCCTAAATTTCGTTTATAAGTCTTATATTCGTTTGAAAATACTAGTCCTACCATATTGGTTATATTGATTATTCAACTTCCTAGAGGTATTTTTATTCCTTGTAATTTATGATAAATGACTAAAGTTCGATTCATATTTGTTTCTGCTCTAGAGATTGCAAAATTGGTGTTAACTGTTAATTTTAATTTTTGATATATTAAGTTTTCATTTAAGGCTCCAAATATACTATTTGGAACATTATCTATAATTCTATTATCAATAATTAACAATTCTATTGGTGTATCTATTCTTGCTTTAAAATAAGCTTTGATTAATAATTGTACTCCTGGTATGTAAATTTCAGTTACTTCATCTTTAATATCTAATTTTTGAATTTCGTGTTCTATGAGCGTTTTATCTATTAAAGGTATTCTTAAGATTTCTTTAGTTAGGGTTGCTTCTATTGGGTGTTTCTATTCTATTACTACACATGCAGATTTTTCTTTTTTCTTTGCTTTAATAAATTTTCCTATTTGTTGTATAATACTATTTCTGGTAAGATCATTAGTGGTTAGATCTAATTCCTTGTTTCGAATTTTATTATACTATTTTTTATTAAACATTATTTTTTCAATAATTTTTTCTATTGGGTTCCTATTTTCTTAAAATTCTTCATATTCATTTTTATATTGACTAGTTTCACATGGGCTATTATTATTACTATTACTACTTTCTTATAATTTACTCTGAAGAAAGCGTGATTTACAATCAAACTTATTAAAGATGTGTTTTCCTTTAACTAGATTTAATAATAAGTCTATTTTGGGAATTGGATATCGAATCCTGATTGTTAAGTCATTTAATTTTTTATAATTTATAACCATTCGAGATTTATTTCTTTCGATTTTGGCATGTCTCATTACTATCATTGCTGGTGAACAATAATTTGATCTACTTTCTTGAATTAAGTCATATTGTTTCATTTCAGTTATATGCATAATAAATTTTTGTTTATCATTTTCTGTCCATGGATAAGGTTTACAAATTATTTTCTTACTATAGTCTAATAATTCTATTTTGGCGTACGATTTTGATTTTTTTTAATGAGTTAAAAGGTTATCACTATAATTTTCAAGTAATCTTTGTTCAATGGTTTTATTTCCTTCGATATGAGATATTGATCTTTTAGGTTCAGTTTCAATTGATTTATTATTAGGGATAAATTGAATTTTATTATTATATTTCTTCTTCCTAAATATAGCATCAGTTCGATTATAACAATTAGTAATTTTAATGGCCCATGCTTGATGTTTACAAGGGGTAGTTAATACTAAGGCTTTTTGGATGAAATGTAAAGGCATATATTATTTTAAAAAGTTCATTCCTATTATTATATCTGTTGTGGTTTCATTATATTGATATAATATTAAGATTTTTAATTTATATTCACCTATTTGTATTGGTATATTTTTAACAGATAATTCTATATAATGGATTTCTTTTCCTGCACTATTCATCCTAATAGGTTTTTTTTTCTTTCATAATTTTAATGGTAATATATTATATTTTACTGTTGTAATATTTGTTCTTGTGTCTATCATTGCATGATATTTTCAGAATTGATATTTAACATAAATGAATTTCACTAGGATATAATAAAATTTATTTAAATACATCAAACTAAATATATAAAAGTAAAATATTTTATGAAACGTCAATAAATAAGAATCCAAATATTAACCATATAATTAAGTTCTAAGTTTTTTTATGAAGCCTGAGAGAGACTGATATAGAATATAAGGTCTACATACTTTTATTCTCTCTTTATTAAATAAGAATCCAAAAACAAGTAAGAAAGGGCCTGGTATGCCTGCGTAAACCTAATTGTAGCCCAAAGTTCCAGGAATATTTTGTTGTTTTTTTTTTTTTGGGCAAAGACGATTTTGTCGCTCTTCCAGCCTCTTACTAGGGCTTGCCTTGGCGCTGGGAAGCGAATTGCCCGGTGGCAACAATTTTCGCAGTCTCCGCCCTTGTGGAGTCAAAACGTATCGCTACCTGTTTTGGTAAGTTCTGGAACTACGTGACAATACCGATGCTGTGAAGTTTTCAATTTTGCAATTTCTTCTTCGTCATGCTACATCTAAACAATTTTAGTATTGGATTGCAAAGAAAATTGTTTTTTTTTTTTATTTTAATTTGTGTTGACACAATGTTTGGTTTGAACGTGCTTCTCCTTTTGATTTGTTTCATGACTGTATATCTTTTGACAATCATAAGCCCGGAATTTGATTTTGTTAAGTGGCTAACTAGTAGCTATGATCTCCTTTGCTGATACTGTAATTTATCTCTGTATTTCCTTTTTCTTGTTTTCAGCTTTGCATTGGGGTATAACCTGTATTAAGTTCGGCGTAATAATACTAATCGCATGGATGAGAAAGTCAGAAAGAAAAGATCTAAGTTTGACAGAAGCAAGGACTTTATGGATATGCGAGTGAATGATGAAAAGGATCTGGGACATAGTGTTGAGGTAGAGCCAAATATAGAAAAGAAACGGAAGCATAACGATAAAAAGAACAAATTTGGAACTGATAAAGTGTTCAATTTGAACGAAGTTGTTGAGGAAAATTGTACAGGTATAGCAGCCAATGGACAAACTTGCTTCAATGAAGGGAATGACACATTTATGAAAAATGGGGAAGAACAGGACAATAAAAGTAAGAGAAAGAAAAGGAAGAAGGGAAGAGATGACAATGAAATAATCAATAGTATCATTGTCGGTGATAATGAAATGCAGTTCTTGGATGACAAGCAAGAAAGAAAAACAAAGAAAAGAAAAAATTGCGATGATTCAATTTCTGGAATGCAGGAAATTGCCACTTTGAAATCCAGAAATGAAAGCAAAGGAGCAGAGGATACCAAGTTCAAAAGCAATGAAGGTATAGCAGCCAAGGGACAAACTTGGTCCAATGAAGGGAATGACACATTTATGAGAAATGGGGCAGAAGAGGACAATAAAAGCAAGAGAAAGAAAAGGAAGAAGGAAAGAGATAGCAATGAAATAATCAATAGTATCATTGCCGGTGATAATGAAATGCAGTTCTTGGATGACAAGCAAGAAAGAAAAATAAAGAAAAGAAAAAATTGCGATGATTCAATTTCTGGAATGCAGGAAATTGCCACTTTGAAATCCAGAAACGAAAGCAAAGGAACGGAGGATACCAAGTTCAAAAGCAATGAAGGTGGATCATCTTTGGCCAGAGTCAAGAGGACGCATTCTGTTGTCATTGACAACGATGATCAAGGGAAGAAGATAAGGAAGAAGGAGAAACTGACCAACGAAAACAAAAGAATAGAAGACAGTGAATTCGAAAGCAATGGAGGCGATCCAGTTTTAGCTGAAAGTAATGAAGGTGAGCCCCATTTGGTAAAAATCAATACGGGAGATGCTAATGAACGTGCTATTGCCACTGAAGTTGATGATCAACGCAAGAAGAAGAAGAAGAAGAAGAAGAAGAAGAAGAAAAAGATGAAGAAGAAGGAGAAGAGCAAGGAAGATAAACGAGTAACTTTTTCTGATGAAGTGGAGGTTTTCAATGATGGCTTAGTGCGAGGGAAAAGGTTTACACCAGAAGAAGATGAGAAGATCAAAGAGGCTGTTTACAGCTATATAGAGTCTCACGGGTTGGGTGATAATGGCCTAGATATGATTCTCCATTGCGGTTCTCATCCAGAGGTTAGATCTTGTTGGAAGGAAATTGGATCAGCTTTACCTCAACGGCCTTATGTAAGCGTATATCATCGTGCTCATGTTTTGTTTGAAAGGGATGATAGTCGTAAGTGGACCTCTGAAGAGTATGAATTTATACGAAAGTTCCATGAAAATCATGGAGCTAAATGGAAAATGTTGGCTGATGCAATGGGGAAACATCGGTTTCATGTAAAGGATGCATGGCGAAGGATAAAATTAAGAAATACAAACAGAGGACGGTGGTTACAACAGGAGTATCAAAAATTATTTGATTTTGTAAACACTGATCTACGCCTAAGGGCTTTAGAAGACCATAGAAAATTAAAGCATGGTATGTTGCGGGATAATATATGTTGGGAGGCAATCGGTGAGAAGCTGGCAACTAGAACCAGTCAGTCTTGCTGCCTGAAGTGGTATGAACAATTAACATCTCCTATGGTTGCCGAAGGTGAATGGACTGATACTGATGACTATCGCCTGCTTAATGCTTTATTTATGTTGGATGCCTGCTGCATGGAGGAGGTGGACTGGGACAATTTGCTTGGGCATAGGTCTGGTGATGTATGTAGAAAACGATGGAACCAAATGGTCCGGCATGTTGGAGAGCATGGGAACAAGTCATTTTCTGAGCAAGTGGAAATTCTTTCGAAGAGATATTGTCCTGATCTATTGGAAGCGAGAGAAGCCTTTGACAACAAGCCTGTGGTTCCTTGAGGTTGTTGTCCAGTTGGGTAGTCTCCTGGAGATGAGCTGATTCTGTATCCTGGGGTTACTTTAGACTGTGGTTATGATTTTGTTGTGAGGTTCAAGCTTCTTTTTTTTTTTCTTGGGGGGGGGTATTTGAGCTGCTTGAATTTGTAATGGAGTATTTGGCATCTTATAGCAGAGTTTTCTTTTAATGAAATTTGGGTCCTGTTCTTTTGTCCCTTTTTAGTCCAAGGTGGAAACTGTTTGAAAGAGATTCTTTCAACTGATATTGATGAAAATTAAGTTATATTGATGAGAAACAAAATGACTGTTTCTTGTTGGTATGTATCTGGCAAGCAGTTTAGTTTCATTGTAACTTTAAATTTAAATTCTTATTTGAACTTGTGTTTATTAATTTGTAGCTGGGCAGTTATTTATTAAGTGAAGATTTGCAAGTTAGAAAGTTCATGGTTAGCCATCTTGTTTTCATTGGGTTTGAACTTTGAAGGATATTTTTGGTGTTCTTGTGAGTCTTAATCAGATATGGTAAGGTCATAATCTTACAATTTTCCAATAGATTCCTTAACAACAACGCCAATGACAACAATTGTGCTTGTGACAATTAGCCTTGGCTGTCTTAGTGGATGTTTTAAGGCCTTCAATAGTAGAGGAGTAATAAAACTCTTTGTAGTATGCCTACTCAGCCATGGAAAGTTGGTGCAGGACTTTGTTGGTCCTTACCAGCTTGATGTTGTGCTAATTATAATCTTATCAAATTATTTTGGCCTCCTTTTGGTAGATATAGATGCAGTAGGTAGCCCTTAAAATGTTGTAGCATAGCTTCTAAAAGTGTTATAGCCTATATAATTGTTAAACTTGAATTTATGAGCTTTTTCTTGCACAACATGCCTAAAGTTTTTTCATTTTTCTCCATTCTTGTCATTCAGCTAGTGGAGAGTCACTTTCTGATCAAGACTGGCTGTGTTTTCCCTATATTTTTCTTCCTTTCTTCATTTTTTTGCTGCAGGTTTTTAAAGTGATTTAATGGGCGATCATCAGAAGCATAAAATTTTAATGGCTTCAGATTTTTTCTATCCCAACTTTGGTGGTTTGGAGAACCATATATATTATCTCTCACTATGCCCGCTGAAGTTAGGTCACAAGGTTTGAGAACAACATTGAATTCTTGATCTTCAAATCATTTGGCCATTGACAGGGTTCTTTTACAACTGGTATTTGCTGCTTGAGAGTGAAAGAAATTGGGGGGAAGTTTGAAGATTACTCATGAAAGAAAAGCTTTTCTACCTTTAGATTTTTGTTCTCTTCATGGAAGCTAGAAAATAAAGGGTAGCCTCTTGAAGGAGTTCTAGGAGATTTCTATATCTGTATAAGTGCAGGAAAGAAATTGCCTTTTAATTATAGTTTTGTATCTTTTCCTTCTTATTTTCCCTTTCTCCTCAATTTTATTTACATTAACAATTGGATTTTGGGGAAGAACTTCTTATCCATAATTTTTAGACTTTTCTAGCTTATAATGTGGCTAAAATTAGTTAATTACATGAACTTTGTAAAACATGCTTTTTCAGGTGTTGATTGTAACTCATGCTTGTGGAAATTGTTCTGGGATTAGATGTATGCCTGGAGGCCTGAAAGTCTACTATGTACCATGGAACCATTCCTTATGCAGAATACACTACCAACCATCTATGGGTTACTGCCAATTATAAGGACTATCCTCATTTGAGAAAGAATAACTTTCGTGCATGGACATCAAGCCTTTTCAACATTTTGTCATGAAGCTCTTATGCATGCAACAACCATGGGATACAAGGTTGTGTTTACAAATCACTCACTGATGTTGGAAGCATCCACATGAACAAGGTTTTGCAGTTTACCTTGGCAGACTTGAGTCAAGCCATATGTGTTTCACTTTCACATACAAGGAAGGAAAACAGTGTGTTGCGGTCAGGTTTGCCACCAGAAAAGGTTTTTGTCATACCTAAGGTTGTTGATACTGCCATGTTTAAGGCAGCAGATGAGCGTCCCAGCAGAGAAGAAATTATTCTTGTTATAAGTCGATTAGTTTACTGAAAGGGTGCTGATTTGCTTGTTGAAGTCATTCCACAAATATGCTGCTTACATCCCCATGTGAGTTGATTAAAAGATTGTTAGTTAGCCTAGCCTATCAGAATTCAGAAAATTTCTGTTAATATTTGTGGTTGATCATATTATTTTAAAATTATTGTAGAGTCAATGCCATCAGGCAAAGTAGCTGTTCCATGCTGCTTTTAAATAAATGGAAGAGTAAACTACCATTTTAGACATTTGAAAGATTTCTAGTCCATCAATTTAGTGCTCTGAAGAATATTTATATAAATTGACTCTCAATGGCTGTAGTCCTAGTTTCATGATTAAGTATTAAATGATGCACGCCAGAAAGAAGTGGGGGGGGGGGGGGGGGAATAGTTCTACTGGTTGTCATTTTTTATTCATTACAATTTTTGACAGCTAACAACATGCACGTGAGCATCTAATTTCAAAAAAACGCCAAAATAAAAGCAGATGATTGAATTGGAAGAGTTACATGATGTTTTCAGACTGTCATTATAGTCATTCAATATATAATGAGGATGAAGTATATTCTTTTTATGAAAAAATTGTTTATTTCTAGGTGGGGGGGAATACAACATTGTTATAGGAAGATATCCTTCTTAATAAAAAAGGAAGCAAAAGAAAAAAGAGAAAAGAGAAAGCCAAATATGCTAATTTCACCGGTAACGAGGTCTTAAGACCAACTTCCTTTAATAATTGATATAACTATACTATTTCACACACAGATTGTACCATGGCCCTGTATTCTGGTTCTGCACTTGATCGGGAGACTACATTTTGCTTCTTCCTCCTCCAAAATACCAAATTTTCGCTCACAAATATGCAATATCCAATAGTAGATCTTCTAATAGCTTTAAATCCGCCATAATTTGCATCAGAGAAACACTCAATATCTGAATGACCATGATTACTGTACAATATACCACGACCTGGAGTTCCCTTCAGATAATATAAAACATGTGCTAGAGCTTCCCATCAATTAATTGTTGGTGAGGCCATGAACTGACTGAATATACTGATTGGGTAGGTAATATCAGGACGAGTCATCGTGAGATAGTTTAATTTCCTAATCAATCTTTTATATCTCTTAGGATTGTCAAATAATTTACTCTTATCAACAGCAAGTTGTGGATTAGGAATCATATGAAACTGTATGGTGCAACTCTTAACTTTCTTGTTTCTTTCAACAAATCAAGAACATATTTTCTCTGAGACAAGAGAAATGCCCTTCTTATTTCTTAGGACTTCAATCCCTAGAAAATACTATAACGGTCCTAAATCCTTCGTTTGAAAATGAGAATGAAGAAAGATTTGAGTGATGAGATGCCTGAGGTATCACTCCCAGTAATGAGAATGCCATCAACATACACAACAAGGAGAATCATGCCAACATCTGTTCTTTGATAGAATACAGAATGAACACACTTACTTTTACTCAAACTAAACTTCTGAACCAGATCGCTAAACATGCTAAACCAAGCCCGAGAATTTTGTTTTAAGCCATATAAAATTTTTTTCAGGTGACATACTTTCTCACACTCCCCCTGAGCAATAAAACTAGGTGGTTGCTCCATGTAGACTTTTTCATGAAAATCCCCATGTAAAAAAGTATTTTTGATATCCAACTTATGTAAATCCCATCCATAAGTAGCACCCATTGAAATGAACAAACGAACCGAGGCAAGTTTGGCTACAGGAGAAAAGATCTCTGCGTAGTCAACACCATAGGTTTGAGCATAGCCTTTAGCAACAAAGCGAGCCTTAAGACGGTCAAGAGTACCATCAAGCTTTATTTTTGGAGTAAGGACCCATTTGTATCCTGTGGTCTTCTTCCTGACAGGTAAATCTACTAAGGTTTAAGTACCGGTGTTTTCAAGGGTCGTCATCTCCTCCATCGTAGCATGCCAACCCGAGTGAGATAAGGTTTCGTGAACAGTTTTGGGGACAGAGATAATATCTAAAGAAGCAATAAAGGAGCTGGACGCAGGAAATAGGTGGTCATAAGAAACAAAAGACGAAATGGGATAGGCACATGTTTGTTTACCTTTTCAAAGAGCAATGGGTAGATCAAGGGAGGTGTTAGGCTCAGATGTAAGATCAGGAGCAGGAGTAGATCGAATTCATGATCAGGCTCATTGACAATAGGATGCAAAATAGGATCCGACGGCGAAGGAGATGGTGGAAGGCCTAGTCTGGTGGCAGGTGTCCTCTTGGGATGTCTGGTGGCAGGTGTCTAAACCTGAGTGATAGGGGGTTGAGCCGGCGCTTGAATGACAGGATAAATTAAGAGATCATCATTCTCCGCAAGTAGGGAAGGTGTAAATGAGAAAGAAAAGTAAGGAATAGCCTCATGAAAAGTAACATCTGTAGACACTAAATAATGATTAAGAGTGAGAAAAAAACAACGATATCCTTTCTGAAGACGAGAATACCCAAGAAAGACACATTTAAGAAACTTGGGGTCTAATTTGGTGACTTGGGGCCTAACATCCTGAACAAAGTAAACACACTTAAAGATTTTTGGATTAATGGAAAACAAGGACTTAAAAGGAAACAAAGTAGTATAAGTGATGTTATCAGTAAGGACAGAGTAAGGCATGCGATTAATGAAAAAGCAGTGGAGACTGCATCAACCTAGAAAGACTGAAGAACTTTCATTTGAAATATAAGTGCTCGTGTCACCTCAAGTAAATGTTTATTTTTATGTTCAGCAACATTGTTTTGAGTAGATGTATCAACATAAGAGGATTGATGAAAAATACAATTTTGAAGCATGTATGATTGAAAGGATGCTGGAAAATATTCTTTACCATTATCACTACGTAAAGTACAGATAGGGACATCAAATTGAGTTTTAATTTCAGTACAAAAGGCACAAAAGTGAGAAAACAACTCAGAACAATTTTTCATTAAATATAACCAAGTAACACGAGAATAATCATCAACAAAAGTGACAAAGTATTCAAAACCAGACTTAGACTCAATATGACATGGACCCCAAACATCAAAATGAACAATCTCAAAGGAGGACGCAACCCATTTATTGACTCTGGACACAAGAGGAAGACAGTGATGTTTGACAAATTGACATGATTCACAATTTAAAGACGATAAATGCTGAAATTGAGGATAAAGTTTTTTTAAAGATGACGAAGACAAATGACTTAATCGACAATAGATCTCAAAAAGAGTCAAAGTGCCAGAGCAAGCAACTGATTGAGGCACCCAATTATTAAGGAAATAATGGCCTTCAGACTCGTAACTTCTACCAATAATCTTCTTCGTCGTAAGATTTCGAAACAAGCAATAATAAAAAAAAAAGTAAGACACAACAATTCAAGTTACGGGTAAGTTTACTCGAAGAAAGGAGATTAAAAGTAAGTTCAGGTACGTCCAACACAGATGATAATAGAAGAGGAGTGAGGTGAACAGTGCTAGGACCAAGAATACAGGTGGAAGAACCATTAGTAATGGTAATAGTAGAGAGGTTGGCATACGAGTTATAAGTAAAGAAGAGATGACAGTTACTTGTCATTTGGTCAATAACACTTGAATCTATGATCCATTTGGAAGAAGAAGAAACAAGACATGTATCAGTGTTACCTGTCCCAGCAAGAGCACCAATAGGGAGAGTAGTGGATAGTAGTGATTCTTGGTATTTGGAAAATTTGGCATACTCGATGGTAGAGATCGTAACCTTGTCATTAGTAGAGGACACCACATGCGTAAAATGAGTTCTTTGTTGTTTATTTTGAAGCTTACGACAAGGACACTTGGTATGACCTGATTCATGACAATAATAACACACAATTCCAACAGTTTTCTGATGTTGAGTATTAGCTCCCTCTAGCTTAGATCCACCACGGTTGGGCTGACCCTGACCAATTAAAGCACTATTATGATCAACGGATGGCTTTGATAGGAGACTTTCAGCCCGCATTACTCTAGAGAAGACTTCCTGAAGGTTAGAGATTTCAGTTTCAGATAGGACTTGCGAACGAACAGTTTCATATTTGGGAGGAAAACCGGTAAGAAAACTCATGATAGCCATTTGCTCTCATTAGGTCCGTTGAACTTTCAAGTCAGTAGTGAGAGGAATTAGTATATTTATTTCTTCATAAGTTCGCTTAAACTCCATAAAGTAAGCCTTAAGAGCCTGATCTTGTTTTTCGGCACAATAAAACGCTTTGCAAACTTCATAACTACGAGACACATTCCCTTTCCTTGAATATAAGAACTCCAGATAATCCATAAGTTCTTTAACAAATTCACAGTGATTAACAAAACTAATAATCTCACTCTCAATAGAGTTGCAAATCTATAAGAATAATCGTGCATCATCTCGTAACCAAGCTTGGCGAGAATTATCTGTTGGAGGAGCCTTTGTCAAATGGTATTCCTTTTCAATACTTCGCAAATAGATGCAAATTGTCTTACTCCAATCCAAAAAATTCGTCTAGTTCAATTTGTGATCAGGAACAACCTCAGAGGCAACTGTAGACTTAGTTTCAATCATTATGAGAAACAAAAAATCAGATTAGATCAAAGACACAAATCAGCAATGGAACAAATACCAATAGTCACATCAGGGACCACTAGCCAGCAAAGAGCAAGCAAAGATTGAGAAAATAGATTCAGAAAGACCAAATGAATGAACCCAATTCTGAAAAACACGCACCTAGACTTGAAAACCAACCAAAAAGTGTTGAAAATGACGAGTTGACGTCGTAGGAAAAGATTGGGGTCGAGATGTCTTTCTCACACCCTCCCACGTGCAGGTGCGTGGACGGACGACGAAACTGGAGACAGCGCGTAAGCCTCACTTGCTGGTCAGACGGCGGCGATTCTCCTAGGAAATGCCAATTAGAGCCTACAAATTCTGCCTAAGTGGGAGGTGTTGTATACGGAGACGTTGAGAGCAACACCCTTAGGAACCTGTCTTTCAAACTTACAGAGAGTAGCAACGTATAAGAAATAGAGCTCAGTTTTACTGATACAGAACTGAAAGCTCTGATACCATATAGAGAAATATGAATTAAATCTCACACAATTTCATTCAGAGGATTGGAATATATATATACAAGAGAGGAGGAGCCCTCATTAATGACTACGTAATTATATCCTATCCCTATGATTATGACACAGATTACAATATCTACATTTAAAGGAATAAATCTTCTAATATCCTAACAAAGCTCAAGCATGTAGCAAGGGTGTCCAATCTCTTTGCATATCGAAAAAGAGATTCCCTTAAAACACCCATGTGCTGGACACGATAGTGAGGCCATAAACACCACCCTATCCCACAATGATGTTAAGGTTGAAAATTTGAGCACTATTTGTAGCTTGACCTTTGACATAATGCTATATCATTCAATTTGGTGAACTTGGCTCTATACATATACCAAAATAATGCTAATTCTTAAAATTTTATTACATGCTTTGATGTTGACTTGCACATTGCTGGAGAACTCAGTGAAGTTAGATGTTCACAGGTATCATGTATGTCAACCTTGAGATGTAGAAGTTTTATTTGTTGATAGGAAGTTCTGCTGATGAACACCAGATCTTGCACGTGTATTCAAGGAGGAAAAAGAAAAAGAATGATGAGGTGGCTTAGCAAGGGCAGAATAGACATTTCAGTGTCAACATCTAACTTGGCAACAGAGAGTGTGTGATTTTCTGTTCGGGGAGTGTTTTGGACATGGGGAGTGTGAAAGGAGGGGAGGAGATTTTGTGTGATGTTTGTGGAGAGACTAGCCTCTTGAATGCTTGATCCTTCTTCTTTCTTCATATATATATATATATATATATATATATTCCTTTTCTTGCATCACTGTAATTCACCTCTGCTACTCCATACTTTGGAAGAGGTGTTTACCTACTATTAATAATATTGATACAGAACGTTCCCATCAATTTTGGTATTATAGTAGTCAATTTTGGGGAATGGTAAAGATTAGGATGGAAGGGAGAATTAAAACTGTAGAGAAATATATGATGGGAATGGAACAAAGTGTGATGAAAGTGGAAGAGGAGGTTGTAGCGTTGAGAGATTTGGTAGTGAAAGTGTTGAATGAGGTCAGAAACAAATGAAAGATGGAAGAAAAAATGAAGTTGATTGAAGAAGCATGCCCCTTGAGCATGACAGAGATTTCGATGCATCAGGTGGAAGTGGGGGAAAGTAATGAAGTTGAATGAGAAGCACCCAGATTTCAATGTCTAGAATTGTCGCTATTTGCTGGAGAGGAATTGATGGGTTGGGTCTTTAGAGTTGAGCGAAACTTTTGTTTGAATAAAAGAGTTGAGGATGAGAAATTAGATGCAGTGACAGTATGCTTGGAAGAGGCTAGGTGTCCAGTGAAGTCATGTGTTGAACTCAAAAGGGACCTCATCTTATGATTCCATAATTCACAGTGTAAAGACACTTACTAGATGATGATGTCTTTGAGGTTGGAAAGCCCCAACAAGGAACGTTTTAAGCTCCTCATTGCAACCTTAAAGGAAGTGGCAGATTATGTATTAATTAGCGCATTCAATAATGGATTGAAAGATGAGATTAAGGTTGAGATTCGTATACTCAAAATCTATTCCTTACAAGAGCTAATGGATACAGCTCAGAGAATTGAAGATAGAAATTTGGTTTTGGAAAGAGCTAAGGAATCGAGGTGGATTAAGGCAGCTCGACCCTATTCTAAGGATCATTGGCAAGATCTAAAACTAGTGCCACTAGGTCATTTAGTTTTTCAGAACCTGTGAAGAGCACATCTATTGTTAGCTCCAACAAGAGCTTAGACATGAAGGGAGGCCAAGATTCAAAATCTACTAGCATGCCAGTGACTTACTTTTCATCAAGTAGTAATTCTAAAAGAATAACCAATGCTAAGATAACCAAAGAAAGAGAGTTGGGATTGTGTTTTAAATGTGATGAAAAATTTGGGCTAGATTATAGATTAAAAAAAAAAAAGGAAACTTTAGGTGTTGATATTATTTGAATTGAATGATGACAATGAAGATCCCAAGGTGGCAGAGATGGCTAAAATAGAACCAGTCCAGGAGACCCAACTAGACGAACCATAAATGACTTTACCTATGAATTTCATAGTGGGAATAACTGGGAGTGAGACAATAAAATTGAAAGGAAAAATTCGAAAAAAGGAAGTGATGGTATTGATAGATTGTGGGACTACACACAACTTCATTGATGCAAGTTTGATTGATGAGTTACATTTGCACTTGGACAAAACTATCTCATTTGAAGTGCAAGTTGGACATGGGTACTGTGTTAAAGGTGTGGGAATTTGTCGTAATGTAGTGTTGGAAATACAAAATTTAAAGATCCAACAATCATTTTTACCCTTTTGATTTAGAGGATCTAATGTAATTTTAGGAGTAAATTGGCTTGAATTGGTAAGGGAAGTTAGAGTCGATTGGGGAAAATCAACTCTTAAAATTAACATGGGGGGCGAATGGGTGTGTTTTCATAGAGGTCCATCGTTATCCAAGACTCCAGTATCATTAAAAATCCATGATCCAAACTTTAAGAAAGGGAGAACAAGGCTTTTTGGTGGAATTTAGTGAGCTAACCCTTGCTACAGTGACTACTTCAACTGTGGCACCTGAAATTCAGAGTATACTAAATGTTTTTCTAAATGTGCAAGAACTAGTGAACGGACTACTTGTGACACCATACTTTTAAGATTCAATTTTACAATTCCCATGTCTCATTTCATATAATTTCTATAGAAACAATATAGTGGCATAGGGAGTCATAGATCAAGATGCATTTCTCTACGGGTAAAATTTTTCATTCGGCATCCCAGGGACCAGGGGAACTCACTAAACTCGTTTTCATATTTAATTACGCTAATACAATCCAAAACCTCCCAATTGCTTTAGTGATTTCTATAGTCTTTCTTCTTGAAGCCTTCCTCTCCTTTCTTTGCTTCATCTTTCCATGTTTTTGGTGAGTGAAATGGTTCTGTTTTAGCCTTGAACAAGAGGAGAAAAGTTAGAAATCCAAAGAGGAAGCTAAGGTAAGAAAAAACACTCTTGAAAGAAGGTTGAACCTAAGGTAATTTCTTGCTTTTTGTTGCTTCTTCCTTCTTGTTCTTCCTTGTGTGTGTAACGCCTAAAAATAGAACCATCTAGTGGAGGAAAGTTCTGACCTAGAACTAATAAGAAACCATGAAATTGGAGTGTGGGAACTTGGAATATGCCAAGAAATTGCAAGCAAAACCAAGGAATTTCAAGTTAGAAAAGTGTAGAGCTCTTGAACACCTTGCAAAAACTGATTTGATATATGAGTTTCCTTACATGTGTGAGTATTTGATTGAGCTCCTAAGACCTCTAGGAAGCCTCTCAAGTGTGTCTCCCATCAAGGAAAAATCAAAAAGGCTATGAACTCTTTTTCCCCCTCATGTCTTGGCCTAGGCTACTTGAATAGGTTAAGAAGTGTTTTAATTCGTTCTAACCTTGGTTTGAGACTTTTTATGATGGTAGAAGGTGGGAGGAACCCTTGGGAAAAATTTAGAAGCCACGGATTGAGAGATGAGGCAATGACTTCCATAATGTGACCTTATGAAGCAACTTGTGTCTAGGCTTTTGTAAATGAATATGTAATGGTTTCAAGGATCTTAAATGAGGTCAAGAAGCCTATAAATGATAAGAGAATGAAGCCAAGAACTTGAATCATGATGGTTGTTTCAATAAGTCATTTATGGAACCATTATGTGACTTATGAAACCAAGTATGTTCTTAAGAGTAAATTGAATGTTTTGGCTTGCTTCAATAATATAATTGAGTGTTATTCATGATGTTTAAGCCAAGGAAACCAACCCCACCTAAGTGTTTTTGTGGAACCGAAAAAAGGAAGGAGTAAGGCAAAGTAAAGTTTGCATAGATAATAAGGTAGCTCTCTCTCTTTTCTTCCATGCATGAATGAATGTCTACATTGCTTTTGAATGTGTGTATGTGTATTTTAAGATATGAATTGTATTTAAGTATGATGTCTATGTTCCATGGAACCATAGTATTGCATTATGTATTCAAATGATGCCTAGAATGTTTGCATTTGTTTACTTCAATGTGGAGAGGCCAATAACCTTCCATCTTCGGTGAGGATGAGCAAAGAACTCTTATAAGTGGTTGAGACTAAGAGAAAGTCTCCCAAGAGTAAGACTTAGTTCAAGGCCTTTGAGAAAAAGGGTGAGGCAAGTTCAAGAACTTTGAAGAAAGTGGATGAGGATAATCCATTCATTTGGCAAGCCTAAATATGTTATGTGTGCTTTGTGTAAATGCTAAGAATGTATTTGCACCATTTTCAATGTTAGTATGCCATGCATGCATCCTTAAGACTTGTATTACGTTCTTTACGCATGATTGAATGGGAGATGAGCTATTGGGATTTTTTAAATCTCACTTCCTCCTCTCCAATATCTTAATATGCTAGGTGGAGCCAATGAACAAGGGAATGGAAGTCACCAAGGTGGAAGATAAAGTTTTGGTTCTAAATTGCTTGATTTTGCTTATGTTGTAACTAAAGAAGTGGCAAATGATGTAAACTTTTGATAGAATGGATGTACAATGAATAGAACATATGTAAATATCCCAATAGATGATATATGTATGACAATTAGTGATAAATGAGTAGTGTTACAATTTTTGGGTATTGAATGACTATTTCTCACATATATCTCTTTACATATGGCTTGGGGATGGAGGATAAGATTTTGTGTTTTGATTTTCTACACCTTTAAGACATGTTTAGGGAGTCTTTTTGGGTTATTCTCATGTGCCCAAGTGGCCACAAGAACTTTAGGAGTCATTTTGCACACCTTTGCACCATTAAAAGGCATTAAAATGACCCAAATGGCACCCTATGACACATTCTGACCAAATGAAGGAATTTCTCCATAAAATTTGGTAGACATGTAAAGCTCATTGAGAGTTTTTTGAGAAGCTAAAGTGCAGCAAAAATGGAGTTCTACAGAATTAGTTATGAATTTTTATAGTTGGGATTTTCAATTGGTTCTGGTATGTGCACTGTTCACACTGGCAAATTTGTGTTCTGTGTCATCCGATGGGCAAATGGTGTCTAATGCTTGTGAAATTTTACAGGCATAAACTAGAGGTCATAAGCTTTCTGTGGCCACTGAGATCACTTCATTTGAAGGTTTGAGTAAAGAGTTATGCATTTTTTAAGTTTTCTGTCAGTAGCAGTAGCGTCCCCTGAGTTCAGTCACTGTTCCATAGATTTTCAATGGCTAAAAGTATTTGTTTCTTTCGGGAATTATTTTTAGCATAAAGTTAACATCTGTAGCTTTCCAGAATGACCGAATGTGTATGATTTCAATTGCTTTAAGGATCATGCCATTGAGCTTAAGCGAGGGGAGGCACCTCTTAACATAAGACCTTATAGGTATCCCCACTCCCAAAAAGCTGAGATTGAATGCTTAGTTAAGGAGATGATTGTGTCAAGGATCATTAGACCTAGCTATGGCCCTTACTCAGGTCCTGTACTCTTGATAAAAAAAAATGATGAAAGTTGGCATTTTTGCATGAATTATAGGGCTTTCAATAAAATAACTATACTTGATAAGTTTCCTGTTCCAGCCATTAATGAATTACTTGATGAACTTGGGGCAACCAAGGTGTTCTCCAAGTTGGATCTTAAATTAGCATGCCATGAAATTCTCATTAGAGAGGGAGATGAGTACAAGATAGCTTTTAGGACCCATGAAAGTCATTATGAATTTATGGTGATGCCATTTGATTTAACTAATGTTCCCTCTACCTTTCAATTTTTAATGAATGACATCTTTATAGAATATCTCTAAAAATTTATTTTGGTGTTTTCTAACGATATATTAGTTTATAGTGGAGATATTCACTCCCATTTTCAACACCTTCAACAAGCCTTGCTGATATTCCAACAAAATCAGCTATTATCAATACCAAAAAGTGTGTGTTTGCTTGACAGAAGTTAGAGTATTTAGGACATATAATCTCAGGTGAAGGAGTGCAAGCTGATCCCTTAAAAATTAGAAGTATGGTGGAATGGCCTGTTCCTAAAAATTTGAAGGCTTTGAGCGGTTTTTTGGGACTTATTGGGTATTATAGGAAGTTTGTGAAAGATTATGGTAGGATTGCTACCCCTTTGACAAACTTGCTTGAATAAGACACTTTTCAATGGAATGAGCAAGTCCAAGAAGCCTTTAAAGCTTTGAAATAAGCCATGACAACTACTTTAGTTTTAGCTCTACCTGATTTCTCTCAACCCTTTGTAATAGAAGTTGATGTTTTTGGTTTTGGTGTGGGAACAATTTTGATGCAGCAAGGGCGACCAATAGCTTACCACAGTCAAGTTTTATCTCCCAAATATCAACTCTATTTGGTTTATGAGAAGGAGTTAATGGCTATTATCTTTGCAATTAAGAAATGGAATCATTATTTGATGAGTATCCTTTCATTATTAAAACAGATAAAAAAAAACTTTCAAATTTCTCTTAGAACAATGGATCATGATCCTAACCAGCAGAGGGTTTCCAAGATTATGACCTATCATTTTGAAGTCCAATACAAACTTGGGAGGAAAAGAAAACATAGCAGTTGACACCCTATCAAGGAGGAGAACAACAATTGAGTTGCATAATGTCTCTTTGTGGAAATTAAATAATTGGTATGATTAGGAAAATGAGATCCACCAAGACCCTACATTGTCTTCTATCATACATCAAATTACAATGAGATTTGCCAACCATCTAGGTTACATTATGAAACATGGTTCTCTATTCTACAAGGGCAGCTTGGTACTCCCTAAATCCTTTGCTAGGATTCCTCTCTTACTTAAAGAGTTTCATGATTCACCACTTGGGGAACACTCTGGATATTTAAGGACATGCAAGAGGTTAGTTGCTCTATTTTATTAGGAAGGAATACGAAAGGATGTGCAAGCTTATGTTGCTAAATGTGGTGTTTGCCAGCGTTACAAATATCAAGCTTTGAGCCCAAATGGTCTTTTGCAATCTTTACCTATTCTTTAGCATGTTTGGGAAGATATAAGTATGGATTTTATCACTGGCCTTCCTAGATCTCCCAAATATGATACTATTATGGTAGTGGTGGACCGGTTAACAACATATGCCCATTTTATGCCTCTCTCTCATCCCTTCTCAACCAAAGATGTTGCTGCCTTTTTTATTAAGGAGGTGGTGCAATTGTTTGGATTCCCAAAGTCTATCTTGGATTTCCAAAATCTATAGTATCAAATAGGGATAAAGTGTTCCTTAGTATCATTTGGCCAAAATTATTTAAGCAATCAGGAACTACTCTTGCTTATAGCTTAGAGTATTTTCCTCAAACTGATGGGCAAACAAAAGTCATAAACAGAGGACTGGAAACATACCTCTAAGTATTTCATTGGTGACAAGCCTAAGCAATGGGTTACATGGTTTAGTTGGGCTAAATATTGGTTTAACCCCAATTATAATAGGTCCTCAGGTATAACTCCTTTTAAAGCTCTCTATGGTAAAGACCCCACCACTCTTTTTAAGCTGGGGGATGGCTTTATTGGAGTTGATGAGGTCAATGATCAGATTAGAACAATAAATCTAGAACTCGCAAAATTGAAGACTAATTTGGAAAAGGTTTAGGTTTAAATGAAGAACCATACCAACAAAAAGAGATGTTAGTTTCAGCATTGGGGACATGGTTTACCTAAAATTGCAGCCTTATGAATTCAAGTCTTTTGCTAAGAAGCCTAAGGAGAAACTCGGTCCGCATTTCTATAGTCCATTCAAAATTATTCAGAAGTTGGGTGAAGTGGCTTACAAGCTGGACTTGCCACCTATAGCTCGTATTCATCTTATTTTTTATGTCTCTCAACTTACACCATCCCTCTATCCCTCGGTTGTCTCCCAAGACCTCCCTGATTTTTTTAACTGAAGAAATGTTACTCCAGGTTCAGCCTGAAGCTATTCGAAAATTCAGGCTGCTGACTAACGAACAGATTGAAGTCTTAGTGAAATGGACCAACTTACCTAAGCATGGCAATACATGGAAGAGTTATGATGTTATTCAAACTCAATTCCCTGACTTTCATCTTGAGGACAAGGTGTCCCTAAATTGTTGGGGGCCGCCGAGGGGGGGTCAATGATGAACGCCAGATCTTGCATGTGTATTCAAGGAGGAAAAAGAAATAGAATACTGAGGTGGCTTAATGAGGGCAGAATAGACATTTCAGTGTCAGTAACTAACTTGCTGGAGAGAGAGTGTGATTTTCTGTTAGGGAAGTATATTGGGCATGGGGAGCGTGAGAAGAGGGGAGGAGATTTTGTGTGACATCTGTGGAGTGACTAGCCTCTCAAACGCTAGATCCTTCTTCTTCTTTCTTCATATTTTTTTTTCTTTTCTTGCATCACTGTAGTTCACCTCTGCTGCTCCATACTCTGGAGGAGGTGTTTGCCTACTATTAATAATACTGATACAAAACGTTCCCTTCAACTGTACCAATGAATTTGTTGATTTTATGGTATCCCTGCATGTTCCTAAGTTTTCATTGTTATTGCCTTAGAGATTTTCGTATGCAGGAGCCATAGTTGATAGCCCACAGATAAATATAATGCTGCAGGAATGGATTGTAATAATCAGACATAGTTATAGAATTTCAAAAGCATGACTCATATGATTTCAAGGTTCGTTTTATTATTGGTGGAGATGGACCTACGTGGGTGCGGTGGGAAGAGATGAAAGAAAAGCATTCCCTCCAAGATCGAGTTGAAATGTTGGGAGCTGTGCTACATGCACAAGGTTTTAGGTTTAGTCTCTTGCTTCGTCATGTAACCCCACAAAAAAAAAAAAATCCATTTGTTCTCTTCATGCTTGCCGCTTCTGGGTCTAAATGGCATCTTCAAGAAGTTAAAACTGAAAAATATGTGTCTGCTGGGGGAACCTTCACTTCAGTCTTTGATTCATTGAGGTGACTGCAACAGTTAGCTTTTCCCCCTTTATATGTTTGAGAGTGATGGTCAGTTTACCCAATTTTCCTTGAGGCTTGGATTAAAGATGTTGAGACTTCAATATGCCCATGTTATGGGACCATGATATTGTGACGGGCTAAAGAACATGATATTGACCCTGACAGTACTTATTGCAGTTGTGTTAACTAGCAGTGGCTCAAATGTTTAAAAAAATGAACTGGCAAATTTGTAATGTGGAACTCGACACACACCAATCTGTACGTGCATCTAATCCAATCTTGGTGTGCACTTTGTGGCTGCTAGGTTTTCTTTGATACCATATGTATCACAATCAAAGGATTGTTTGGGTCGGACCATGGATCTTTAACCCCAAAAGGACTAATCACTTTTGAACTTTCTACTGTTTGCTTATTTACTCTTGGTTCAGCTAGGAAACACACAATGTGGGACCATGTACATCCCAAGCGATGACATAGATCCACTTAAAACAATCCAGATCTGATTCTGGTCCGAGATTGGTTGTATCACGATTCATCGCTATAGTTTTTACATTTCAAAATCATGAATTTCAACTAAAATATTGAGGACAATAACTGTATCATGTATTATCTTCTGTGGGTTTGTAAACTTTTGGTTTTAACAAATACAATTTCTTTTATACCTTCTATTTTCTTTTTTAAACTGTTACAGCTCCTTGACAGAAGCATTTTGCATAGCAATATTAGAGGCTTCCAGTTGTGGCTTGTTGTGGGTCAGCACATGTGTTGGAGGTGTTCCTGAGGTATTTATCATTGAAATTCTTTCATTACCCGTTCAGAACGTGAATATATGTTTTTTTAAATAGTAGTTTTCTGAAAATTTTTATTATGAACTTAAGTTCGTGACCAATTGAGCATTGTCGGAATAATGTCGTGCTGGTGGAACCTGATTATACCGGATGACATGATTGTTTTGGTGGAACCTGATTATAGGGATATGGTGCGAGCAATTGGTAAGGCAATATCTATGCTGCCAGACATTGATCCACAAGTCATGCACAATCAGGTAAGTTTCTAGTTTTAAATGGTCTTTTTCTGAGTGAGCAAATCAGCTTCTTATTTAATTATTTTTTCTTTATTTTATGTAGATGAGGAAACTCTACCATTGGCATGATGTTGCCAAAAGGACCGAAATTGTTTATGGTCGTGCCTTAAAGTGCTCTAATCAAAATCTGCTTGAACGTCTCTCACGGTACACTCTAAACATCTTGTGTTAATGCAATCTAATACATAATTGTAGAAGCAAGTTTTCTGTTCATTCAGTTTTATTCAGTTTGCTAATTACCTGAAAGAAAACTAAATTTGTAATTTTGCCTGATACGGAAGTTTATCGGTAAGGTAAATTTTGGGATCTTTGACAACTTTACATCTTTGGTGATTCTTTCGCTGGGGTAGCTAAATATGTAGTTCAGGCGTGAAATTGATTTATAGTTTAGGAGGGACAGGAGTCTGATTATATTTATAGTTCTTCCTCTTCATTGAAAGAAAGATTGATGACAGCTTACTATCATTCTGGGGTGCTGTAGTCTAATTTCTTTTTTAGATAACTCTCATGCGGATCATGGGCGGGCAAGCTCCTTTGTTTGGTTATGCTCGTTGGCTTTTTGTTATGGCAGGTAGGATGGTGCTCTAGTATGTGTTTGACATTTTCGACTTGTGTTTCGGTAGAGTTTATCGCTTTCCTTGGATACTTCCATTAGCATGCAGATGAGATTGAGGATGTGCCAGATGTTATTCTTGCCAAAAACCGTGATGAAGAGATGTTGCATAAAAGCCCGTGAGATGAAGAGCATGATACAATAATATTTTGGTGTTCTGTTAGCGTTATTCCGTCCCTGTTCTGAGATTTAGCAATGGAGGGGGTCATTTATTTATTGCATGCTTGGCCTTGGAAGATGTAGATGTGCTTCTTATTTTTTGGACTTCGAGATGAGAAGAGGTCGACCAATTTCCATGTTATCATGTACAACATATGTTCGTGACAAATATCTCTTGCTTTATTTATGACACTTTTAAATTATAAAAATATGGTTGGGATATAATTTTGAGGCTTCAAATTTTAAATTATCAAAATATAACAATAAAATTCAATCCAGCCAAACCTACTCAAAAATACCCTTGCTTCTGAAAACCAAACGAATAGAACTTATGCACGCGAGCAGCATTAGAGCTACTCCTTGGTTTTTGATCCGGGAAATTAAATGAAATATTAGGAAAATAGGAAGCAAAAATAAAAAATGAATATGACTGGGCGGCCCCTCCATGTAAAAGATATAAAACTCCGTTTCTTTCTTTACGTCATCCTTCACCTAGTTATGTAAGTGATACTGCAATTTGAAATTACAGGACGGGTGCAAGGCTTGTAAATGAACTCAACAGGGCAAGTAGCTAACACTAGCCCATCCTCATAAGATTCAATAAAACCGAGGGATGACAGACCCTCGCAAAGGCACGCTAGCAACATTGCACATGTTAGACTGCTTTTCCAGATACAAAAAAATAATTCATATCGGAGAAAATATTGGAGGTATCAAAACGATCCATGCAATGAATATGTCAATAAGATAATAGGTTGCCACCCATTAACCCTGCCATTGTCAAAGTAATGGCCTAGAGTACGTAACGGCAAAAGACGCACATTCAATTCCAATTAATCGAATGCAAGTTGTTCATAAGCGCAGCTCTGACAGGAGGCAGGTGAGATGGACAAAATCACGTATCATTCTGGGGGCCTGCAAAGAAATTAACTATATTAATTATCAATATCTTGACCCCCAACATCAAGTGCAATATTAGCACCTAAAATTGTTATTGAAAGTTTATTAATTTGCAATCAACAAGATAAAAAATGCAATAAATATTGCAATAAGAATCAGCCAAATAGAAAACTAAATAATTAATGTGACGTGCAGGTACATACAGGCCCCCGAGAGCTGAATGTTATGAAAACCACTGATGACAACAGATTATTACATAACTTGGTGAGAAAAAAAGAAATTCTAAGGACGGACATGAACGCATGTCTCCAGGAATATTGTCCTTATCTTTACCCTCCATTGTTCAAAGGCCTGACACCAACTGCCAACTTGTGAGGTTGAAAAGCGTATAAAATCCCATAAATCCCATACCTTGGCAATTGCAATTGTAACATTCCACCGAACTACAGTCCCAAACCTGAGAGCCACATCCCAAAATCTAGTTCTTGAGGTTGGAGACCTCAAATGTCATAAATCCCACACCAGAAATAGCTTCTACTGTGGGGGATAGCCATGAGGCTAAGGTTATAAATTCTTAAGAATATTACTAAAGAATTTAATCAGAGTTGCTGCTACAACTGTTTTCCCACTCTATTTATGATTACTGAAAGCTATTAAGGCTTGATGTACCAGGAAAATGCATATTCTAAATAGTGAAAGTCAAATCTTTCTTTCGGGCTGGTCTACATAGGATGGAGTCCTTGCTTAGCATGCCGGATGCTATACTCTAGGCGTTAGGCAGGGCTGAGAATATTAGTAAGTTGCATCAACAGTTTTAATATTCTCAATTTAATAGCTAATGGAGCATATATGGCAATGCCACAATGATGATATATGCATACTAACCTCCTTCGGGATATATTGAGTTGTAGTGTACTTCTGCCCAGAAGCTCAAACGTATTACTGCACCATGAACATAAAACTATAACAATTAAAACTAATAAATTGGTTTCATCCTTTTTCATCTGCAGGTTAATTATTTATAGAAATATAAAAATCTGCAAAAAAAGGTTGAAAGGTTCTTTGACTTCTTTTTTTTTTTTTTTCCCGGTGTCATTTCCATTTCTATGCTTGGAAGCAGCAGCTTACTTTATTCCAACAGAAAAAAGTAGTGCAATATAATTGCTTATCATAGCAAAAGGCCTAAACTTAAAATATAGTAACCAACTGCATTCTATTATAATGCTCTAACAACCTATTATAAAAGTTCTAGCTCAGTTACGTTTTGAAGGTTTTGAAGTATTCTTTACAAGGTTAGCAGAGAAACACGCATTGTACTTCCAGAACATCATGGCATTGTTAAAGTAGCATAACTATACCTCGTTTTGACCTTTCAAAATTAGGAAGAATCTCAACGTAGCAAGTGTCCTTGAAAGATGTGATGACAAATATTTTAACTCCATACTGCAACACATACTAGAAGAATTTAGATAGAATAATAAGCGTCTAAGGACACTGATTAACAACTATGTGAATCTGGTTATCCTAGCACATGAGGAGGCAAGGTTAAGCCTTCTAGATAGTTTCAGTTTCAAAATTCAAACGTATTTATGCTTAACGAGTAGATGAGATCTACCCACACAAAATTCACGGAAGTAACCAGCAAGCAGTAGACTCTAGTTGTAAAATAAAAATTGAGGTAGAACAAAAATGATAGCTATTTAGAATCCAAGTGTTTCCTCCCCACTTTCACTCCCATAAGCCACGATTTGCCCATATCACATAGCAGCAGTGGTACAGCATCTAGGACCACAAATTACAATTGTTATCTGTTATATGGCATCATGGTCTTATTGCAATAGTGCATCAAAATCATGAATTCTCCTTCAAGTAAGAGAAAAACCGTATAATTTGAAAAAGAAAAAGGGACTTTCAGAAAGGATTAAGACTGGTATAATAAATAGTTACTTTTAGGGTTACGTTTCTGCTAGGTCAAGATCAAGCCACTTCTGGCACCAAAGATGAAAAGAAAAATGACATTCACATTATCGATAACACCCAACAACATGGTATATCAGTAAAGAAGTATGGATACTGACATGGACACAGTGACAAGACAATTTTAAGTGTTCATATGTAATTTCAAAGTGTCACATACTGTCGTGTCATGTCTAATAAAAGTGTACGACATTTGTTGGGCATGAACATGGCTCCTTCTTTTAAAGTGTCCAACTCAATAGCCAGGACAAATAAATGATACAAAAGAACATATGAAAATCATATAATTAAAAGCATAGGAGATATATAGTTAAGTTGCTGAAGCATACAGAATCTGCAGCAGCCTGCAAGGTCACATGGTCCCCCCACTCACCATTCCTGATCCCATCAGCAAGATAGTTGAAATAAGGAACAAATACTTCAAGCAAAAACTAATTGAATCAAGTGGAAAGGAATAGAAGGATACTTAGACATTTTCTCCAAGTAATCTACGTAAGCCATTGGAACATATCCCTCATATATCTCTGGGTATGACTTCAGCTGATTTGTAAATAAATACCAATTATAAATGACAAAAAAGATCATGATTAACTCAAAGCAATTATGTTTCAATGAAATCAAATCGATCCCGTTATACACAACCTACTATGCTTGAGGATAGCCAGACAACCTGATTCACTACTTGTTGTCTCACAAATTTATGGTGCTCAGGCGATCGATAAATTTGATCTGATAGTGCACGAAACTGTAAACATTACAGATTTAATAAGACTCTATTAGTATTATTAACACAAAGACCAGCTATTTAAATAAGATGTCAAAAGTTATGTAATTGTGTCAGTATGCCCAACTTTTAGCATTATGATTGATCCCATGGTAACACCAAGATAGAGCATAGAAGACAACTATTTTCTCATTTTATTATGTAATGACATGTTGGCCATATAATTATTGAAAATCTTATGACTTCTGAAGAGATGAGTAGCACTTTGTAAACATCATGATACTAGAATATCAGCATACTCAGACAGAAAAGAACAAACCTGACAGTTGCCATCTCCTTGAACTTTGGACTCAACCAACTCATATAGCTGCAGCCTATGAATGAAAATTAAATAAAAAGCTTTTGAGCATATTAAGTATAAGTCAAATTTAAGCATCAAATCAACAACTATGAATAAAAGTTTCCACAAATTAAAAAGAATAAAGTGAAAAAGGTAGAGGGGAAAAAAATGCATTACTAATAAGCACTACCTGTGCAGTAGCCTTTGATGATCTAAAGTTGCCTCATCAATCGAAGGTATTTCTCCATTAATTCTGGGAACATGCTGTGTCAAGGAAAACATATACATTATATAGATTATTAGACCGCATAGAAAAATTAATAATCCATTGAACATATCATAGAAGCTAGAAACTGTTAGACAACTACCACCATGAAGTTGACTGAAGGAAACATGAGTGCAGCTACAAACCCCAGAGCATAAACATCAGTAAATTTAGAATCTAGATAAAACATCAAAATTTTCATTTGTCATCTATTGAAATGGGATGCCAATTGATAAAAGAGCAAATAGAGTTGTCATAAGTTCATCATCACCAGACAGAAAAGAAATAAAAAACTTTTCAGAGATACATGAATGGCACTTGAGAAGCATAACTTACTGGAATTGGAACCATCTGATTCAATCTTTTCCCCACTTCGCCATCAAGAGCATATTCATCAATCTGCTCCAACGAATACAACCATTGATCACCACCATATGAGTTCTTCTCAGAGCTAGAATATGAACTTGAAGGTCCCACATCATCTGCCTCTTCCTGATCATTCTGCTGTCCTACAAATTTTGGACAAAATAAACACAATGCACAAAAGCAGTGCAGAAAACCGAGCAGTTTATAAGGACATCAAACTAACATTCTTTGATATAAAAACATACCAGGGCAATAGTTACCCATCGGATGACTAAACCACTCTTGCAACGAATTGGATAGCTGCAGATTTTCAGCCCAAACATATGGAGGTTCCGAAGCTTCTGCTACTGTAAGTTGTGACAATTGTTGCTGGAGAGCATGCACGATTAGTTCATCATTTTCTATGTTGTGAAAATCATTATTATAATCCTCTTCCCTAAAATAATGCCCATGATAACAATCTGCATTATCTTGAGTAACAGCACCACAATATCCACAATTAGAATATGGACCAGCATCAAATAGCTGCAGGCCCCATTGTACAACATCAGGATCTTGCTCATAGGAAATCATCTCCACATCGGACAACTCATCTCCTCCAACCAGCCTTAGTCAATTCCAAAACAGCTATGATTGATGAATGTTATAATAATTTTATCTCAAGAGAGAAATTAGCTTTATACAGTCATTTATACAGCCCTTGTTCCTGTGAAACAATATTCAAGCATAAATTATTTCACATCTCAATTACCAGAGGATTTACTATAAAGTGCATAAAAACAACAAACTTGTATGTCAAGGATAACAAACCTGAATGCAAATGTCATTTGTAATTTCTTGAAAAAATAAATGAAATCAACGGATACCAGCTACTCTGCTTGAATGACTTGTTTCCACAATCAGAAACAGTTAAACCTTAATTTAAACTCCAATAGAAGTTTCTACGCAAACTACTTTATTTAGACACACCAAAAAAATAAATCTTCTAGTTGAGGAAAAATGACACATAGTTATTAGTTTTAATCTATTAATTGGATTTTCAAATTGGAAATTAGAGTTTACAATTGCACCATCGATTATTATGATACTAGAGTAAAAATTACGGAGATGTTTGAATTTTTTCAACTTATTTTTCTGGTTCTTTATCTCTAGTTTCATACCAAGTTGGCATCAGAGTCCAACTTTGATCTTCTGCATTCCTAATGTGCAATTTTCAGGTTAGCAATCTAGCATGCCAGGGAACTCACAACAGTCCAATTTAACTAGATTCGATGTCAGCTTAAAATTATTAATATAGATTAATTTGTTTTCCTGGTTAGCTCTGATCCTACGTCAGAAACAATCAATAGATGGATAGCTAGCTTAAGCAGGATGTCCTATAAGACAATTAACCAGAGAATTTTTGGTATTGCCCACTTCAATAATTTATCAGCTGAAAGATTGAATTCCTTTATACTGAGTCACTGACTAATATCTAAAAATTGGTCTGGCCCCTTTTAACACGTAGATACTGGCATGCATGGAAATATATGTGTATGCTTACATATGTATGCTTATATACACCAGTATTGAAATATTTTTGGCACTCAAAGCAACTTGGGGATAGTGAAGTTCAATATAACCCAAAAGAAAATTTCCCCATTGGTCTCAATATACACATGATCACGTCTATTGTACTGAACATTCATGTGAAAGCTATTCAGTGGAAGAAAGATGAGCTAAGTAAATAAGACTACTTACAAGATAAGTGCACTAATTACAACTGATTTTAGGACATACTAACGCATTACGATCTAATATAAATTTCTAGCAAAAATGCGCTCTAAGTTACTTCAAATGCACAAACAGAAGAAAAAAAGAAAAAAGAAGAAGAGAAAGAAAATAAGACTAGAATAAGAAACGGAAGTGGAAAGTCAAAGAATTTTGAAGCGTACAAATTACTCAAGCATCTGACAACGATTAAATCAGTTCCACAAATAGTGCATAAGAGAAGCGGTGGTTTTAGCAGGCATTACCTGCGACAAGGAATCAAAAGAACAATAAAAAGAGAGTCCTAAAGATATATTCTTGAAATGTCCGATTCAGAACCTCTCTCGTGTTCACATTCTCGGTAGCCAAACACCGCATCAAACATTTACAAGCAGTTCTTCAAGCTGATCAAACTTCAGGTAGAAAACAAGCCATTCTTATATGAAACTGAAAGCGTCTCAGATTATGCGATGCAATCGAAATCAACGTGATTGAATCATAAGAAATGAGCAGCAGAGATGCACCATGACTTTCACCTTTAGATCGAACCCACAATGACGCATATCATGCCAAACATCTTCGAAGATGAAGACGATCCAAACAAAACAACCTAGAAGATCCGAATTCGAATAAATAATCGTTAACTGGAAAAAAAAATTCTAAGAATGAGAAGAAGAATTTGACATTTAATATATTATAATGAAGATTACTGAAATCGAAGATGCCACAGAATGAGAAGATGAGGAAAATGGTGATGGAAGTGAGAGGATCTTTTTAAGAGGAGAGCTTCAGAAAAAAGCCGAAATGATGGAGTGACAAACATCACAAGGTTTTGTTCAGTGTTTCAGAAGCGAATCTTTGAAATGGCGAAGACTGTGACTGATGATGAGAGTGATATTTGTTTTTCTTCGGTATTTTGTTTGTTTATTATATTTAAGCGAATCTTCAGAAAATGCCATGTCATTTCGCACCATCTGGGAAACGAGATCGTCTGGAAATGGCGCCAATACTGAAAACATTAAGTGGTCCCAATGCCATATTAATTTTTCTGTCTGCTCATATGTGGTTTTTGAGCTAATTTAAGCCCGCTTTTCTCTTTTTGATCTGTTTTAATTAATTTGTGGAAGAAATTATTTGGCAAAAGTCAATATTTTTTTGGTAAATAATAAATATCAATGAAGATAACTTACTTTAATATTGTCCTTGACTTTGCCTGCTCTGTGAATGTTACTTTTAATTTCTAGTATTTTTTTAAAAAAATTACAAAAATAAATTATTCTCTTCTTTTAAATAGATGATCCCGTTCAGCAAAAGGGGATTTGGATCTCCATCCAGCTGCGAGTTAACATTGTTTCAAAATTCTTCTTTTTTTAAGATTTAGGTCCCAAATAATAAGTTTGGAGATAAAAAATGTAATTGAAAAGTAAAAAAATTATAACTATAAATAAAGGTTACACTTAAAAAATTTTAGTTTTGTTAACTTTTCAATCATACTTTTTATTTTTAAATTTAAGATCTAAATAAAAAAAAACCGTTTTCAACCTTGGCCTTGTAATCGGAGAGGATTTGAATTTTCCAAAAAAGCAAGACAAAGATTTTTCGATGAGTAAGATGATATAAAAAATATATATATGTATATAATAATGTATATGCATATTCATAATTTTGCAATATCTAAACTTTTGTATTTATAATTAGTTTGATCAACGTAATTTAGTTTAAAATATTAGGACAAGAACTTTGGGCCAGTATGTATTAAACTTTTTACCGGACAAAAAACAAATTTCACGGACAAATATCTCGGGTGTCTGCTCAAAAGTTCCATTGCTTCCATTATTTGTTGCATTATGTTGCCCACTAGGCGTATAATTATGTGCTTAATTATTGTTTAGTACGAGGTTGGATGGCTCAATGATTGTCTTTTTCAGGGACCACGTTACAGGAGTGTCGAGTGTAGCATTTCTTATTCTTAGATATTCTAATTTATAGATTGATATTTTAAAATTGGATCTTATGAAAATCGATACTTTAAATATAGAGATGAATGCATGATGAGCTGAACGTAGAAATTAGAGAGAGATCTTTGGAGATATAAGATGCATTTATAGAGTATAAAATACATGATACACACAATATATAAAAACGCTAATAAAAGGGATTAATAAAATAAATTAATAAACAAACTCTGCGATGTCCTTCTGTGTTCCCCACACTTCGCCAACTCTTCCTCCCCGCCATTTCTTGCTCCGAAAAAACGAACCATCTCTTCACAACCAATTCTCTCTCATGTCTCTGGTTACCAAAACACAATCATAGATTTCCACCTCTCTTTCTCCCTTTAGCCAGCCCTGTAGTTCTGAGTCTCTGTTTCGCTCACAATGAATTTACCCTTCAATGAAATTGCGCCTTAGTTGTTGATATTTCATACTAAGAAAGAAGAAATTTATGTTTGCGGAGCTGAAACCTAAGCTGATCCAAAAAAATAAAAATAAAAAATGAACGACGAAATCAGGAAGGTTGCTTTGGTTTTCATTGTTGCATTAAGCTGCTACTCGGGGCGAGTTTCGTCTCAGGACAGCAATAAAAATCCAGCTGCGGTTCAGCTCGTCGCCCAAGCCGTCTACGGAAGCATGTCTAGTTTCACGAACGTCTTCAAGGACGAAATAAAAAAGAATTTGGGTTTTTGTATTGTTGATGTGTGAGCAATCTTTTTTTTCTTTTTTCGCTATCTTTTTCGTTAACTTTCGTCGCTTTCATTAGTCATTACTCCGACGGCCTGCCATTTTTTTTTTTACTCTAGGGATGCTGATTGGGATGGTGCATTTAATTTCACAAACGATCTGACATTTTTGACCTCATGTTCCCAGAGTTTAAAAGGTATGGCCGTCCCTTTGCTCAATCTCTAATCCTATTTCCCCTGTAATTGGCGATTGAAGCAGCTCCTTTAGTTCCCACACAAATATTCTTGGAAGGATATACGTCAGTCACCAAGGCATTTGTAATTGCATCGAATATTGTTCCCATCTGTCCTTCATATAAATAACATTCACCAAATATTAAGTTTAGCGTAGCATTAACCTTGCTTAAAGAAGATTGTTCTATTCTTCAAATTAGCTTTGTTTCGATTTCAGCAGTTTTACTTTCTGGGCATTTGGTGTTGTATTTGGCGACTTTACAGGAGATATTTCACAGCGCATATGTACAGCTGCAGAAATAAAGCTCTATGCCAGTGGTTTTGATATAAAGTCAAAGAGCAAATCTAGCAACTTGCAGCCCAACAAGAACTGTAACTTGAGCGTTTGGCTTAATGGATGTGAGCCTGGATGGGGCTGTAGTGCTGCTGAGAAAGTACAACTTAACAATTCCAAGGACATCCCTGTCAGATCTACTGACTGTCAGCCTTGTTGTCAGGGTTTCTTTTGCCCACGTGGCATTACTTGCATGATACGTAAGTATTCATAAAAGGGCCATCGAATGAGTAAAAAACAGTACACTATTTTCATTTCTCATTTTCTAGTGGCATGGATTTCTAGCATCCCGTATTTGCCTTTATGGTAATGTTTTATCCTGCACGCTGCTATTAATTAAATTGCTTTGACAAGATGAAACAATATTATACATTGTAGTCGAAAGAAAATGTTTCCATTGTTAGGTTCTTGATGCAGAAAAATGTTCTAACTTCATTCATTTGCTGCTAATTTTGTCTGCTATTGAAGCTTGCCCATTGGGTGCTTACTGTCCACGAGCACAGCTCAATCAAGCTACTGGAGTATGTGAACCGTAAGTCCATACCTTTTGCACTTTTGGTTTTCCACATTTCTTCCTTATAGCATACATTAATATTTCAGCAGAATCAATGTGCAGATATCATTATCAGCTACCTGCTGGAAAGACAAACCACAGTTGTGGGGGAGCAGATGTTTGGGCAGACATTTCAAGTAGTTGGGACGTATTCTGTTCAGCTGGAGCATACTGTCCGTCTACTATCCAAAAAATCCCTTGCACTCAGGGGTACTGAGAATTATCCCAGAACTTCAAGGACGTGTTTTTTATTTGCAAGTTGCTACTTTATTTTTTAACTGGTTGCATGATTTTATATTGTTCTTGAAAAACTTGGCACCTTGTTTATATTCTACCTGTTCTCTTCTTTTCTGTTCTCATGTGTGATAGCCACATTTTTGTGTGTCTGAATTCTCTTTCTAAGTTACTTTCATATATACATTGCAGACATTACTGCAGGACGGGTTCTACTGATCAAGAGAGTAAGTTTCGCATATTCTCTTATTGGACTACCTGTAATCATTCTTCTACGGCCGTTCTCATATTCTCAAATCATGGAAACTAAATAATGTGGCGATAGATGTGATTTGATTTAAAATAGATACCAATTGTGTCAGCGATCTCAAAAAAAAAAAAAATTTGGGGGTTGGAGAACATGCTAATGTTTAAATCTCAAAAGAAGCTTTCTTTTGGATTACTTAATACACCCTTGATATACTTCCATGTCTAACACGGGTTAACATTGAAAAATGAAAATGCACTTTTCCCCTGAGTTTGAAGGTTAATCTACAAAGTGCGAGATGGCTGTTACACTCACTCTTTCTCTTTTATTATTTTTCTTTATTTCACAGGTTGTTTCAAGTTGGCGAGTTGTAAGCCTCAATCAGCTAATCAGAATATTACTGCGTATGGTGTCATGGTTTTTGTGAGTGATCTTGAACCTTTTCATATCATGTGAAGCATGGCTAATATAAGAACTGTCATGTATATAGTAAATAACTGAAATAAATAATTTTCTTTAAGATTATTTTTAGTTATTCTTCTTCTTAAACTGTTATGGGGCTTCTTATGTGCATAAACACCGTAGGGTCACATGAATCTCGAAAACCCTTAGTGTCACGTAACCTGGGAAGGATGAACGTCTATTGCAACATGTTGTAGTAGTATTCTTGGCAGCTTAGATGACAACAACTGTTTTGTTTAATTTCCATTGTAGTGATCAGACTGTCAGTATGACATAAGATATTTGATCATGCTTTCTCAAATATTCTATACTAATCTTGTGAAATTGATGACACTGACATATACCATCTGGAGCTTCCAAAAATATACCAGGATGAACTTCTTTCCCTTTCTGTTAGATTGGCTTAATAATTGATTGCACCCCTCACCCCCAGACTGTGCACGTCACATCTCGCTAATAGAACTGACCATTTGGTTGTCAACGTAGGCTGGCTTGAGCTTCTTGCTTATCATCATATACAACTGTTCTGACCAAGTTCTTGCAACTCGAGAAAGAAGAATTGCAAAATCAAGAGAAAGGGCTGCTGCAAGTGTAAGAGAAACACAAGCACGTGAAAAATGGAAATCGGCTAAAGATATTGCTAAGAAGCATGCAGTAGGACTGCAAACTTCTTTATCACGTACATTTTCTCGTAGAAAATCTATGAAGCCAGATCTGAAAGCTTTTGGTTCTAAATCTGCAGCAGATACTCCCTTACCACCTCTGCCACCAGGAAGTGCTGGTACATCCTCTGCAGCACCAAAAGGAACGAAAAAGGATAAGAGCAACCTCACAAAAATGATCCAAAAAATTGAGGAAGACCCTGATAGTCAGGAAGGCTTTAATGTTGAGATAGGAGATAAAAATATCAAAAAGCAAGCACCAAAGGGTAAGCAGTTGCATACTCAGAGCCAAATTTTTAAGTATGCATATGGTCAGATTGAAAAAGAAAAGGCTTTACAAGAACAAAATAAGAACCTGACCTTCTCTGGAGTTATTTCAATGGCTAGTGATATTGAGATCAGGAAGAGGCCTACAATTGAGGTTGCTTTTAAAGATTTAACCCTCACTTTGAATGCAAAAAACAAGCATCTTCTGAGATGCGTGACTGGGAAACTATATCCTGGTCGAGTTTCAGCAGTCATGGGCCCATCTGGGGCTGGTAAAACAACATTTCTGTCTGCTTTAACAGGAAAAGCAACTGGATGTCATACAACTGGTTTAGTTCTTATAAATGGCAAGGTTGAATCTATCCGGTCATACAAGAAGATCATTGGGTTTGTGCCACAAGATGATATTGTGCATGGCAATTTGACAGTGGAAGAGAATCTGTGGTTCAGTGCCAGATGCAGGTATTCCTCCTAAAGCTTCTTGAGCACTTTAGCCTCTTGGATGGCTTTACTTTAAAAATGGATTGATTATGTCAATAATAAGACCAGAATGTTTTGACATCTTTTGGTAGAAATTAGCCACTGTTTAGTTGCTACTTGCTTGTATGCTCTATTCTTATGCCTTGTTAATTAGAGGATCAACCTCAGGATTTAATGCATTTCCTAGCTTCCGACTATTTTCCCCTCCCTTTTACTGAATTTTCTTGCCATTGTAGACTCTCAGCTGATTTACCGAAACCAGAGAAGGTTCTAGTAGTTGAAAGAGTCATTGAGTCGTTAGGTCTGCAGGCAATCCGAGATTCTCTGGTTGGAACGGTGGAGAAGCGAGGAATCTCTGGAGGTCAAAGGAAACGAGTGAACGTAGGACTGGAAATGGTTATGGAACCTTCACTACTGATTTTAGATGAACCAACATCTGGTTTAGATAGTTCATCTTCTCAGTTACTGCTTAGAGCACTTAGACGTGAGGCTCTAGAAGGTGTAAATATATGTATGGTCCTTCACCAACCAAGGTAAATTTAAAGATAACAATAAAATATTGGAATTCAAAATCATCCGTATTCTTCTTTTCTTTCCTGTGGAATATTAAAATCATTTGTTTACCCGTTATGCTTGTTTTCTCCTTCAATCACCCAAAATAATATTCCCTTCTATTCTATTTTGGGTGTTCTCCAGTTACACACTGTTCAAGATGTTTGATGATTTTATACTGCTCGCTAAAGGTGGTCTTACAGTGTATCATGGACCAGTGAAGAAAGTTGAAGAATATTTTTCCAGCTTGGGGATTGTTGTTCCTGAGCGTGTTAATCCTCCTGATTACTACATTGACATTTTAGAAGGGATAGTAAAACCAAGCTCAAACACGGCAGTAAACTATAAACAACTACCTGTTAGATGGATGCTTCATAACGGGTACCCAGTTCCTCTGGACATGCTACAGGGTGTTGAAGGAATGGAAGGCACAAGTGGTGAAAGTTCCACACATGGAGCAGCTGCTCAAACAGCAGGAACCGATGACCCATCTTTAGCTGGGGAACTTTGGCAGGATGTAAAAATCAATGTTGAGAAGAAGAAGGACTACCTACGATATACTTTCTTTTCTTCACATGATTTATCTAATCGGATAACCCCAGGAGTGTTCCAACAATACCGATACTTTCTTGGAAGGTAAAGTACAAGAGAGATGATGTTTAACACTACAGCAATTTCACCTAAGTCGTGTCCTTATAAAATGTTGCTTTGGATATGATGGATTTCCTGCAGGTCTGGTAAGCAGCGGCTACGAGAATCTAGAACACAGGCTGTAGATTTTCTAATTTTGTTACTAGCTGGAATCTGCTTAGGAACACTTGCCAAAGTCAGTGACGAAACATTTGGAGCAAATGGTTACACATACACCGTCATAGCAGTATGTAAGTTTCATCTTAATTTCTTAGTTGTTATAGCCAGGAATGGTGAATTACCTACCTTTTCTGTCATCTTGATGGTTTGTAATTAAAAATATGATGCCAAGGTTTAAATTGGAGGATGAATTGCCACGGTTTACAATGGAATAGAAAACCTGAAGAATGGAATGATATTTGGAAATAAAAACAAAAAAGAAAGGGAGATGAAGAAATGGGATATAGATATATTGAAGTGGCTTCTTATTACACAATTGCTTGCTGTAGGCTACAATACATTTCATCGATTGCTACACATATATATATAAGAAGGATTTAATATTATCATATCAGCCCACTTGCACTGCTACAGCTTGCATTAATTTTGTGTGTATGCTGCTACCCTATGGTCTTCATTTTCAGCTTTAGATAAGTTTACTGCAACACGCCTTCCCTTGCTTCAAGCCACTGCCCTTACTGACACATGCCTTCATAAATGTTAGGAATTATTTAGATTATCTTTTAATACATCTATCCTTTTTCACTAATAGTTTCTTACTTTCAGCACTCCTGTGCAAGATTGCGGCTTTGAGAACATTTTCACTGGATAAGTTGCTCTACTGGAGGGAGAGTGCGTCCGGCATGAGTAGCCTGGCTTACTTCCTTGCAAAGGATACAGTGGACCATTTCAATACACTCATAAAACCTGTGGTCTATCTCTCAATGTTCTATTTCTTCAACAATCCTAGATCATCTGTTATAGATAACTACTTTGTTTTGCTGTGCTTGGTGTACTGTGTCACTGGCATAGCTTATATATTGGCGATCTCCCTTGAACCTGGTCCAGCCCAATTGGTGAGCATTGTTTTATATCTTTTTTCACATTTAGTGATGTGGGCTTGTCTAATTTTTAGTCCCACGCCATTGCTGTGTTATGCAGTGGTCAGTGTTACTTCCAGTAGTTTTGACTCTCATAGCAACTAGTGATAGTGTAGCCGAGAACTCAGTTATGAGTAAGATAGCCGACATTTGCTACGCAAAGTGGGCCCTTGAAGCATTTGTGATATCAAACGCTAAAAGGTTTTACACCTCCCGGTTACTTCCTTTTCGCTGCCTACCTTCAAATATTGGCTTTTGGGCTGATATTAAATTGGTTTCTCTGGTGTAGATATGCTGGAGTTTGGTTAATAAGTCGATGTGGTGCACTCTCTCTGCGCGGCTACGATCTCAACAACTGGTATCGATGTCTTATTTTTCTTGTTGTAGCCGGAGTAATTAGTCGCATTGTTGCATTCTTTTGTATGATCACCCTCCAGAAGAAATAAGTTCAGTTCTTCAGTTCCTCTATGCTTTCTTTTTGTACAAGGAAAAAAAAAAAGAAAAGAAAAACGAAAAGACACAAAAAGTCCAAGACTCTTGGCTGGTGCTGCAGCTCGTGGTCTTTGGCCACTGCCTGATAAAGCAACGGGACAAGGGTTGGATCCTCGTGGAGGTCAATTATGTACAGAAGAATGACCGTGGAATCTCTGAAACCGATTCTAACGCTGCATTGAAATGACTAAAACATACCTCCTTCTCTCTCATATTGGCCTACAACGCTTCTTGTGTAAGTAATACGTCGACAATAATTTAACTTTCAGGTTTTTTTCGAAGGTTCAGTGCTTATACATTGAATAATAGATGAGAGTTTCGATTAGAGAATTGAATTTCGCCTTTATGAACAAGAGAGAAGCAAGCAAAAATGGATCAGATAACAATTTTAGTTACATGGATATTCTTGGTCATCTTCATCTCCCTCCTAGGAATTTCAAGAGTTCTCAAGACTGTTTTTGTTAAGGAATTCTGGTGAAAACCGTTGCAGTAACTTCAGTAAAGTAACGAGCCATTATAGTCATTATTAAATGAACCCACAAAACGAATAGGAAAAGGAACATGTTTTCTTTTTGGATAAAAGAAATATAATGCAACATGTTTCTGAGAGAAGATCATGCAAATCATTCCTGCTTACATTAATGCTGCAGGCTTTGCCATGTTCAAATTGTGTCTCAATATTGTGATGCTATTGCTGAAGTCCATAATTTATATTTTTTTAAAGTTCCTTGTTTCATCAGTTTGCGAAAGAATGCAAAGAACTATATTCGAAATAGTGAAAGTGAAATAACGTTATATACTAAGAAAAATTCTAAGAAAGACCGGCATATGCAAACGGAACCAATGACTAATTAGCATAAAAACGCGTTATCCACTTGATCTTAGTGTATGTACACGTTATATATGTGCTTACTTTTGTAACGCCTTGGTTTATGTACACCAGATCTACCCAAAAAAAAATCTCGTGCTAATAATTCTTGCTGCTGATGCACGTTTTGGACTAAAAAAAGGAGGCATTTGGATTTGAAAAAAAGCAGATATCACAAAAGTAAGCACTTATATAATCAGTGTGGATAGTTTTGACTTTCAAGAGCCACATTTGATCCTGCCTACACAGAATTACAGCAATGAAGAAGCAGAAATTTTACGTACATTGCCTAGCATGTTCTTGCTCGTTGCTTGTTAGGCTTGATCAGTATATTACTTGAAATAGATAATTATTTTAAACAGCTTTGGCCGAGTAAATATTGAATCAGTTGTAACTAAATCATGGTTTATGCTGTGAAAGGTGCCATATTATTATTATTATTTTGGAAAACAGTAGATAGCCATGCTAGAATTTATTATCTTTTTCGCGGGATGAATTCCTTACAGTCAAGCTTCTGATTGCAAGGGTACAGTTGGCTATTTTAGACATATTTTTAGAAGTTACAATTTTTAATTATGAAGATAAAAATTGCAATTGTTAAGGAAAATTGTACTTTAAAAATTTTAACTGTAAAATATAATTAAAATTTTTAAAGTATAATTTTTTTTATAATTAAAATTTTTGTCTTTACAATTGTAATTTTATCTTTAAAAAAAAACTTTGTAAGCCCTAACAAAAACATTTTAGCCCACTGCATCTCTTATAGTCAGAAGCTTAACTGTAAGGAATCTTTTTTTATCTTTTACCCTATAGTGTATATCATCTTTAGAGATAGACTACAACTATATAATTCCTAAAATATAAATTCATGAATTTTAATTCTCTCAATTTAGATGTAAATAAAGGGTGTTAATTTAAGAGGGGAAAAAAGTGATGAAAAGAATAACAGTAACTTTATACATTTTTCATTCTCTGTGTCACTCTTTTTCTTATCATGCATAGTATAGTTCATAGAACATATATTCATTAGATTTATAGTTAAATTCCCATAAGCAAACAGTTAAATAATTCTTCATAGATGAAGTTTAAACAAGCTAAGTAAATTATGATAAAAAATCTCATATAAATATGTGGGAAATAAAATTCACTAAAAATTGTAAAGAAATGATTACATATTTTTTTAAGAAAAAATTTAGATATAGTTTTTCATATCTTTGCTACAAAATTTTTTAATCAAAACATGATAAGTGTATGATTTTTTTCACAATTTTTAAAAAATACCAAATATTTCAAGATTTTTCAGCCTTTGTATAACAACCAATATTTGTGACAATTTTTTTTAAAATTTTTGACTATTTTGAAACTGCTAATAATTGCAGTATGAAAATATTCCTTCACAGCCAATTTTGCTTCGTGGGTTGGTGCAAAAAATTCATTTTCCCTCTTCCCTAGACCCTTTTCATTTTCCTTCTCATCCATTCTCAAACTCGAACCCTCAATTTGTCGTCAACACATTGAAGACCTATTTCACCCTCGAGCTGTGTGTTACCACTTTAATAATTGACAATCAAGTAGGATGAAGCAAGGAGAAACCCAGAATTTTGAGGAAAATGCTACTTGATACAATAGTAATTTATCAAATCCTTACCAAACCAAATTATTACCACTACAGATGAACGAAAGTTGGTTACTATGCATCTAATCTTTAGGAAAAAGTTCTAAATTCTATTGAATTACTTGACTGAAAAATGACATATAATTAAAGGTTAGTTAGGTTAGTTACATAACCAAAAGTTAGTTATGATAATAAAAGTTAGTTGAGTTAGTTATGTAGATTTTATAATTTTTTTTAAAATTAACTAATGTTTCTATTTTTTATAAACTTTTATAAATTTTATTTTTTAAATTTCCTAATATTTTGAATTTTTTCTAAATGAAACTAACTACAATTTTTCTAAATTTTAACATTTTTAGTCCAAAAATCAAAATAACTAAATTTTTTAAAATTTCTTATTTTTTTCAATAACCCAACATGTTTAATTTTCTACTAACATATTATTTCCCTTTAAAATTAAAAATAGTACATATTACTTTTTTATTATTTACTTATTTTCTATGCATAGTTATTTTGTAGAAATAATGCTTAAAAATAATTTTTATATATGTAATGTAAACCTATATTCACTTTCTATCCAAAATTTAAAATAATGATATTTTTACAAATTTCTAGTTATTTTGGCAACATCACATAATTTAAATGTGTAAATAAATTTCGTTAAGTAACAAATATTAGTTATATAATGATTAATTAAAAATTTTAGTTAGATAGTAAATATGAATAATTATTAATAAAGTAGTAATAATTATTGATGTATTAAATAAATTAAATGAATGAAGATATAATAAATAAATCAAATTATATGAAGATAAAACACTATGTAAAAGATTAAAATCAATATAATGTGCTTTTATAGGTGAGATAAACTGAATTAATATCATCGAGGCTATCTTTTATAATACACAAAAAGTAATTTATCCAATTATATATATAAAAAATTAATGACTACTAATACCATATCGGACTTTTAGCCTTTCACTTTACGGTCGTCCTTGACTCACAAATTCTTCATATTTTTGATTCAGTGGGTTGTTAACATGATCAATCGATAGAGTATTTCAATTAAATATAAGAGAATAAACTGATTAAATAAGATGTTGTGGGGTAACAAATTCTTAATGTGACGATCCCTAATTTCAAAAGACCAATCGCCTACTTAATATTAAAAACATTTAGATCATCAAATAGTAACATGATCGACCTAAAATATGAGGGATCAAGAGATCCATATTTCGACAATGGTGATGCAGGCAAATAATAAGAGGAACCTACACTTCTAAAGTTAGTATATTGGTAAGCTAGCATAGAAAAAGATAGACCAACCGTGCCAATATCTTGATGTATTGTTGCACATCTAACTAATATAGGCGATGTCACTACACCAGTGCCAACATGATATGATTCATCCTATGTGATAATAGGCAATTAGGCTAACATATAACCATCATGTTTTGCTTGGCCTACCTTTCAAAATTTCTAACTATGGTAAATCAAGTGTAAGAGGAATAAGTTGGGAGGCCATTGTGAAGCATTGTTCCCCTAAAGCAAATAAGTTATTCATTTGATTCTATCTCACCTTTCCTCAAAACTCATGGCACTCCATTGATAGAGGGTCATGAATGCTCAACTTATAAAGATCATCAGTAATATCAGCCTAAAAAAAAGATATGTCATTAAACAATGAGATATTATGTACTAAGTAAAGAAAAAAATAAAATTTAAAATGAGATATTATGTATTAAGTAAAGAAAATTTTAAATTTTAAAATTTATCGTGAAACCAACAACACTACTCGCAGAGTGGATCTGCTATGAAGTATATGTCAAATACCATTGCATGTAACTAGAAGTATAATTCACATGTGATGTAGCGATGAGTGCTTGAGATAAATGATTTTATTATAAATTCCAAAACGTAATAAATGTCATGTGCTTTTCTAACCAATTTGTAATGGTTTTCCCTTGTAGTTGCAATATACGTAAAGCCTCTAAATTGACTAAAGGCATTGGTATTAGTTACTGCTGGCCAAATGAGCGTAACACGCAATTTTGGTGGTGCCACTCAATAATTTAAAAACAAATAAGTGACACCGAGACTAGCAAAATATCTTAACTATCTAAGTAATGCTGTGGGATGAGATCATGAACACTGTCTGATTTATGTAGTTGACAATAATCCATGAACAACATATCAAAGTGTTATAATAATTACCACATATTTAAGAGATAATTTATCAAAAATTCATCTATGTAGAGCAATCAAACCTTATTGTCTCATATCACATTCAATAATATTTGATATTATCATAAGGTCATGTCCTATAGGAGGGAAGGTTTACCTATGTTCCTTCAATTGTAATTATAAGGAAGCATATCACAACACACCAGTAGGGAAAAAGGCTATAGTAGATTAAAACTAAATGAGTGAGCCAATGACACTATATAAAAATTGTTAACTGCCTTACCTGAAACCTAGATGCGGTATTATTGGATAGATATCTAGTTAAAGATTTGGTTTTGGTGATCTCTTTGGAGCTAACATTGATAACCTATGCCCAAAAGTGGAGAAGAGTCATAGATCCACCTATATCTTATTTAGTAAAATTAGTTGTATTGCAAGGTTTTTTAATATAAATGAGTTAATAATGCAAATCCTTAACTTTATTGGCTAACTTGTTCAAAATTCTATAATAGTAATAAGTACATCAAGTAAACCTTATAACTAGACTTATCCAACATTACAAAAAAAAAATACTAATCAATCTCATTATATATACACATGCAAATCGTTGCACTTTGTCATTATCTGCATCATCTAGTAAGTGATTGAAGTTCTTTATCAACCAAGTAATAGCCACCTTCAACTCATAAATTTAATCATTTCACAGTCTAATCCCAAACAGTCACTCACATATATTTTTTCCAAATGCAGTTTGTACAAGCAATGATAAGAACTTTCTTGTAAGATAGGTTTAACTAGATAGCAACATCCTCTAGAGTAATTGTATCTTTTCTTTTGGTGGTGTGAAAATTATGAGTTTCAGAATGCCATCTTTCTATAAGCACTGGTACAAAGGTAGGATTATACTCAAATTGCCTTAATTAGGCCACTCTATAGAAACTAACCTACCGTAAATAGTGAATAATAACAGCAAAAGGAGCAAGCAGATGATCACTATACATGACTCTCTGTAAACGGAGTGAGAGATCATTCCTTATCTAAACAGTCTGTGAAATGTGCCTTATCTAGAGGTGCAGAAGCAAATTATCCTCTAACCTTAGCTGAATAACTTGTGATAGGTGCACCATTTTCTCTAATATGCTTACACAATTAATATAATAAAGTTATAAGATTTTTACAACACATCAAACCAAAATGAAAATTTATCATAAATAATTTTACAATTTATAAACATATTAAATTAAACTACAAGCAACGTAGGTACAATTAATATAATAAAGTTACAAAACTTTTTTAACATATTAAACTAAAATACAAATCCATCTTAACAAATTTAGCTAATTTATACACCATATTCAATTAAAGTACAAGTAATATAGTTACAATCAATATAATAAAGATGTAATTAATATGATTGACATTGGTCATGTTACTGGACAAAAGGCTAACTATGTAGACAAGTGGAACATTATGATCAATTTGCTTATATAACCTACACTTGTTAGGCTACCTCGGTTATGTCTAATCCATCTCATTCCACATGCAAGATGAGCAAGGTCAGCCTTTTACTTGAATCATTGACAGATCAAGAATTAATTTTGAACCTTCTTGCTGTAGCCAATGAGCCTCACCTCTAATAGATTGGAATTTATTGCTTTTATGCACTATGCATTATTTCCAAACGAAAACTTGATCCATAAACTACTATACATCAAAGCCAATGTTGGTGTAGGCCGTAATAATATGTATGGAAAGTGCTCGATCTAAAACTTATAATAGTCACATTTATGTTCAAGTAAGTTAACCTTACAATACTGATTAAATAGCATATCACAGGGCTTTAAGACCTCAAATGATGTGACTCTCCTATTGAACTATCAAACAACATATGCAAGGGTGGCTTGTACAACTGCATACATCTTCTTTTTAAATGTTAGACAAAATATTTAACTAGCTATTATCTGTGAGTGTACTTATTGGGCTTATTCAACAAAGTATCTATTTACCATATGCAAGGTTTCTTTACAAGATCAATAATGGGCAAGCTCCTGATGCCTTTAAGAACACCATTTATAGCAGTGGTGGAGCCACGTTAGTCTGAAGGGGTGTATATGCACCCCTTCACTTTGAAAAAAATTACCCTTTACTCCTAATATTTTACACATCTTACTCTTTATATCTTTATATTTTGAGTCCACTTGATTCTTAACCCAGATTAGATCCAAATATAGTTGAGTCTAAAACTTTTTAACTGAAATCCAATAAACTCTAACAACAATTTTTAGACCCATTTAATATTAGTTTTATAAAAAAATAAATATCATTATTTATGGTTTATTTTCAAAATGAAATCTACTCTTTTTTAAAACAAAAATAAAAAAAATATTATTTTTAAAATTAAATTGCACCTCCTGGATCACGATTCTGGCTCTGCCACTAATTCATAGGCTCGACCAAGAACATTGTTATGTGACTATATTGATGACCCTTCATGTCATATGCCTATTACTGTTGCTCCTTGTAAATGTCAGCTACCTAACTAGCTGCTTGCCAATATAAAATTGCCAGCTTAGCAAATTGTTTATCAATCACATAACACTCATATTTATACCCAATATTTATGAACTTCCTTTTTAACTAGTTAACCCTATGTGCTTTATGGAGGTTACAAGCCACATGTCGAAGGAAAAATACACGATGTCCGTATAATGGTTGCCAACCAACTCATAATCAAAGATAGTAGCCAAAGTTAAATGATGCTTATTTGACAACAGGTATATACCACTTCTATCCTTTACAATATATGCCCAAAGATTGAAAAGGAACCATAACCAAGTCAATCAGTCTCTCCATATGTTATAGCAAATGCAAGGGACATGACTTTTTTTTCACCATCATATAATATAGCTATAAGTCATGGGTCTTTGTACTTTCCGTATAAGAATGTCTAATCGATCTAGATGGTTAGTTTGAGGTTGACAAATGCATCAATCCATGGTTTGATTACCTAGAAAACACAATGAAACATTTCCTTACCCTATGCATCAGAACTACTTTATGAACATCGTTTATCACAAAACTGGACAACCAAGCCAAGTATGAAATACTTAATAGCAACTACTCACCTTGGCAGTAAAACATACAAACTTTCTCAATTTCCAAAGACAATAGTAAAGGCTCGATGTTTTGTCTTTTATGCCTTCTTATAAGACACATTGTAGCTAAACATGCTTTGCATCCTCCCAATGATAAAGGAAACTTTAAACTTAGGCTCGTCAATCACCATTTTCATAATATAAGATGAGATAACATCAAAATTTAACTTTGAGTAATTTTAGAATAACTATATAGAAAGACATGTATATGATCCATCATATTTTGTAATTTTTTAATGTGTTCTGTTTGCCTTTTTGCATGCGTTAACCCTCCAACTACAACTATGGTTGTAGTTAATATATATTCTTCATTTTTCCTAAAAGAATTAAAAATGCATAAAATGTGTGGTACATTCAAATGGAGTACAATTTCACTACACGATATAATGCCTTTATATTTGCATACTGCATACCAACATTCAACTTTAAGTTATTACTCAATTTTATGAGCTCACCTCTTTTAGGGTACTTAAGACCATGTGCTACCTTTACATTGACTTGTAAAAAAAAGACAATGGTTGGCTCATCATATATGCTTATGGTTCTATGGATATTGAGATTTGTCAAATCATCCCTACCAACATTACTACTCTTATTAGACTTATTGTCATCATTGTCATGATTGAAATTCATATCAGAATCATATCCATCCTCATCTTCAAATTCACATATTATGTCTTTTGTCACCACAAGCAGAGATTAAGGTTAAGTATTGTTAATCATTTGATGAGATGAGTTCAGTTGGAACATTAGTTGATGGGAGAGATGTTATATTATTGAGTATAGATTCACTGTGGATTGAATAGGTGAATGTCTTTAAGATAAAAACTGAATAAGGATGTTTGTTTAACTAACTTGTGGATAATGTTGGTAAATGGGAGTGTGTATGCAACATGTTCATCTAATGGTTGTGTTTCGAAGTTCAGATCCACTTGTTTAGTTGAGATACAAGCATACAACATAGTATCAACCACTTAGGATGAGTATTGTGAGTTCACTTGTCACATTTCTTGAACATAAAAAAGAGGCTGAGTACTTATATATTAGATTAAACACAAACTGGTTCAAAGAAAGCTGCAACATTTGTTCAACCAATTGTTTTAACCTTTTCAATGTAATGTTTGAATCAATTTTTATTACTTTTACTCTGAGACACTAAAATGTCACGCTATCTAGACCAACATACATTGTCTGTTCACATATATGCACACAATCTTACTTGTATTATTTATTAATTATTTTCTATAATTTGATTTGTAAATAAGATATTGCAATAATACATAAATAACAAACTAAATAATAGTATTTTAAAACTATTTATATATATTTATTTATGCTTGGTTTAATTTATAATTTTTTTTGGATAAATTATTCTTTGTTTTATTTTTTAATAACTTATATACATAGTCTTTTGTTTATTAGTAAAATCATATGATTTTTTAACTAAAAAAATGTGTTACAATTACACAATTTATGAAAGTAATACCATAAAAAATTGGATTCATTATTTTTTATTGAAAAGTTAGCTTATTGTATAAAATGTGTTACCTTTATATTTAAATTCAATATTATTTATCAATTGTTAGAAAAAAGACTTCATTTATTAATGTAAAATTTCAATTTCTAATAACACTTGTATTGATTAAAATATTATTATTTTAATTATTAAAAATATAAAAATTCTTCCATTAATACATTATTTGTATTTAATAGTTATTTATCACTTATCATTTTTATTGAATAATTATAAAACCTGTTAAGCTAAGATTTTTACTTGTTATTTTATATATTTTTTGAAATTTAGTTATTTTATCATTATTTGATTATAATCTTTCTTTTGATTTCATAAAATGGTACATTTTTTTAATTAAAAACCTTTTAAATTGAGCTAACTCTTAAAAACATATTTGATTATACTTTTAGTTATGTACATATTTAAACAAAATTTAAAAAAATTAGTAAGAATAAAATTAAAACCCACATAAACAAAATATATAAATAGGACAACAAAATAATTGCAAACATTGTTAAAAAAATTAAATGCAATCATAATTATACAAAAGAATGTAAATATATAATCTAAAATATCAATATGTACAAAAAAAAAGTTAACATATTAATAAAAAAAATAATTGATATAAATTTATTTAACTAACCTTTATCCTTTAAAATGTTAAAATTAGTAAAGAAATAAAAAGTTGAAAGCTTAAGTTGAAAAACAGAAGCAATATTCAAATAATATAAGTTGAAACTAAAATGTTTCACCAGCCAACTCCTGAAAGCAGATAAAAAGAGGGTTCAAAATTTTCGAACCAAATACTAAAACAAATAAACTTTTTACTGCAAAGTAACCTTCAAATTTTTTGAACCATGAAGCAAATGAAATGAAGAGCAAGATTTATAGCATAAATCCTAAATCTACTCATGTGTAATTTTCGTTCAAGACCCAAAACTGAGTCAGGGTTGTTAAATTAATTTTATAAATTAATATTTATATGGATTAACATTTAATTAATTATAAGATAATGATATATATTATCTTTAAACAATTAGTTTGTATTTGATAATTGAGTCATAAACAAATTGAGTTTTGTTTAAAAGTATGTAATCCATGATAGGTTGGATTACATACATATCTATTGGGATAAGACTCCAACCTACATCCCTTTAGTAGCTAGTAGTTTCCTATCATAAGCCTGGCTTATATGGAGAAGATAAAGGAGGCAGTTAATTATAAATACAAGTATCATATTGAAAACTGTATTAGTTTTCTCTTCTTTTCCATTCTGAAATCCTAAGGGGCAAAGTAGGTTGTGTGATCTTCTACTTTTATTTATCAGACTAACAAGCATATCAATGGACTCCTTATCAGGTATGTAATTTCTGTTATTTTGTTTTGACTAATAAATATTGTTGGATTCGTGCTATCAACACATGGTATCAGAGCAAAGTTGATAGTATAATTTTCTATCTGATCATGTTGATTAACCTAGCTATTAAAACAAAAAAAAATCCTAATAACATATTATATCATTTCAATTGCAAACTAATTTCACGAAATTAAACAATATCTATATTATATATGAGTTTAATGATATGATTGGCATGTTTAATTTCATTTAATTCGAACTTCTTCATTAGTAATTCTAGAATCCCAATTTTTCAAATCTAAGAACCTTAAGAATTGGAAATTTTCAATTGCAAACTAATTTCATGAAATTAAACAAAATCTGTATTGTATATGAGATCAATAATACAATTGGCATGTTTAATTTCATTTAATTTAAGTTTCTTCATCAGTAATTTCAGATTAAGCATTCAAATTTGTGCTTAGTGCTTATATTTTTAAATTTATTTATTTTTCTTCACATGAAAATCAAATTAAATATTATATAAATCTTCCATACACTCATACAAACTAGAAGCATAATTTAGTTGGAAGAATAGAGCTTATAAAGATGCAGATCGAAAAGAGCCTTATTCAAAAATTTTGAGTTCTTTATTTAAAGAATTTTAGTGCTTATTTTCTTCAATTGTTTATTGCATCTTGGTTGCATCGTTACCAGGAAGAGTTTTATAATATTTAATCTATAAAAGGGGGTCATTTAGGAGATGAAGAACTCAATAATGGCGGTGAAACCTCTATTGTTGCGTGAAGAAGATGACCAACTTTAGTTACACACACCCACTCGGGCTCCCACGCACATGTGATGCACACACTAGGCCTTTTGGCCTAGTAGGCCCAGGCCCATCAATTCTTAAATTGTATTTAAATATTTTTTTATAATTTTATTGAGTCTAAAAACATTTATTTTGAATTTTAGAAAAGTTATACAATAAGTAAATATGCTTTATTTATTGAATTTTAGATTGAGAAAATTTATGAACATACTTTGTAATATTCTACATTTTGGTAATGGGCCACTCTCCAATTATAAGTATAGCCATGTTAGATAAATTCTTGAATTTTAAATGTAGATGTTTTAAAATATAATAGATCATTTTTTCACTTACCATGGGTCCAACCGTTAAAGTATTTTGATTAGTAAAGGCCTATGTATATATTACATTGATGATGAATACATTATATCGGTGTGATATTATTCATGTAATCTTTTGGATTTAACTCTTTTGGATAGGCAAATAGTAAAGGCATGTGTATGCATTACATTGATGATGGATACACCTTATCGGTGTGATATTATTTATATAATCTTTTGGATTTGACTCTTTTAGATAGGTAAATAGCTTTCTTTTAATGTTTTCAATATTTCTTATACCCTCTCGGTATGGATATATTGAATGCATCTTGTATAGATTTTTTGTAAAGACCAAATCTTTATGGTATATATGAATTCTACTTGACACAACTTTGTTGTATAGTTTCCTAACTGAATTTTGATTGGGAATCTTGTATTATAATTATGTTGTGCACACATAATTAATTATTTCCCAATTTGTGGTCATATCAGTCTCTGCTTTTTAGCAACTATTTATGGTGAAGACTCTTGATATAATGAATTATGATAAAAGGAGTTCTTGAATATATACTTGACAATTTCTGAAAAAAAATTTGGCACTCAGGAATCTAAGCTTGAAAATCTCACACCTGAATCTAGTTCTATTGATAAAGTCCATCATAAGTAATGTATGAGTCAAATCAGATTTGTCTAGCGGTGATTAAATACATTATTAAAAAAAATAAATTAAAGAGAGCATTTTAAACAAAGATACTGTATTAGAGTATATGAATGCAGTTAGAGAGAAATTTATGAGACTTGACAAAACTCAGAAAGTTTATTATCTCTCGTTGTTTGATAAACGCCTGTTATGATAAAGTGTCTGGGGTCAAAGGACACATTATGAAGCTCATTAGATTATATTATTTGAATTTAAAAGATTGTCCTACTGAATCTTCTAATACTCTTATTAATATTATAATTGGGCATAAACGCCCAAAAATTAATGAAAAATCTTTTATTTTGTGGCATCAGCATTTGGGCCATATCTTTAGAGATAGCTTGGAGAGATTGGTCAGACAAAGTGTTTTACAAGATTTAGATTTTTTTTTTTGGATTTTGAAACTTGTGTTGATTGTATTAAAGGAAAACTTCTAGTTAGAACTAGAAACAAAGAGGTAAATAGGTCTGAGAATATTTTGGACCTAATTCATATTGACATATGTAGGCCCATTACAATTGTGACTATAGGAAAATTCAAATACAACATTACCTTGAAAGATGATCATTCTAAATATAGTTTGATTGATCTTCTATGTGAGAAATTAGAATCACTGGATGCCTTTAAAAATTTTAAGTCAGTAGTTGAATTGAAGACTAGTAAGGTCATAAAATGTGTAAGATCAGATAGAAGAGGAGAGTATTATGGGATGTATACTGAGGCAGGAAGAAATCTAGGTCCATATGCTTTGTTTCTACAGAAACATGGCATTGAAGTCCAGTATACAATGCCTGGAACCCCATAACAAAATGGGATTGTAGATAGGCGTAATCGTACCTTAATAGACATAGTTAGAAGTATGATTAGCCACTCATCCTTGCCAGAGTTCTTGTGGGGTGATGCTTTGAAGACTTCTGTTTATATTTTGAATCAAGTACCCAGTAAAACAGTGCAAAAAAAAATTCCATATGAACTCTTTACCAAAAGGAAGCCGAGTTTAAAGCACTTTCGAGTATAGGGTTGTAAAGCAGAAGTGAAGCCATATAATCCTCAATTAAAGAAATTAGATTCAATAACAGTTGGTGAATTTTTCATCAGATATTATGTAGGCTCAAGGGGATGCAAATTTTATTACCTTACTACACTACTAAGATCATCGAGTCTGATTGGGCATTTTATTTTGAGAATGACTTGGATAGTGGGAGTTCTGTACCTAGAATCATTAATTTGTGTGATGAGGGCACCGTTTTACCTATACCTATTTTGACACTCCCTGTGTCTAATGGAGATGAAGTTATAAAAAATCTAATTAAAGTGGATGCAGAACTCCATGTGTAAGAAGCAGGTGAGCCGGTAATTGAATTGAGACGTTCTTAAAGAGTCCGAAGGCCTGCAATACCAAATGATTACATAGTTTATTTGCAGGAATTTGAATCTGATACTATTGAAGGTACAAATCTCGAATTTTTTAAGCAAGCGATGTATAGTTCTTCTAGATGGATGGAGGTTATGGGCGATGACATTGCCTCCATGCATCAAAATCATATGTGAGAGCTTGTGGAATTGTCGAATAAGTGCAGACCAGTTGATTGCAAATGGGTCTATGAAACTAAACAAGGAAGTTCTAGTGAAATTAGAAAATATAAAGCCAGACTTATAGCTAAAGGTTACAATAAACAAGAAGGCATTGATTACACAGAAACCTTCTCTCTAATATCTACAAAGGATGCTTTCAGGGTGGTTATAACTCTCGTTGTATTGTTTAATCTTGAATTTCACCAGATGAATGTCAAGATCACTTTTCTTAATGGAGACTTGTATAAAGAAGTGTACATGACTAACCAAATGGTTTTGTTAAACCTAGAATGGAACATTTAGTATACAGACTGCAAAGATCCATTTATGGATTGAAACAAGCCTCTAGGCAGTGGTACTTAAAATTTGATGAGGTTATCACCTCTCTTGGGTTCATTCAGAACGATTTGGATCAATGTATTTATCAATAATCTGATGGCAGCAATTTTGTCTTCTTGGTACTCCATGTTGATGACATTCTACTAGCCTGCAATTCCATAAGTTTTCTAAATGAGACAAAACATATATTTTCATGCCAGTTTGATATGAAAGATCTTGGTGTGATATCTTTTGCCCTTGGGATCTAGATCCATTGTGATAGATCTCGTGGAACCTTGGGTTTGTCTCAAGAAACTTATATTGGACGTATGCTTAATAAGTATAAAATGAAAAATTATGCATCTAGTCCAGCACCTATTTTGAAAGATGAATCATTATCTCGATCATAGTACCCTAAAAATAATGTTGAGAGTATTGAAAGGAATATGATTCTTTATACTTTTGTTGTGGATAATCTTATGTATGTGCAAGTATGCACTCGTCCAGATATAGCTTTTGCTATTAGTATGCTGGGTAGATACTTGAGTAATCCTGGAATGAATTATTGGAAGGCTACTACGAAAGTCATGAGGTATCTGTAAAGTATCAAAGACTATATGTTACCTTGCAGAAAATTTAATACACTTGAAATTGTTGGCTATTCATATTTAGATTTTGCCTCTTATATAGATGATCGCAAGTCAACTTTTGGATATATCTTTATGATATCTGGAGGAGTTGTTTAATGAAAAAATGTCAAATAAACACTCACAGTTATTTTCACTATAAAAGCAGAGTATGTCACATGTTATAAGGCCACTTATCAGGCAATATGGTTAAGGGAATTGATTTTTGGCATGCGTTTGGTTGATTTTATTTCATGACCTTTAACAATCTTTTGCGATAATTCATCTGCTATGTACTTCTCTCAGAATCATAAGAATTATAGTCGTAGCAAGCATTTTGATGTTAAACTCTTATTTATTAGAGAAAAGATTACCAAATCACAAACTTAAGTTATATACACCCTGAGTGTGGATATGTTTTGTGGATCCATTAACTAAAGGCTTACCCATAATAGTATTTCGAGATTATGTAACTCGTATGGGTCTTGTTAAATCTTTCATGAAGCCTTAACTTAGTGGGAGACTGAGATATGATTATCTTATTTGTTTTACTTTAAGACCACTTATGCAATTTTGTTTTGCTCAATAAGAAATTGAGATATTATCAATGCGTTTGATATCATTTGTTTCCCTATCGGATTCAGTGATTTTGAGTCAATTCTTTTGGATTTGTTTATGACTTAATATGCATTGATTGTTTATTGTTATTTTGCGCATAATTAATTAATGCTATCCAAGTGGAAAATTGTTAGATTAATTTTATAAATTAATATTTATATGGATTAGTATTTAATTAATTATAAGATAATAATATATATTATCTTTAAACAATTAGTTTTATATTTGATAATTGAGTCATAAACAAATTGAGTTTTGTTTAAAAGTATGTAATCCATGATAGGTTGGATTACATACATATCTATTAGGATAAGACCTCAATCTACATTCCTTTAGTAGCCAGTAGTTTCCTATCACAAGCCTGGCTCATATGGAGAAGATAAAAGAGGCAGTTAATTATAAATACAAGTATCATATTAGAAACTGTATTAGTTCTCTCTTCTTCTCTATTTTGAAATCCTAAAAGACAAAGTAGGTTGTGTGATCTTCTACTTTTATTTATCAGACTAACAAGTACATCAATGGACTCCTTGTTAGGTACGCAATTTCTATTAATATGTTCTGACCAATAAATATTGTTGGATTCGTACTATCAACAAAGGTAACTCTAACATGACCATTTGTTGTAGGCTATTATATAACCTACAACCCTATATTGAAGTCGAATCTAAAGTTCTAGCCTCAGGTAATTTTCTTAAAAAATAATAAATCAAAATTGAAGTTGGAACTTACAACTTCCACTTTAAGTAATCTATGCCCTTATCAAGTGATAGGAGCACAGTATGATTCCAATTTTAATTAAAAAAAGTTAAAATTGATAAGAGCACAATTATTCATATTGAAGTAAAAATTAAATGTTGACTTTTTGCGTCTTTTTTTTATAAAACATTTTTGTTCCAACAAATTTTAATCAATTCTGAAAACTGAGTTAATACATTCGATTTTGGAGAAGTCTATGATATTTGAAGATAATTTTTTTGATTGACACGAATTTGATCGAATTTGTAGGTCGTTCCACTCTCCCATGTTTCATTTACCCCCATTTGTTTTTTGGCTAACCAATTTCCCCTGCGGAGTTTTCAAACGCTAACTTCACTCCGAACTTTCGATCGAAATCTTCACTTCTCGCAGGTATTGCCTACTCTCGCATGTTGGATGAACCTGAGGCTTTGATAACTCGACTACTAGATGTTATAGTTATTACTGTGCTAAGACTCATTCTTGTACTGTCACGGGAATATGGTCTGCGCCACTCCAAGTAATGTGGCTTTAGAGAATAATAGTCGTATGTCGGCAATATGTTAGCTGTTTACCTTTTGTGATATAAATCTTGACAAATGATTTTGTCTCGATCACATTATGAGATTTTTTTACACCCTTACTAGTTTGTTGACCCGTGTCTAATCACAACAAAATTCCAGTAGGAAGCGACAGTAACCCCATGTTCAATTTAAATTTAAATTTGAGACGATCACACCCTCAGAATTCAAACTCTGAAGAATTTAAACACTTGGTAGCAATGCTCTATTCATAATTCCACGATTACACCCACATACAGTACTCAGACTCCTAATCCTAATTATTAATAACCTCATAGCGTAAATAAAAGCAAATATTTAATGACCAATTTGAATTCTTCCTAATGTTCTGTCGAAAAACCACTCATGACTCAACGCCACGTTTTTCTACTTATAAGAATCTGTTATTATATTAGACTTGGAAACTGAGGTTTTTCAACTCATGCCTCGGTCAACGCCTTTCCCATTTAATCCCTCTCAAGTAAAATTCGAATCTTTTATATATATATATATATATATATATATAATCTGTAATTTGCACCGTTTATTTGTATTATTTATATATTATTTATAACATCGGATCAACATAACACTATTTATATACTATTCATATATTATTTATCTGTATTATATTTTTTTCCTTTTTTTTTGTTGCTGTTGGCCTTGCATTTTTTTTTTCTTGTAAAGCTGCATTTTCCTTCTTTTTTTCTTTCCTAACGAAATCCACAGAAAAAATTTTGAATCCCCCCTCGCATGGGAGGTGCTAGTTATCCATAGAAAAAATTAACTTCTTTTCGGCTAACAATTTAACTGAGAAAATTTCAACTCTCAAAATCAATACCATATCATGTCAGTTACCTAAAATAGCACCAAAGGTATCTTGTGAGCCTACGCATGGATAAAATACAGATCACAACCATATTTGTTTATTAAGGCAAGGATGTTATACCAGGTCCATGCAATAATTAGTTAATAACTTCAAGTAGTTTGAAATTGAAAGCAACACTAAAATGAAAATAAAAATAAAAAAGAGATGATTTTATAAATAAAAAATAATTATAATATCTTTATTTTTAATGATTAAATAATAATTAATAAATAATATTAAATAATAATTATAAGAATAAAATTAAAATTTTAGCAATATCAAACGGGCGGTTAACGTTTCTTCGACCATTTTTATATGCATTTCAGCTCCACCCGTCTATTCATCACAATAAATGGTTAAATATATCTCCAAACACATTCTGTTCAGCACAGAAGATCAATAATGAAAAAGTCCAAAAATAATGATAATCAACAATCTAATCAAACAATTTCTCTGTTAAAGCAAGAATAATTCTCATCAAGATAGTTAGTTTTTTCTAACAAAGGATGCCATTACCCAACTCATCGAGGAGCCAATGAGGCAGAAAGAATTTCAGTGGGCACCCTCAAGTTGTCAGACCATTTTCTTGACATGAGATATAGCCTTGAGATTTTTCCAGCAACGCGTGCCATATTGGGCCTCTTATCTGGATCCACGTGTACGCACTCTAACGCTACACGTGTCACTTCCTCGGCCACATCAACCGGGAACGAGTCCTTTAGCCTCCGATCCAACCATTTCCTCAGCCTCCCTTCCACGCCACCACCGCCGTCGAAACCACCGTCGACGACGGCCCTCGCCGTTTCGATCACCGAGTTGCTCACGAATTCGCCGGTCTTCTTATCGTATTTGAACTTCAACGGTTCGTCTCCCGATAACAACTCCAAGATCACTACCCCAAAAGCGTATACATCGGACTTCTGGGTCGCTACGCCGGTAGATTGGTATTCCGGCGACATGTACCCTCTCACGCCCTCGAATTGCGTGTTCGGGCTTCTCGACTGTTTTAAGTCCTTTGATTTCGTGGAAGAAAAGGATGAAGATGACTCCTCCGTGATCTCTCCCATCTGTTTCGCGCTTTCGTTTTCTTCGTCGATCTCCCCGCACAGCTGGGCGGCGCCGAAGTGGGAAATCTTGGCGTTGAGCGAAGGTTCCGTCACGATTATTCCACTGCTCTTGATGTGATTGTGCACGAAGTTTAGAGTTAAACCGGTTTTGTTGTGAATGTAATCCAGCCCGTGGGCGAGATCTGTAGCGACCTGCATTCTGGAAATCCAATTGGACAGAACCGTGAAGTGTAGATTCTTCGTATTTCGCAAACAATTGGAGAGATTAGCCCCATTCACAAATTCGTACACGAGGTAGATATGGTCGCCGGAGATGGAAGCGCCGAGGAGCTTGATGATGCTGACATGGTGGCTACGGCAAATTAGAGAGAGGCGTTCTCTGAGCTGATTCATCTGGAGTTTGCGACGGAATTTGCGCTGGAAAACGATGACATCTCTGCCGCTGAGAGTGCATCGCCAAGAGGGAGTAGATGAAGTGGAGGAATAGCGCTTGGCGAGGAAATTGTTGGTGGCGGAGCAAATTTCAGAGAAATCGTAGATGTGGGGGTTTTCAGGGAGGCTGTCTCGAAGGCTAGCGAGAGAGGTTCGACTAGAAATGGAGACATCGGAGGAGAGTCTGAAACCGGCGGAACCGGAGTAAGCGGCGGAGCTGGTGGACGAAGTGGAGGGGTCGGAGGAGGAAGAGGTGGCGGCGGGGAAGGTGGGTCTGGAAGATGATGGAGGTCTTGGATTAGGAGTGCGAGAGTTTCGAGGGCTCGGGGTAGGACTGGAGGCGTTGACGGCCATTTTGGTTTTACACATTCAGGTATGAGAGAAAACAAGGAAAAGAACGATTGAGAAGAAGAAGAAGATGAAGGGGGGAAATGATTGCGATGGGGTCGGCTACCAAATTGATGGCTGATTGAGATTTGAGATTTCAAAGAGATGAGTGGCAAATAACAATTAACAAACTAACGATAGGAGCATGGGCACAGAAAGCGCAGCTGCCAGCGGCCTAGTCTGACTCTGACCCACGGACGAGAAGGAGTCACCATCTTCATCTCTCAATTGTTAAAGGCAAAGCATAAGCCTTCGATGTGAAGTTTCCTCTTTTTTTTCTTTTTTTAATCTTTCGGTCCTATAATTCATTTTCAATTACATCTTCTGTATTTATCATCATAAATCAGCAAAGTGAGTCATGTTTTGTTTTGTTATTGGGAGAAGAGGAGCGGGAAAATATTGGTTAATATTTATTATATTTTTATAATTATTATTTAATAATATTTTATTTTTTATTATTTTTAAATAAAAATACAAAAATTATTTTTATTTTTTTATTCTTGACTTTCTATATATTATGAAAAATTAAAAAAAAAAGATAAATAAATCCCTCTCTCTTTTCTTTTTACTTCTCTTCAAATTTGCGGGGTGTATTCAAGTAATAGATATAGAAATTCAGCTTAAATTCATTTGTTATTGTCATGACCAGAATCTTGACCCCGTCATTACAATCCCAAGTTTTATAGCTTGTGTGACCTTAGTCTTTATCTTTCTCAGGATTAACCTTTGAGTTTGGATTGCTTCTATGTTGTTCCAAAAGCTACTTTGTCAGTGCTTACCTTTTTGGTTGGGAAGTGGAGACTTTGTTAACTTTCTTCCACGGTGTACGTACACATTCCGCAAGACCGACGCTCTTTGACGAAGAAAATATTAGTTTATTTGTTTATTACTAATCTATATCAGATTTGTTCTTTAATTGTTATTTAATATTTTAAAATTTTTAATATCTTAAAATAATTCTTAATAATATTAAAAAGAATAGGATGTTAAAATTTAAGAAAAATTAAAAAATTAAAGTTAATTAATTAATAGAACATTAAACTTAAATAAAAATTTCTTATAAATTTCGAGATCTTAGTATAAAATAAAAATAATGGGTCGCATGGATTGTCCTTTGTTTATCTTCTTTGTTAAATACTTTATTAGCATCAGAGGAGTGGTAAGAAAGAGAAGCTGGTATGGTATGTAAGAAGTTAAATATAAAAATATAAATAAAAAGGATGCTTTTGTAAATAAATAATATTTATAATATTTTTATTTTTAATAATTAATTAATAATATTAAATAATAATTATAAAAATAATATTAATATTTTAACAAACTTTCCCTCCCCCTCTCATTAAAAGGGACTAGAAGATTCTTTTTGTTTTATATTTTTGATGTTGTTGGTGCAGGGTGATAGTTATATAGAAGAATGTAATAGATTGCGTTCAGATCCTCTACGTAGCGCAGAGATACACACGCCTTGCATAGCGATGGAATGCACCGTTTTGTTCGCACTATCACAATCGTTCGAGTGATCCAAAGCTCCTCCGTGTGCTATGCATTTTAGGTTTTTAAGGCCAACTGTGTGATGCTCGCAGCCATCCGTCTCGAAGCAATTCCAGTCATCCGTCTTGCCCGTTTAGGACTCTACACATCGCATCACTCGATTCCCGATCCAAATTGCTGCAACTCATCTTCCTCAGCCTTTGTCTCTCTTGCCGTCATCGTCTATGTTGCCAGAAGGTCAAAAGCGGTGGTCTAAGCTGGGTTTTAATTTTTAAGGTGATGCATTTTCCCTGATTTTCTTGAATGCAAATTTGCATATCTATAGTTGGCTTTTATTCTCCATCCACCGCAATCCTCTTCACATAGCCAGTAATTGAACCAATAATGAAGAAGGAGTCTTTCATTCATTCTTATTTTCATTTGCTGTTTTTGAGATTGTGATATGTTTTTGTTGAAATAAGATTGTAGTTGGGTTGGTTTTGTCTGTACTTAATATTGATAAATAAGAATAATTGGTACTCCTAATAAAAGAACTATATTATTTGGTTTTATTATTGTTGTCAGTTAGTGGTCTTATATGCAATGCAAGTCATTTTATTTTTGTTAACATGAGAATAGATAGTAGATTGAACTCAACTTCCATCATAAGACATTATATTTCTTGATTAATAGATATGACAGTTTAATTTTGTATTTGTTTGTGAATGGGTTGCAGATGCAGGGAGCGATTAATTGTAATTAATAATATAAGATAGTTTGTATTTCCAATTCGATATGTTTGTTTCTCACTAACATATCTGATTTTTTAGTTTCACTTTTTGTTTTTTTGCACCAAGTATCAATTAATCTACTGATTTTTTTTTTGGCACCATTATATTAGGTGGTCGTAGGGGAAATTGATTCCCTCATGTTGAAGTTTGCTCATGTTGCTCATGTCCTCTCACATGAGGGATCCATTCCCTTTTCCAAGAAAAAATGAAAAATAAAAAAATAAAAATAAAAATCAAATTTGTGAGAGATATGAGCAAAAATGAAGAACTTGAACATGAGCCGATCCAAATCCGGTCATTGGAAGTTTTCCACTAAGCAACTACTAAAATTTGAAAATAAAGAAGCTCAAGTTTGATTATGCTCCAGCTTCTATTACCCCATCAATTGCAATGTAAAAGCTTACTGTCATATAAGATATTTGTTTTATAACTTTGAGAATGTTTTCTTTAAACAAATTTGATTACTGGGTGCCCTGCTTCTAGGAATGCCATCTCCACGGATCATGCATATGTTTAATCAAAACATTTGAAAGCCCAAAATGCACATTTGATAAATTGTTACTAGATAGATATATTACTCTACCAATTTTTTTGTTTAGCTTTGCTTTCCACCGTGCAATAATATCCTGCAATGTCCTCCCCATTTCTCATCAGTTTAAAGTCTAAAACCAACAATGATCAACATATGGGTACCACAGAATAAAATGCATACATTTAGTTTATGCAAATTCTTTTCACGTCCTGAAACAGGGGTTCTAGAGGTAGAATGTTCATACAAATTTTTTCTTTTCATGTTTTGAGAGCAATAGCCCCATTATGTGAGAAGCATTCTCCTCTTAAAATATAAGAAACATTTAAAAAGAGTTTACAAAGTAGTCCCAAATAATTAGTAAATGCATAATTAGCAATTTTGGAATAGCTACAACAAAACCATATTTAGTTCAAGTAGAGTTGCTTTGTCAAGTTCATCTACTATCCTAACTTACGGCAAATAATTTTACAATGAATTCAAGAATTTTCTCACTTATATGCTTTTGTATTATTTATCATTATGACTTAAATAATTTATAGTTCATAAAATAAACCCTTATCTAAAGAGAAATGTCCTACAAGAATGAAGCTAACTTAATTTCACAGTCGAAATCTAGTTCTCACTAGTTGCTTTGCAAAATATTCATTCATTCATAATGAAGACATATAAATTTTCTGATCATGGAAACAAAAAAAAAAGGAATAAAAAATGAGTTTTATCTCAATTTTCACTTGTTTTAATGATTGTATGATAGGATTTTTTTTTTCATTGCCTCAGTGATGTTTTCTTAAAATAGTTGTTAATGGCTAGAAACACACGAGTCCGCACATTTATGATAAGTAAATGTATTATATAACACATGAATCTATCTATTAATCTTTCTTCTAAATAAGTGAAATTGGCAAAAGTTAGATAAAAGAATAAAATAATAAACTATAATCAACTGGAAAAAACAAATTGACCAAAATCTAATTTTAGATCAAACGGGGAAGAAGAGGATGGAGGAAGATCTGGGCTTTGGGTTTGTGGAAGTTGAGGATGGAGGAGGATGAACGTTTTGTGGAACCCATGCAAGTGAGGAAGAAGAGGATGAAGAAGGCTTCATAAAATGTTGCCTATCAAGTAGAGAGGAGGATGCAAGACTGTTTTACGAGAGAGAGAACTGCATTTTGGGAGGTTTCATATGGTCTAGAAGATGTGGCACACGGAAGACCTTCAGATCATGCGGACGGTTGCGATTGTACACATAAAACGTTGTCGTTTCATCACTGCACACTGCGTATATTTTTGTTGCGTAGAGGATCTAAACGTGTTCCAAGACCAAGATTATTAATGTGTTTGGTTTTGCATTTCATTGCCTCCAAATCATATTTTGACAAAGCATTCTTTTGTTGTTTCTGCGTTTGATGGGTTGTAAACGTGATTTTCTTCCATTCCCAACGCTAATCCAAACATGCGCTATATACATGACATCATCAATGGCATAAAATAATATGCGCAGAAGGCAGGCTGTAAACTAAGGTGACAAAAGAAGAAGAAGACAGATATCTAAACATGATGACTCTTTTCTGATCTCGTAAACTAACGAGTTGAATGTTTTGTCCATTCATGGAGTATATGCATAGGTTGAGTTCTCGAGGCTTTTTTTTTTGAAAGAAAAATTATATTTAATTGAAAGTTTTCAAAATAAAGATAATTATATTAACAATTTTTTAAAATTTAAAATTATTTTAAAAGATTTAAAATTTAAAATTTTAATTTAAAGTTTTGAATTATAATTCTTTGGGTAATTAAAATTTTTTATTTTAAAATATTTTTTAAATTTTTAAATTTTTTAATATAAATATTTTTAATTTAAAATTATTTGGGAACATAGAGAAGCTTTAGCTTCCACTATCTTCTGCCCTTTTTGTCTACTCCCACGACTATGGAATTCCTTTATTTATATGACTTGAGTAAATGAGATATATAGGAATACAAAGATAAATTTTCAACAAATCAAATTAAATTAAACAATTTAATAACATGTGACTCGTTAACCCTTTTTTACACATTTAAATTAACAGCCAAAAGAGGTCTAAGAAATAAGGATTGAAAAGGAGTTGGAAAAGGATGCATCATCCCTTTTAATTTCGTGTAAGGAATTCAAATAAATACACGCACTAAAATAATTGGAAAGTGAAAAATGAGCATAAGATGAAATGTCAACATAACTTTGTTAATTTTATTGACAATGTTTAAAACTTTAGTTTTTTTTAATTTTTAATCGTGTGTATTGTTTCCCTTTTTTTTGTTTTTCGTTTTGGAGGGAAGGGGGGAGGGGGGAGGAAGAGGTCAGAAAGGCATTTAGTATTCTCTTGTTTTTTTTGGGACTGAAGCCAGAAACGCTTTTAAAGCAACTAAATTTAACAAGTGGAGCAAGTTTACGTCAATAAAAAGCAATAGATCTTGGGCCCAATAATATGTAATGGGCTTGTGGTAAGTTAGTAGATCAACATGCCCAGTCCAATATCGGAACCCAGTAGTAGCTAAATTAGCCATCAAGAAACGGCACTACTACTGAAGTTGGACAAAACGTGGTTTTGGACTAAAGGGCTACCAAAGAATTTTTGTTTTCACGTAATGACATGAGACCTCGCATTCCAGTTTCTAAATTCCCAGCAATGTGGATAGGGCGCCAAATTGCACATTAAGATCTATTTAGTATACACAATTGAAAAGTGATGAAGTGAATAATGAAATTAGAAAAAAAAATTATTTTGATAATAAATAATAACTCTTGTATCTATATTTTTAAAAATAATAATTACAATAATATAATAAATATTATATAAAATAGAAGGGAAAAGAATTCTTTTCTTTCTCCATATCAAATAGACTGTAAGAATAAATTTGGATGAAAAAAAAAAAAGAAGAAGAAGAAAGGAACGAATTAAAAGGTTGAACTATTAGATATTTTTTATTTGGATTTAAACTAAACATTTTATTTTCTTTCATGTTATTCTTTTTCTTCTCAATCTAAATATATTGTAATATTTCACCGCGAAAAAAAAAAAAATCATCTTAATATGTTATAATCAGGCCCATTAACATTAGTATTTCGCCGTTAATTAGTTCAATTGACAAAAGATTTCAATTAACATGTTACGGGTGGTAGCCATTTTTTTTATCTTGACATTTTAAAATATCTTGAGCATTTAAAATATCTTATCAGTATATTTGTATTCAAATTATCTTATGACATTAAGAATACGTTTAGTGACTGCAGGCATGGTATATTGATATATACCTTAATACCCGATGGTATATAAGAAATGTCATGATAAAAAATGTTGGAATATTCAAAATATATAATATTTCTAGGCATGGTAATATGCTCGTCTTAGTTGCATATATCAATCACCTACTTCTTAAATTTATGTCATTTGGATAAAGGTATAAATACGTTTAAGAAAATATAATAGATACAACAAAAATTAAACTTAAATGTATTTTATATATTTATTATCAAGTTTTTCAATAAAATTATAACACATATAAAAAAAATTTAACAATTCAATCATGTAATATCCAGCTATAAAAAATATATATATTTATATATATTTGTCATTTTTTAATTAAAGAATTTAATAACAAAGATATAAATAATTGTATATAAGATTTTTTTAGCCAGTAAAATGCAATATATCAAAAGATTTTGAATGTCATTACATATCTATATATGCAAAAAATTATACACTTATCATATTATTATTAAAAAATTATATACTTATTATATTTTAATTACAAAATTATTAATGAAAATATAAATAACGGAATACATATAACTTTTTTTTTTCCATAAGATATTAAAAGATTTTGAATGTCATCACGTATCTATATTTTTGCTGAAATAATGAGATCCGGATGCTAAATCAATGGCTATTGTAAGGTTGTTGCGACTTGCGATAATGTAAATGACAAAGTTCAGACAAAAACAAAAGAAAATAGAAAAGCAGGCAATTGCATGATGAAACAATAGGGAAAAAGGCATGGCACGGATAAGATGGCCGACAAAACCAAAGAACAATTTTAGTGTAGGAGTTAGCTAGATAAAATCCCGCGGGACAAAGCTTCACTAAACCCGATTTTCATGAATTCATATTCACTACTTATTTAGTAGTGAATATTTAGTGTTATCGTTGTTTATATTTTAAATTTCAAATATTAAATAAAAATTATTATTTGACAAGAGATCTAAGCAATTCAATATTTCTCATTTTCAAGCTTACACAAACGACACCTAATAAGCTTACTATCTCGCTTTTATGTCCAATATATAGTTTCCGTCTACCTCTTGATTTTGAATTCTATCAAAGTTGATTCATTAAATGGCACACCAAAAAGTTTTCAACTTTAATTCTCGTGGCGTGCTAAGTATTAGTGATGCGGCTTCTTGTATTATTATTACTCTGAGTTGTAATTTTAATAACTTCTAAATCTACTTACATACTGAAATATGTGCGCGTGTAAGAATATTAAAAAAAAAAGTGACGAACAACAAATCTTAGAATTATAATTTTTAACATAAACATAAAAAAATTATACTGTTGAATAAATTTTAAATAAAATATTATTTTTTATCTAAAATGACTTAATTACTCCTTTTTTATTTTACAAAAATATAAAACCACTATTTAGAAACTCAAAAATAATTACAATATTTAAATTTGTTTTGGATCTTTCCATATATAGTGCTTAATAGTCATTAGCCAGGCCTAAATGGACTAATAACAATTAGTACTATGCTTTTTAATCTAACAATAAGTAAAGAAAATTCAACAACATAGAAATTAAGAACAAGAAATGGTAGTTAAATCCCCCTTCACTTGTTGTTTCTCTGTAATGTTTCTCCATTTAGATAAAACACAATCATACAGAAACGATTGAGAGCATGTTGTAATTTTTTTAGAGAAAAAAAAAAAACAATTGTATGACTTTGTTTAGGACAAGACAATTTTGTTAGCAGCAAGTCCAGAATTAATTAATTAACAAGGTAGATATATATATATATAGAATCATATAATTAACCTTCTAGTTTTCAGATAATAGAAAATAATTTACTCTACTTTTTTTAAAAAAATAAAGATTTGCACAATCTTTCATTAGATTAAAAGCGTTGATCATTTAGCTGATAATTTCAAATTTTAACAAAACAAGAGAGGAAACGTAGTTGATCTGTGTTTAAGATAATAAAAAAAATTTATATAAATATTGAGAAGATTAAAAAAAAGAAGCACACCATATATAAAAGAACTCAATTTATAATTAATTATTTTTAGACAAATAGTTACTTATCTACTTGAACGCCAGAACTGATGAAAAGTGAGGTGGTGCTCATGGACAGATTTACAGGAGACTGTTGAAAGCTAAGAAGGATAATTCATTTCATTTGCATGATTGCCCCCCAACCTCAAGTATCGTTTTTGGATCTTTTCGCCTCACTATGTGTCAATTAATGTAGCAAACTACAATAATTTCTACCTTCAATTTTTGCTTTTTTTTAATATATTAAGAAGATTCCTAGGTGAAAGAAATCAATGGAATGTGGTCATTGCATATAAATAATTCGGCCTACATCGCACAAAAGTTAAGCGACCAAAAGAGCACCTATTTTGGAAGATCTGTTGTATTCTTGATTGAGCAAGGGGTGCTCATCGCAATTTTCTTTTTTAATTAGCGTTCACTTGCTTATTTTCCAATGAAAATTTTAGTGCTACATAAAGAGATCATGCATTTAAAAGAAGTATGCTCCACTTGTTAGAAATTAATAAATTAACTAATTATAAGTAAGTATACATATTTCAAAAATATGTTTGACATATTTATCTATTAGTAATTATTTTTTTAAAATTTTTATCTCAATAGTTTAATTTTGAAGTGGTGCTCAAATATCTTGGTTAGTCGACGTGGTTTCATGTTGGCCAAAAATAAAAAATAAAAATAAAAGTACATGGTTCCATGGTCAAGTCTCAAAGACAAACAATGCATAGTTTGGCCACAATCTTGTAGACGAATGTAGCGTCATGGCAGGGTCGCCAGCGAAGTCAATATTGAGAAGGATCCATACGGAATATGAAGCCCCCGTGATCACGCATGCAATTACGGATCTTTTTGGGACATCATATAAAGGCTAATAATATAAATTAATATAATATATTATAAATTTATTATTTATTTAATGTAAATAATATATTATATAAATTTATGTATTAAATATCTTTTATATATCAAAATAAATATATAACTTAGTCAAACCTTAAAAAGTATTATTGAGTATTTTAACTCTCTTTTGTAAGAGTGTTCTTTGGCCAAATTAAATTGAGTTTTGACCAAGTCTAATAAAGATGATCATGGGTTAGGTATTAACATAGTCTAATATTTGACTTGATTTTTGTACTAATTTTTTTTTTTAATTTTATGCTTGGATTTGACCTAATTCAATTAGTACTAATTAGAATCGAGCTAGTCAATTCATTTTTTTTTATTTTTGGTAAAAATTATAAAATGTTCTTTAAAAAAATAAAAATTTTATGTAAATACTTATAAAATAATTTTTTTAAAAAATTAATAAGATTGGGAGAAGTCATATCAAAATTGGTTTAGTATCAAACTCAATTCAATTAGTTTAGTATTAGGATAGATCATATTAGTTTCTTGAGTTGACTAAGTTACTTTTTTTTTGTTTGATAAAAATGATAAATTGACTCTTTAAAAAATAAAATGTTTATAAAAGTCTTTGTAAACTTATATTTTGCCTTTTAAAACATAAAATTTATATATAAATCTTTATAAAATAAATATTTAAAAAATTCATAGAATTGGCCCAAGTTAATCGAAATTAGCTAATATGACAAACCCAACCTAATTTATCTAAATTATTTTTTGGTTATTAAGCCTGATGTGACCAAACGAGATTAGGGGCATAGGCCGCCATACATTATGTGCAATTCTACTCATCCATATTTTCTCTTTAAAAATTAATATAATATAATATAATTAAATAAATATAATATATATTTTTAGTAAAAGATAACTTTGTCAAAAGAATTAATTTTTATTCTATCCAATGTTATATAATGAATTACCAATAAATAATAATATTATATTATACAAAATATTTTTTTATACATTATCACACTAAATACTACATAATTTTTAAATTTTATTAAACCTTATATTATCAGGCTTTTATTTTATTTTATACAATATATCAAACAGGTCTTGAACTACTCCAATATATGTCTATATGTGCTTTTTTAATTATAGAATAAAATTACATTTATACTATAAGATTTATAATTTTATCCAATTTTCTTCTCAATTTTATTTACTATTATTCAAAAAATTATAGTTAAAATTTTTTTAAAAAAATCAAACTTTATAAATATAAGTTAAAAATATTTATTATTAAATTTTAAAATTATTTTAAATTCATAATGGGATAAAAACTTTTCTACTCTTATAATTAAAATGTTTTCTCAATTAAAATTTTGAACCCTGACAAAAAACACATATACACTGTTAAGTTAATATCTTGACTCCATCCTTGCTGTCACGGCAGGAGAATTCATATCAAATAGATTCTTCCCATTTTAAATTTTATCAATTTTATTAATTTAGTATTAAATTAAAAATAAAATGAGAAAAGAGAAAGAATAAGTGATAAAGAGAAGAGTAAAAAAAATAAAAATAAAAATAATAAAATAAATGAAATAAAACGGATTAAAATTGGAAGATGCCAAACTCAATCCATTTCCAGCAAAGAAATTTCAAAATTGGAGGCTTCAGCCCATACCTCAAGACGGTAGTCCACCGCTTCGAGCACTCTACATAAGCACTCTCATACTAGCTTCCTCCCTCAAGCCACATATTCACAGTCACCTTCTTCTAAACTCATCTTTGACAGGTATAGTTCACATGGCTACGCTTGTGTTCTACTTCTTAGCTTTCTGTTCCTTTTGCAATCTCATAAACCTTCCTTTGCTCACAAATGCTGTCTCCACCTGCGGCGGAGGCTGCAGGACCCTCGACGACTGCGCCGGCCAGCTCATTTGCATCAACGGAAAATGCGATGACGACCCCGACGTCGGTACCCACATCTGCAGCGACGGAGGAGGAGGTGGAGGAGGCGGAGGCAGTGACAACTGCCAGCCTTCCGGCACTTTAAACTGCAAGGGCAAATCCTACTCTCAGTATCGTTGCTCCCCGCCAGTCACGTCCTCCACGCAAGCCATCCTCACCCTCAACGACTTCAGCGAAGGCGGCGACGGCGGAGGCCCCTCCGAATGTGACGAGAAGTTCCACAGCAACTCGGAGCCCGTGGTGGCGCTATCCACGGGATGGTACAACGACGGGTCACGTTGCGGGAAGATGATAAAGATCACGGCTAGGAACGGGAAGAGCACGACGGCGAAAGTGGTGGATGAGTGTGACTCGGTAAACGGGTGCGACACCGAGCATGCGGGACAGCCACCGTGCCGGAATAACATCGTAGATGGTTCGCAGGCTGTGTGGGATGCGCTGGGGCTTAATACGGATGTGGGTCAAGAGCCTGTCACTTGGTCTATGGCCTGAACTACTCATGAGAAAATTAATAACAAGGGCTAAAGCACAGTGAAACCAGCTGTTTGCTTTGCTTTGGTTTTCTTCTAGTCTTTGCATCTCGGTGTCTGAAATAAAGTACAAAAAGCAGGGAAATAGTCACTGTGAATGTGATGTGCTTCCTTGTAAAATGTACACTATCACTAGCGGATCAACAAATTAAGAATATTATCATGGATCCATTCCATACAGTTATATGCACTTGTTTATCTTTTAGCTGCTCTTCTCTGCCTATTGCTCTTTGACTAGGCAAGTGGCTTTTTTATAAACTGTTCTATTCTGTATTAATGTCAACATTGCCCCACCATGGAAGATACTAATCACGTCTGATCCTATTGTAAAATTTTAAGATACATGTATAGCCTGCTAAGACATATGTAGAAGAAGAAATGTGAATTGAAGACGCAAATGAAACAGTTTCCAGATCATGCATGACCGTGAGTGCAGCTAGCGTGCATGACTAGAGCTGTAATTTTAAAAATTATGGTAACATTTTGGTGTGTGGGTATTTTTGTTTACTTAGAAATTAGAATCTGGGAAATACCTATTTACAAAATATTTGAGCTGCATACATAAAAAAAATTGTCATCTCTATATTATTTAGGATACATACAACCAACGTTTTGAAAACTGAGAACCTCAGGTGCGTGATCTAGATAACTTTTAGAAATTGTTATGATGTTTTGACTGCTTTGAATCAGCGAAAACCGTGTGAACCCAAAAAATTAGAAAACAAGCAGGGTCTACATTGAGGAGAAAAGATTTTCTATGGCCTGTTTTTCAGCACAGACCACCTTATATGTGAACCTGGACCTCTACTGTTTAGATTATCCATAATATATATCTAATGGGGTCAAAACTTGCTAACGGGGATTAGAGTTGTAATGGAGATGCTAATATATTGTATTATATATACTAATTAGTTATTATTACTGTGTCATGTTTATATTTGGCTTGCATTATGAATCTATTAATATTTTTTTAAAAGTCATAAATTTGAAATTTGAACATAATTTTTAAGTTGTAATATATATTATATACTAAAATAATATATATATATATATATATATATACACACACGTGTGTGTGTGAATGATGTCATCCAATTCAATCAATTGAATCTATTAACTTATCGCTTAACAAATTTTTTGATTCGATGTCCAATTTAATTTTTAAAACATCGTATACAATATATAATTTTATTTTATTATTATTTTTTAATATCCAATTAACATCTTATACCTAATTTTCCATACACTTAAAAAATTAAAGTTTTTATAGAACAAATACCACATAATCAAAGAAAATTCACGTAGGTACATGTGGCTAACCAGTTTGCCGCGTTGTTATTAACTTATTAGTTAATTTAATTAATGAATATAATTAATCAATAAAATATGCTAGGTGAAAGTTCTAATATCCAAAATATATGGGTGAACTTTAACTAAATCACTATTAATTTATACTCAAATCCATTCCTAATTAATGAAACGTTACTATCACGATTAATTTTTCCTTCATTTTCTTCTAGCCACCTACGAAACTCTTTCACTCTTTCAACTGTTTGATATTTTGATGTGAAAAATTAATAAATTGCCCCATAATTTTCATGCCAAAATTTTGAGAAAAAATTTTTGTTCTTTCATTTTTTAACATTTATTTTCGGGTATCACGAGGCTAATGGCCAAGGAACAAAGAATTCAGTCAATCGGCATTTTTACCTTAACGTAGAAGATCACTTGAGCTACAACATTACGAAAATTAAAGTGACTTTCATAATTTTTTGCATGAAGCTTTGAATTTCTCGTTCAATTAATAATTTTTTTAATGATCAACTCTTCATAAAGATATTCCTTGCTCATCCCTCTGAATTGCAAGCATGCTATTGATATCTTGACTATTAATGTTGAAGTAAATTATCTTTACTATCATTTTCTTTGGAAAAAACCATCGATCTACATACATACTATAAAAAAAAAAATTGCATGGTTAAAAATAATGATTATAATATATTGAAGTTATTACATCTTGCCAAGTAAATAAAAACTAGAAACTTCACACTTAAGGAAAAAATAAGAGAGAGAGAGAGAGAGAGAGAGAGAGAGAGAGAGAGAGAGAGGGCAATAATATTTCACTGGTTTTGATCTTTAATTGTTTAACCAAATTTTTTAATGAGAATCACTCTATAACTTATATAACTTATAATTGAGTTAGTATATAAATATTTTGCAAGGTATTGCTTTAAGAAATTCCAATCAAATAATTTTACTACCAGTCAAGTCCATGACCGATAATAGCCATCTTCAATTTGTTTCCGGCGGCTACAGCACATGTAGAATGTGAGTGGGGAGCTAAAGACAGAAAGCTGTGATATCATATTGTGTCCTTGCCCACTCTAGGCGATTAACGTCAAAGACAATACAGACAAGGCCATTAATTGCTCATTTGCTCTAGTGTTCTTCTTTTCTTTCTTTCTTGTTTTCTTATTTCTTATCCTTTCAATTTTATATTACTTTCTCCATAGTACCGAACAACACTTGTACTCCACATTCTGATTAACGTGATATCTCTGTAACAAAACCGAGTTAGTAAAAGAGAGGGAGGAAAATGATTCCATAATTCACTATCTTTGTGTAAACTGTATAATGAGTGATGAAGATTGATTCTAATTAACTACTAAACTAACATAATAACAATCTAACTACTCAGTGCAGCTCATATCAAGCTGACAGAGGTCTAGCTATATACTTTAACTAATCGAAAGGAATATGACAGTTTACGTATAAGCTACTTTAAAATGCCTTGAGTCTAGCCTATGTAATTAAGAAGCGGTCACCAACTGACGATTATGGAATATTTGATATTTCCACCGAAAGATGCATCGCCCAAATCCACTTTAAAATGAGGAATGATAATACCATGAGTTCTAAAATATTATGTATTTTAGTTATAATATATTAATTATTAATATAAAATAATATTTTATTAAATGATTATTTAAATTATTAACTTATTTAATAACTATATAAAATATTTTGCTAAATAACATTTCCCTTCACTCTTGGATTTTTGGTTGTTGTTTATGGCACATTATTAGAAATATGCAACCCGCTTTATTTTAGATGAATGATATCATGAATTTGAAAATAATATGTTTTTTTTAATTATGATGCAATAACTATTAAATATATAATAATAGTTTATTTATTTTTATAAAATTAATTATACTCATTATATGAAATTCAAATTAATGACAATAAAAGCATAGTCACGTTTATTCCGAAGGGCAGAGGCAGTTCCTTGAACAAGTTCTCTTGCAATTCCATCAGGCAAGCCGGCGACGATTCATTATTAAATTCCTCCTCGCTACTGCCCATCAGGAAGATCTGTTGTCCAAGTGAAGAAAGTTTGGCTTTCATTTCTACGTTAATAAATTGAGAAGTTTCCAAATAGATTTGATATTCATTGTTCGTTTCGTGAAATTACCTCTGGAACTACATGTAACTCTTTTGAAGTATTATTATCTAATTATATATCAACTTTAAAATATAACACTTCATTCTTTTAAACTATTACAAAAAGTGTAAACTTTATATATTAGTTAAAATTAACATCTCATAAATTGAAAATTTGGAGGAAATGAAGGTAAAGAAATTATACAAGAAAAATTAAAAAAGATAATAGAGACATAAAATAAGGATTCAAAAATCCCATCTCTTACCAACTTCTTGATTCTCTTTGTGGAGATGTGTCTCAATCTTTTAAGCCTTAAATTAGAAGAATTATCACTCATAATAAATTTGAACTAAATTAGATTTAAGACAAAATAGATATGCGAATATAGATATTTTCTTTTCAAATCAAACCCTTTTATTATAGCAATCCTTCATTCCTCTCTTTATGAAGTTAGTAACTAAATACATCTTTCAAAATGAGTTATTTTCTTGTACACATATGTTTAATAAGACATTTATTGTGCATTTTTCTTTATGTGTTATAAAAAGTCTATAATGGCCCATAATGATGGGGTTGCAAATTGAAAATCGTTTACACTAAAAATAAATTAAAGATTTTTATCTCACGAAACTTGAACAATATAGTTATGTATCATATATGCATTGTGTGCTTTAGCACACCTTTAATGCCAGTTAACTTCATAGAGAATAATTATATTTTTATGTTATTAGTGTACTAATTAGTGACTTATTTAATAATTAATAAAGTTTGTGTATAGCTTATATATTGTTCTTGACCTTTTCACACTCAAATATGAACCCAAGATAATTAGTTCTTATATGAGATTTTATGAATATCATGCTAAGACAATTAGATTGGGTATTTTGAGATGGATTCCATGATTTGAGAAAAAAAAGGTTGCAAAATTCATGTTTGTATATATTATTACATTTGCTGTCCACATAAAATATTTTTTTAATAAATAAAAATGAAAGTTAGAATCACTAAATTTCAACTTTCATTAAATATGTTTTACAAAAATTGAAAATCAAAATGGTAGATTCCAACATCAACTTAAAATGTTTTTTATTTTAACATAAAACAAGTTTTCCTCGTATAGGTAGGTTACAATGCATGCAGGCCTTTCCTGCATGTTGCATAAGCTCAGTAACAACACTATAAATTCAAAGAGATTTTACCTTTATATTCCCCCTTCTCCCATTAGTTGAAATGTCTTCCTCCCACGTTTGATAAAACGCATAAGTGGATAAGTGGAGGCAAAGTTGTTTCTCTTATTCTCTTTTTTAGATGAAGTTGAATTCTTCAAATTTATGCATTATTTCAAATGCATTTTCTATTCTTCAATTTATCATTTGCAACTTCTAGATTTATAACTTTCAATTTTTTGCTTTTTAATTTTAATTTCTAAAAGTGTTCGACTCTTCTTTTCAATTTCCTTTTTCTAATCTAATAAGGTTAATGTATTTTTTGTTTTATAAATATTTATCAGTAAAATTATATATTTGTATTTAATTTTTTGTTATATTTATTTTAGTTGCAACTATTTTTGACAATATTTATTTTGTTGTTATATTTATTTTGTTTGACTTATGTTATATTTATTTATATTGTATTTAATTTATTGTAATATTTATTTAGTTCATATTTATCTTTTAAATGTTTATTTTGGTTAAATTTATTATTTGTATTATATTCATTATTTTTGCATTTATTTGTATGTTATATTTATTATGTTTTCATTAATTATTTTTTTGTTAAATTTATTTCTTTTGCAATTTTTATTTATTTTGTTTGAATTTATTTATTTATTCCTTTATTTATTTAGGAGGAATTTAATTTTTTTATATTTATTTTGTTTACATTTAATTTTTTTAAAATTTATTATACTTGAACTTTTTTGTTTTATATATTTATTTTGTTTGCATTAATTGTTCTTATGTAATATTGTTTTTTGCATTTATTTGTTTATTATATTTATTTTTTTCTTGCATTATTTTTCTATGTTATATTTGTTTTGTTTATATTTATTTTTTTAATATTTATTTTGTCTATTTTTATATTTTTGTTACAGTTATTTTGTTTGCTTTTTTTGTTGTATTTATTTTGTTTGAATTAAATGTTTTTCTTATATCTAATTTGGTTGCATTAATTTTTTTTATATTTATTTTGATAGCATTTTTTTGCTATATTTATTATGTTTTCATTTTTTTTACATATTTGGTTTGGTTACATTTATTTTTACATTATGATTTTTTAGTATGCATTTATTTTTCATATTATATTTATTTTCTTCACACTTATTTTTTGCTATATTTATTATGTTTACATTTTTTGTATCTTATATTTATATGATTTACATTTTTTTTGCTATATTTATTATATTCCTATTCATTTTTTATATCTATTTTGGTTATATTTAATTTTTTCTTATATTTATTGTGTTTGCATTTATTTTTTGTTTTATATGTATTTTCTTTACATTTATTATTTGTTCACTATATTAATTATGATTGCTTTAAATTTTTTAGTTATATATATTTTGTTTGCATTTTGTTTTATATCTATTTTAGTTACATTATTTCTTTGCTATAGTTATTATGCTTGCATTTATAAGTTATGCTATATTTATTTATTTTGCATTTGTTTTTATTGGTATCTTTATTTAGTTTGATTTTATTTTTTTATTATATTTATTTTGTTTGAATTTATTTATTTTTATATTTGTTTTGTTTGCAAATCTTACCATGAGAAAAAAAATGACCAATAGAAGTAAGATTTTATGTATATTTATAAATGAATAAATTTTTGATAGCCCAGATGGTGTAACATTTGAGTGCATCAAAATAAGGATAATGAGGGTTAAATCAAACATCACTTTAGAAAGGTTGAAGCAAATTGTTGGGCAAAAGTTATGACTTTTCTTAAGCTAATTTGTATTTGAATTAGTATATAGGTATTCGTTGTCACTAAATTCAATACTATATCAAGGATGTAACTTAGAAAATGATTTTTATGTGTAAGAAATGTGGCAAATGAACTCGTGTTTTTCATCCCAATTGACTGGTGTAGAGTTGTATGTGTGTATCTCAACTAACCAAGTAGATTTGAACCTTAAATCTTAACTAAAGGATGATCATATTGCATATATACTCTTATTTACTAACAATATACATGAGCCAATAAAACAAACATCCATGTTCAATGTATATCTTAGAGACGTTTACTCATTTGATCCATAAGACATTTATGGTTAACAATATAATATCCCTCTTATGAACCATATATTTTAACCAAGTTTATCACATTAAGTAGTTGGTAATACTCTATCTCAATCTCTTATAGTTACAATAGAAAACTTAATGGATGAATTTAAGGACGAAAATGAACATAACTCTACTGTGAATATTAATTATGGCGATGATAAATATGATAATAAGCTCAATGAGGAGACCAACAATGGTAGGAATAGTTTGATGAATCTTACGATGAATGAAATTGCAAGTTAATAGAAAGGCAACAAGTGTCCCAAATTCTTTAAAAAAGGAGAGTTTATGAATCTTAGCAACAACTAAGAGCTGAGTGCCAACATGCAATACATTGATATAAATGTACTATGTCGTGCAGTTAAGCTATACTCCATTCGAGTGCACCCCACATATCCAGTGTGCCATTTTTCTACAAAAAATAAAAAATATCAATGCATTGACTATGGCTGCAATTGGGAGATTAGATAAAGAAAAATAAAAAAATATTAGTGCACCCCACATTTTAAGTGTACCATTTTATAGTATGTAAAAAGGAAAAAAGAACATATTGAGAAATTACAAAATATGGGAGGACTACATATATGTCTTTTTATGACATCATTCGAAAATCACATAAAGTTGGATTCTTGTGTTATATCCTCGTGTATCATGACAATGATGACTAACCAGCTAGAGGTTGAAGTTTCTTAGATTATTGAAATGATATAAAGTTTGGTTGGCCACACAATGTCTTACAGAAAGGTATGGAAGGCAAAACACCATGCCTTCGCCCTTACTTTTAGTAACTGGAAAAACTCATATACTTTTATTGCTTAAATGGTTGCCTATTGTTCAACATTTCATGCTTAACTCAATTGTACAGTTTTCAAACAAACAATGTTAGTAAAAACAATTTTGATGGACAACCCATAGAGATGTTTTGTCAAATATTTTGAGCATTCAAATCATGTATTGATCCATTTGAATACCTGAAACTAATTGTTCAAATCAATGGGACATTTTTACATGAAAAATACAAAAGCACACTACTTATATCTATATCTTAAGGTAGTCATAGAAAGATCATGCCCTTTGCATTTATTATAGTAGAGGGAGAGACATGAGAAACTTGGTCATGGTTCTTTTTCAATCTTCAGATGAGTGTCATCAATAATAGAAGAGGGATTTACATTATATTAAATAGACATTCTTCAATTTTATCTATCATCTTTGATTCAAAGGTTTAGTGTAACACCCCAAAATTAATTAAGGTGTTAATAATATATTTAGAATAATTAAGAATAATTATTATGAAATAATTAGGTGAGTTATATGAATGAAAATTTATAAAAAAATAAAGTTATTAATATAGGTTTACGATTTCAATTGGGTTAAAACTTAATTTAGACCCAAAATTAATTTTAGTAAGCCATAGATAAGGATTTATGGAGGCCTAATGATTTTAGGTACAAGTCCAACTCCTTATCATGAGATTTGGGCCAAGAGAGATTACCTAACAATGACCCAATCTGATTTAGTAAAATAGGGGTCTAAGAACCAAATTATATAAGCTAGCCCAACGCACATTATGCAAACCCAAATTAGATTGACTCTTGGAACTTAGCCTAACCCTATCAAATTGTTGCAACCCAACTTATGAAATAAGGCCCAACAAGCATAAAAATTTGAACCCACAAGAAATTGGGCCATTGGATCAGCACATTCCACTTTTAGCTCTAAATTTTCTCTAACCCATTCATTAAACCATAGCCCAACCACTAGAAATGAGCTCAATTGGACCTTAGGCTAATGGGTCAGCCCATTTCTCATTAAAAACCCTAAAGATTCAGCAGCTACACCTATTTGGAAGAGCAAAACACTTGCTTCTGCAAAAGGAAAAACCTATTTTTGCACCTTGAGGAGAGGCTAGGGTTTCTATCACTATTTTGGCTTCATTTCTCCCACTTAGAGCAAGATTCAGCTAAGGTTACCTTCCTGGAACTTAATCTTCTCTTCTTCCTCTTCAATTTGGCCTGATTAGTCTTTTATTTGGAGCATTTTTATTTTTCACCCAAAACTGAAACTTGTTGTGTGGTGATTCCATGGTGGACTTTTGAAGGTTGAAGCTATGGGTGTTGTTAAGTAAGTATCTTCTTCCCATTTTAATGCATTTTCTGTTAGCTTGAGACCCCTATAGTTGACTTATGATATGGGCTTTGGTTTTAGGTGAAATTACCCAAAAATTGGAGTGAACTATGGTGGCTTCTGATGTGGGAAAGTTGGAACCTGAAATTAAAATCCATTGGTAGTTAGGTGAGTAACCTTTAGGGAGTCATTAGCAATTCAACTCTTTGGGTATCTGATTTATTGCTAAAAATGATGATAATTATGCTTGTTATAGGTTTGATGTGCATTTGGATTGTTATGGTGGTTAGAGGAAGAGTAATTGGCTTCATTGAGATAATTGAGATTATTTTCCTAATTCTATGTATATGATCATGTTAATCTGATATTTGTTACACATGCTTGATTTTGAAATGCTAAATGACTGGTTGACTATTTGAATTGTCATTATATTTGGACATTGTGAATCCATGGTGGAGCTATGGTGCAGTTACCACCCGTGCATGTATTTCGATCGAATACCGAGTTGTGATCATACCTCAAATGTACTAAGCCCTAGTTGTACTTACTATAGAGTAGGTGCCGTAAACGAACCTCTCCCGGTGTTATTAGTCATTAACATATTGTATATGATTGTTAGTATGGGATAATAATTATTGGTAGTTCAACTAGTTCATTTGCAAATTGAATTGATGATTATGGTATTGATGACATGAATTTACACTAGATTGATTAACTTGTACATATATATATATATATATATATATAAATTGCCTTTTATTACTGAGATTGTATATCTCACCCCGTTGTGGGCTAATATTTTCAAGGACCAGACCTTATAGTGGGATGGAGAAAATTAATGGAAGCTTATTAAATGATTTGGTAGCACATAAATTTGGAAGTCTTGTCAAATTATATTGTAACTAGATTGCTAGTTTTGTATCATTGCTGCATTACATCATAAATTACCAAGTATAGGTACTGTATATGTAATTTAGTTATCATGGAATTCAACATTTTGGTTGTAATTGGCTAACAATAGATAAGTGACTTGCTCTTATATGAATATTAAGCATTGGCCCTATGCACCTTATGGCCAAAATACATTTGCTGTCATTAAATTATGGTTTTTGCTGATATGTGATAGATTGGTGAGTAGAAACTAATACTTTAAATCTTGGGATGGATAAGGATATATTAACTAGGTAAATAAGATAGATAAATACCATTAGAGTCATATAAAATGAGGGGAAGTGGTCATAGGGTGTTCCTAAGAAGAGGATCGGAGTGTATGGGACGAAATTTAGGAGATGTAGTTATAGGAGGGAGTCACGCCGCGGCCAGGAAGGCCTCGCCGTGGCGCAGAGCGTGAAAAATTACCCAGTAGAGACACAGTGAGCAACCTCACCGCGACGACTCAGGTTGGGCCTCGGCGAGGATTCTGAAAAAATAATTCAAGTGTCCAGTAGCAAGTCTCGCCTCGCCTCGGCAGAGAGCCTAGCGCAAGAGCTCTCCGCTGAGGCAAGCATCGTGGGAATTTGAATAGTAATCCCAGGAAACATTTTTGCTGGTTGGCCGCAGTGAATTTCGCATAAAATTGTCCATTAGTTCTCCAGAGTAACTTAACCGCAACGCGAAAGGTCGAGACCGCAGCGTAGGTCCCCAAATTCTTACCTTTAGCCTAGAAACCCCAATTTCTTCAACGGTAATGCTAGAAAATGATATAAGAACACTTGTGAAAGGTTTTTGTGTGTTGAAACTGATGAATGGATGAATCACAAACCCCTCATGCTAGTATAATTTTTTTAATGCATTCTCACGTTTGTGGTTGTTTAATGATGACCCTAACATCAAAGTTCAAATTTTTTTATATTTTCATAATATAAATTGTAACAACTCAAAACCTTGACCATTAATTATTAATCGTGTATTTAACTATAATTACCACGTATAAAAAATAGAATTGTCACATTTAGTATTAGCCACTATATGGGCATCATATTTTTTGCCTTTGGCATGTGGCTTGCAACTTGCACAAAGCATATAAAATGAATTGACTAAAGGAAAAATTCATAAATATTGAATATACATATGAACGTTACGTTATTGATGAAAAATTGGTTAAGTTAGTAATTTTACATAAGCTTATAGCTGTTTAGATAGTTGAAATTCCTAGGAAGTAATGGTCATGAACCTATAACACAGAGGGCTAAAACTATAGTCATATGACAACAAATTTGGCTTAGACAATAAACAATATCCTTAAAAGTATTAAGGGTTTACCTATACCTAGCCTCACAAAGCCAACCATGTACAGGGTAAGTAAAAGCTTCATCGAACTGGCTTAACAGATGCATATACAAGTAATGGCCAACCAAGTATTTTATGAAACTCTTAAAAGTTGGCTCCAATTATGTAAGTTGCCACTGTGTGTGTTGTCCGAGCATTTGACAAAAAAGCAGCATCCTTAGAGGTTAAAGAGCACTATGATATCCAAAATTGTCAATTTAGTCAATGTTGCAAGGCTAACTTAGTTGAGTATAAATGTAACTACAACGAGTTTTAGGTCAAAAAGTACATATTTCAATATGTTATCGTAGCCTGTGCTAATATTGGTCTTGACCATTTTCAATTTGTTGACCATATTTTTCCCTTGGAGACGATGCACAATGCATAGAGCAATGAATTCTAACTTATTAGAAGTAAGGTTTATTGGCCACAGATGGATTCTTCCAAATTGATTCCGAACCCATTGATGATTTGAGCGAAAGGACACCCCCGTTTGATGCACATATACAATGAGATGGATTGGACACAATTGGTTCAGCTTGACAAGTATGGGTTATGTAAGGAAGTTAGTCATAATCGTTTCACTTGTCTACACCGTAACCCCCTAGCTAATAGAAGGACTAAGCTTTTGCATGTTTATGTATAAAATCATGGCCTGAATGCACATGGGTTAAGTCCTTGCTTTTTTAATATACTTTACCTTTGTGTATAAAAATCAATTATTATTATTATTATTATCCTTGATGTATATATGTATAGAAATTTGGCTTGAATGTATATAGGTTAAGACCTTACCTTTTAATATACTTTACTTTTGTGTATAAAAATCAATTATATTGTTTTTTAATGATTAAGACTTATTTTACTTTATATTATCTATAAAATAATGAGATATGCAACAAGGTTAGAGTAATGATGCGTTTGTAACAAGTTAACCAGTCAAGGTTAGAAGATGACACTCTTCTATACTTCCAGAGCGACACATGTCCTAAGCCATATGGTTTGGCTATATAAGATAATATCATACTCATATTATTATACAATAATTATATTTCACCTTTACTTTATCTGATTCAAATGTAATAATATGAGTACAATATTTTTCATTTTTTTATAAGATGATTGAGTGCTCTGGCTATAGTATGTCATACATAGTGATCATCTACCTTTGCATTCTCCCACTATTGTTGACTATCTTTGGTAGGTTGGATTCTATGGTGTTGTTTGACGAGGCCAATTTGAATATGATCTATCACTTGCATCAGGACTTGTGGAGAGATGGCTGTCTAAAACTTATACTTTTCATACTACCCAGAAAGAGTGCACTATCAATTTGAAAAATGTTATTATACAGTTGGCCTTTTGTGCATGGAGAGGTCTATCATTGATCACACAAATTTCATATGGTCACAAACATGTGAGTAGTTACTTAGAATTACATCACTAGATGATAAAATAACTAGATAAAAGGGTTGTCATTAGTTGGTTTGTCGAGCACTTCAATAAACTATTAGATTATGCAAAGGATGAAAATGTGCAACAATCTATACGTGCATATATATTGAGATTGATAAGCGGTAATCTTATATCAAATAGATTTAGTCACAAAGTGGATTTGATGTATCTCCCATTACTGTAGGATTTTAAATAAATAGGCGAATATAGTTAAGGATCTATACTATTACCTCACTTGTATAGAGAGTTTTGCAATGCAACTAACTTTAAGGAAGAGGGTATAGGTGATTGTTTTAGCCTACTTCACCTTTGGACATGAGATAAATTCTCGATGATAGTGCCAAAGAAACTTCCATGGCCAGATCCTCAAATAAATATCTATTTAGTACAATTTTCTTTGGGATTTAGGTAAGATATGACAAATAATTTATATATATTATATGGTTTCAAAACATTATTTTTTCTTCTATTGACATATTAAAATGTTTTACTTGGAACCATAAATGGAAAGACGTGGGACAACCTTTCGGTTTCAGTGTCATGGCTTTATGGCAACATCAGATTTTGTTAGACGTAATGTGAGACAATAAGGTTTATTCACTTTACATGGATTAATCTTTATTAAAACAACTATTATGTATGTTTTATTTATTATGACACTTTCATGTTTTATGCATAAATCATTTGGTAGTCATTTGAATCAAACAGTGTGCGAAAACTCATTAAACAATATTGCTTGGCATCTCAAGACATTTGGTTAGTTTAAGTACTACTTGTTTACTTTCATATCATAGAGTGATATCACTCATATTGTGTGCTTTACCAATTTGACAGGCAGCAACTAATTCCTATTTTTTCAATCAATTTGGTACTTGCCATACATTACAATTGTGAGGAGAAGCCTCAACGAATTGGCAAGAGTAGCATATAAGTTTATTGAGACATGGAATACATAACAAGATGATTTATCTCAAGTGCCCATGGCTATTATACCTATAGATCACACTTCTATTAAAAATAGCCATGGTTATTGATCAAGGTTATTTTTAACAATATATATATAATTAAATACATTATTTTTCATATATCGTTAAAAATAACCTTGATGATATTAATTCACTTTATCTCATATTTAGAAGAATATTATATTATATTTAAATTTGCACATAATAATTTGTATTTTTTATTATATCTCTATACAAATTTCTTTATTTTTCTCTATCTTAACTTATTTTATTTATTTAGTACCTTAATAATTTTTATTATTACTACTACTTCATTAATAATAATAATAATTTACTATCTAACTAAATTTATTAATTAATTATTACATCACTAATATTTATTATAGATAACATATTAATAATAACTAACTCTAAAACAAATTAATTACTAATTCTAACTAATTAATCATAAGATTATTTTTAATTTTTAATTGTACCACCCACTCATAAATAAATTAATGATAACTAACTTTAACTAATTAATTATACAATAATAATTACTTATTAATTATACCAACCATTTATCTAACAAACAAATAATAATCATACAATAATCATTAGTTAATTATACACAATCATTGGCTCTTTATTACACCACAAAAATCAAACTTCTCTCCTTAAAAACTGTGCCACCATAAAATTAGATTGATTAGGTTTGATTCTTATAATATGTAGCATTTATTGGTAATTTTTCCCCACCACATGGATTTGACACCAAAAATTGGTTAAAAAATTGGATTTTGATTTAAAAAAACCAATTAGATTGTTTCTAACTTTTTCATAATGCAGTCTTAGCTTATACGCTTGTATTAGTTGGCATAAGAAGCCCTTCTTATCATAGATCATTATCATACCCTAAAAAAAGGATAATTGCCTCTTTCCATGCCTTATAATTGTCCTTAAGCATAGTGTTTTTTCAAAAATTTTAGTAATTAAAAGAGATGAGGATGTTACAAATTAGGATTTAATGTTAGTCATTCTTACAGACATAATATAAAGCAATTAACAATCACATTTTAAATGTTACTCATCAAAGCAAAACATACTAAACATAAATTTTGTATAACTAAAATATACTTGTAAGCAAAAACATTCGCATAGCATAAATTTATATGTCATTTATGATGAAACAAAAAGGCATTTATACTTTAAAATACTTGCGAACTACTTAGAAAATAATTTTTATTTCATTAATTTTCATTTGAAATATGTAAAAATTGTCCTAATTAATAATTTGTTAGAATTAAGCAAACATAATGGCACTGAATAAATTTTCTCAAAATCCTAAATGTGCCAAAATTGTCGAAAATAATTTTCATGATAGGACAAAATTTTAAATAGCACTTAGAATAGTTTTCATAAATTATTAGACTAAAAATCCTAATATAGGCAATCAATTAATGACAAAATAATCCCAACAATTGGCCCCATATGACCAAAAATTGATTTTGTCTAAGGCCAAAATTAAAATATGAAAAAAAATCCCAAAACTTACTAAAATATGGTTGAAGAATTTTTTTCACCCAAAAAACATTTAAAAATGCCCAAAAATGACTTAAAGCATATATTTCAATTATTTATGTTTGTTTGAATTCTAAAAATGCTTTTGCTCAAAAAATGTTTTTTCTTTGAAATTGACTTTCCTAATGTTGATGATTTTGTCAATGGTTCCTATGATCATTATTGTCTCAATCTCCTATTCCGTGACATTTACCTCTATCTCATTCTTTATTAGCTCTACTTGAGGTAGAGTGATTTTTAGTTTATACTTTTAAAGCTTGTTTTATCTTTCTCTCATTGATTGATTTTTAGCCCTACTTGGTCTAAAGTGATTTTTAGTTCATTAAAATCATAAAATTCTTCTATAAAACAAACAATGAAATTAAATTTTGATGTTAGAGATTGAAAAATCTTCTTTGCTCAGGTCACATCCACTATCTTGTTGCCATAGATTTACATCTTGTCGATGATGGCTATTATTCTTAAAAAATAGTCTGTAATTTGCTCTTCTGGTTTTATTCAAAGCATTTCCTACTTCAAACAAAGTGCTTGAAGCTTTTGCCTCTTAGCCCTTGCTATAACTTAGTACTTCTTCTTCATGGAATCCCAAGTATGCTTGATAATGTCCTTGTGAAAAATAGTTTCTAAAATTAAGTGATCAATAGCTTGGAAGGAGGAATTCTTTGATTAAAATTTTTCAATTTTAGTGCTTCATTTTCTATTTTCTTCGCATCTATCACTGCTATGGCAACTATTGATTCGGGTATACCATTCATAACAACTTGCCAATACTCTTGATTTTAAGAAATTATCCATCAGCATGCTCTAATGATCATAATAACTAACTGATGCGGAATTAAAGGGTGGCCCAATCTTCACAGCGTAGGTTAAGTAAAATAATGATTAGATCTCTTGTCATTAGGCCATCTATCACCAAATCCTTCTCTACACGAGCATTTTTCTCCACATGAGTCTGGTTCATATCACCAACAAAATGAGAAATCATTGGCTACACAAAAGTTGTTTTGGCCGCCATTTGCAAAACAAAACAAGTAAAATAAAAACTACAGCTAAAACTTTATTTCACTCTCTTCACTTTTATATACTCACCATTCACTTTCCCACTTTGTCATGTAGCTTTGAGACCACTGTCACAACAGCGCTTTATTTTTCTAAACCCAAACTTAACATACAGTAGCTGTATATATAAAGCACTAAAAATACATAAAAACGGAAATTGTGCACACATGGAAACTAACATGCAAAAACGCGCAATAGCTAAAATCCCAATAAAATAATAAACCAAAACCTCCACTAACAACAAACTCCTAAATAATAGGATAGAAACAGAGACTTTTTAGAGAATTTTTTGAAACACATTCTCAACAAAAGAATGTGAAGTAATCAAAATCAATTTTCTAGCAGGTTAGATGGTCTTAGATGCGGTTTTCTAGCAAAGGAAATTTTGAATCGGTATTGATCATAGGGTAGGGGCCTTTATTTGGGCCTGGGGAGGAGGAGACGGGGCACAAAGGATGGGTTTTATCTATCTGCTATTGCGCCCGTATCAGCGTTTCGGGAAGAATTGAGGGTTCTTGAAGCCCAGGATTTATACCGCTAATAACCCAATGTTATGATGATGACAACCCAAATATGAAGTTTCAAAATTAAGCTTCGTCATATGAAAAATAGGGTTTTCAATAATAAAAAGAAATATATCCATATATCTCTGGACTATGTAGTTTTGTTTAGAATTGATAATTTAATTCTCTGATTCGATTTTTCATTCTGTGTAAATATCTTATCAATTAAAGTGAACTTCCAGATTAATGTTAAAGCACACATAATTTCAACTTTAAAACCTCCTTTGTCTGATTCACCGAAAACAAACCATATTTATCTAAATTTCTTTTTAACGTACATTATTGAGCAACCTGCAAACCCAAGCATTTGTTCCATCCATCGTAGTCTAAAATAAACAAGCATCTTTATCGTACTAGGTTATCTGGATTAGCCAACAGATAATTCTTTTTCTCTTTCCATCGGTAGTATAGTAGCTGGTATTTTCTTACAATATTTCATGAATAAGCTTTGATAAAATACTAACTTTTTTCCTTTGAGTATTATTCTACACTCTTCCCTAGGGCTAAAACCTCACAGCAAAAAGGAGGACCAGAAAAAAAAAAAAATCTACAAAAGCAGGAACCAGCAAGCATAACGAAAAGTGGGGATGCACTAATGTCAATTTTGAAGCTGTCCGTGATACTGATGCCGCATATGGCAAGAGCTACAAGCACTTCGAGGCTCAAAAAAGCATATCCCCATTCTCTCTGAAACCTCCGTTTGGGAAAAAGGTTCATGATTATCGATCTTGATCATCTCCTTGGGGCTTTGAGCTGCCGTTGATAATTGATGAATTGAAGTGTCGTTGTCGTTTTGCGACTTTAAAGAAAACAGAACATGTTCCATCTCTCTAAAGCTGAGGCCCCACTTGTTCAATTTCGATGCTTTCATGTCATCCAGCAAATGAATGGTCAAATGTGACTCTGAAATCATCCATTCTACTTTCTTTGTGAAATGTCATCCATTTATGATATATATTCTCAATTACTGCAACCTGCAGCATATATTATCTAGACCCCTAGCCAGACACACATCCCCTCCCCAATCCCATCCCTTCAGAGATCAATTAAAGTTTTAAAATCCAAGACCACCCACTTAGCTTTTGTTGACTATGTACTTATCAGTGGCTCTTTAGTAGTCACTTTGATCATAAAAGTGAGGAAATGAATTTTCAATTTACTCACCGACAATCTAATCGTTTAAAATGAAGCTTATTATTTTAAACGAATATCAAATAATAATTTGATCCACCAAACATTATGGGTGGCTCCTGCTCAATTTGATCCACAATCTATATATTTGAAGAAAAATTAAGATCAAATCATTGTTGTCTGCTTCTAAAAAGTGGGCTGCTTGCATGTCAATGATTATCCAAATTAGTAAAGATTGGGTTAATATTACGGAGAGATTATTAAATGAATTTTGTGAATGATAAATAAATTATGGAAAAAACTTAGGTATACATTTTATATATTTATTATTAAGTTTCTAATAAAAATATTTGATTTATATTTTTTTTGCAAGTCAACGTGATATGATTAAAAATTTTGAAAAAATATTTTTACATGTCATGTTTTTATTAAAAAATTTAATATTAAATATTTAAAGAATTGTACTTAAATCTAATTCATAAATTATTAAGTGAATTATAAATATACATAATTATAAATCTACCAATAATTAATTTAATTTACTAAAATTTCTTTATTTTTTTAAATATCATTGAAATATTAATTAATTCTGTCAAAGTTTTTTTGGGTATGATTTTGATATTCATAAATATGATTTTATGTTGATTTTATCATTCAAAAACACTAGAATGAAGTTGAAATATTTTTTCAATCATAAAATATTTAATGAAGTTGAAATAAAAACAAATTTTTAAGGATGAAAATAATAAAAATGTTTCAAAGAAATCACTTAATATTAATTAAAGTCATTTGTTAGGATCAAAATCTAGTTTATCTTTAGTTAATTTTTTTTAAAGATTTCTCATTATCAGGCAAAGATACTTATCTATAGAGTCTGAAAGAGTTTCTCGTTCTTGGTCAAATAAAACACGATGAAAATTGAAAGAGGGAATGACATAAAATCTCTTCATTTCATTTCCTATAGGCTTTACACGAAATGCATGTATGGGGGGACGGGGCGTGCCTCTGGAGAGCACAAGCATGGCACTGTGAAGAGGGAGGGAGTGAGAGTAGTATGATTAATATATCGTGGAGTTAACATAAAAAGGGACAAGTTGTTTTCTCAAGGAAAGCCTCCACCGTCCGGCCCTCCCCTGACTGCATAAATTAAGAAGACAAAGAAAATAAAGGTTGACAGTGACATCCACTCAGGGCTACGCTCTTCCATTTACAGGGAGCACGAGATGTAGGGTTACTGTGTGACGTGATGGCATGACTTCACCCTCCAATTAATTAATTACTCCTCTACAATGTCCTCCTCCACCTACGGATATTGTTCTTTTTGTAGTTCCTGTTTATGCTTCTTTTGTAATACTGTTAACATTTTTCATAGTAACAGGAAAAACGAATTACGTTAATTGACTTTTTTAAAATCATGAATAAATTATAATTAATATATTTTTAAAAAATTATACTCAAATTATAAAATATTTTGATATATATAATAAAAAATTTTATTTATTTATTTATCAAAATAACTATTTTTCTCATAATATAAACTTATAATTTCATATTTTGATATGACAGTAAAAACAGATAAATAATTAATTTTAAAAATTACATATTATATAAAAATTTAATTTTATTAACAAACAGATTTTAAAAAGTGCTGAATGTAAGATTTAAAACAAAAAATAAGTGTAATGTAGTCAAACATGAAGAGAATTGAGTATAATTTAATTGATTAATTGTAATAAAACAATTGTTTGTTTTAAAAACATGCATCTCAATCATTAATTAATTTGTAACTCGTTTAATATGAGAATTATTTTTATGTTTTGCAAGAAATTATATATGTTTGGAAAAATAAAAATTTGATTTTCTATAAGAGTTTTTAATTGAGTTTTATTTTGGATATTTTAATATATTTTTATTTAGTTATTTGTAAAATTTAAATAACTTATTTCTTATATTATGAGATTTTAGTTTTCTCATGTTATTTTTTGGAATTTTTTCTCTTTTCAATGATTAAATGCTTTTTCTTTCCACTAAATCGAACATAATATTTAATAATTTTTTTGGGAAAGCAAAACTTTAATTTAGATTAAACGTGTAACTAATATATAGTAAATTAAAAATTTTCATATAAAATACACCTTAATGGTATTAAATTAACCTATAAGCTAAAGTTCATCTGAGATTGTTGTGGACTTTTGTTCCTTTGATAAGTAATTTTATCAATACTTTTGCGTTTGATAATTTTTATACAAAACATTTTTTACTGTCAAATATTAAAAGAGATGTGTATTTTAAAGGGTAAGTAAAAATGTTTAAAATAATCAAGATAATTTATAATTTTAGTAGAGGTATTTTGTTTTCAAAATAATTTTTTTTACTTCGGTTAGTGCTTTGGAAAATAAGTTTTAATTTCTGCAATAAAAAAAACTATTTCTACGATCATGTTTTGTAACAAAATTAGGCGAAACATTTTATTTAACTTCGATAAATATTTTAAAAGAAATAACAATTTTCCGTTGTAAAATTGGCCAAACCGGGTCAGTGTCTGAGAGTCAGAAACTTGAGTCCTCACCATCTTCAGGTACATAAATGTGAATTGAATCGAAGTTCATCTCATTTCTGGCTTTTTGTGTTGGTCGTTCTTTTCTGTGTATTTGCTCATGTTTCTGTCTTTTTGACCCCACGAAAGCAAAGAAAGTAAGTACCAAAATTTCAGCTTTATTTACGTCGGTTGGGATGATAAGTCGTATCACTGCATTTTAACTTGAGTAACACACAGGGTGCGAATCAACTTATATAAATTTACATGACGTCAATTTTAATTTTTGAAATTATAGTTGGTTTAATGTGAGGAGTTCGATCCTTCTATGAAAATATTCTTATATATATATATATATATATATAAAACAAGTTAGCACTTTTAAAATTAAATAAATTATAATCAATAGAATAATATAATATTGTTGTTAATTAACATTATTATAAAACTAGACTTAAATATAATTTTTTAAAAATGGATATAAAGTGTAAAAATCACATTATTTGAGTAAAAGTTATACACTTAAATAAAATTCATCACTCCAGTGATTTGCACACATTTTATATTTATTTATTTTTAAAATTAATATCATCAGTTTCAAAGAAAAATTAAAAGAATCTAAATTCATAATTTTTTACCCCAAAATCTTGTATACTATTGCCCAAAAAAAAACAATTAAGAAAAGAAAGAAACGAGGAATGGATCCCATTTATAAATATCCATTCTCTATTATTTTCTTTTTCTAATTGTAATTTATTTTTATTTTTATTATAAAATTTTTAATAAAGTTACAATATTTGAAAAATTATTTAAATTTTTTAACAATATAATATCAAGTTATAAAAATTATATACTTATTATGCAATTATTAGAAATTATATAATTTTTATATTTTTATTAAATATTTAATAAAAAATAAAAACATGAATATAATTGTTTTGTTTTTAAATCATCAATCCTAAAAATGTGAAGAAAATGGAAGAAAGGAAGGGAAGCAGTGATTACTGATTACGTCACGTGGGGATGTGGCGGTATGGATTCTCGGGGGTTGGGTCCGGATTCTGGAGCTCAGTCCAATGCTTCGAATAATATCTTTTGCTTAACCTCACTGCAACTCCTAAATCCTAATATTTATTTTCCTTCACTCCATTTACCCATAAAATCAAACCCCTATCTAAAAGCCTGTCGCACTATATTCGTACCTTCCTAATTTCCACCTCAATAACTTCTGCAATCTCTAATCTCTGCGGTTCGTACAATTTATCTTCTTTTCATTATTCCCGATTCATCTCCACCGTCGGATTTTATTTACGGTGTCAGGTGGCAGAATGGAATATCATTATCATTATTAGCCCAGAAGTATTTTATTAATCGGTGTCTTTAATCAAATCACTAATTTTGCGATGATTAAGATGCTTTTAGGGTCGGTAACTGAATGCATATATGCGTATTAGGGCACGCGTCCTACACAGCACGGAAACTGACCACTACGTGGGGATCGGGAAGCCCCTACTTATTAGAGATTTACAGCTTGTTTAGTACGTAAATTAAAAAAAATACAGAGTTTGAATTGTTTACGGAAAATAAATTATTATGTATAATGTTATAAAAAATATAATGAAAAAAGAGAAAATAAATATAAAAATAAATTTTATACATATTTTTATTTTTTTTGTTCATTCTCCTCTTTTCTTATTATATAATGTATTATTACAAATATTCAAAATTAAAAGAATAAAATGAAAAAAAAGTGACTTTGATGTAAAAATAATTTTATGCTTTTTAAAAATATAATAAAAATAAAAAATTATCAAATAATAATTATAATAAATATTATTAAAAAAAGATGGAACTCATACCAAATGGATCCTCCTTAGTATTGGAGGAGCGTGAATTTTTTTTATTTAAAAAATTAATTATATTGCTTCAATTTAAATGAAAAAAAATGATAGAACTCACTTGAATAAGTTTGTTACATTCTTTTTTTTTTCTCACAGGATTTTTTTTTTATTATGAAAGAAAGATCTAGTTCCAACCAAAAAAAGATTTTGTAACAAAAAGAGTTCCTGAAGGTTGACAAATTTAAAAAATTAAGTTAAGAACTTTAGTCTAAGAAATAAAAAATTACAAGTTTAAAATTAAATAAGTAATTATTACAATCTTTTGAAAACTTATACTAAGTTTAACGAAAATGGAAGTTGATAATTTTTTCTTAAATTAGAAATAAAAATACTTAAATATAAGTAAATGAAAATGATAATATAAAATAAAAAAATGTATATATGAAGCATTTTAGATTAAAAAAGTTTTATATTATAATTAACATAGTTAAAAATATTGATTTGAACTTTTAGACTAGGCCAAATTTGAAAAGGAAAATCCAAATGTGGCTCATTTTATAAAATAGGTTTTTCTAAACAGATCCATTTTTAATTAAATTTTATTTTACAAACTCATGTCTGATTTTTTTGAATAAGATCTATCAAGTCAAGTAGGTTTTCAAAATCAAGGTGAGACTCAATCTCCTGCTTTTATTATCGAGGGAAGTATAAATAAAGGCTTAGACTTAAAAATAATTATTTTAAAAGATTTATTATTATTATTTTTAAATAAATTATTATTAAATTTAATTAGAATCGATAATATTTAGTGGTAATAGATTTTTTAAAATAATCATTTTTAAGTTTTGGCTTTTATTTATAATTTTTTTTTGCCCAAATTTAAGTTATTGTTTGGTATGGGATGAAAAAGAGAAATGGAAATTAAAAATTAGGTAAAATAAATATTTTATCTTTTTATAATTATTATTTAATTATTAAAAATAAAAATATTTAAATCATTTTTTTATAATTTTTTTTTCTACGTACTAAAATTCCATACAACAAAACACGTTAAACTTCACTTTTCTCATCCTTGGATCCTTACCATAACACCAATTGTAATAAAAAAGAGAATAACACCCCAAAAAAATAACAGTATTTTTTTTAAAATACAAAAGATCGTAATACCATTTTCTTGGTCATTCTGTTCCAAGATTCTCCCAACTACGGAGAGATAATGCCGTCAAAGAAGACAATTGCCGTCACGGTTACGGTTACGGATGGTAATTCCGTAATTAATCTCAATAACAAAGGGTGTTTCCCTCATTAGACACACGTGCCCTTGTTATTCTTTTGATTGAGCCCAAAACAGAGCGAAAGAAAAGAAAGAAGGTAGGGGAAGAAGGAATGGATGGTCCACACGGCGAAACACGGTTTGTTTTTGAGGATCCACGAGTCACGAGGGTGTGGCATTTCTGCCTCTGCTGCTCAGCTGTTTAACGGTGACTTTACGTTAATATTCCTAAAGCGCGCTTTTTGACGTTAAACCTAACGGCGAATTACAGCCTTTTGCAATCATTGTGCTTCAGCTTCCCCCCCTCCACCCATACCTCCATCCTCCTTCCCTCCCCAAGTTCACCGGAATGTGCACTCCGATCCCAAATCTCGTCGGCATTTTCACCGGCTTGTGAACTATCGTTATCTTCACAGGTAATGGACTACTCAGAAGTTTATTTGTCGGCGGTGAACTCCACTATTTTTTTTTCCTCCCGTTAATTTTCTTAGTTGGAGTTGAGATGTACGAACACCCAATTTACAGCAACTCTACGCCGAAACGACCTTTTGAACCCGACGTCATATCACTTCTAGCTTAGTGTCTCTGTGTAGTTTTGCGTTACGTAATAGTAAATCAAACGTTGCTGAGTCTTCTTTGTTTCTTTAATATATATATATATATATATATCTTCCATGGGGATTTGTTTCTTATTAATTTTATCGAGAGCCTTCAAAACAGCACGAGCTAACCTATAACTGTTTGTACAAGACGCTTATGGATTCGCGAGGTTGAGATATTTTTCTGAAAATCAACTAGGTCTGTTGAACGGCAATCAAACTAGGGTTTCGTCATGAGATCAAGTTGTTCAACGTTGCGCTTTCCACCCGTAGAGAGAGCTGTAAATTTTTCTCGTCAATCTTTGCCTTTGGTGAATGGTGAGTTCTATTTGTGGTTCACGGGGAAGGTTAGCAACAGAAAAATTGTGACTGCACAGTTTGGTGGAAAAGTATGGGAGCTATTTGCTAGAGAAACAGTTAGCGATCTTTGCCGAATTGTTAGGAAAAGAGCTAGCTACCCCGCTTGGGGCTGTATTTGTCGTGGCAAAATAAAGGTCGCGAACAATGAAAATAGCTGAAGTAGCTTTGATTTAATCCGTTCTAACGAAGCTAAATCAATTGTCTTCTTCGATTAACGAAGCTTGTTGATAGATACTCGTTTCTTTTCTCAGCTTTGATATTTCTAAGTTAATTGAGTTTCTTCAATTATAACTACTTCACCCTTATTAATATCTAGCCTTCAATCTCGTTATTTTTCTTTTTTTCTTTTCCAAAGTGTGCGCAATTTCTCTGTCCTCGCCTATCTGTTTGTAAAGATTATGATTTTTGGATCGACATTAAGTTTCTTAGTTATTTAATACTTCAAGGGTGTATGATTTTGTTTATTATTGTTCTTACTAATTGATTTTCGAGTCATGTAAGTTGATGGTGAATATGTTGCAGCCTTGCAGGAGAGCAAACAGAATTATGGCTCGGTTTCCGATATGGTAACGTTGCGGCTGTTCATATCTGTAAGGCCTTGACTCATTAAGAGAATTTTTGTGTAGCAGTTACTTTGGGTAGAGTGGTAGCGTTGGAATGAGCAACAAAAGGCCCGAACCGCATGGAGCGCAACAAATTCGGCGCGACAAGTTGAGAATCCAAAATAGTCCCCAGCATTTAGAAGATTTCCCAAGCAATCTTGATCAACTATCTTTACATCCAGGGTTCAATTCGGATCTTCTTCAAGTTAGGAGTGTTAGAAATGCCAATATGCTTTACGAACCAGCTTTTTATTCATCGGAGATGGTCAATTTTTCAACGGCTTCGAATCCTTTATCTGAACATAGTACGCAGATGATGATGCCTCAGTTCGCTTCATTTCCCCATTCATCAAACACAGATTCGTCCAGCATTCATTCTTCCTCCGAAGAACAATGCGAAGTACGTAACCTAGGCAATTGGAGTAACACTGGGTCACACCAAGTCTGTGATTGGACGATAAATTATGCCTCTAGTTCAGCGGCTAACGAAAGCAATCCTAATCCTAATTCCATTTTTGTTGCGGAAATCAATAATGAACTCACAGGTGTACAGTCTTCTTCTCTGAACAATCCGTCAGGTGAAACGGCGCCTCGAAAAAGCCAAAGGCAATTAGGGGAAATTCATCCGAACACTGTGCAGGATATAATCAAGTCAGCTTCTATCAGTGGACAAGGTTCAGAAATGGCTTCACTGATGCAGCAAACTGGCCAGGGCATTTGGGTGGAAAACGGCAATCAACTTTTGTTTCTTCCAAACTATGGAATCCAATCAAATCAGTTGCGTCTTGGAAATCCTAATTCTTGGACAAATCTAACGATTGACGATTCTCTCCGTTGTAAAAAGAGTGATGAATGCTCGGGTCCTCTCGTGAACGATTCCAATAATCAGGGCTTATCTTTATCACTTTCATCAAATGCACAATCTGCGCCTTGCGGATCGGATGACCCTCATTCGCGATGTGTCCTTTCTAAGGATCCTCAATACTCAAAATCTGTGAGATTTAGTTCAAATCACTCTTTCATTGCTGGAGGCTGTGTCAGATCGCTTCAAAACATGGTGATGAGGATACCTTCCTCTAACATTGATTATCGAAATGTGGGGCCCCTTGGCCCTTTCACGGGGTATGCTACCATATTGAAGACTTCGAATTTCTTAGAGCCAGCGCAACAGTTGTTAGAAGAGATCTGTGGTCAATCTAGTAAAAAACTTGTGAAAGGATGTGATGTTTCTGGAAGGGTACCTGGAGAAGTTGGTGCTTCTACTTCTGCTGACGCTGTCAATGCAACAAAAGAAAGTGGTGTTAGCGCAAAGGGTAGTAGTTCGGATGCTTTGTCCTCCATGTTTCATAGTTCAAATGGAAATGAAAATATTGGTGATGGTGGAGCTGGGAGTAGCTCTCGCCTTTCTTCTCGGCCAGAGTATCAACAAAGAATGGCAAAGTTCCTGTACATGCAAGAAGAGGTTGGTTATCTTATTACTACCCTTTCATATCTGTTTTACGATGTTACTTTTATGCCTAGTATTTTTTGTCGGCACGGACTTTTCTTAGTCATCTTTTAACCTTGTTGTTAGAGTTAAAAATCAAATATATAATTTTAATGTGATAAAATTCTCTAAATTGTGTGTGTCAAACTAATTTAAGAACATGGTTCATATGTAAACTTGATCTATTAACCATGTTTACCGAGTCAGAGTTAATAATAAAATATATAATTTTAATGTGATAAAATAAAATTTAAATTTGGTGTATCAAACTCAGTTGAGAACATAATCCATAAATGATAGATGACGCGGTAAACATCATTCACCGAGCGAGTTAACAATAAAATGTATAATTTATATGTGATAAAATTTTCTAAATTCGATGTGTCAAACTCATTTGAGAACATGATCCATAAATCACAGATGATGTGATAAAAATCCTCAATAAAAAATGCCTCTGTTGGCAGAAACTTTACTGTTAAGTCTTAGGAACAAGCCAAATGTTTTTACACTGCCGGATGCAGTTAGTATAACCATCGAGTGTCAATAGTTACTATAGACGTAAGGCTCTTCAAAATTAGGTTGCAACTTGCAAAAGCGCTAGGTAGGTTTGAAATCTCATTGAACGAAGAATACGGGAAAAAGCTGTAGTAACCTGGCTTACAGTGGAATCTGAGTTCATTTTTTAGAACTTTTTGAACTCAATTAGTTAAATTCCTAGCTTTTTCCCCCTTTTATTTAAGGTCCCAATTATTTCTAGGGTTTTGATTCTGCCTAATCTAAATCTATATAGCTCCAATCCTAAGTAGGTACTTTCTTGGAGGAAGAAGGAACAACAGAAGAACTTCTTGGATGTGTGAAATTTTGACTTAGAGAAGTCTGCAAGCAAGAGATGCAACTTTCAACATTTTTGAAGAAACAATCTCCAATCCTAAAGAACACTGAAGATAAGAAGTTTTATATTCTGGGTTATTCTGTGAGAACTCTACTTCTTAGGAGCTAGAGTTACACATCTGGAGATTTTTCCCCTAATAATTTATTGGCTAAATTATAAATTAAAAAATTAAGGTGAAAACCTTGAGATGCATCTTATGATGAGAGAACTCAATCTCTTTAGTCGTAAAGCTCCCAATATGACCCTTACCTTTTTCAAGGCATGCTGTGGTTTCTTATACAGACTGAAATTATTAATGATGAATTATTTTTGTACTAACTTGGTGAAATATTTATCGTTTTGAAATAACGTAATTCTAGGACTAGAGTTAGTCATAGCGCATAAATGCATTTAGAAGATTGCCTTTTGACACTTGCACTGGACCATAATAGGTTATCAGAAGATACAAGCAACATCATCAGCAAATGCGAATGGTGGTTTCATCCTTCGAGGCAGTAGCGGGTCTTAGTTCTGCTACTCCTTACATCTCCAAGGCTCTCAAGTCAGTATCAAAACACTTCAGATGCCTAGAAAATGCCATCTCAGATCAGCTTAAGCATATAAGAGAAGTTTTGGGAGAGGAATTGTCAGCACCCACCAGTGGTAGTGTTACTACTACAAGTGGGAAAATCGACAGTAATATGGCACGACTAAGGTTCTTGGACCAAAGCTTTCAAAAGAACAAATTCATTGTAGGTAGTACAGGCTTTCTTGAACACCAACAGCACGCCTGGAGGCCCCAGCAAAAAGGCTTACCAGAACGTGCGGTGGCAATTCTTAGAGCTTGGTTGTTTGAGCATTTTCTTCATCCGTATGTCCTCTCTGTCTCTGTCTGTGTCCCATCCCTCTTCCCCTAAAGAAAAAAAGAGATTGAATTGTGGTTTCCTTTTGCTTCAACTTGTTTTCAGGTACCCCACGGACGCTGATAAACACATGCTGGCTGCTCGAACAGGTCTATCTCGAAACCAGGTGGGCTCTGCTCCTCCATTTCAATTCATTATTATGTTTAAGGATCTTTTGTGAGTTAATTGATTAAATTGGCGTTTGACATGTTCGCATGGTGGTTTCTAAGTGGGTTATAATGTGGGTCAAATCTAACACTACATATTTCTCTGGCCTTTCTAATTTGGGTGTTTTAATTGTTGGAAATAGTAATTTGATATTATCTAATTAGGAGTTTATGTTCAATGTTTGTGTATGTAACTAATTTCATGTATATAGCTGTGTGATACATGTATAGAGATCTAATTAGTGGTTCAAGTAACTGTACGCTTAAGGGTCATCTAGTTCTGTTCCATACATACCTACTACACCTGGTGGTTGAATATAGGTGAAGTAAGAAACAAGAAGTAAGCCAAGCAAGAGAGAAATTGATACTTAGAAAGAAATTATTCTTCTTCCTCTTTTCCCTCCTTCAACGTTAATATGGTTTTCGTTGTCTTGCTTGTCTAGGCAGCCTTTATAATTAAGGTTGAAACGTTTCATAAAATTAACATTATGATCTTATCTATTTCATGCTATAATAGACACGAGATTTTTCATCCCTCTCTTGTTCAAGCTGTTTGTAGTGAGATGTTGACCTGGAATAATGATATACCCGAGTAATGTAGGTATCAAATTGGTTCATAAATGCCCGAGTACGTGTTTGGAAGCCAATGGTTGAGGAAATACACATGCTTGAAACGAAAGGGTTGACGAGTGACAGTGACAATCAGAACTCTAGTAAAAACGAGAGAACTTCTGCCATTGAAGGTGCCCGCGAATCTAGAGTTGATCAACCTCTGAGCACCAATCAATTTCAGTGTTTTGAAATAGGTTCCGTAGACAGTAATGTGGAGGATGTAGGAGAATTAAATGCAGAACAATGGAATCAAGAGAAGCGATCTAAACTGGAATGTCACATTACGTCAAGCATGGATGGGAGATTAATGGGTTTTGTGCCATACAGAAGGGGTGAGGTGGAGGTTGGAGGAGTTGGGTCTGTGTCACTAACGCTGGGTCTCAAGCATGACGACGTTGAAGGGGTACAACAACACCACCAGCAACAGCAATTACATCAGCAGCAGCTTAGACGCCACTTTGGAGAGCATATGATCAATGACTTTGTTGGCTAATTTTCGTTAACTCCTAAAAATTTTTTTTTGAGCTGCAATATATTGCATGACATTAGATTAACCGAAAAAGGCACGAGGATTAATGAAGCTTGAGTAGAGCACAGGATGAAAGCTCTGACGTGAATACAAAATGAGTCTGCAAGAAAAAATAACAAATCTTCTCTAGACTTCTAATGACCTGGAACCATTTATCATCGAAAGGAAATGGATCCTTTTCCTGCTGACCACATGCAATGGCCCATGGGTGTGGCGGTTTGTAGATAATGTCTACTGACATTTTTTTTTTTGGGGGGGGGGTTTGTGGTTTCCCATTCAAATGGACTAGCCTGGAAGTAGTTGAATTGGAAATGGGGCACGGACCTTCTAAATTTGGCATGTGGGTGGTTCCCCGAGGGAATGGACTGCAGGCGATCGGCGGAGGTGTTTGAAAGTCAAAATAATTAGTGTTGGAAAAATTGTCGGGTGGAAGGAATAAGTAAACCCTTGACGTAAATATTTGATTTCTCTGTTACCACTTTTAATTGACGAAATTTTTGGGCCAAGAGGGAAAAAAAAAGAGAGAAAATTGGTTTGGAAATTTGCATCTAGCAATATAAAAATGCAAAAAGAAAATTAAAAGAAAACTTCCATATTCAATGAACAAATCAATTCATGTTACAGCTGTAAAGCGTCTCTTAAATCTAGAAACTTATTTCATATTCAATGGTAAGCCTTATAGGTGCAGTTGTAATTTTATGACATAACTAGGCTATAAGGTTTGTAAAGCATATTTATGTAACAATAATGAATGGTAGAATTTTAGATGGAGATTTTAGGATTATTAGGGCAGAAGTCAGAAAGTACAGGCAAACCATTTCCTCAGGATATTATATTTACTAGGAAGGATGACAATGATATGATAAAGACACAATCTGCCCCTCCACAATTGAGACGAAGACCCATACATCCTACATGACTATTTGAGCTATGATTACGTACATGCGTACACATCCACTAAGCATCACAAAACTATTACAATACCATGAATAAATACTTATTGCACATTACTTATACATATCCTCTTAAAAATTGAAGTACAATTTTCAGTATATGCGGGAATAACATTATTCTTTTATATCTTGAATCGATTAAATTTGATTTTTCATGTGGTGGCTGAAGATGGGGCAAAGGTGGCAAGAGTCAGGAGGAGAAAACGAACTCGACGCTGGCTAGCTATCAGCTCGCGACAATCATTATTATAAGCTCAATTCCCAAAAGCCTCATTCTCATATATAACCTTCCTTCCTTTTGACAACTGCATCCCTGGATAATAAACAAAAACACAAACAGAAGCAGATAGTTAATTTCTTGTCAAAGAGATAATTAATTACATCACCTGTCCATATTGCCGGAGGAATATCTATGATAATAGAGATTTATTCAAAATGATTTAACCATTGCCATAAATTTTGAAATGATCTAATAAACTCTACTCTCTATATTATCTAAAATAACTTTTTTTTAAAAACAGCATATTTCATAACTACTGTCTATAGATTATCAGAAGAACATGAAAATGATTAAAACAGCCAATCAAGATCATAAGCTAGCTAAAACTTTGACAGAAGAAGATAAAATTATACAGCACAATTCGTAACCCACCCTATATATGACTAGAAAGCTGTATGAAGAGGGAAGAACAGGCTCAAGCTGCTTATGAAGAGGGTCGCTATGCGATGGGAGATACTCAACTTTAGAATAATTAATGTATATGATTATAAGGTATTGGGCCATCATCACGATGAAAAGTTTAAGTGCAATGGCCACTACAACTATTACAAACTTGGATTTTTTCTGCCAAACTCTCATTTCGCTGTCTTTTCACCAAAATCTGAGTCATTAGATTTGTCAGCAACTAACAATAGATGATAAAGCCTTATATATCATTTTAAAAGATACTATCTTGACCGTTCATTATTGGTGGAGAGGCAGTGAAAAGAAAATTTGGTAAAGAGAATCAAAATCCAATTATTACTTAAACTGTTAAAATGATGAAGTTGACACCTCTTAATTTCTTTTGTATGATCTATTTGGAAATTCCAATTCATTAGGGCGGTTTGGTAGCAATCTTTTTCCCTTCTTATTTTTGCAATATTTATTATATTATTATTTAATAATATCTATCTCTTTTTATTATTTTTTAAGAATAACAATATAAAAATTATTTTTTATTTATTTTATTTACTTTTTTCTTCCCATTTTTATCACCATGCCTGATATTTTATATACCAAGCGATTGAAGCCTCCAGGATTAGATTATTTTTGCAAAAGCTTCCGTTCCACTTTATTAAACGAAAGGAATAGCCTAAGGAGTTGGCTCGTGGTGGATGCCCGCTGACAAATTTGAATTTTAATTATGTTTTTTTTAAAGGAATAGTATGAATAGTTTTTTTATTGAATAAAAAAAATTAAATAAAATGTACAGAAACTAACTTGAAAACCACTTAACCACGATAGTAAAGAAATAGAAACAATTATACTTCTGATTTATTAACTCTATTATAATAAACTTTTTATCATTTAAACTTAGAATTTTTGTTTACGTAATATTATAAAAAGACTCGTCCTATAATTTAATACTCTCTTGTCCTCCTCCTCTTTTCTTCAACTGATATATTTAAGTATTTATTATAAACTTAAATGTAATTTTAAAATATAAAATAAACTGTAATATAAAATTACATATATTTATATATATCTGTGTGTGTGTGAGAGAGAGAGCATAAATAAATACAGAGATATAAATATCTCTAGCTATACTTTTTTTTTATTTGATAAAAAAGTGCAACTTTCAATTCAATTTTCTATAACAGTTTGCAATTAAAAAAATTATATAGTGCAAGCGAAGAAGAGAAATTTTTTTTTGTTATAAACATGAGTGTCAATAATAGTTTATTAAGTTGATTCTATTTATTAAAAAATTTTTAAAATGTTAATATAAAAACTAACTACTCTCTTATGAAAAAAAAATCCATTAATAACAAATAAATATCTACTAATATATTAATTAAAATATTTTGTAATTTAAAATTCAAAAATAAATAATTATCAATTAGAATAATTAAGTTAAAATTAAGATATTATTTGATTTAATTTAATTATTGCAACATCTATAATAGCTTAAATAAATATTTGATTAAAATAATATCTTAACAAATATATTAAATTAAATATCCAACATTTTTTGTTTACTTACTGACAAGTTTTAAATTGTTATGATTTTTTTAATATTTTAAGGGACTTATCATATGAATATTAAACTTATTTTACGTTTTTTTATATAAAATTAATAAATTTTAACCAAGTTAATATTTAGTAAATTTTGATTTTATTTCTTTGATTTTGAGTTAATTTTTTGTATTAGTTAAGTATAAATAATATTTTGTGTTTTTATTTAAATTTTTAAATTGTTAAATTGTTTAACTTTTATTAGTATGTTATAAATATTAATTTGATGAATTTTATGTTTTTGTAAGATTACAATTATAAAGAAACAAGTTTAGAAGTGTTAGTACGCAAAACAACAAATATTAAGAAGATCTATTGAAAAAATGATCAAAAAGACAAAAGACAAAAGAGCAAAAGATGATACTTAAAAACGTTGCTAAAGAAAATGTAGCGCTGCCACGCTTTTCACCACTGTTGTAAAAAATTCATCTACATTGCTGCGCTTTTGAGCGCCACCCCAACATAGCTTAAAAAAATACAAAACGCACTATTTCTTAACTGTGTTTTTTAGGGTTTTAAAGGGTTTTCAACACTTCTTTGAAGGAAGCCATCATTCTAAAGGTTTTAGAAAAGAGAAAGAAGGGTTTGAAGCTTTAAATGCCATAAAAGAAGCTTAGGTTTGAGAAAGATTCATTAATTACATTAGTTTTTCTTTTCTTCCCTTACTTTTCTTTGTATTTCCTTACCCATTTGATTTATGCTCTGTTCTTAATGTTGTTATTTCTTGTAGTTATGAGCTAAAATTGTTAATTTGGGATTGTGATGAACTCTTGCTTGTTTTATGTTGTAATTACTCTCTTTATTTACAATTAATGGTATGATTTAATTACTCAATCTTTGTGATTTATGCTTCTAAGTGTGTGGAAGCCATTAGATGATTTGTATAACCTAAATAAATTTGGAAAAGAGATTTTAGGAATTGACCATGAATTGGGTAGTATGAATTCATGAAATTTGTAATATTGAGTGGATTGATTTGCTTGTAGGATAGGAATATTCCTACCGACTTCACATAACTATATCATGATATATTCTTGATTAAGCCTCTAAATTAATTGCATAAGGAATTATGAATTGGTTAGTGGAATGCCTATATGTAATTCAAAAGATGCTTATAGGTAAATTAGAGTCCTAGGCTATTAATAACATTAAAAGTAAGATGAGGAGAGGTAATTAGTTCATATGAAATGCAAGGAGAATTTATAATCCCAAATCATTTTGCTTTTCAATTTTATCTAAAATAGTGTCTCTCATTTATTTTTTATTTTTTATTATTTTATGTCTTTAATTTAGTTTAATTTCATATCACCCTATTGTTGGCTTGATTTAAATTACGGTGCACAATTTTAATATTTAGCAATTAACTCAGAAACAAATTCTTATGGGAATAATACTCTATTCATTATTTTATTATTGTTGTGATACGCATACTTGCGTATATGCTTTCAAAAAAAATGCAACACCTACCTCGCATTGATTCACCTCTACTCCCCCTCTACCTTAACAAATCTATGCATGTTCTGTCCATGTAGTTGAAGCCTTAAGGGTATCATAAGTTTTGCAGATTTAACTCACTCTGATCATAATGTAATTCTCCTATCATGAATTGGTTCTTTTAGTTGTAACATTATGCTATAATTATGAACTTGAAGGTGTCAATTTGGTATAATTAGAAGTATGAAAAAGCAATGCAAGAACACTATTTCTACATTGACAAAGAAAATAAAAATAAAAATAAGTCGCTATGGTCTAATAATGAAAATTTTAAATAATATCTAAGGTGTTTTTCAGGTTCCAAGTTGCACGGATAAGGGAAAAAAAAGTGAATGTAATTGTGGAACGCGATGGGAAAGGGATAATGCATTGGTCTTGGATACTTGGAAGTATAGGTGAATATATAAGAGGTGGGACAATCATAAGTACTTGAAATTGGTTGAAAAATATAAAGAAGGTAAAGGTATTTTTCATTACATGAAAAATGAAAATTAACAATAAAATTTTGTCACTAAATGTGCATAATTCTGTCACTAATAGATTAGCAACGAAATGACTGATAGAATTTTTCTGTCATTAATTTCACAATCGCTAATCCATTAGTGACAGAATTAAAAATATCATCACTAATTAGCAACGAAAAATTTTGTTGCAAAAAAAAACATTGTTAATTATAAGAATAAGATATTTCAAGTTAGTAACGGTTTAGTGATAAAAAATTCTATCACTAATTAGTGATAGATTATCGACTGAATTTCTGTCGCTAATCAATGATGGATTAACGACAGAATTTTCATCACTGATTAGTGACAGATTAGAGACAAAAATTTCGTCACTAATTTATTTATTTATTTGTAAATTTTAGCCCTAGAATAATGTTACTTTGTTATCTGTTCAATAAAGTACAATAAAAGAAGGCCAATTAACGAATAATACTATTATTAAATAATAAAATCAAGATTCAAATGTTTCTCCCTTTTTAGGAAAGTACAATAACACAACAATATTCAATTAAAAAGTAATAAATAAATTAAAATGATCCTCAATTAAATAATAATAATTCTCAATTAAAAACACAAAATAAAATAAGAGGAATAAAATCATCCTTATAGATGAGAACAATCATTAAAGCCTGTCTTCTCAACTACTAAGTCTTTTAGTATAGGATCTGATGGGACACAAGATAACTACACTTCAAATTCTTGTAACTTTTTTAGCTTTTGTTGATACTGGTCTAGTAAAGACAAGATTTGTTAATATTACTTTGTTATACGTTGATTCTACTTTCTAAGTTATTGGTTCTTTTGTCTCAAAGGAGTTGTCTCTATGGCAATCCTCCAACATAAAAGTTTTAATGAAAATATAATTGTACTTTCTCAATAACTTCTACTATTACTTCTACTCTGGATACCTAACTAAAATTCAACCAAACATAAACTCTCAAAATGCTTCCTCAAAATTTCAATAACTTCTAATATTACTTTGTATGTAATATTCTGCACTCACTATGCATGTGCAGATGATTGGGAAACACGTGCCAATTGTCATTTGTAAAGATAATCCAGTTAAACTTTATGTTATATGCAAATAACTTACCTTAACTTTAGATTATGTATAAATAATCTCAACCTCTAATATGTCATGCTCTATTAATAAAATACTAAAGTAATGATAGAAAAGTATTTATATAAAGCCTCATTGAAATACACTTTTTGACAAATTCATTCATTCACCCAATTAAATGGCATGGTTGACACATAATGATCTTGTCTAGAGTTTTGTTGCATTTGAACAGGAATTTTACATTCAAACTTAAATAGACATCTAACAATCTATTAAGCTCAATTATTAAAGATTATAAGGAAACTCAGATTTAGCAACGCAAATAGAAAAAGAATTTTCTTAAATTTTAAATTAGAAGCAAACAGTAACAAAATAACATTAGTATGGTCTTTCAATTCAGGCTGAACTAACACTGGACAAACAAAAAATGACAGCATATTAACCCAGTTTTTAAAATTAGAAAACATCAACATACTACCCTCAGCTAAACGATTTAAGCTACCTAGAAACTTCAATCCCAAATTTCAACATCAAAATCAGAATTCATCTATGGTTTTATATTTTCGAAAATAGAGGAACAAATGCTAAAAAAAAAGCCTCTCTATAAGCCTCAACACTATATCCGAATGGAAGGCCAAACTCCAAATTTCCCAACTCTATTCATGTGCTTGTCCTTTTTCAATGTTGTCTTAATTTTTATTATTCCACTCAATTATTTTCACAAAGCCTTCTTCAAAACTACACACCCCTTTCTCAGTTTTTCTCTCTCTCCTTTTCTCTTCTCTCGTCTTTGGTCTCATCCCAAACCAATTCATCCAACCCCCCCAAGATTCAACCCTATCAAAAAAAAAAAAACTATAACCACATTGAAAAAGCCCCTTCCTATTTTCTTCCTTCACTCTCTTGCTCAGTCTCCTCCTCAATCTCTCTCGCCTCTCATTCATCTCTCTCTTGTTTCTCCCTTATTTCTCAATCTTTATCTGTCGCATAGCTCCCTTGCACTCTCGGTTTCCTCTTCGTTCTCCTCTTCCTCGAGACTCTCTCTCGACCTCGCTTCCTCTTCCCTCAGAACTCCTTTTAGTTTGAAATTTTTCAAAAAAAAAAAATCATCTCCCCCATAAGCCTCTATTAGCCTCTCTTTTATGTTAGATTTGAGAGTGAGTTTCACCCATTTGCTCCTGTGTTTGTAATTCTTTCTCATTTAGCCCCTGCACATTTTACCTTATGCTCTACTGTACTCAATTGTTGTCGTGCCTCTCCTGCAATACCCAGTGTCTCTGCTCCTTGTCCCCCTGCATGGTTCACTGCTGAGAGTCGTGCCTCTAATGGGTGCTTTTACGCGTTTGCACGTGCCTTTTTCCTTCATACGCGTGTGTGTGGGGGGGGGGGGGGACTTTAGCAAGACCCAAAAGAGATAGCCAGGAAAAGGGGGACTAATTATGTGGGTTTTGGGTAGGTTTTGGCTTTTTCAGATTGGGCTTTTCCTTCATCTTCTTTTTTTTTTTCTTTTTGTTTGGGCTTTGGGTACGTAGGCCAAAGGAAGAAGACCGTGGCTCTGATGGTTTTAGTTATTGGGCTCTCTTTATTTGGGCCCCTTTTTTTTTTCTTTGTATTTGATGTTGATTGATTCTTCTTTTTCTTTTCTCTTGTTTTCCTTTTAGTTCTTTAAATTATGATATATATAATTAATAATATTTAAATCATTTGCGACGATTATATATATATATATAAAAGTCATTATATCATATAAATTATCAAAAAATTCAAATTATATGATATATATAATATTTTAATAATTTGCAATAGATTTAATGATGAATTAACGATGAAAAATGTTATGATAGATAATTTCATTGCAAATTTCGTCATAAAACTTGAATAGGTTATCCTACTTGGTAACGATAGAATTTTCCTTCACAACATTTATTAGCAAGAGAAATATTTTTGATGGAATATTCCAACTCTAATTCTGTTGCTAAAATTAGTGATGGATTTGCAACAAAAAAAATTTTATTATTAAATTTTGTCGCAAATTTGTTATTTTTTTGTTATGTTTATTATTTTACTTAGTTAAAATTTTTAATTTTAGATAATAAAAAACTTGATACATTAGAAATAATAGATCAAGGATCAATTACAATTTTTTATAAATATAATTGAGAAAGATATTATAAGCAAAGATCAGAATGAATAAATACAAAAACTTAAAAAAATAATAAAAATTAAGACAACAAGATAGAACAATTCAGCACAGAAGAATTATCTTAAATCTGTGTTTCTTTTTACATGATAAAGATGAAACTTAGAACAAAGAATGAAATGATGTTTCTCTCTTCTCTTTCAGGAATTATTAGATTGGTTAACAAAAACTGGTTTGATTTTTACTTTGTAGTTAATTTTCTCAAATTTTGTGGTATCAGTGTTTGCCCCTCCTCATGTAGATATAAGCAAGCAAAATTACCAAGTACATCATCACATGTGTCGTACTGAAATCTATATACAGTTACATGTACACCCAGTGCATGTTAGTAAAAGTGGCAATCATGCCTACTAAACACTCTTAGCTCCTATCACTTTTGCAACGACAAAAATTAGAGAAGCACAAATCCTCCTCTTAGATCGAAAAGATAATTACGGATGCAAGTTTTCCTGGCAAGTCAAATATATGCCATCACATCCCACCAAAGGTGAATAATTTCCTCCCCTTGATTATTTTCTTCAGAAAATTTCAAGTAAAGAACAAGTTAAATTTTTTTAAATAATTAAAAAATTAAGTTATTATTGATATTTCTTAAAATGTTTATTCTTACTCTCTAAAATTATAATATAATATTCTTGACATTACAATATATTCTTGATTTATTATTATCTTTAAATGAGAATTTCATTTAAAGAACATAATTTGATACAAATTTTACGTAAGAATCTTAATTAAAATTTCTTTGAATGACCAAATAAATATATTATTATTAATATTTTTTAAAATTGTCATTCATATTTCTTAAAGTTACAATCTAATCTTTTTAATATTACAAAGTACTTTAATTTACAATTATCCTTAAATAAAAATATTATTATAATATTAAAAAATTAGGTTATAACTTTAAAGATTAAGTAACTTTAAAAAGTAGCAATAGTAACTTATTTCTTTAACCCTTTACAAAAATTTTGATTTTTAAGATTCTTAAGTGAAATTTTCATCATATTATGGTCCTTAAGTAAAATTTTCTCCATTTTCTTTCTCACATTTCACCTAATTTACTTTAATTTCATGATTATTGCTGAGAACAGACTATCTTTGTACTTCGCTGGTTTATTATAGACACAATCACAGAAATGGCTATTTTTAGTAGGCATTACAATTTTAATTTACAACTTCTAGCTTCATCTTTTCTTAGATGATGCTTGTGCTTCTATTTGGGTGATGGATGCTTTTCCTATTTCAAATTTAGATGTTAAGCTATAAATTAATTTACTGTGGAGTGATTTCATTTGGAGTTCTCTTCTATATGACCATTCAAATTATATTCAAAGCAATATGTAAGAGCGTGGTTTTTTAGCTTTTGTTTGGGCCTTGGGCCCCCTTCTTTGATTTAAGAAAAAACAAAAGATTTCTTTTGACCTCGTAGAATTTTTTTGGGCCAAAATATGTATCAAGGTTTTCTTGTATAGTTATTGAACGAATATTTAGAAACTGAGCATTGACTAGGTCTTGTAAAGATCTAACCTGTAATAACTTTTTGTATATTAAATTAATGAAGAGACGTTCATACGATAATAACATATACATAGGCATCCAATTGTATTAAGTTAATGAAGAGAGGTTTAGCGTGAATCAATAAGAAAATTATTTAAAACGAAAGTTAAGTGGTTTTTTATCGATATTGTAGCTATAGATGTGTTATATAACCAATAAAAATTGATTTGTCAGCTGTACCATAAGTAAGATTCATTAGTTACGGTGCACTCTGTCTTAGAGTTGAAACAACATATATTTGTCCATCTCTTTTTTATACCACCAAAAAAAAAAGTTGTGTGGGAGACAAAGGGGCCTTGCTACTTAATTTGCCACTTGTGGAGTAATTATTCATAAATGGTAAAATCGAGCATAAATACAGCGAAGGAAAAACTACCCAAAGAATATAAGCTTTAATAAATCACCAGCTTTTCTTCCACCATAGCCAACTGCTTTGGAATATTGATCGTGCTAGCTAACGATGGCTCTTTAGCCCTTTAACCCTCCAATTTGATTAGATTTATCACTATAATTATATTAACGAATTACACATAACCAAATCAACTCTATTAAAAGCTATTAATTATTAAATAAGTTAATATTTTAAGCAATTAAAGATGCAATACGTATTAAAATATTATTTTGTGTTTAATAAGTATTATATCATAATAAAGGTATATGGTGTTTTCAAATTTGTAGTATCACCATACTTTGAACTTTGCATGATCTTATAGAAGAGAGAGAAAAGGAAAAAGAAATGGAAATTTGCATGCAACAGGAAACAAAAGATTTCTATGTGTTTGTGTGCATGGATATGTAATTTCTTTTTATTCAATAGGTAGGAGTGTAAATTAAACCCATTTAACTGGTGGCATGTAGCTACTAAATTAGCAGTTGCATATTGTGCACAAAAATAAATAAAGTCTGAATGATAGTTTGAAACATTATGTATTAGCTAAGTAGATAGATTCTGAAATTATTTTAGCTAATGTTCGTGTTCCCGAAGATCATTACACATAATTTTAGAAGGGGGGGCACGTTAAGAATCACAAATATTTGAGAGACAAAAGAAAGGTTGGAGCAAACCGTATCCACAATATCTTCCTTATTAATCAACAATCATATATGAGCGTAGTTGCTACAATTTTAGTTATTTATAGTGTTTTATTCATGGGTTGAAGCACCCAAGCATGTATACACATAGGTTTCTAGGGTTCATAAAAACATTACACATCCATGCAGCAAAAGCATCACTTGACTATATAAACATTACAAGCGCTATATAAGCATAGATTTATATATATTGTTGATATATATGCACTAAACATTCCCTTCGACTTGACCTGGATGGTTGATGAAGTCCCTGCGTGGGATGTAATGGTGATCATTGTCGTCAGTAGTTGTGACGCGACCAAAGCCATGTGGGCTATTATCGTACCCTCCGACAGGGATATGATGGTGATCGCTATCGCCACTGAGTTCTTGATCGTTATCGTCACTGAGTTCTATGTCTTCCTTCACCGACTTTTTCCTATCTTTCGCCAAACAAGAGCTTCCCACCATCAATACTATCAGTGCAATTACCAGAACCCTCATGTTAGCTGATCCCCCCTTCCTGCCTTTTCTGCTCAAGGTTATATTTTAATTAGCAAGGAGAACTCGGAGTAGAATGCATGCATATATAGAAGCTTATATTGTTTTTCTTGAAATAAATAAGTGCATGGATGATTTAAACCAACTAAACCAAGAAAGAGTAATATATATCGATCAGATATATGTGGAAATATAGCATATTCTAGTAACGTACCAGACACTAGCCGATATTGATGCTATTATATGCTCTTATATGGAGAAGGAAGCAGGGGCTCAAGAAGCTTATATAGAGGAATGGGAAGGCTATGGAATATTGAGCTAGGAATTAAGTCAACTTGAAATTATATAATGGTGGGGTTGACACCAAATGAGGCAAGGTTAAGTGCGATGCCCATTAAATTTGTTAAAATTCAAAGATATCATAAAATGATCTAGTTTCGAGAGATATTCGTTTTGTCTGGATTTATATTATGGACTAAATAGGGAAGTTCCAACTAATTCAAACCTATTGGTTGACGCCAATTACATGTTAAGAAATCATATATAGAATTTCTTATATATCCATCTGTTCGTATAATTAACATTTATTTAACTAATTCTCAGAACCGTTGAAAATATTTGTGGCTAAGTGGTTCCGAAGTGCGTTCTAAAATTCTAAGGTTATTATAATTTATAATTATAATGCTCTTCAACCAATAATTAATCAACATAGCCAGCTAGCTTTCCTAGTAGACTGCCCTTTATATAGTCCAGAGTGGCTATTCTATTTGTGTAGCATTAAATAATTGTTTGTTTAAGGGCATGTTTGGTAAAAAAGAAAGGTGAAAAGATTGATGGGATATTATGAAAATTATAAATACAACAACAACAACAACAACAACAAAATTTTTTTCCACTAACTGAGGTCGGCTACATGGATCAATCGACGCCATAAACACATATCGTAAATCATATTTTTAGACAAACCATTTAAATCTAAATCTCTCTTAATAATTTCTTCTATAATTTTTCTTGGTCTTCCTCTACCTTTAATTATTGGACTATTCTTCATCTCATTTACTCTCCTAACTGGGGCTTCTATAGGTCTCCTCCCGACATGACCGAACCATTTAAGCCTTGATTCTACAATTTTTTTCACAATAGGTGCGACTTCCACCTTCTCTCTAATGTATTTATTTTTAATCCGATCTCATCTAGAGTGTTCACTCATCCAACACAACATTCTCATCTCTGCAACATTGAACTTATTCTCTTGTTGACCTTTTATTACCCAACACTCAGTTCCATATAACATTGCAGGTCTTATAACTGTATGGTAGAATTTACCTTTAAGTTTGAGTAGTACTCTTCTATCACAAATAACACGCGAAGCACTCCTTCACTTCATCCGTCCTGCTTGAATCCTATGTGTTACGCCTTTTTCTATTTCCCCGTTATGTTGTATGACAGATCCAAGATATTTGTAACTTGTGGTATAATATATCACATAATTATAAAAATTATAAATATTTAAAGAAATTAATCCCCATAATATATCATTCGAATCACAGAGATATGATAAATATGTTTACTTAAAGTGGAAAAGAGATAGCAGCAGACGTGCTCTAGGCCTTTTGGTTAAAGATTTTGTGGTGCATGGACTGTACTTTCCATCTAAAATTATTTGGGCTGTTTTTTAAGGTTATCTGATGTCAATGCACGCATTGAGACAGAGAAAAAGGATAGGAGTTTCAGTAAAAGAGAAGAAGAAAGAGTTACAACTTGCAAGGATTCTTTATCGGGGGGTGAAATATCAGATAATCAGAGTGTAAAGGATGAGATAGCTAGAACTTTTGAGCCCTTTTGACGATAATTTGTGCTAAAGCGCCTAGCTCGGCACAATGAAATTCATGGTAATGTCATTTATAAGAAATATCGCGTGAAGAAGTGAATCTTCTCTTTACTTTTAGGTCTCTTGGTATTGTTTCCTCCTGGTTTAACTTTTGGGACTTTTGTATGGGGAACGATAGTATATGAGCTCTTGAATTTACAAAAAAGAATCAAAACTTCAAAGTTCAACTAGTGTTCTTATGTGCACATTTGACTCAGTAGCCCCATCATCCCTTGTTTATTAGAAATTCGGAAGGTAAATTGAGGATTTTTTTTTTCGGGTGACACACATGCAAGTGAAACAAACCAGAGACCATATTTTTTCTCAAGATTAGGTGACACCAAACTTTGAATTAACCTTGAGCAATATATATATATATATATATAAATGGCTAAAATGCAAAGAACCGCATCAACTTCAAGTCATACATAAATAATCTTTTTGACATTCAAAAATTGATAATAAATTTTATTAAATCCTTAAATTTATGTAAATAACCTCTGCCATTAATAATAAATTTATTAATTTATTAATAAAAAGGTAATATATTAGTTTAAATAGACCTCCTAAACTTCATTTACTATATACATTATAACCCCCTTGAATTTTAGATTATGTAAAAATAATTATCTCAAATTTAAAAAGTTTATTATCAAGTTTTAAAAGTCTAAAATTATTTGTATATATAACTTAAAATTTGAAGAGATTTTATCAAATTTAGCCCTTCTCTCTCCCCCTATAAATTTTATATATGGAAGCAAAGCCACCATATATCTAACTTTCTCTATAAATAGTGATAGTGAGATATGTATAAGGTGAGAGATAGATAGATAGTTAGCAGAAAATATTAAGTTCATTACCTTTATCCAGTAATTATACATACAATAGCATCTGAACTATAATTTATAAAGCATCATTAAAGTGGTTGACATTACAAGCGCTATATATGCATATTTAATTATAAACTACCAGAGTCAGATCGATATCTAAATGAAGCAACATGATGCCTTCTTGTGAAGAAGGAAACAGAGGCTTCTAGATGAGGCATGGCAAGGTCATGCCAAAGTGAAGGGAAATTGGGGAATTTTGTGTTCTCCACGTAAGGAAAGATATTAAGTGCGATGCCCATTAAATTGTTATTTAAATATATAATATGATGAAGTTGCTTGCTAGATATATGTTAAATCCTTATTAATTAAAAGTGGACTAAAAATAGGGAAATTCCACCAATTCAAGCTTACTGGTTATATGTTGTTGTCAAAAGCAAATTGGGATATGGATATTTTTGCAAAACTTCCACGCAACTTGATTGCATTGATCAGATGGGATAAGACAATCAGAGAAGAGTAATTTCGAATCCCTTGTAATAGATAGAGAAACGTTACAAAAAGTGAAATAAAAATTACCCTATCTTTTTGTGAAGAATTTTAAACATGAAGTGGGTCATTTGTATAATAAACTGCATTATATATGTGTCAACTACAAAAACAGTTGCTCTGCACTAACCAAAGATATTTAAGCCGTTAATCAAAACACACTTGCGCTCTCATCATGGCTGCTGTGAAAGATGGACATAGGTGCACATGTACGCACAAATCTCTTATTTGAGTAAAATGGTTAAGAGTTAATTTTCAATACGTTGTGAGTTTATACTATATTTCAAAGTAAAATAATTACCGTTGAAATTTGTAATATTCTTCAATTTTACTTTGAAGTCTTAATAATATCAATTTTTAAGCTTGTAAAAAAAGTAAATAATTAATATTTCAGTATGAATATAAAAGAAGCTATAGATGCCACAAATATGATCATTATCTTTCAAATAATAGGTTAATAGCATTAATTTGAATAGTTTTTTAACAGCAAACTAACAGTAGTATTGTTTTATTATAGAAAATCCTCTAAAAAACTTTACACACCTATTATCATATATTTGACAGAAATGAATTTTCAAAAATCAGCCACTAAAAATTAACTGCATCCAAGTTATCATCATTTCTATGACAATAAAAACTTTCTGAAATTCAAGAGTTCTTACTTCCTAAAATTAAGAATTGAATGAAACACCAAATAACTGTCTTAAATCATTCAAAGTGAATTATACTCAACACTATTTGCTATACCAGTTTATGTGGACTTTAATTCTTTGCTTAGTTATTTTGTAATTATTTCATTCGAGTTAATCGAGCAAATTGGTTGTATAAATAATTATGTGTACATGTCTCATTTTGATCCATGTCCCCAGGAGTGAGAAAAACTCGGTCTATAAAGGAAGAAGAGACTACATAATTGGAGAAAAATACAGGAGATCTAGAGAGAAATGTACAAATATAACTTCTTGTATTGCGCACAGAATTATACAGATTATGATATAATTAAGCCACGCGTACGATACTGCAACCCTCATTTAATGTTTCAAACATGACTATATTTTCTTCTACAAATTAACAATAGCAAGCATATTTATCATGATATATAGTTATATATTTTAATTAGCTCCCCCTTCATCTCCTCCATCACCATTAAAGTCCTGCCTGGGGATGTAATGATGGTTATTTGCACTGCTTCCGCCATACCCATAATTACCAGGATTGCCTTTTTCTTCATCTTCTTGGTTTTTAAGCTGCTCCTCCTTCTTTGCACTCATTGCTTCCGCCATAGTTCTTACCTTCCTTCCCTCAACCGAGCATATCCCCAGTATCATGAGTAGTACCAGAAGAAGCTTTGCAAACCTCATTCTTTCTCTGTTGCCTACTCTGCAAAATCAATTCAGGAGAAAATAAATAAATAAAACTAAATCGGTTAATTATAAGTGAATTAATTAATAAAACAAACCACAATCTATTTCCAGTTAATAACTCTATATTACCTGCAGGGAGATGTAGTGAAAGTAAGTGAAAGACTTAATTAAAGCTGAAGGTAGCTTGCAGAAATTAAGCTATTTATATACAGAAGCAGGCTAGTGCTTGTGATTGTCATAGGATCCGCACCCAACGAGACAAATTTTGGTGGGATACCCTAACCTTTATCAAACAATTATTTTTTTATGACATATAATGATGGACTTGTGAGAATAATCAATATTGGCACGGCCATTAATAAGGAAAACTCAAAATTAGGTATGTAATATCTATGGGTTGGTTCGTGATGTAATACACACAGCGAATAATTAAGGTAGATACACTTATTTTCTTTGATAAATATAAGAGGTAATAAATATTTATAAAAATAATTATATAAAATTATTGTAGATATTATTAATTGCGGTCATTATTCGCTAAAAATAATTGAAGTTTTTAATGACAAACATAACGTTATTGTAATAAATGGGCGATTTACTTACTATTATCTGAAATTTATAACAACTAATGTCAGTTTTTGTTAAATAATTTTATTGTCCAGAAATGAATAATGATGATCTTTCTAGAGTTGCGTACCACTCATATTCTGGAATTTCTGTGTGTATCACAACTCACAACAGACCTTATATTTGTCTATCTTTTTATTGTTCACTTTAAATTCGGTAACATGATAGAGGCCAATGATCATAAACTATTATGACACAAAAAGAAAGCATATTTCCATATTTCTTTTTTCCACTTGAAAAAAGAGAAAAGTAAATGAGGAACAATTACCATCTTCCGAGTGTGATGACCATAACATTTCATGATTGGAAATATAAAAATATCTCTGGATTAATGATATAGGTCATATATTGTATAATTATATATAAGATCAAAGAATCTCTATTACCATTTTGTCATACTTTTTTTTTTAAATAATTCCAATAGCAATATAGCTGCAAGTCAAACTCAAATGGGTCATACCTCGTCCAAATTAACCTCAATTCAATTATAATATCATAGGCTTTGTATGGATCTAACCTTCTAAATTAATTCCGATCCAATTGCAATAGGCTTTCTAGATCTTGTACTACACTAACATATATCCTCTTCGGAATCGGTTTATATCAACATGAAATTGAGATATAGAAGAAGAACCAAGTGTGTTTAAATTTATTAATTTTTTTATATATATAATATCTTTCCATTTTTCCAGTAACTTCTTTCCCCCACGCTATGGGTGGGGAATGGGGCCATATGTATATTGCAATTGCTTGAAACATGGCTTCCATGCACTACTTTGTGGGCCTAATTCAATTCATTCAGTTATTAGGGATTCGCTTCTCTGGATGAAATAAGAGTTAGGAGAGTCCTCGTCTACGCATGAACTTTCCTATTAGTGCCCCGAAATCGACCCTTGTCATTACTTTTTCTCCATCAACATCCATTATTCTATGGGCCATGATTTGCTGAGTAGTAGTGGGTTATCAAAACCAACTAATATACTGTATAAAAAGCATTTTAGGAAGGGGTAAAACTTTATATGTAACTTTTTTGGAGAAGTTTTTGTCTATAATTACTGAAGCACGTTATTTGTATATTGTTTAATTAATTTAAGTCAATTCATTTAAATTTTTATTGAGTTCGTAAGACAATACTCGTTAGACAAAAGAGAGAGGTGCTGACTAATTAATTAGTAATTAGAATTTTGAACCTTGTCTAATAATTAATTAATTGCTACATATATATGGTGGGTTAAGATGATGTCTAAATTTAAATAAATTAATTTGATATTATTAGATAATGTACAAATAACATGATACAATATAAACAAGAATTTCTCAATATTTTAAGTGTTTTGTTATTAAATTATTTTCAATTGAACTATGGTACCTAAAAGAATGCTTTTGAAGGAACTAATTATATGTTGTTAAGTTGAAAAAATATTCTATATATTATATTTTTATTATATAATTTGTACTGAATACCTAAAAAAGTTGTATGAACATTTTTTTCCTAAAAAAATGGAGGATGAATGAATTTTTTTCCGAAAGGCAATCATACTTTTTCACAATCACAACGAAATTAAAATACTAATCAAAAGCTCGTGCTTTAAAATAAGAATAAGTATCAATAAGATATTACCTGATATAATTAAATTTATGATTATTATTACAAAAATATGCTTGAAACAAAAAGTTAGAATAATATTTCATAAGGATCTTTGATAGGGAACATAAATTATACTCTTGTATAATACTAAAGATTTCAGTATTACATCATTCATATATTGACGACTAATTAAGCGATTTTCGTCTAAAATCTAAAATTTAATTTAACTATAATTTAAAACTAGATTATGTAACTTTTATTGAAAATTAAATTAGATAACATGACAAAATATAAATGATAATAATACTAAGTGATCAATACCATACGAGTATCGGAAATGGGCTCTTTTGTCAGAAAGGATGATAGATAATTCAATTTTCAGTAGATACAAGATTTAAACAAAGCATAAATGCAATTTAACACAGGATTAATAAATGTTGATAAAAGAGCCCTTGCATACATCATAATACATATAGTAATGGAACCTTAAACTAAACTTCCATTACATAGGCAAAATGTTTGGATCTTATGGGGAATTAACTAGATAAAAAAATGTTTAGATATTTTAAATGTTCAGGTCTAAGTTTAAGTATGACCCGTACTCTAACCTAAACCTAAAATATGTGTATGTACGTGTCTTTATATGTACATATACATGTACATACATACATATATATATATATATATGTATATTATAAAAAAGATAAAGAAAAATACCATACAAATATCATTTTATGGATTTTAAATTATATCAACAGTTTTTTTGACAATTTATTTGTCATTGTAATTTTATATGAGCAGATTTTATAAAAATGAATCTTAATTTTTAAAAATTTTGTTTACTTAAAAATTTTTTTAGATAAATGAATCCGAGTCCAAGTCTAGAAATTCAAAGATTCAATGGAAATACTTTTTTTGGGTGTACGCTAAATATAAACTTGGAAATAAAAATTATAATATGCTATCCACTGTCATCTCTTTCTTTTCTTCCATAGCCCGAGCCAAATATATATGCCAATGAAAAAATTCAATTCAGGGGTTCTTAGTTATATATACTATTAATTAAGGATGCTGTCGTGACAATTAGACCTTAATTTTCTCCGTAGTTAATTACAATGGGGGGATAGAGAGAGAGTGCTGGATCGTATTTCCTTTTTCTCTTGGACATTGGTAAGTTAGTTAAACTTTCGTTAAATTTTGTGTAAGAAATTGACGGTTTAATTTTCCCAACAATGTGAAGCAATTAATTGCAAGTTTATTCGGCGTTGTTCCGTTCTTTGATCATTTGAATTATCCTCAAATGTCATACGTTTTGAATAATACGACAATTCATATAACATAGGTTTGCATAATTATGATCTGATTCTTCAATCATTCATCGTTATTTTTTGCAACAATCTTTTAATTCTTTATTGTAATGTTCGAAAAGCTCCAACGCTGGAGCGAAGATACCAAGACAGCTGCGATCGGTATGAATACCGTTCTTCCAAGAAAACCAATTTCTAAAGTCAATCTCTTGATTAATTAGTTTGGCAACGAATACTGGTTATTATAATGGAGCTGAAATGTCAAAACTTTTGACCATTAGGAAGCACTAATCAAAGAAAGAATTCTGTTATCGTAAAATGCCAATATTCCAGTTCATATGTAATGTATTAAGTCATTTTAGTTGAACTGTGTTTTCTTTATAATCTTTCTTTCAAATTATGACATAACAGATGCAGAAGATTAAAGGGATCATTTGACTGCTCTTAATTAATGGGAAGTTTCCTTTATTACACCTTTTGTAAGATAAGAAAAAGTAGGATCAAAAGTCAAAACTACCCGCCGTTAATCTTAATTTACATTTAATTAAATTCAACCATCCAATACTAAATAAATAGGCATCTTATTTTTACTTTATTTTATAATGTTTATTTAATATATACTACCTCCAATTTCATATGTAGGAGATTTTTTTAAAATTTGATTTGATCTAAAATATAAAAAATAAAATATTAATATCTAATATATTAATTAGTATATTTTAATTATATCATCTATTAAATAAATCTTTTAAATTATGAATAATAACTATTATTAATTTAAACAAAAAAAATACACACATTAAATAAAAATATTTTTAAAAAATAATTTTTATTTAGGACAAAAATAAAAAAAATAAATTATTTTTATTTAACTTTTTAAATTTTTACGAATTAGTTATTTATTTATTTTATATAAGATAAACAAATAATATTTTTTTAATATAGTAACTAATTATTTTAATAACTACTGTATGGCAAAAAAACCTATCACTGTGTCGGAGTTCACGCCCAATTAATCCATGCCTCTGAACAAGAAGAAAGTAAGTCGTGCAAGTAACTTACGCTAAATAATATATATAATAAGCCCTTCTTCAAACCTAGATTCGTCATCCCAAACGTGAACGAAATCGTCTGAATTTCCTCGAGAAGTACATTTCGGAAAACGCAGAAGGACAAGGTACATTAGGACATGAAACAGAACCCTCTCGCGGGTATTTTCTTTTTTAATTAATCAGACAATGACTTGTGGTTGCTCTAAATTTCCTATATTTTTAAACTGTTACCAGTCTGAATGAAATGACAAAAATTTATAGTTAAAGCTCTCTTCAGTCTTCAATGTCGTCATATACCTTCCTCTCTGTTCATATTTGCGTTCGTGTCCTCATAAATACCTACCCGAGACTCCTCCTAACTCCAACATCCACCAAAATCTTCGAAGTCTAAACGCAAGAGATAGAAGAAATTAAAATGGAGAAGGTTGCTGCTACACAACTTTTGATTTGCAGTTTATCCATCACTGCACTTTGTTTGCTCTCTCGCACAGTAACTTCTTCGGAAGTCGGTAAGGATTCACTGGCATAAAAATATTGAACTCTTACGCGTTAATCTAAACTGATATTATATGAACTTATTGGCACTCGCTTTGCATTTGTTTTCACTTCTCATAAAATAATTATGAATTAAGTAACTATATCTACTTTTTTATTTTTTTCAATGGAAATATGCATCAAAAATCGGAATTTTCTTAGCTTTTCCTTGCTCTAAGTTGATATGGTATTGAATATATTGTTGGTGGAACAGAGGATGAGACGGAGTTTAATTACGATGAAGACGGAGACAAGGGACCATCCCGATGGGGAGACATTAACCCAGAATGGAGTTTGTGTAAAAACGGATCAATGCAATCGCCCATAGATCTGCTGAACGATAGGGTTCAAATAGTGTCCCATTTAGGGGACCTTCAGATGAAGTACCACCCCTCCAATGCCACTCTTAAAAATAGGGGCCATGATATCAAGGTAATTAAACTAAATCTAATTAATCCTTCATCTAATTAATACACTCAAAAAAGGATTAGATTTAACTATAATTTATTATATATTTATTATCATATTTTTTAATAAAATTATAACATATGTAAGAAAATTTTTTAAAAACCCTAATTATGTGATACTAAATTATAAAAATCATGCATTTATTTGTAAAAATCATATATTTGTCATATTTTAATTAAAAAACTTTATAATAGAGATATGTAAAAAAACTATGCATAAAATTAATTTTTGATTAAAAAATGTATTCCAAATACATGTAAATGCAAGTTGTTTATTTAATATGAAAGTGGTGGTGAGATTCAGACTTATAAAACATGTATTAGTTAATTATATTATGAAAATTTTAAAGTTACACTTGAGTCTAGAATAAACTATTGTATATATGGAATATATATATATATATATATATATAAGCTTATATCTTTATTATCAATTTTTTTAATTGAAATATAATAAGTATATAATTTTTTAATGTTATAATAATAAATACATAAATTTTATAACTCAATATTATATGATTAGATTTTTTTAAAAAAAATTATACATATATTACAATATTATTAGAAAACCTTATTACGAAGATATAAGGAAGATTGTATCTAAATCTAGTCTTTTGTATATAAAACAATAACATCATATCAAATATACTTTTAATAGCAAGACTCGTTTACATGTTTATGCCAGATCTATTATAGAGTTTTTTTTTTTTATCTTATGGGAAAAAATTATATTTAAAGTTCTTTGACCCTTCCTTCTACTTTTTCTAAAGTGAAATTAATAAAACAATATTGTTTGGAAACTCAATACCTTGTGGGCCTAGAATTTTACTTTAACGTGTACTCTATATATAATGATAACTTATACCAAGGTTTTGATATAAAAATATTATGACTATTGACAACATTTACGGTCTATTTGATATATAAAAATTTAGGATGAAAATAAAAATAAAAAGTAAAAAAATAATTTTATAAATAAAAATTTTTATAATATTTTTATTTTTAATAATTAAATAATTATTATTAAAAAAATTAAATAATGATTAAATAATAATTATATAGGTAAAATTATAATTTTTTTTAAATTTTCTTCTCCCACTTTTCTTCCAAGCATACCGAACGAGCCATTAGAGATAAAATTGGGAACTAGTTGTAATATAATATGGAAATGGTTAGACAATTGAGTTTTTTTATTATGAAATTTTTTAAATTTGTATAAAATAATTTTTATTATTATACACACAAATGTCAAAATGATCTAATAATAAAAAAATCTCGATTTGTCAAAATGATCACTGTCCAAATTGAAATTATGACTACTAAGGAGTCCTCCTACTCTGTGCTAATGCATCTCTGTCTACCTCTTTTAATTTGACTCTTTTTTTGTGAATGTAGTTGGAATGGGTTGGCGGCGCAGGCTACCTTCAAATTAATGAAACTCAGTATGCACTCAAACAATGCCACTGGCATTCTTCCTCTGAGCACACCATTGATGGCAAAAGGTATGCGCATTTCTTTTATCCACTTTCCTCTATTTCACAAGCAAATTAAGCTGTTCGTGTTATTAATTTGGCTTAATTAATCTATGCACCATAGACTTAAGCCAACGCAATTTTGGAATCAACCCTCAACCATCTTTAATTTTTGCATAAACATGGATAATTTTAGTTGTCTACCCTCTTCTCCTATGTCCAGCTTCTCTCACTTTTTTTTTTTTTAATGAAAAATGATAAGACTACCGGAAACTAAAACGTGACAATTTGATTGAAGATGCTCTTGCAACATCACATGTAACCATAAATTAGGTGAATCTGAATGGACGGTGTAATTTTTAGTGTGGCCCGCAAAATAATACTAAAAAAATTGGGTGTATATATATATATATATATATATATATATGTAAAGATTATGCACGGAGTTGCCTGAGATAGAACTCTATTGTTTATAGCTTAAGTATAGTTTACACCTCATAAGATTAGATTAGATTAAAAATGAACTACCCTTTACAAAATATCGATTATTTGGTTTCTTTATTTTTTATGATAAAATTTTGTTAATAATTCTTCTTGTTCGCTATATTAAAGGGTTTGAATGACTGATAATATCTATATTCCATCCTTAGCTATTCTTGGATAACCTAATAATTTTTACTTATGAACTTCAATTCTATCATAAACTTTATTTATAATGTAATAATTACCAAATACAAAAAATTATATTTATTACTATATAATTATTAATCACACAGAAGTTAAATTAATCTTACTATAAACTATTAATTATTAATGGAATACATGTTTTAAGTAATTAATTCACCTAAAACATTTACTAAGAATAGATAACAATTATTGTGTATTGCAATTCAAATTAATAATAGATTTAAGTATCACACGTGTACCCCTGCATCCTAGCAACGTCGTCATTGATGGCCGTAACCATCCGCTACGCTGACGTCATTGATTAGCACAACATGTACACTTAAACACTTTACCATACCACATATTAGCTTTTTTTTTTCATTTTAAGAAAATAATAATAATAAAGTTCAATTCACTTGACCAGCTTCGGACGTTTGACTTCTACTTAGTCTTTTAATAGTGATGTTTAAACTTTCTTAAATCAGTGTATAGAACAATTCTTATATGATTATAACTGAACAATTCTTATATCATTGGCAAAAATATCTCATTTTAATTCTTTTAAAAAAGATTAAATATATATATGCTATTAGATTAGATTTGTTTGTGTGTGTGTATATGTATATGTATATATATATATATATGATATAGTTCACGGAAGAGCCTGAGATAGAAATATTGTTTATAGCTTAAGTGTAATTCCTACTTACTTGTGTGTGTGTATATATATAAAAGATTAAAATAGATTTGTTTATATGTAATTTATTGTCAAATTCAATCAAGTAAAGTTATTTTGTTTATTTTTAAAAACTTGCATAGATAACACAGGTTTAAACGCCACGAGTTGATCAGACTAAGCCTATTAGGTTAGGAAATTACCTAAACTCATTCAGTACGTAAAATAAAAAGGAATAAAATAAAAAATAGAATTGAACAATAATTTTAAAGATAAAAATAACATTTATATTTTAATTATAAAAAATAATAAGAACAGATAAAAATTATTAAATAATAATTATAAAAATATAATAACAGATATGAAAACAAATCTCTTTCTCTCTTAATAGGACAGTTAATCACACATATGCACGTACGAAACTGACGTTAAGGGGCTCAAATATTCAATTGCATGAATTTGCAGGTTTGACCTGGAGTTGCATATGGTGCACGAAACTGACGCAGGAGAAACAGCCGTAATTGGAATACTGTACAAGGTTGGAAAATCAGATGCTTTCTTGTCATCGGTAAGGACTGAGGACAGAAACATCTGGGTTTCTGTCGTTCTATTATCAGTCTTAATTTGTGTGTCTGGGTCCAAGTAAGTGACGAGTTTACTGTCGTAATTCATAGTTAACGGATCATTTAAAGGCCATTTCTGATACCACGGAGGCAGAAGAAATAGTGGGTATAGTTGATCCTTGGCAGATTAAAATAGGCAGCTTGCAGTATTACAGATACATTGGTTCTCTTACAACACCCCCTTGTACTGAAAACGTTGTTTGGACCATCCTTAGAGAGGTTTGCTGCCTCCACTTTACTCACTTTTTAGTTTGTATTGATTAAATTATTTTCTCCTTTACACTGTATATTTTTTTATTATAAAAAATATGTGTTTTAAAACTAAAATATGATCAAAATATCTTTACAGTAATATTATTTTTTATTATAAAAATAATGTATTAAAAAATATTTTTAAACTTTTATTTCAATATTATTTATTTTGTATTAAAACCTCTAAATTTAATCTATTATAAATTTAAAAAATTAAATATTTTTTATTAATTAAATATACATTTTATACTTATTGTATTATATAAATAATAGATATATAAATTTTCACAATAAAAAATAAGATCATGTAATTTGAATATTTTTTTAGAGGAAGAATAATTTATCCCTTTTATTTTAATTATTACAATTAGAAGATTTTTTTCATTTGTCTGAGCTTTTCTTTTCCCCTGCTCGCTTTACTTTTCGATTTTAGGATATCTTTTTTTTTCTGCTTATTATTTAAACTGCTTTATTAAACTTTGTGGAATTAATTATCTAGGTGAGAAGTGTTTCTGAAGAACAAATCAATTTGCTTCGAGATGCTATTCATGATGTAAGTTACTAACTTACTACATGACTTTTAAATATCTCTAATTACCTAAAGGGAAAAAAAGACAAAAATCAGATATTGAAGTATTAAAAAATTATCTTCTTTCGTCTTAAACTTAGCATCTGTTTTGCTTTGCAGGAATCAGACACTAATGCTAGACCACTGCAACCAATAAACAACCGTTTGGTGGAACTCTATCAACCAAAAGATTCTAAAAAAGATTGAACTTCAACGCATTTGCCAATGCAAATATAACATCTCTTACTCTTCTTATACATCGCTTCTTGGCTATGACTCTCATCCATATTTCATAAGTTAATTTTGAAGTTTTGGTCCCATAAATGTATTTTAATATACGCTCGCTCAGTGTTGCTTCTTGTATCTTTCTATTATATAATCACCAGGTTTTAAGTTACATACATGTTTATCTTCTTTTCCCCATCAGTCATGATTTTCTTCATTCTAAATAAACCAACACAAAATTATTGGGTTAAGAATGAGTGAAAATTTTCATATTAAAAGAAAATAAAGCAAAGACTATATAAATGAATTAAACTATAAATCCAATACCTTAAAATTTTTTTATCAAAATGTATCGTCAAATCTATAGCTATAGTTGTTCTCAAAATTCAAATAAAAAAATTCTGACAAATCTAACGTAAATCTTGTACCATTCTTTATAGTATACACAAATTAATAATAAAAAAAATTAAAATTCTTGTATAGTGACACCACCTAACAGTGTATTGGCTGTGTGCTGAAAGAAACATTACTAATTACTCAGAAATGTCTTGGCTTAGTATGCTAATATATTTAATAATTAAGCCATTAAGCCAATGGGCTGCATATAAGTTACTTGCTGGCCTGCAAGTTATACACCTCATCGCTACATCACATTTGGAACATTAGGATTTCGCTGAGTTTGTGAATCCTCTTTGCGTGACCAATAAAGACAGGCCTAGTAGGTACAAGCTTACACCCCATGATATAAATTAACTACAAAGAAACCAGCTGTTTAGTTACTGTGATGTGATAAGGACAATTTTTAAATAGACAATTAATGCTTTATTATGATGCCACCCTTCAACCACTAGTGTAAATGGAATCTGCTTTCTAATATCCTCCAATTACTACTAAACGTACAGCTGATTTCATTTCTGCTCAAGGACAAATATTGATGATCTTACTATAGGTCAATTGGACAACAACGAAAACAACCCTAATTGTTTAGTTTAACATTAATGCTTTTAGTAATATTGCCCGAAAGCTCCTCTTCCCCCTGGCGAGTAAGATAATTTTCGAGGAAAAGAATGAAGAAAAGTATCTTCAAACCTGTCAAATCCTCATGCCCTTCAACTTTGAGATGACTGGAATTACCTGTTAAGCAATGATCAAACTCTTGACTATTTTAAAAATTACTTCCACTCAAAAACTTGAACTGCTTAGTAAAAGTCCGTGAATAATTTTGATTATAATCTTTAGCACAAGCATATCAAAGAGAAGAAACTTCCATGAACTCATAAGAAAAGGAAATTTCTCATAAATATAATCTTACAGCCAATTAATGCATAACAGCTAAATTTACAATGATTATTATTTTTCTGGTTGTCGTGGCCAAACCATTTTTGCAAGGACTTTCATGATATCATCCATGGTTGGCCTATGCAGGGGATCATCTGCTACACAAGCCTTTGCTAAAACAGCCAAAAACAAAGCCTCTGCAGGAGGATAATCCTTCAGATTAGGATCCATGAAACTCCTCAACCCTTCAAAGCAACCCCCTTCATTGCCTCCCCCTCCCAAAAACCCAATAGAATCTTTCACTAATTTCCCATCAATGTTCTCTCTTGCAGAGATCAGTTCAAGTAACACGACCCCAAATGCAAAAATGTCTACTTTCTCAGAAACTGGGCCATTCACAAGGTTCTCTGGTGCAACAATATCTGCTAGTTTCCCCCTAAACTCTGCTGTTATAAATATATTTCTACTGCTAACATTCAAATGAGCATAAGAAGGAAAAGCACAGCAGTGTAAATAGTGAAGACCTGTGGCTATGTCAAAAGCTATTTGAGTCCTTCTGTTCCAACGAAGGGAATTGGATGCAGATAAATAGTCCCTTAAGCAACCATTTTTAGGCCGTTCAAAAACCAAATAAGACCATGAAAAATCACTTTCACCATAACACACACCTAGTAAGTTCACAATATTGATGTGGTTGATCTTAGAATGTAAATCAATCACCCGGCGCGTGTCTTCGAATCTCATTCTCTTTATCATCACCTCAAGAAAACCGATTAACCCCTTGTAGACTGAACCACTTATCTGGGTTTCTTCACTGAAATCTTTTGTGGCCTTCTTGAGCTCTTCTATGCTGTAATTGACCAAACGGTACTTTATTCCAGCGAGAAGATCTGGAGAAAGACATGAAGTTGTTGAAGAGCCTCTCATTGGTGACAAGGCGATGGAGGTTGTAGGAGTGAAGGGTTGAACACTTTCATTCTTCCATTTCCTTAAGGCCTTAATGTACAATATACTCACAAGCATTGCCATGAATAACAGCAAAAATCCTATGACAGAACCTGCGATGTACAAACTGGTAGGGTTTGTGACTCTTGGTGTTTTTGCCACCGGAAGTGTTGGAAGAAAACCAGAAGTTGGAGCTGGAGAAGATACTGGAATATCCAAAATCCTGATTGGACCATCCTTTAATGGGATCAAAACAGTTGTTTGTGGAAACAGAGTTGAGAACTGATCCAAGTGATTGGCTTCCCAGAAATCTTCTAATGAGATGCCAAATTTCTCACTTAATGCGCTCTGTTCATCTCCTAGTATTATAGGGTATGCGACAAGGTACTTCACCTTCTTGCTAGTACTAGTGAAATTGTCAGGACATGCACATCTAAAAGGAACGTTAAGCTCAGAACCTGGTACGGTCTTGTTAGGGTTGTCCTGTGCGAGTGTGAAAGATTTGAGTAGCCCTTCAAAAACCCCACAAGCAATCTCTGAAAACGTTGTATTTTCGGGGACCCCATAGTTGAAACTGGCTTGATAGAATTGGCCAGAGCAGGAACATTTGACAGGAATAAGAACCTCTTTGCCTGGTTTAAGGAACTGAGAAGAATTGAGGTGGTTGTTTATCTGAAGCAGCTCATCAGAGTTCTTGTGGAAGAGCTTTGAGATCTCTGAGATGTTCTGAAAACGTTGGTTTGATCTGAACACCAAGAACGTTTTGCATGAATCTGGGTACAAATTGCAAGTGTACCTTGAACCTGGGTAGCTGTCAAGATCTATAGAGCAATTTGTAGAGTCGTAGAATTGCTGAGCAGAACTTGAACTCATGCACATTAAGGCAATAAACCAGAGATAAATCATAATTTCAAGACTTGATTTCTTATAAGATCAGAACGAGAGAGGAATATAAGGAAGTGAATTGTTTGAAAGAGAGCAGAATGGAAGAGAAATGTAAAGAGGCTAACAGCAAAATTGATGTGATTAGTTTAGTGATATAGCTTAAACAAGTAGATTTTGTAGGAAGCCTCCAAAGAAAGGGGACATTGAAGATGAGCACTTGACTGGAAATTTATTCAGAGTTTGTCAAGATCTATGGTCAAATGCCTGTAAATGAGTTAATTACTCTAAGAAGGCCGGCTGTAAAGGAAATGGCTATTTGAGAATAGAATATTTTGACAATTCAAACACGAAGTTTTCAATATTTTTTAATATTAAATATATATATATATATATATATATATTATGTCTGATATCGTTCAGGTTGTTTCTTTGCAATGGAGAAGCCTTAGAATTTAGACAAGTTGCAGATTGTCAATCAACCAATTAGAAATAGGCTTAAATACTAATTTCTAATGAATGACTTGTAAAACTGAATAAATTTATTTATGAATAGGTGCAAAACTTTGATTATTATAAGTAGGAACACAATATGCATACAGAGTCACAAATGAAGAAGACCAATATTAATGAAAAGACTATGATTTAGTCCCTCAATTTTTAGAAGTACATAAAAAAACCTCAACTGCTATTCTCCGTTTTAAATATGATGTAAAATGTGCGTAGTGCAATGGAAGAGCACTGGTCTAGAAGAAATATATACAAAACATGCATTACTTTAAAAAGAAATAGTTATAAAATGGGTTATTTTGCATGTAATTTGTGCTCACTTGATGATCAGCTTTTATGTTAAATGAGTAATAATTATTTTTGTCAAAGTTGTGTTTACATATACTTTATTATTCTATTATGAAAGAACACAATTTTTGGACATAGCTATTGAAGCAAGATCAGTCATTAAACTGGTTTAATTGTTAAGTCACTAATTAAACCAATTTAGAGCTAGTACCATCAAATTTTGAATATTAGATAAGTTTGAGTAGTAAAAAATAATTACTCATTAGATATTTGTTGGATGTTGATATTATTACTAAATATAATACATTAGTCCAATATCAATAGATAGGGCATCCAATATTTGATACCTAATAACAACAACAATAATAATAAAGTTTAAATCACTTATTTAATTCTCCAAATTATCTTTTATTGTCACAACCCAAAAACATGGGTGATGACTGCGTATAGGTCATGACTCATGTTGAATAAAATTATTTATGAATAGGAGCAGAAGTTTGATTATAAGTAGGGAACACAATACGCATGCAGATTCACAAATGAAGACCAATATTCAGAATGAGAAAACAATCTGATTTAGTCCCTTAATTCTTAGAAATACATAGAAAAACCTCAACTGTTATTCTCCATTATAAATATGAACTAAAATATGCAGAAAATTAGTAGTGCAGTGGAATAACCCCAGGTCTAAAAGAAATATATGCAAAAGATGCATTATTTTTAAAAAAAAAATAGTTATAAAATGGGTTATTTTGTATCTAACATGTAATTTGTACTCACTTGCTAATCAGCTTTTATGTCAAGTGAGTAATAACTATTTTTGTCAAAATTGTGTTTACACATACTTTATTACTTTATCACAAAAGAACACAACTTTTGTATATAATTATTGGAATTTGATAAGTCATTCAATCGATAAAAGGTTTGGTTTATTGGTTTAACCGTTGGGTTACTAATTAAACCAATTTAGAGCTAGTACCATTAAATATTGAATATTAGATAAATTTGAGTAGTAAAAAAATAATAATAATTGGTGGATGTTGATATTATTACTAAAAATACTATATTAGTCCCATATCAATAGGGTATCCAATATTTGATATCTCATATATATATATTAAAAATACAAATCACTTATTTCACTTCCTAAACTATTCCTTATTGTCACAGCCCAAAAACATGAGTTATGATTAGCACATAGGTTAAACCAACATGGAACTAGTTTAGCCTAAAAAGTCTAAAAACTCATACACACATATCACAACAAAGCCATAATAATAATAATAATAATAATATCACATTTTAGTTTCATGTATTTCACTTTTTAATGACTTGCTTGAAATCTAACAATATTTTTCTTGGAAATTGGACATAACCCAAATTATACAAGTAGTCATAATTCCAGTAAATAATACAATACCACAATGGCCATTAGAAGGCCTATAATGTATCATCACACTTATATACCCAAAATAATTAACATCTAGAAGCCATGATATTGGAATTTGACACAAGCATCCACTAATAAAAAAGAATCTACCCTGAAGCTTTTAGAAAGTTTGCAAGTCTTGGAGTACTTTAGTTTGTTGATCTAAGAAATAAACATAAGGAATAGAATAAATATACCACACTAGCTTAGGCCTAAGTTGGTACACATAATGGAAAGAAATGGAAAGATAATTAAAATAATAATAATTTTGTGGAGGGTAAATGATCCTTGTACCTTTACTTGAAAAAAAAAAGAGAAAAGAAACAAACATTATTTTGTAATGATAATAAAAATATAATAGATGTTATAAACAATAGAAATAAAAGACAATCCCTTTCATTTGTTATGTCAAACAACATTTTAGTGAGTACATAAATAATAAAATACATTGAAGGAGAAACAAGTATACATATTATAGTTTTTCATAATTGAGCATTCAAATAAATAATTAATTCATATTTCATTTGTAAATAAAACAAATATTTACCGACTTGCTTGAATAACCATCCCTCAAATTGAAATATAATTTAAAGCTCGAAAATACATATGGAAAAAGGATAACATAGGAAAGAACCATCACCACCATCACCAAGTGCTATCACATGATATACATATCACAGTATCATATTATTTAGCAACACTACATTATATCCCAATATAACCATTATTAAGTACTGCCACGCAGAAGATATATCACAATTAGTGCTATTGCACTTTTATCATGTCATTTTGTTACCCAATACTATTACATGGTGTACATATATCATAGATACTGCCACTATACATTTTTTATCACATCATTTTACCATTAAGTGATGCGGAATGGTGGATCTATTACATCTTAAGTAGGTGTATCTTAGGTTCTAACCAAATCCTTATCATCACTTTTATAGTATAATAAAATTAGATACATAAGATAAATTAAAAAAGAAAAAGGATATTAGTAAAATACAACTTTAAGTTAACTATAAATCATTTTTAAATCAATTATAAATTAGATCTATAAAAACAATCAAATAAAGAGTGGAAGGAAACTAAAATAGAACCAATAAATCAATAAAACAAATAAAAGAGAAACCGTATAAAAACAAAGATAATTTAATAATGCCATAAAACAATAAAATAAAGGTTTCACTTTCCTTATATGTATATAAATATAAATATCACTACTTCCACTTTGCATGCCATACACTCTCATTTCACACATTGCATAGTTTCTACATCATGAATACATAATTTTCACTTCATATGTATCTCATACCAGATTTCTTATTCGTAATTAGCCATAGCTCAATAAGTTTATTCATCACATTATTCTTAATGTGAATACCTAAAATTATATTTAACATAAAATTTATGATTTAGCTACTTAATTAATACCTACTACTATCCATTTAACTAAATACATTCCCTAATGCCTAAATTCTTAATTTTTGCTTAATTTACCTATTATTAACACTAGTCATAGGTTTAGATTTTTCAATTTAACCTTATATAATTTAAATTGAGTTTGGAACTTATTTTATGGAGCTTAATAGATGGAGAGGAAAGTGTGAATTTTACACTTTGAAGATTTAATCGTAGAAATTACAATTTAAGGATTCACTCGCTACAGAAGGGAGAAAGAGGAGTTGTAGAAGCAATCAAACTTCATCAAACATGGAAAAAGAAAGGAAAATGAAGAGAAAACAAAGAAACAAGAAGAAGAACCAACCTCAAAGAAGCTCCATGATTCATGACCAGATAACATAAAAAGGTGAAGGAAGAAAATTAGGTGTAGATGCTATAATGACGTGGAGAATGTATGATGGTGTAACCTGCTAAAGAAGGTGAAATCATGGTCACTAAGGAGTGAAAGATGGCAAATGCATGAATAACAAAGCAAGAGAAGAAGAGTTGCTACACTTCATTAGAGCAAGACACCAAACAGAACAAAACCATTGAGATAAATGAGAAAGAACACACACACAAACACACATAAATTGCTTTATTACCTTAAAAAAGTTTTAAGTGCTTTAAATTTAAAGCATTTTGAATAAGTCTTCTAAAAAATCTTTAAGTTTCATAATTATTCTTAAATATCTAGCCTTTATTTATTACCCTAAAGTAATTTATATTGAAATTATAGGTATTGTTTTTAACTTCATAGTTCATTTTTTAACTATTAGGGACCTAATTGAAATTAGAATATTTAAGGCGTTATGCTTATCCCCTTCAACATATCTAACTTCAAAACCCCATTTCTTAAATTTTCTCATCTACCATTGAACATGTAATTGAAAATAAGAGGCTTAAAAATGCACTATTTTAAACCCACTCAACTTGAGATTTTATTAGCAAATTCAGGGGCAAGTGTTATAAAAGCCTTACAAGCATACTAATCTCATAGACCCAATGCTATTGAGCCTAATTCTCCAAGGCCCATAACTAAAGGAAAGACCACAAAACCATAAGACTAGAAAATAACTGGCCCAATTTCTAGGTATATGAGGACAAAGATTCTAAAACATAGCAATAAAACTCTGCTTTCGGTAGCTATCCCTATAAAATAGTTGTCCTATTCTAATTGAACAATATATACATTAGCAATTACAAATAGCATCTATTTCTTCTTATATCTAAGAAAGAAACTTCATTATATCTAATTTTTAAAAATTAAGAAATACAATGCTATTAGGTTGGACTAAGCTTTGTTTTTTCCTTATCATACTCTTGATGCCAACAATTATGTTTGGGAATTTAGAAAGAAATGAAATTGAATGGCTTACAATGAAAAGGAAAGGAAAGGAAAGAAGTGGAATGGAAAGGTATGGGTAATTTCGTTATTTTAGAGTTAAACGATGGAAAGGAGAAAGTTGTTAATGGAATAAAATAACTTATAAATTATTTTTTTGATAATTATGGTGTAATTTTAGTAAGTTTTTAGTCAAAAAGAAAATAATTATAATTATACTATCTATTTATTCCATCCCTTTTTAAGCCTTCTAATTTTAAGGGGCAACAAATTTTAAATTTTAAGTGGTAACAAGGGATTTTGGAATTCACTGGTTGCCATTTTATGCCATCCTAAAAATTTTGTTCAAAGGTTTATTTCAAGTTAACTATTCAACTCCTTATCATTTCATCATTTACCATCAATCTAAACATAACATAAACTATTTGAAATGTGTTACTTTATAATTGTGATATATAATTGTGAGATATTATTTATTATAACTTTTGAAACCATTGTCAAGATCTCAAAAAAATGAAACCATCCCAAATCTAATATAATATAAATGAGATATAGGACCATGCATTTACACGGGACTCATGCCAATTACATGGCCTTACATTTACTTTAAATGAAAAAGAGAAATAAAAAATTAAAGAAAAAAAGAAGAAAATTAAAAAAAAAGGTAGAACACATGAACATGTAGTTACAATATTCTAAAGGAAAAAACAGTAACAATAGACTTTTCTTGTATATATATGTAGAGAGAGAATAAGAGAATACATAAATATGATTTGTTATATCTTGTAAGTTCTTAAATTAAACTATAACAAAAATATATATATTTTAATAATAACATAATAAGTGTATACTTTTTATAAATATATTATTTTTAATTAAATTAGATATTTATTATATTATTATTAAAGAATTATATATTTATTATATTTTAAATAACAAAGATATTAGGAACTCCATCTAAACCTACTTCATAAAATAGGTAAATTACATTCTTCTCTTTTAAGACATACTTAAATTACACAATTATTTTTGTTGGTTTTAAAAAATTACATTATCCTTTCCTAAACTTAAAATGTACACTGCACTTATCTTTCCTCTAACAAAATATATGTTACAATTATATTTATTTTAAGTAAAATGTTATTATATTTATTATTTATATAATATAATAAGTATTAATCATACATTTGACTAATATAAAATAATAATATTTAAAATTTAAAATAAGTTAAACATATAATTTTAACAAAAAATCAATGAATTTGAAATAAAAATTTAATTAATATGTTTTTAATAAAAAATTATCACTAAGAAAATTTTGATAATCTTTTGACAAGTTTATCTATATTATGAAAAAGTATATATTTTAGATTTTTTAATAAAAAATATAATAATTAAAAATTAGATTATTAGTATGCTTTTATTAGAATCAAAAATAAAAGATCAAAAGCATAAAATTATTCTAGAAAAAGATTTCTTAGAGTATGCAAAGCCATATAGAATTCAAGAAAATAGAATTCTAATAAATATAGAACACCAAGTAGTAATTCTTGAAAAAATTAAATTGATTTAATGAAATTTTATTACATATTAGTCAGATTTAATTATCAAAAATATCAATCACGCAAATATCATACTATGATTGATACATGAGCAAATATTACAACAGCCAAATATAATATATTACCCTTCGAATTATGGAAGAAAGATAAACCAATAAGAATGAGTAGTGCTGGAAAAGAAATTCATTTTATTGAATTATTTGCTAAAGATATCCCAATACAAATAGGAGAATATAAATTAAAAATTTCACTTTTATATCAATATAATGAAACCACTCCTGATATAATTTTAGGAATGGATTTTCTAGAATAATATATGCCTTTACATTTCACCGAAAAGATTTTAATACTAACAACACCATGTAAACACCAAGCATGGGCAATTAGGATAAAAAACCCATATAATAGGACTGATACAAACTTTCGAAAAAAGTAATTTGAAAATGAAATTCAATTTATTCCTAATAATAAAGCTATTGATATTAAAGCTAAAAAATCATTAAGAAATATTGAAAGATAAAAAACCATTGAAGAAAGAATATTTGATAATTATAGCGAAAACCCTTTAATCCACTGGGAAAAATCCAAACCATACGCCAAAATAGAATTACTTGATTATAGTAAAGAATTTGTAGTAAACCATATCCTTGGACAACAAAAGATAAGCAAGAATTTATTATGCATTTAAATGAAATGAAACAATATAATTTAATTAGGAATATAATTTAATTAGGGAAAGTAGATCAAACTATTGTTCACTAGCCATGATTGTCATAAGTCATGCTGAAATAAGAAGAAATAAATTTAGAATGGTTATTAATTATAAAAAACTAAATGACTTAGCTGTTAGAAATCGTTATCCAATTCCAAAGATTGAACTCTTATTTAATCTAATAAAAGAAAAACAAATCTTTAGTAAATTTGATTGCAAATCAGGATTTTTTTAAATAAAATTAGAAGAATCAAGTAAAAAATATACTGCATTTCTAACATCTGAAGGACTATATGAATGGAATGTATTACCAATGGGATTTCACAATAGTCCAAGTATATTTCAAAAACACATACAAAAACTTTTATCACCTATTAAAGATTTTGCTGTAATATATATAGATGATATTTTAATATGTTCTGAAAATATGAAACAACATGAAGAACATTTAGATCAATTTATGAAAATAGTTGAAGAAAAATGAATCAGTATCTCACCTAAAAAATTTGAATTAAGACAACAAAGAATAACATTTTTAGGACATGATATTAGCTCAAATGGAATAGAACTATAAGAACATATAAGTCTTAGAATAAAAGATTTTATAAAAATCACAAATAAAAAAGAATTACAATCATTTTTAGGTATAGTAAACCAAGCCAAAAATTTTATTCCCCATTTATCTAAATATACTGCTAAATTTACTAAATTAGTTGGAGAAAAATCTCCTTGACAATGGAATGAAGAAATTGAACAAATTATTCAAAAGATTAAGAATTTATGCAATAATTTACCAAAATTAACAATCCCAACTCAAGAAAATATAAAATGGATTATTTATACTGACGCATTTGAAAATTATTGGAGCATTGCCTTTTACCATATCAACAATGAAGAACAAGAAATCATTACTAGATATGTCAGTGAAAAATTTAATGAAAGTCAAACTAAGTACCACTCAACTTGAAAAGAATTTTTAGCAATAATAAAAGTTGTAGAAAAAATTGAATTATTCATTGTTAATAATCATTTCATTATTCATACCGATAATACTCAAGTAAAATTTTGGTTATCAAAAGGATTAAAAGCCAATAAATTATCAAATAAAATGTTATATAAATGGCAAGTTGATTTATCTTATTATGATTATTATATTGAATATGTGTAAAGAAAAAATAATTTGATTGCTGATTTCTTGAGCAGAGATGAAGCAGTCATTTCAAACAAGTAAAACTACCAGTAATTCTCAATAAGAAGAGGAAAATTCTCATCCTCATATTATTGCACGATTAAATGCCATCGAATTTAATATCAGTATCTTGTCATCTTAGACAACAAATCAAGTGAATAATATCAGTAATACCGTTAATTATCTCACTCAGGCTATGGGTAACTTCAGTTCCCATGTTAGTGAGTTAAAAAAACGATTAATATAAGTAGAAAAACAAGTAATGAGTGTTTCTCCCACTTAAACTCCTCCATTGACACCCAAAAGCCCATCAACTCATATTCCATCAACTCCTTCCTTCGTAGCTATCCTTAAATAGGAAACCAAACAAGTCCAAGAAAAAACCCAATTCAGCCTACAAATAGCATCATCATCAACCTCAAATCTTTCAACCACAGTTCAAAGAAGACTCTAGAAATAGTTTGAATATTTTCAGCTGATTATCCAAAAGCTTAATCAATGCCAAATATCCACACCAACCGCCAAATACATCTCTCATTATTTTATTAATAAAGCCGTTATTAATTCGAGAATAAACCTTCAATTAGTTCATACTTTATTTAGTTATGGATTAGTTCATTGCATATATCCCTTCAAAGAACTTTCGAAATTAAGCCTGCTACCAAAAGCCGTCCAAGAAGCAGCCAAATACTATTATGATATTATCACCCAGTATACCATGTATATGTGATGTTATTCCATAGTAGCCAAAATAACTCCAAAAAAATTTTATCCTCCTATTAACCTTATCAAATTTAGAACAACAAGAAAACTCTTCGAGTTTGAAGAATCCGAAAAATTCTCTATTGATCAAGAAGAATTTCGTCTTATTATATCAAAAATTAGAGCCCAAGAATTTGATACTATTTTCTCAAAAATGAATCGAACTTTATCTAGTGAGGAAGTCCAATGGATATACTTTACAGGCTAGAACACATGTATCTACTCAGTAGGAAGAACAAGCAGAAAGCACCGACTATTTACCGCATTCTATGAAAAAATAAAAATAAATCAAATGGATAACACTGAAGACACCAAAAGAAGAATATGCTAATAATTATTGGAATATCCTTCCCACATATGTATCTACTGTAAAGACAAAGAAAGATCAACAGAAGATCAAAGTAATCCACCGACAAGCATCAACATCCTCGAAATCTGAAGAGCCGTGAAAGTGGTGACATGACAAAAGCAAAAGTAGATTCTAAAGAAGAAAAAGACAAATTCAAAAAGAAGGACGTGACTAAAGAAGAAAAGGACACAGAAGAAAAAGAAGACTTGACTTAAAGTATCTGACAACCGACAATAAAAAGAAGATTTGACAAAAAGAAGTCTCATCTTATACGCTGCGCTAATACAATAATTGAATTACTATTCTCAGTCAATAAAGGAGATTCTTTGCGTATAAGATGAGACTTCTTTTTGTCAAATCTTCTTTTTGTTGTCGGTTGTCAGATACTTTAAGTCAAGTCTTCTTTTTCTTCTTTGTCTTTTTCTTCTTTTGTCACGTCCTTCTTTTTGAATTTTTCTTTTTCTTATTTGGAATCTACTTTTGCTTTTGTCATGTCACCACTTTCGCGACTCTTCAGATTTCGAGGATGTTGATGCTTATCGGTGGATTACTCTGATCTTCTGCTGATATTTCTTTGTCTTTACAGTGGATGCATATGTGGGAAGAATATTTCGATAATTGTTGGCATATTCTTCTTTTGGTGTCTTCAGTGTTATCCATTTGATTTGTTTTTATTTTTTCATAAAATACGGTAAATAGTTGGTGCTTTCGGCTTGTTCTTCCTACTGAGTAGATACATGTGTTTTGCCCTGTGAAATATGTCCATTGGACTTTCTCATTGGATAAAATTCGATTCATTTCTGAGAAAATAGTATCAAATTCTTGGGTTCTAATTTTTGATATAATAAGACGAAATTCTTCTTGATCAATAGAAGATTTGTGGTGTGAATGGAGGAGTTTGAGTGGGAGAAACACTCATTACTTATTTTTCTACTTGTATTAATCGTTTTTCTAACTCACTAATACGGGAACTGAAGTTACCTATAGCCTGAGTGAGATAATTAATGGTATTACTGATATTATTCACTTGATTTATTGTCTGAGATGACAAGATATTGATATTAAGTTCGATGACATTTAATCGTGCAATAATATGAGAATAAGAATTTTTCTCTTCTTGTTGAGAATTATTGGTAGCTTTACTTGTTTGAGATGACTATTCCATCTCTGTTCAAAAAATCATCAATCAAATTATTTTTTCCTTGCACATATTCAACAGAATAATCATAATAAGATAAATCAGCTTGTCTTACTTATCTTAAGTTTTTATAATATTTTTCTTTTAATTTTTTAATTTTTTTCCTTTTGCTTTTTTCTTTCTTAATTGAAAAAAAATTTATTCTAAGTTTAATTCTCTTCTTTTGATTTTATTATGAGTTTTTATCCATTCATTTTTTCTTTATTTTTTTTTGAGGTCATATTTTCTTTGTTGGTAATAAAATTCACAATATTTACTAATAGGAAATAAAGATTTTAATGGGCATCTCTATACATATAGATTTTTTTTATTCGAAATTCGTGAACATCTATATTTATTTCCTAATATTAAGTCTTTGGTATTAAATTCAACATTTCTATATTGTTTAGTTAAAACTCTTAGATTATTAATTTTCTGTGATTTCTCTTTTTTTTTTCTTTATTATTTTGAGGATCTATTGTTGTATCTCCTAATTCTAATTCTTTCCATAATTTTTGAAATTCTTCAAAATCTATTTGCCTAAATTCTTCAAATCCTCTAATTTCTGTGGGGTTATCTTTATCTATATCTTGCATCATATTAATCTCATCTTTTTCAGAAATATAATTATATTCCTCACTTTCTTCACTAGATGTAGTTTCTATATCCGAATTATTATCGAAGTTTGATCCTACAGATAATTTTTCTATTTTATATATTTCAATATCAGAATAATCCAATTCTTCATTTATATAGCTATTTAATTCAATAGGTTCTAGATCATAATCCTCGGCTATTTTTATAAGATTCATTACTTTTTTATTTCTAAATTTTTTACAGTCTGTTGCTATATGTCATAATCCTCCGCAATTATAATATTGACATTTAATAGGATATTTGCTATAATTTATTTTTCTTTGACCTTTTTTGTAATAATTTCCAAGTGTAAAAGGTTTTCTGAATTTTGATTTTTCTTAAATTTTTGATCTTGAATATTTCCTAAATCTATATTCATAATGTTTATAGGGTGATTGATTTTTTCTATAAGGCTTTTTTTAGTATTTTCTTATTGGATATATTCTTTTTGTATCACATCCCCATTTATATGGTGTTTCAAATTTACTACATTGGAGTATTAATTTATTTGTTTTATAATATTTATGATTTCTCTAAGCTTCTTTGCATTTATTGGATAAATATTCTCTAAGAAAATCTTCTCTTCGTCCCATAATATCTACATATGACATTAAATTTATTATATCATTAAATGCTTTTCTATATTCTGTTATAATTATATCTGATAATAGTTTTGGCAATTTGTAATAAATTAAATTTAAATAAAATATTTTTTGTTTGTAATTATTTAGTCGAGCTTCATAATAATATTTTTGATATTCACAAATATATTAATTTAAGATTTTTGGTTTAAGAGTGCATATCTCAATTTGGTGTAATTTATTTATAGTTGTATCTATTTTTATTTTTTCATTAGCTCCTACACTTCTTCTTAAAAATTAATTTCTTAAGATTTGTTTATATTTTCTTAATACTAAGGTATAAAATTCTTTTGTTGTTGTAAAACTTGATACTTGTCTTATTTGTTGTCTAAATTCTTTTGTTAAACTTTTTCACCATTCTAGTACAATATTTGTAAAACTAGTTTCAATTCTTAAAATGACTGATTGTGTATTTAGTTGTCGATTTATTAAAGTTATTAATTGAGATTTATTTCACTCTTCTAATCTTCTTTCCCGATCTAAATTACAATCTATATTTATAAAATAATTAAAAATTAATATAATTATTTATATTTATATTATTATATTTTTCAATAAAATTATAATTATGATATATGATTTAAAAAAAAACAAATGCAATTTCTTATAATTATTTTCGAACGGCAAGACCGGACCCCCCTGCATAGACAAATCCGTTATCCAGTGGAATTACTTGCAGTAGTTTCCGAAGTTACTTCCCGAATCATCTCATGCGCGAAGCGTGTTGTCATACCCCTTTGGTTTCGTTATTTGCTATTGGCTTAATCGTATTGCTGAAGCTTTCCCTCGGTTTCTGGGAATATTTAGCGCCCAGATTATTCTGCTAAACCCGCTTGAGAAAATCCCATTTTCTTTATCTTCAGTGATAAATTGTTTATCGCCCGAAGTTTACATGCGGGTTAGTCTAATCTTCTGCAACCTTCTCTGGTACCTTTTTTGGCTTTTGAACCTCTCTGAACTCTACATTATTGCGAAATCATGTTTCGTGAATCTCAGTTGTTGATAAATTAGGGTTAGGTTTCAAATATTAGGTTGAACTTGGGTAAGTGTAAGTGTTTGTGCTCGTTTCTTTTGGTTTCATTATCAAGATTTACCTTGAAAATGCCTAAAGTTCTCTTGCATTGCGCTTTTGTTTCTTTGATCATCATCGGAATCACATTATATTTGTGCCATCTGTATATCAGCGAACATCTTCATTTTTGTGAAATGCCCCGTGAGTTGAAGTTTCAATCTTTCTCCGAAGAATCTATTGCTGACTGTAGAAGCTTTTTTGGAGTTAACTCTTTCCTGCTGGGGCGAGCTATAAATGCTCTGGTAATTGAGTCTTGAAGCATACTTGATTTGTGTAGAATAATTGATCGATTTACCATGGGATAATGATGAATATTTGAATTTTGATATTAGATTGGAATACAGGAAACAATGCCTATCTCTTGGCTATGCCATTAATGTTTGGATTAAGTATTGGAATTAGTTTGCTTATGGAGATGGATGGATTAGCATAAGTGGTATATATATTCATTTATTTTACTTGCATTTGTATTTTAGATAAATACGTTGTGTTAAACTACCAGAACAAACATAGAGGGAAATTTCAATTTTTGCTGGTGGATAATAGTTCAATCCAGGCATCTCGTCCCTCACCTCCTGGTGCATGTTGCTAATATTTAGATTAAGCTGACTATGGAACTTCTGTGCATGATTAAATGGTACCATGCTGTATACTTAATATTGGTGAAGTTTGCACATATGTGAATGACATTTGTATATTTATTTATTTTTCTTATGTTAATCAAAAGTATTTATCTGTTGGTATCACAATGAACAGCTGAGTTTATGGCAAATTCTGCAAGTTCTAGTCGTAAGGCTAAGGTTGATGAAAATAACAATGGGAGGCGTGTCAGTGAGATAGGCCCAATCAACTCAGGCTCTTCTATGTCAGATGCAACTGGTCTCAGAAGGTCTGTTAGAGAAACTTCATCAAAGAAGATGACTCCTAGTCCTTCAAGTATTCGGAAGTCTGAGCGTCTTGGAAAGAGGACATCACTAAGTGCTGTAGTCAGAAGGAAATCTGAAAGGGTTGAGAAACAGAAGATGCTAGGTCCTCTGAGGAGATCTAAAAGAACTAAGAATCACTCCTCTTTAACTTCTTTGGGTTCTAAGAGCTTGGGCTCATTAGCTTCAAAGCAGAAAAAGATGAAAAAACATAAGAGTGTACAACAGTTAACATTTGAAGATGAAAATGAAGAACATGATGTGGGAACTTCTCTGGTAAAAAAGAAGAGAATGAATGCTCGTGCTTACCGGGCTATGATAAAGAAAAAGCCAAAGATAGGTAAATAGCCTGTTGAATAGTGTTATTATTCTTATATCTTTCCGTAGAGAAATTTATTCTTCTTCTTTCAGCTTTGTTGTCCTTTACTTAGCAATGTTTATTGCCTATTCATGCAACTGTTATGAAAGGCAATGATATGTTGACTGTTAATGATACTGTACAATCACTTTATAAAAAGAAAGCATTTGAAGGTACTAATAATCATGTGGCTAGTCTTGCATTAAGATACCTCAGCAGTTTCCTTTTTGTTTACTTGTGGGAATGTAAATATTTAGAAATGTTGCTGACTAAGGTGTACTAATGATTGTTGTTGTTGTTATTATTACCATTACTAGTTGATTGATTTTAATTGCTTGATTTACAGAATGTCATGAGGAGTTAAAGAGTACAGATAATTTAATTCAAGAAGGTGACAACAATAATGGAGGCAAGATTGATGAGTGCTTCGAAGGGAGTCATTTAGATGGTAAAAAAGTCTCCAAGGATGGTATACTACCATCTGATAACGCCAAGGATTCCGTTAACCTTTCTGCTACTGAGGTTAGTTGGATTTTTTTTTCCTCATCATATATATAAATATATATTTAACTTTGTCTAAAGAGAAAATTTTTTTTCACTTGTTTGGTTGACATTTTCTATTTGGAGCTTTTAGATCTGAGAAGATAATAATTTTTTAGTTTATTAGGATTATAAATAAGCTACAAACTAAAGCTTACAGAGAAAAAGCCTCACAGTGTATATCAAGCTTAACTCAAACCAATATTTAGCATGCACGTGGATTATACAGTTGAATGAAATGCCAAACACCGTTTAAAGATGTGGTATTGGATAACAATTGATATAGGGTTAAGAAACCTCCCTCCCAAAAAACTGAACAAATAGGGAACTAAAATCTAGAAATTAGAGAGGGCTGATCTGGAGAAAAGTGAATTTTTGTGGCAATCAAGCTTTGATGCCTTGACAAAATAACCAATTCCCCACAAGCTTAAGCAGTATAATTCCTTAAAACATGAATATGTTTGTTCTTATCTAAGAAGTGCTGATATGTGTGTGTGTGTGTATCTTGTCCAAAACAACACGATTGTGGGATGCATCAATGTTGGAAAAATCTATGAGAGTTTTTTTAATTTTCTAATTTCAAGGGTGGTGAAAGGGAATTCTGATGGGCATTCAAGCAAGGTGGTGAACCCTCCTCTGAAAACTAGCTGTTGAAGTATGAGAATCACCTTATTTAAATACCTTATTAAACAACCCATACTACTTGATAGGGGATTTTGGCATCTCATATTGTTTTGGTCCCCATCAAATTTTAATTTTTAGTTGTTTTTAGAATTGTCACCTTCCAATAATATTGTGAAGATACATTTTCCTACTTCAAGATCATGTACTTCTCTTCCTCCGAAGCAGTATCTGTCTTAGTGCTTATTTCATAATTTCAATGAGATTGTGCTTCATGGTTTGTGCTTGCATGTGAGATCTCTTTCTGCATTTACAATGTTTATTTTTATCTGTGGGCCAGTCATTAATCTTATATTACATTGTTATTTGCATTAGGATAGAGGTGAAATTGAAACCACCTTCACTGCAGAAATTTCTGAGAAGGGCATTGACTGCATGCCTCAAAAGGAAATCTTTGTAGAGATCCAAACAGATGATGAAAAAAGATGTCTCATTTGCAAGTCTGGTGGGCAGCTCTTGTGAGTAACCTTTTTACATTGATTTGTCTGTTTTTGAGTGTTGTAGATCATAGCCATTGTAATGCATCATAACACTAGTAGAGTGACTTGATTTCCTTGTATAATCATTTTTGTCTTGGAAATGGCTCTTAGATTTCTGGTGTCTATTTGATTTAGGCTTGCATGCACAACATGCCTGGTCAATGGCAGCTCTTCTTTCAAGTTCAAGCATATAATACTTGGTTAATTTGTGTATGTTATTTGATATTGATGTGTTTAATATTGGTTGTTAGGATTATGTTCATAGAGGTTAATTAAGTGTTGATTCAAAAGAAGAGCTTCTTATAGGTGATTGAATGAATCGCATGGACAATATTTTTTCAGACAGTTAATACAGTTTAAGTAAATTGTAATGTAATATAATTTGGATGAAATACCTATCTAGCATTTTACGCTCCCTCCCAAACAATTAGATGCTAGTGGGTTAGAATCTGCCAAATCTTTTTATCTAACATTCTATTTCTATTCCCTCTTGTATGTTTTTATGGATGCTGCCTAACTACAGTGACATGGATGTAATAAGTTAATGTACTGTTTTTCTGGTATGCTGTGAGTATTTGCATAAAGATATTTTATTCACATTCTGTCATAAATTTCCGCATTTATCAGTGATTTTATGGTTCTCCTTCTTTATTACTTTGACAAGTGAACAAGACTCCAGTAAAGCCTATATCTGCATAATATGTCAACTTAAGGTTCTTGTGCATGATTGGGTTCTTTAATGTTTGACTTGACCTACTTTCACAGGTTCTGCAGTGGAAAAGGATGCAATGGATGCTACCATCTTTCTTGTCTTGAACCTCCCATGGTGGATGCTCCCCTTGGAGTTTGGCACTGTCATCTCTGCTTGAGGAAGAAGATAGAGTCAGGTGTATATTCTGTGTCTGAGGGAGTAGAATCAATTTGGGATGCCAGAGAAGTCAACGTGTCTCATGTTGATGGTAATGCATAATGATAGAATATCACTGTTTGAACTATTCTCAATTCCTTATGGATTTTCCCATATATTTTTTAATCAATTAGGGCTTTTTTTTAGTTGCCATTACATGCTACTGGTTTGTGGTGCATACTATGGTCTCTAAGATTAATTGTTTGTTGTATGGTATCTGTTCCAGGATTGACAACTGAGAAACATTTTCTTGTGAAGTATAAGGGCCTTGCTCATGTTCACAGTCGTTGGGTCCCAGAAAGTCAGTTACTTCTTGAAGCTCCATCGCTGCTTAGGAAATTTAATCAGAATGACCAGGTCTTTTATTTATCTCTTCTTTTGCAGTTTGTGTTAGGTAAACTGGTAAAATAAGCTTTATGGTTGTTATGCTTGAATGTGTGTATATTGCTGAGAGTTTCATTACTTCAGGCCCCGAGGTGGAAGCTAGAATGGAGTTTACCTCATCGCTTGCTCCAGAAGAGAGCATTAATCTCTGCCCAACAGCATGGTGATCCTAGGAGTGGCCAAGCTGTTGATAATTGTGACTGTCATTACGAATGGCTTGTGAAATGGTGTGGTCTTGGTTATGAACATGCATCATGGGAGTTGGACAATGCTTCATTTCTTCATTCACCTGAAGGTCAGAGGCTAATTAAAGACTATGAAGATCGTCATCAGAGGGCAAAGAGAGTTTCTTTATTCTCCAAAGTAGACAAGGTGCCCTTGATTATGAAAAGTTAGACATTTCTATTGCTTATATATATGGGAAAGATATTGGGATGGTGTTTTGAAAATTAATTAAATTGATGAATTTTATTTGAAAAGATTGTCTGTGGGACTAGGTTTGTGTGTCAGTGTGTCACATTAGGTAGACAAGATAGTGGAGGTCATTAACATTACATAGCCTAGTTTTAACACTATTGGTATTATAAAGTTCGAGCAGAAACATTAAAGTTATTTAGGTAATACTGTAACTCTTGAACATCAGATATTATCCTTGAATTTGAACTCTGTTTTAGCCAATTATTAAGAAAAAAGCCTCAGTTCCCCTACAGAGATTATGTTCTTATCCCCTCCTCAGTCCTGACTTGTCTTCTTGGTTTAATATCAATCATCTGCAGAAACTAGATCGGGTAAGTTCTCTTAGCAAACTATCTCAGATGCCTGGTGGACTTCCACCTGGGTTTGGTATCAACAATTTGGATGCAGTTAACAAGCTACGTGAGCATTGGCACAAGGGTCAGAATGCTATTGTAATTGATGACCATGTGAGCTTGAATATATTATCTTTTGCATTTTTACCTTTGAATAGATACAATTTTGGTTTTATAAATTTCAATCTGGTGTCTATCTATCTATCTATCTATCTATCTTTGTATTCATTTATAAAAAGCCAAAATGGGGGTGCCAATGGTTGTTGGATGGAAGAACCATGATCATGCAAAAGAGACGACCATAAAAAAGGCATGTTTTTCGTTTTTCTTTTTCACTACTGGACTTTATCATAATTTTAACTAATGTTTCCTCTGTTTTATATGTTTTGGTTTTTTCCAAATGTTGTTTAATTTCTTATAACACTGCCTCAACCTATTTTCGGATTATATTGAATTTCATTGTGTGATGCTTTAGCTGGTTTTGTTGTACACCAATCAACTTTGATTGGGATAGTACAATTTATATATTTTAATGTGTCAATTGGAGAGCCATTTGAGATTGTGTTTTGGAAATTGTGGATTTTAGTATTCTTAGAAAACTTATATCTATTGTTACAATGAATGTTGCAGGACAGAATAGTGAAAGTGGTTGCATTTATCTTATCATTATACTCTGATACTTGTCGACCTTTCCTCATTATCTCAACTTCTGCTGCTCTCCATTTATGGGAGGATGAGTTTTCCCGTTGGGCGCCATCTGTCAATGTTGTTATCTACAGTGGAAACAAAGAGATTCGTAAAAGCATTAGGAAACTAGAATTTTATGAGGAAGGTGGTTGTCTGCTTTTCCAAGTACTTATAGTACTTCCGGAGATCATCATCGAGGTGCGTGCAAGAAGCTGGTGCTGGCACTGTTGAGTCTAGAAGTGTTTTATTTGTCAGGGGTTGAGAGTGAGTTGGTTATAGATGAGTTGTGATTTATTTGGACTCTTTGTCCTATCCTGATTGTCATGTTATTTTCTTTGTCATAAAGAACTGAAGAATGCTTATAAATATTAAATTTAAAATGTGATGTTTGTTAATTTATTTAATGTTATTCTGCAGGATCTAGAGGTTTTAGGAGGCATAAAATGGGAAGCAATCATAGTTGATGAATGCCAATGCTCTAAGATCTCATCTTATTTGAGGCAAATTAAAATGTTAAAGACAGATTTGTGGATTCTTCTTCTCAGCGGCCAACTAAAGGTCTGTTTCTTTCCATGCTTAGGTTTCAGTTTTTTCTCTCAAGTCAAATTTGTTTTGTTGCCTAATGTAATCTTACTGAGTTTTGCAGGATAGCATTGCAGAATATCACAATATCCTGGTTCTTCTTGATCAGCAGAGTTACAATGAAGATAATGATGAGTTAATGTCTAATTCCAGTGATCGTATTGGTCAATTGAAGGATAGGCTGTCAAGTTTTGTTGCATACAGATGCAAGTCAGACTCCTTTAGGTTTGTTGAATATTGGGTTCCTGTAAAGATATCCAATGTGCAACTTGAGCAGTATTGTGCTGCTTTACTTTCAAACTCTTCAACACTTCGCTCGCCATCAAAAACCGATGTTGTTGGGGCCCTTCGTGACATTCTTATTACTACCCGGAAGGTCTGCATTAGTTGCATCACTTGCATGATTGACAATAAATCAAAGATGTTAAAGTTTGGTTTAATATTTCGACGTCTTATGCTGCAATGTCTGGGTTACACATCTTAATTGTGAGAATGTTATGCTGATTGCCTATGGTATTTTGACATGCCTGTGAAACATACTTTATTTTTACTACTCTTAGGTAGTTATAATAAATTGATAATAATCCCTTCCTAGCCTGGAGTAGAAGATTTTTAGCATAAGGTCTTGCATTTAAATAGTAAAACTGAGTGCATGCTTGATTTATCTTTGAGCAGAAATGAATTTTAATCAGATTAGTTGTCTTATAATAAATTTAAACAATATTTGGTTTAAATTCTTCTGATGTATGCGTGTTGAAGCTGATTTAATGTCCCTATATATATATTGTACACTTAATTAACTTCTACGTTCTAATTTGTCTGTAAAATAGTTGACAATATCTGTAAGTGCTAGTAGCTGTTAGATGGTTGTAAATTTTCTTCATGTTTTCATTTTTTGGCTGTGGTATCTCATGACAGTGTTGTAATCACCCCTATCTTGTTGATGAATCCCTACAAACTTTACTTATCAAAGATCTTCCACTAGTTGAGATCCTGGATGTTGGAATAAAAGCAAGTGGGAAGCTGCAACTTCTTGATTCAATGCTCATGGAATTGAAAAAACAATGCTTAAGGGTACTTATTCTTTTTCAGGTACACATTTTGTTGACTATCCTCCCGTCAAATTTTCTAGAACTTTTGCTTGCTTAATTGTTTCTGGTACTGTAGAGTTCTAGATTTTGTGTATTTTTATAGTGCTTCATCCTCTTCTGGGTGTTCATTTAAGCTTTTAAGAAATTGGGCACATTAAAACACTGTTGAAACATGTTTATGGACTTGAGTTGAGACATATTAAAATCTAGAAGGATAGTGGGATGTAGAATGAGACAGCAATATATGTTAAAATTGATTCACCTGTATCTTTTAAATTACATGCATGGGAAAAGTGATTGTATTATATAAGCAATATATGTTAAAATTGATTCACCTGTATCTTTTAAATTACATCCATGGGAAAAATGATTGTATTATATAGAATTCTAGGAGAAAACTAGTTACTAAAGGTGGCATGTCACTGGTTTTTATATGTAGTTTAGCTCAGAATGCTATTCTTGTCTCCGCAAGATTGGATATTTGGCATTCTTCAAGTATTTAACAATAGTCTGATATTATTGGCTTAATATGGTGTGCAACCCACCCTTTTATGTAGCGCACCAGTGCATGGGGAGGATTTCATGTTTTCTATAGCCAGGGAAGTGCTGTTTTGAAGCCTCTGAGGTCGGTCAGAGTGTCTCTTGTCCAAAATGAACTCATTGGAAAATTTTCTGATCACCAAAAAATATTTTATTTAATAAAAAAGGCCAGAACGGATACCACAGCTATGCCAGAGAAACAAGGGGCTTTACTTCTTAGAGAAGTGGTTGCAGCTTCAGCCCTAAAAGCAGAAACAATTGAAGCCCTACTAATGGAGAATGGGAAGAGAATAGGAAAGATATTATCAATTATTTGTAAGTTAGGGATTAAAGATAAATATAAGAAATAATATTTTATTAGAATTAAGAACTAATATTTAAATTATTTTGTTTTATTAGTTATCTTATCTTTTTATTAGGTTTTAATAATTATCTTTTATTAGAATTAGGCAATGATCTTTTACTAGGATTAGGATTTAATATTATCTTTTACTTTTAAAGCTATTAGGAGTTATTTTATAGCCTTTATATGAGGCCCTTAGCAATTGTATTAGGATAAACTTAGTCTTGAATAATAATAAAAGTATTTCTAGATATCCCTCCTCTATTTCTTCTGATATTTCCCCCCATTTTCTTTTGCATCTCCCTCCTTCTTCTCTTTCCTCCTTTTCTTCCGTTGTTCTACATCAAATGGTATCAGAGCAAGGCTCCCTTGTTCCAATCATGCCTCCGGTGCCTAAGATTTGCCAGAACCTTGTTGGAAAACTGACAAATGCCTCTGTTTGAGCCAGATCTCACCTCTCTAGCATTTGAATCAGCCAACTGACCACATTATCAGAACCACACTGCAAAAACTGGCCCATCCCTAGAGACCCATCATTGGAAATGCGAGCACATACCAAAGAAGCTCCCTGCATGTGGGTCTTGCGCCTGCACGCACTTCACACGCTAGATGCTCCACATTTTGTATTTTTAGCCATTTTTCATTCCATCTCGGCCCTTTCTTTCATCCTCAAATTGCAAAAATCATCATTTGGGAGTTTTATGGGAGAAATACTACTAATTTTGGCTTTCTAAATTGTTACAGTAAGCCTAGCCTGAACAATCTTGAGGAATAGTTTAGGACTATTAGAGAAAATTTTTGCCGCTGATGTGATGACATCTTGAGTGCCATTAGTTTACTATATACACACACGTCACTAGCAAAAACTTAGAAGAACTACTGGTAGAAGAAGAATGTTTTTAAAAGCCTAAAGTATTAGAGGAAGTTATCTTGATTGAGCCCGATATTATCATTGCAAAATCCCTTGATTGCCCATCAGACATTGATGATGGTGGCAACATCATCGATTTTGAAAAGAAGTTAGAAGTAAATTTAGAATGTAAAGAAATCAATACTAACTATTTGAAGTTAAACTTTAAGTTGTAGAATGTTGTGTTCAGATTCAATTGACTTAACTATTTCATCTTATTGAGTTTGATGTATTAGTGAATTTGAAGTTGTCTTGGTTACCATATCTTATAGTAGTGGTGTTCGTTTTACTTGAGGTTCCAAGATGGATTACTTCAATGCTTCTCCACTTCAAAGCTCAAGATCGAGTTTTCTCCATCCAAGGGAGAATAATAGAGAACGGGAAGAGAATAGGAAAGATATTATTAATTATTTGTAAGTTAAGGATTAAAGATAAATATAAGAAGTAATATTTTATTAGGATTAGGAACTAATATTTAAATTAATCTGTTCTATTAGTTATCCTTAATTATCTTTTTGTTAGGGTTTAATAATTATCGTTTATTAGGATTAGGCAATTATCTTTTGCTAAAATTAAGATTTAATATTATCTTTTACTTTTAAAGCTATTCGGAATTATCTTATGGGGTCTATATAAAGCTCTTAACAATTGTATTAGGATGAACCTAGCCTTGAATAATAATAAAAAGTATTTTCAGATATTTCTCCCTCTATTTCTTCTGATATCTCCCTCCTTCTTCTCTTCTCTCCCCCTTTTCCTCCATTGTTCTACATCACCTACTCTTCCTCTGAACCAGCTGTGATACCATGTACAAAAAGATAAATGGGATAACTGATATCCTTAGCTGTCAATTTTATAATAGTAAGTTAGGTTAAGTACAAAGGTAGTACACATAGTATAAGCCCAAGCGAACTTATCCTTGACACACTTATTTTATCCTATCTGTCACACACTCACTGTTCTAACAATTATCTATATATTTTGTTTTGGATGCAAGTTTAGTACACATTGTATAAGCCCAAGCCAACTTATCCTTGACTTGCTTATTTTATCCTACCTGTTACACACTCACTGTTCTAACAACTATCTATATAATTTGTTTTGGATGCAAGTTTATTATATAGTCTCATTCTTTGATATTATATTATATAGGTCTTATATGGTTTGATAAAATTTATATTGTGCATTCCCCTTGTACTAAGAAAAGAACTTAATGTCCTACACTCTTGCCATGATAATATCAATATACAAATGGTTCTTGTAATATCTAGATTATTAGGAAAGAATGAATGGTAACAAAGTTGAAGAATTTTGACCTTCTCCTTATATTTCGTAATTTGTTCAAAAGTCTCTTCTTTTTAATTATAATTTCTATTATAAAGAAATCTTAATATAGTTTAATATAATTGTTTTCTCTATTTAGACACTTATAGACAGAGAAAAACTTGGCAAGAGGGGGGGGGGGAGAGCAGTCTACGACTCTACAGCTTCTGTGGGCCAAGAAACAAAGGTGTTTTGGCCTATCTTTATGCTCTGTCCTGTCTTTATTTGTAGCACCTGTATATTTGAGTTTGGACCTCCATTTATTAGGCCAATGATCAGAATTTAGAGCAATAAACTGATTTTTTTTTTGGGTTCCTGAATTTCTATATAACATACCTATTGAAATCATTCGATTTGCGGTTCAAGATGCACAGATCGATATGGTTCGACAGGCCAACGATACAAATCGGCATTTGAATCAGTATATGGACTGAATTGTGCATCTAAATCGCCTGAGTCACACAGATTGAGCCGGAAACAACGATTTTGAGGCTTTCGGCGATTTAGAAACTTGTCCTGTGCCAGGTCACAAAGTCGGGTTCTTTGTGACCCAACGCAATCTGCAGGAGGAAGAAGACGCTCCTGTTCCTTTTTTTTTTTTTCCCTTTTGTAAATCCGATGGTTGCAGCCTCATATTTACTTCACGTGATATATCAGTTTTTTTTATCTTGGTTAGAGAGTGGTTTATTAGTATTTATTAGGCTTCGTGATTTGAACAGATGAATGGAGATGGATAGCCTTGGTAGCTGCAAGCAACTGCATTGGTTTTGGGATTTGCAAATTTTTTAAAATAAAAAATATTTTATAAATTTTAATTTTAATTTAATTGAATAACAAATTAAAAACCCATATTCTTTAATTTTTTTAATTAGAAAGTTACAATTTTAAACTTAATAGAATAATAAGTTAAAAATTAATACCTTTTATCTTTTTCAGATAAAAGTTTTAAATTTATTAAATTAAAAAGTAATATCCCTAATTCTCTTTTAATAAAAAGTCTGCAACTTTAAATTTAATTAAATAAAAATTGATATGCTTTCTCTTATAATTAGAATTTTGCTGCTACATGTAACTAAGGATTTGCAATTTATTAAGCGATGACTTATGATTTTGTTTTATAAGGTTTATGGTTAAATTTTTTGTTAACTTCTAGTTTAAAATTATTATTTGAATTTTAGTAGTATATATTTTTTATATAATATATTTTTAATTATATCTCTAAATCTTGCGATTTGATGCGGTTTACGATTCAAAAATCAATCTTCCGATTCACGATTTGAATCGCGATTTGATAACTATGTTATATAATAGTCTATTCTCACTACTCAAATTTGAGAAATGAGAATTGTAGTTTAATTGAATTTTGAGATATCCATAAACTGAAGCCTGGCAATCATATTTCATCTGCTTAATTTGCCTTGTCTCAGTTGCTCTCTCTAATTTTTTCATTATACTTTTGTGTGTGGTCAAGTGCATGAGGACTATGACCAATGCCTCTCTTTCTTATGCCTCCATGAATGAGGCAGTGTAATAATTTTAGTGTGTTATATTTTCATCTTTATTGAAAACTTTGATTTGCAGTCTATAGGTGGTTCTGGGAAGGTTTCAACAGGAGATATTTTGGATGACTTTGTGCGTCAAAGATTTGGCCCGGATTCTTATGAACGGATTGACAAATGTGTTGTGCAATCTAAGAAGCAAAATGCTCTGAAAATGTTTAATAACAAGGACCGTGGGAGATTTGTATTTTTATTAGAAACAAATGCTTGCCTTCCAAGCATCAAATTGTCATCAGTTGATACCATTATGATATTTGATAGTGATTGGAATCCATTGAACGATATAAGATCTCTTCAAAGAATAACACTTGATTCACAGTTGGAACGAATTAAAATATTTCGTTTATATTCATCTTTTACTGTTGAAGAAAGAGCCCTAGTCCTTGCTAAGCAGGATAAGCCACTTGATAGCAATTTGCAAAACATAAGCCGGAGTATTAGTCATATGCTGTTGATGTGGGGGGCATCTTGTTTATTTGATGATTTAAAAGCTTTTCATGATGGTAAAACGGATGGCTTAAGTGTAAATTCCTTGTCTGGACAATTATTTTTACAACAAGCTCTACATGAATTCTCAGCCGTGCTTAAGCAAGATGGTGAAGATAATGGCACAAGAGACTGCTCTGTTTTATTGAAAGTCCAGCAAAATGGAGTAACATACCGCCCAAATTTTTCTTTACTTGGTGAGTGGAAATTTAGGTCACTTGATTTAGAGCCATCCCATATGTTTTGGACAAAAGTTTTAGAGGGAAAAAATCCTCAGTGGAAATACTTACGTGGTTCATCTCAGCGGAGCCGGAAAAGGGTTCAGCATTTTGATGGCTCAGGAAATAGACCTGACGTTGATAGTGAAGATGTAGTGAAAAAGCGGACAAAAGTGATAAATAATGTTGTTGATCAGCCTTATTCAAAATGTGAAGATGAAAAATTGTCTACTGGAAACAAGGAAGGTTAGTGGTCACTGCTGTTAATAAGTTCACTTTGTTTTGAACTTTTCTGTTTCAATTAAGTTGAGAAGTAATTAGAATTCTTGTATCCTTTGTGGTTTCCCATAGTAGTTTCTGATACATCTCAGACTTTTGCAGGAAATTCTGGAGAATCAGTGGGTAATATTTCTCAATTCTTTTCTTATTCAATTGCTTGTTTTGGTGATCCACTGCATGCGAATCACACTTGCTCATTTTGTTTGTCTGATTGAATTTCAGAAAGACCTCGAGGTAATGATGTTGAATATGAGAAAGTAAGGAAATTGCGTAATGAGCAGAGGAGCTTACATCTTTCACTGAAGTCAGAGATAGAAAATCTTTGTGAAGTTCTTCTTGTCCCAGTACGATGCCCGTTTCTTCTGATTTTGTCCCATCTTGTGCTGGTTTCTTATTGGCAAAATTGCAATCTATTTACCAGATTGTTTTTTTGTACTGATGAAATGTGCTTTGTGAGGGATTGGAATTTGATATTCATTTTTTGTTGTTTGTTATAGTGTGTGAATTAATTTGCACAAAAAAAAAGTGTTACTGAAAAGCCATTTATTTTTTGGCCATTTGACTTGAGGCAGTTTTAACACTTTGTAAAAAAGTAGTAACAATTAGGCAGTTCAGCAATATATGGTTATAAGGCTTTCAGAGGACTTGATTTTCTTTGTTTGTGTGGAGCTTTAACCTGCCTATGGTTATTAACCTTGCAGATTTTACAGTTCAAAACTTGTGATTTTAGGCTTATAATAATGATGTAAAATTGAAACTAGTTTGTTGTCGCCATGAACTTTCAAAGGCTAAAGTTGAAAGGCAGTGGAAAGTAGTGGATAATGATATTAGCAGAAAGCAGATTGATTAGAAGATAGAACAGAAAATGGAAAGAATAAATGGTCGGCAATGGCTGCCATGGACAGTGATTATTGAGAATTACTGCTATTCAGGGAATTAATGAACAAAGATAAAGAGTCAATTCGTTCTGGATCTAAATTCTTTTTTCTCTTATTGAACAAATTTTGAGATTTAAATTACATAATACCTGTCAGATCCATGCCTAGATTACAATGGAAAGTAGTAAAAGGGGGAAGGAAAAAAAAAAAGGGAGAAAGGAAAATAAAGACAACATGTCCCTTTGTTATGGTGCTATGTGGATGGTTTTAAGTGTTTGTCCTTGATGAATATTGGACATCAGAGAATCTGGTGAGTGCTTTTTTTTTTGGGTTTTTGTTTTTGTTGTTTTTCATTATTCTTTTATTTTGTTCTGTGTCTTGTAATGGGAGTATATAGATATGGACTTCTGAAGTCTGAGTAAATTTATATGTTACACGGACAAAGGCTTGACCTTTTTGCAATGAAACTAGGACTCAAGATCATGAAAACACAAACCTAGGGAATGTTAGAATTAGTGCAGGGCGCATGCCTTTTATGCTGCTGTCAAATCTTTAATTGAACACAGGGTTTCTGAAGGGGGATGATCTTTAAAAATTTTGTACATTGACTGTGTTTAGTCTTTTATCAGTCTAAATCTGGTGGTATCTTAACACAAATTTCTTTGATGCAGGATAAAGTCAAGAGGACAGCTGGTGAATTTCTTGAATATGTCATGAACAATCACCATGTCAATAGGAAACCAAAGTCAATATTGCAGGCTTTTCAAATATCTCTGGTTAGAATATACTCTTCCATTTTCTTTCATTTCATCCTTTTTCTTCTCTAACCTCCTCCCTTTTTTATTGTCTGACATCTGACATAATTGTGTTTAAAAGGAAGCTGCTATTTCATTCTCTCTATTTATATTTGACTGTTGGTAAGCCAAGGTCAGACGGATGATTTTTATAGTTATTACATCATTTCATTCATTAAATCATTGTGTCTTGATTTGTACACAGTCCATATTATTGTTGTCAAGATGGGTTTAGGTGGATCATGAAGCCAGGAGAGAAAGAAGTTTTTTTTTTTTGGCAGGGGGGAGGCTTAATAGATATGATAAACCTTAAAAAAAAAAAGTTAAAACAAAAAACTAATGAGGTTATAGTGTCTCCAATCATCTATAAATTAGTTTAAGGCTTGACAAAAAATTACCATAATTCTCTGAACCACATACCGAGTTCACGAGATGATTTGAAGATTTGGCTGGATACAAAGCTGGATTTCACACAAGTTAACAAAGTTCACTAGTTCATTATTGTCCAAGCTGTGTTGCAAGTTGACACGACTTGCTTACCCAAACTCTAAGCTGATGCAAATTTATGAGTTAAATCAAGAGTTTAACTACTATGTTCCATATCATAAATGTTTTGCTGGTTTTCACCTGATTTTCCTGTTCAACAGTAGCTTATTGTGGAATACTGGAATTTGCTTTAGATGTAGATTACTCTCACTAAAATATGAAATTGAATATCAAACTCCAGGTGCCAAACTCAATATGGTGCATATGATCCTTTGCATCCTGTGCCTTGTACACAAGGTTCAATCAAGGAAGTACTGGTTCACCATTTATGTTATAGGATTTACAGAGAATTGTTGCTTTTGCAACTGAAACATTTTTGTTATCAAGGAGTGACATTTTCCCTCTTGCTTCAGAGTAGTTCTTTTTCCCCCTTGCTGCATATTCTTGTCTCTTGCTCATGAGCAATGTGGTTGCCATTTCAACAACACATTTGATGCTGGTAGAGTCCTACTGTCATATTTTGTGAGTTCACTTATACCTGTGTTTTAAATATATTCTGATAGACCCCAACCTGATGCCAAAACATACAAGAGACAGAAAGGAGAAACAGAAGGGAGGAAAGGAGCAAAGGAAGATAAGAAGGGACTGAAGGACCAACAGAAAACGTGAAGGTCTATACCTGAAGAAGAAAGGAGAATGGAAGGGTAAATGAGGAAGTTCACAATGAAAAAGTGGAGGAAGTAGTTGGGGAGCAGTTGGAACAAGCCTCTAAAAAGAGACTGACTGGAGAGGCATCAGAGAAGAGTTTTGTGAGTGGTTTTAGGGTGGAGAGTGCTAGTCTCTTGAAAGCTAGCAGTGTGTTCCGTTTCATTGTAGTTTTGGGAAGCATTTGGATTGTTCTTTGTAGTGAGTGCTTGTGTAGTGAGGTACTTGAGTGAATCCTCTTGCTAAGAGGGAGAGATTCACTTAGATCTGTGAGTTGTAAGCTCTTACTGAAGAGCCTATTTCATTATAATACCAGTACCTCTACTCTTTTGGCCATTTTTCTGGGTTGTATAAGTTGTGTTTTATAGGAGAGTCGTATCATATTCTAATTAACAACATATCAAACATTCCTGTTCAGTAGTTTACAGAACTGTTAGCTACATCTTATTTTTCTGTGATTGTAAATTTACATAAGTTGTGTTTACAGAACTGATGCTCACATGATTGCGTTTAACATATATCTGACAAGTTTTTTCATCTACATTGTAAATTTCAGTGTTGGACTGCAGCTTCTTTGGTAAAGCACAAAATTGACCATGAAGCTTCCCTTATGCTTGCAAAACAGCATTTAAAATTTGACTGTAAGAAAGATGAGGCAGACTACATTTATTCAATGTTGCGGTGTTTAAAGAAAATATTTTTGTACCGGACAGGAAATTACAATATCACTGGCTCTCCAAAAGCTTCTGATTCTGAATTATCCGATAGGAATTATTTGTGTACAGGCTTGGCACCAGAGGTTGAATTGGCCATGAGAGATGTCTCAAAAAGTATTAAAGAAATTCAAAAGAAGTGCCAAAAGAAGCTAAGGAAGCTACTTCTTAAGCATCAGGAAGACAATAATAAGTTGAATGCAACATATGAGGAAGAAAAGGCTGATCTTGAGAAAAAGTACAAAATAGAGTCAGCTGTTATTCGATCCTGTTCTCCTAATGATGTGATGAGAACAGAAAAGCTTAAGGCTTTAGATATTGAATATACTAGAAGAATTGAAGATTTGAAGTGTCAACATGGAATACTTATCAAAGATCTTGAGAATGTGCAATCAGCAGCAAGGCAAAAGTTCCAAGATAGGGAGGCCACTTGGGTGGAAGATGTGGAGTCCTGGGCACGAGATGAATTGTTAAACATACTTCCTTCAAAAGAACATGGGAATGGGATAGAATACTTGAAGACTAGTGAGCAAGCTGAGCCCGGCAATGGTCCAAAGAATATGTGTCTTGTGTCCAGTCTTGTTGCCGAGGGTACAAATTTTGATAGAATAGTTGAAGCGATGACAGGGACTGGGGTTGGATTATCTAAAACTCCTGCACCTGTACGATGCACTAATCCAGTTGAAGTGCGAACTCCTCTGTTTAAGGCTGCTAGTGCTAATGAGGGCCATGATAGAGCTCAGAATGCATGTGATACTCAATGGAAAATGATCTCTGTGCATTCCCATTCCAAAGAACAGAATTCTGATGAAGGATGTGAAAATTTTAGTCATGATGGTTGTAGGGACAAAACTGTGACTGATGGTTCTGTGGATCCTCCATCGTCCAGGGAACTAATTTGTGATGGAAGTGCATTAAATGTTTTAGATAGAGAGTTATCATCAAGACTGTGTGGAAATCCAACCTTGCCAGAGCAGCAAACTTTTGATGGAGCCTCCTTATGCATACACAATGGACAAATTCCAGTTGAAATGTCTGAAACTAGTCATGAAATAGCCGAATGTTATAACGACAGAGAGCAGCAAACAGATGTGGTATTGTTGGATAAAACTACAACATCAGATGAGCAGGAAGGAGTGTCGAGAACAATGAACAATAACACTTTGTCCCAGGTGACTCCAAAATTATTAAGCTTATCTTCAATGCAGCCTTTACTTATCCCATCCCCTGTAATCTCTGTCAATGAGGTGCGGAATCCTGTACTATGGCAATCTAGATAATAGTATTATGTTGTCGATCTCAACATGCTTAAATAAACTAGAATGGTGTTTTCTGGCTAATGAACTTAGCCTCTTGAAACAAATAATTATTAGATGTGTATTACTATGTGGTGGACAATGAAAAAGATATTCTGGAATCAACATTTATATATAGAATGTTTTCTTTGGAATTTTTTAGCTTTTTGGGTACTTGTCATTGGTTACTTTCCATAAAATTGCTAGTATTTGTCGGCTTGTCATTTTAAGCTCTTAGGAAGTTGGGTTATTACCTTGTGAGGATAAGTTTAGTGTACTAGTACTAGCTGATTTATCTGCTTAGATTGCATAAAAAATTTACAAATCTAATGTCTAAGATATTTTTCTGAATTATAGATACATTTTACACAACCTTTGATTTTATGTCTTGCCTGCCAGGCACTACAAGATTCATGTGCCTCTTCATTGACATCCCCCAGAATGGTTGATAAAGATGCAACAGTGGGAGAAATGCAGAACTCTTCCCAACCAGTTGGGCCAGTAGCTAGTCCAATTGATCAATCTAATGCTGAGTCAGTCATGGAGCCTGTAGAGCAAGTGCAGCAATTACCATCTGTAGAGTCCCTTACTTCCAACCAGGTTACTGCTGGAGAAATGCAGATCTCGTCTCAGCAAGATGAGCTGGTGTCTAGTCCAGTTGATGCTTTACCAACTGGTCAATCTAATCATGACTCAGTCATGGAGCCTCCAGAGCAAGTACAGCAATTACCATCTGCAGAGTCCCTTGCTTCTAACCTGGATACTGCTGGAGAAATGGTTAACTCCTCCCTGCAAGTTGAGCCAGTATGTCGACAAGTTGATGTAGCACCAGCTAATCAATCGAATCACGAGTCACAGGTCAGGGAGCCTCTACAGCAAGTGCAGCAATTGCCATCTGCAGAGCCCCTTCATTCCACCCAGGATCCATCTAATTTTCCTTTGGCAACTGGAATTGAACTTCAGCCAAATAATGAAGATTCTCTTTCTGGCCATGTTCCTCAGGCATCGATGGAGGTTACAAATCAGGCTGTTGTGCAACCTGCCTCAAATTCTGATCTTGATTCACATACGCCTGTTGGTACATTCAGAATGCAATCTTCAGACACAAGAAATGTGTTCACTCCTTCAGAGATCAATAATCATCTTAGACAAACTGCAACCCAATTGGTGAACAGGATGCTTCCACCTTTGTTCACTGATCCACTAAAAAATGAATTGGATAGATTACGTAAAGAATCAGAGCAAACCATAAAATACTATGAAGATATGGTTAGTTTCTGGTGCACCTAAATTATTTTGTCTTGGCTATGCACAGTCTAGGTTTTTTTATCTTCATCACGGCTTTTCTTTTATTGTAACTATTTTTCTTATTTAAGCAGAAATTGCAGTTGAAATCTGACTGTGAGAGGGAAATAGAGGAAATTCGCAGGAAGTATGATATCAAGTTACAGGAGAGTGAGGTTGAGTTTCAACTGAAAAAGAAGAACCTGGATACAAGTCTCAACTTAGTTCTCATGAATAAGATATGGGCAGAGGCTTTTAGGTCTAAATGCATGGATCTTAAAGTATCTGGTGCATCAGGAATGCAGCAAGGTATGTTACTTTATTTAGAATATTGAAATTTTTCATATTACATTTATACCCCTGACTGGGGATTTGTTGAGATAGCTCAATATCACTTCTGTTCCCTTTCATATATGTTTCCTCTTGCCAGTAACAGTAGTATTCATCTCATTGCCATCTATTATTCTCTTCCTGACCAAGGAAGTTTTTATGCAAGTTTGAGTTTATTAATATGCAAAAAGTTACGTATAAAAATAGAAATGGAAAGAAAAAATATGATTTTGGAGATAGAAAATGACTTTATTGTTCTTACTTTTAATAATTGAGTAATGATAAGTAGATAGTATTAAATAATAATTGAGTAATGATTATAAGGGCAAAATAGACATTACATAGAAACTTTCCTTTCCTTCCTACTTTCTCTCGCCATACCAAACGGAGCCTAAGATATTTTTGCCTGGGTGAGATTTTCTAGAGAGTATTCTTACAGGTTAAATGTTATGCTTCTTTTATTATTTATAATTCCTTGGTATCAGTTCTTATATTGTCCAAAAGAAGAGAATAAAACAGATCTACAAGTAAAAGGTACATGGGACGGGAAACTGCAGGATGGGGTTTTTCTGTTTGAACTTTGATGGGATGTGAAAAGCATAATTATACTGCCCGCCCCTCAGCAAATGATCACTCTATCAGTAGTTTTTGTGGGGGCCCCTGCTATTCTCCTTTTAATAAACTAGACTAAAGAAGCGAGTGTTTTTGAACAGCTGAACTTTTGTATGTGATTATATTTTTGGCAAATACTACTCAGATAATGAAAAACCCTCCCAACCCTCATAAACATTACAGGTGGCTGTATCTGAGGCCAGTTAGAGACAGGTGCAGCCACATGTCAGGTGTAAGATTATGAGAAAATATGGTTGTGCAAGTAGCATAAGTCACTATTAGTGTCTTCTATAGTACATTCAACAGCGGGTCCAAATACCAATACATGTGCTGTTGTAAGAGATGCATTCATATCATGTTTAATGTACTCCACTCGCCAAATATGCACATCATTTGTGGATTCTTGCAGTTCAGATCGCCAAATTATACTGCATCAACAAATTACACACAACATGTGTGATGTAGGAACAGTAGCAAGAATAGAGAAAATGGAGAGGGAGAAGGAGGAAGATGTAGAGAGAAATAGAAGGAGGAGAGATGGCTAACAAGCCAAGAGAACTGTACTCATTATTAGTGTCAATTATAAAAGAGAATTTGAAATTTTATTAATAATCAATCAAAAGGCTACCCTAACCCTAATTATTAAGGGATAATTTAAGCCTGCAAAAGGATAATTAAATTCAAAATAAAAAAAATTAAATAATTTATAATTCTATGTTTATTCTTAATCCCTAATTTTCAATTAATTGATAATATCTCTCCTAATATTCTCTTCCAATCCATTATTTTCCCCCCGGTTGGAGAAAACTCAATCTTGAGTTTTGAAGTGTGGAAGCAATAGAAAAATCCACCATGGAGTGTTAGATAGGACAATGGATAATGATAGGAAAATTGATAGCATAAACAGCTTTGGGCTCTCCAATAAATTAGGAATAACAAATTCAACTTGGCATTGCAACTCAGCTGATTGAACCTGAATGTGATCTGCTGTAGCTTGAAAATTTACTTCTGAATGCTGTTCAAAAGCTTCATAATCTTCACATTCTAGACTTACTTCCAACTGTTCTTCAAAACCTGTGATGTTATTGTCGTCAATGATGTCCGATGGGCAATCAAGGGGTTCTACTAACCTTGGTCACCTTGAACCCTAATTAGGCCTTCCAAGTTTTTGCCAATGATTTGTCTACTTAACACATTTAGAGCACTCATCACCTCTTCATAATGATGATCTATTTTCCTAAACCTTTTGTTGATATAGTCCAAGCTCATTGGGATAATTTGGGTTTGTTTTACCATGGCAAATTTTGAGCAAGAAGAGTTTAGTCCTTAGTGATTAGAGAGCCAAAACAAGTGGAACGTACCAAAATACCTTCAACAATTGTGTCTGCAGATCGAGGTGGAACTAGGCAGAAAACTGGGTGAAAATAGGGCTGGAATTTGGTGCTAGCATGTGAGGCGTGTGTGGCCCACGCGTAGAGAGCCTCATCTGTGCATGAAGGCGTGTTCGCCACAACTTCAGGGCCAGGACGAGTTTGACAATGTGCTTCCAATGGCAGGGTCTCTTCCCTAATTTGGAGGCTGGAGTTATTTGGATGAGGACGGTGTTAACTCTTAAATTCCATCAAATTTTTTGATGAGTTCTTGGTGGGTCTAAAGTGGTGGAAGGAGTGGTTATAATGCTTTGATACCACTTGATGTAGGAGTAGTAACTAGAGTAGAGAAAAGGGGGAGAGAGAAGAAGGAGGGAGATGTTGAAGAATGGGGGGAAGGAGTTGGGGGGAAAGAGACACTAACAAGCCAAGAGAACTTTAACAATTATCAAGCAACAAGCTATCCTAATCCTAATTATTCAAGGCTTTATATAGAGTCCAAGGGATAACTCCTAGTAAGATAAATTAATAAAAAGATAATTCCTATGTTTATCCTTAATTCTTAATTTGCACATAATAATATCTCCCTAATATTCTCTTCTCATTATCCATTAACGTGTATGTGTTTGTATCATGTTGATTGTATTCCACTCATTAGTGTGTATACAGATCACGAATATGCATACCCATCTATTCATTTTTGGATGCTTGCAGTACTGATTTTTCTGAGGTTTTCCCTAACCATTATCTTAATATCAGATGCAAGTTTTGCACAGCAATTGGTTCGGCTTTCAAGACTGCAAAGAGATATTAGGCCTCCCGTTGTTGCAAGTCCATCTTGTAGGCCTCCTGCATCCACTCTGCAGCATTTCTCCACTACAGCTAGCCCTCAGATTATGATGCCACCTCCTGCATCCACTCTGCATCATTTCTCCACTACAGCCAGCTCTCAGACTATGTTGTCACCTCTACCCACTACGACTAGCTCTCTGACCATGGTGCCACCTATACCTACTATGACTAGCTCACAGACCATGGTGCCACCTCTACAGGCTGCTTACAATGCATCGGGAATTTGCTCCGGTGTATCTGCAAGGCCACCTCATATCAATTCTATCATTCCACCGTCAGCAAATCACCAAGCTGGTAGTGGGTTCCGTACCACTCCACCACATCTCCAGCCTTATAGACCTTCAACATCTATGCCTGATGCTTGTCTCCCAACCCTTACTCATGGGATGTCAAGTCAGCAGGCTTCTAATAACATTCCTGCAATTCCCTCATTTCCTCACCATCCTCGACCAACACTTCCAACCTATATACCTGATCCTCATAATAGAGCGCGTTGGCCTGAAATTCCCGTAGGGTTACCCACTCCTAACTTATCTGCCCCGGAGCCAACTACGGATGCTAATAGTCCACTGGGTATGAATCTGCCAAATGCTCGGTTACGTATGTTAAATGTGCCTTCATTGCACCAATCTGAGTTTGGTACAGATAGTAACATGCAGGATAACTCTGTCCATCAAGCTACGTCTGCTGACATAGTCTGTTTGTCGGATGATGACTAACCACTGAGAAAGTTTAGGTTTCGGCTATTTTGTCCTAACACACTGATATAGCTGGCTTCTTTAGGTTTTGCATTAGTTTCTTGTGGGTTCGGGGTCTTCTGACGTAAATTTAGGAGGGCTATTGTTGTACTGATGGTGAGGCCATTAAGTTCACTTTTGATATTTGTTAAACGCGTTATCGTAATTGACTGTTTGATATTGAAGTGTACATATATGTAATTAATTGTCTTGGTTGTATTTCTTTGGAATACTAACCATGGCTTTGGCATTTGCTTTTGAGCATGATCTGGAGTCTGGTGCTTTTGGTATCAAAATTATTGATCCATTTAGGCCCTGTGACTGATGGGAAGCAGCTAGATCCTAAAAAATGCTTGCTAACCTGTTTTGAGATTCAACAAATTGCGGTGGAAAATTCTGGAGGTAACAATGTGAAGTCCATTTCTAAGTCTTACGGAAAAATTTTTTCCCCTTTTGTCAAAAAATGTCCTTTCCTTGGGGTGTGAGAAATTATATATTGCGAGATTCTGGGTTGAATATCATAATCGTGTGTTCGGAGGAAAACCCGTTGTGGGGAAACATTTTCCCACTTTGGATCATTGATACTATAAATTTTGACCTAGACATTTATGAATGATCTGGAAATTGCATCCGGCAGAAATTGTCTTTACGAACAGGTTTTTCCGGTTGAAACTGAGCTTAATGGGTGACATCACTTGCTATACATATTTACATGTTAGAACGTACAAGATTTCGTTAATTACCTGAGAATAAAACCTGAGACATACCGACGGCGTGGATTTTGATAAACCTCTGAGGATACCATATTACTTTCCATTCAAGAAACTAACATCTTTATGAAACTGATTAATTAATTGCACCAATCAAGAAGTTCCCTCCTTGGGGTTCTTAACACATTGGAAGAGGTTCACCATCCCAATTCTTGAGGCATTCAAACATTGGATCAATGATCTTTCCCTCACTAATTGCAGTGAAAACTTTATCAAAATCTTCGCCTGGGGACTTGCTTTTCTCTCCAGTTAAAAACTCTGTCCCCAGCTCCTCCCTTGCAAACTTGTAAAGTGGATAGGACCTGCAATCTTTAATCTTGTTAGGAATTGCTGAACTCCCCTTCTCAAAGGCATTTCTTGCAGACTCAACTTCAGTGGGCAACACTGCCTTCAGTTCCTCCTCAAAGGCACCGATCTTGAGGTATACCGAAGCATCTCCACTTTTCAAACCATCATCACTAATCAACGCATGCTCCACAAGCACTTGCCTTAGTTTTTCCATCAGAGGGTAAGTAGCATTACATGGGTCATCAATATAGCCAAAAACATGCTCACGATCAACCACCTTGAGCAAATCTTTCTCACAAAATCTTGAAGGATGAAGCTCCCCATTGGCACCCACGGTTAGGACTTTCTTAGCCACTTGGCTCACTGTATTCTTAACCGTGTTCTTTAAGTTCTCCTCCAAATGCCTCAAATCTATGGCTTGACAAAGAGCAACCAAGTAGGTTGAAGTCATGAGCTTCAATATCTCAACAGCTTCAGCTGTTTTCCTGGCAGAGATTAGTCCTAATGAGTTCACATCTTGATTGTGTTGTTCTGCACTTTGGACATGATTAGTGACTGGGTTTCCTAGATACTGAAGCTCAGAACAATATGAAGCCATTGCTATCTCACCACCCTTGAATCCATAGTCCAAACTTGGACAACGACCCCCAGATAGATTTGAAGGCAATCCATTGTTGTAAAAATCATTAACCAGCTCAGACATTTGAGCAAAAAGGAGCTTTCCAATCGCAGCCAAAGCTAATCTTGTGTTGTCCATAGAAACACCAACTGGGGTACCCTGGAAATTGCCGCCATGAAGAGCTTTGTTCCTCGATACATCGATCAAAGGGTTATCATTCACAGAGTTGATCTCCCTCTCAATGGATTTTGTTGATGACCTGATAACTTCAATCTGAGGACCTAGCCATTGAGGTGAGGTTCGAAGAGCATATCTATCTTGCTTAGGCTTTTGGAAAGGGTCTATCTCGTCCAACTTTTGCGCTGCTTTGACATAAGCACTTCCATCCAAGATGTGTTCCATTATTGCTGCTGCTTCAATTTGCCCAGGATGATGTTTCAATTTGTGTGTCAAATGGTCTGTAAACTCCGGCTTCCCATGCATAACTTCGGCAAAAATTGCAGACACAACTTCAGATAGAATGGTTAAAATGTTAGCCTCAAAGAGAACTATAGAAGCCAAACCAGCTCCAACCCCAGTTCCATTAACAAGTGCAAGACCCTCCTTTGGCTGCAACTCAAAGAAGCCTTCATGGATACCGGCTAGACAGAAGGCTTCCAAAGCACTCAGGGACTCGCCGTTGGGGCCAATGGCTTTTGAATTAGGCCTTCCTGTCAATAGTCCAGCAATGTATGAAAATGGGACTAGGTCCCCAGAGGCTGAAATTGAACCACGCAAGGGTAAGCATGGAGTGATGTTGTGGTTGAGTAGTTTTGCAATGGCTTCAAGTATGTGATATCTGATGCCAGAGTAGCCTTGGAGGAGGGTGTTGATTCTTACGAGCATTGCGGCTCTCGATGCACTGTGTGGCAAGGTATGGCAAGCTTCTGTCCCATTCCCAAATATTCCAGCATTCAAAAACCTGTATTCAGACATGATTTTTGCTACGGATCACAATTCTATTAAAGATTTTTTACCCATTGAATAAGTTTTCATGCGCAAGGGAAAGGTTATCTGTGGCGTAGGAGTAACTGGTTTATTAACATTTTATGGTTTTGAATGACTTTAGATCTAATGAGATAGAGAGATTCTTAGGTAGTAGATCCCAATGGCCAATGCCAGATGGACATTTAATGAGACTCATCTTGGTCTTTGTGTCATTAGCTTGTTACATGTTCACTAATTTTGTCTCAGAATTTCTTAATAGATAAATTATATAGATTGCATCTAACAATAAAATATATGAAGCTAATCATATATAAAGACAAAAATATATACACTAGAGGCCAATACCACTAAAAATAACTGATATTTATATATTTACTAATGATTAACTTGATTTATCTATTTTTAATAAAGCAAGATAAATTAATTTTTTTAATAACACATAAATCAAACTATCTTGTTCATTTAATTATTCTATTGGTCCTCATAGATTTAGTTAATTTTTAATTTAATCTTTATCATTTAAAAATTTATAATTGGGTTCTTAAAACATTAAAAATTTTAGTTTAGTTATTATCATTACACTTCCATTAATGTGTTGTTGAATTCTATTAACCAAACCATGTATTATCTAAATATTGAGAATATCCATGCTTCATGCCAATAAAAAAAAAAAAGTAGAGGTAGATAATAGAGTAAAATCCACTCGGATACATGGCATGAGATAGCACCAAAGTTAAGTAACTAGAATAAGCTAGCATAAAATGAGTATATTCAAAATGTTAAAATAATACAAAGTTGATCACATTAATAGAATTTAATGCTACATAAGTAAAAATTTAATTCCAGAGATTAAAAAAAAAGATTTTAAAACTACGAAGACACAATTATAAATTTTTAGACTCCATAAATTAATTTAAAATTGAGTGAAATTATACAACTTATAAAATAATTTAATATACTTTCTTCAAATGACGTATACTTATATGAATATTAAATTTGGATCTATAGCCTGAGTTTTTTCTGCCCTTTTATATATAGTAAAGAAATTAAAATTTGTATCCATTGATATCTTAAACTTCATGTAAATGCAAAATAAGATATAAATCTGTGGGTAATAATAATAAATGTATAATTTTTTTAATTGAAAGTCCAACAGACAAAATATCCCTTAATCTTAAAATTTAAATTCCTATTTTAAAACGACTTAAGCATTTCAAATATATATATATATATATCAAATACTAATATCTTTTTACTTTTGAATGAAGATAAAGTTCAATATTTTATATTAGAAAATAAATATATTAATATTTTTATTATTTTATGGAATATTAAATTCTTAAAAATGGAATTAGATGACTTAAATAAATTTAAATTTCTTAAATGTTTTTATAAACACAAATTTTTGATGAAGCAATAAATGTAGAGAAAGTAAAGGGCTAGTTTTATTCTATTCTAATTTTAATGTTTTTAAAATAGATATTTTTTAGAAAAAATTTTAAAAATAAAAAAAAATTAAAAACTTTGTTTGAATTATAAATTTGAAAAATCATTATTTTTTATTTTTTATTTTTATTTTTATAGAATAAAAGTTAACAAAATATCTAAAAAATATTCTGATTTTTTTTTCAAAAACACAATTCTATTTTTATATTTTACAAAACAAATTATTAAATAATTTTTTATTTTTTTATTCTTAAAAACAGAATATTGTTTGAGAAATAAGTTCAAAATTGTAAATTTTTAAGTTTTTTGTTTTTTGTTTTTTTGGTGAGAAGAGGGAAAGCACAGCCCAAATAAAATATAATAAATATAAAGAAAGTAAAATATAATAAAATAAATAAAACCCTACATAACAGTCTTTAAAAAGCCGGCTTAAAAAACAAAAAATTAGGTCATAACATTAAATTGAAAATATTTATATTAAAAATTTTAAATTTTAAATTTTTTTTAAAAACTTAAAAATAAAAAAAATTTAACATGTAATTATAAATTATAATTTTTTATACGATTCAAAATTTAAAATCTTTTAATATAAAAATCTCTAATTTAAAATTCACAATTCTAATTTTCCCGAAGGAAAAGGCTCCCATATTGAAACGGCGAGCAAATGCTTATGACTGAATATGATCACCTGATGAGCTCAGTCTGCAGCGCCACCCCTTTCCCCGTTCTCCTGTGCGATGTGGCACCGAACCCCGTCGTCACTCCATAACTGTCTGTTCCTTTCCTCACGCTTTCCATCACCCACGCGCTGCTCGCCTCTACTCCCTCCCTCTTCCCCTCGTTCAGCTCCACCTCCGCCGTCGCCACGGCCACCGCCGCCACCTGCCCCACCGTCAACGTCTCCCCTCCCACGCTCACCACCCTCCTTCGGTAATCCCACACCATCCTTTTCACTTCCTCCACGTGGCTTCCCCTCATCGACTCCGCCGCTTCCCCCCACTTCAACGGATCTTTGTTCTCCTTCCTCCTCTTTTCGTTTACCCCCATTACAACGACGTCGTTATTGCTCCCTTGCTGTAACATTGTATAGGTACGCTGCTAATTTCACAGGGAAAATGTAAAACGGACTCAAAGGACTTCAATTTTCAGTGCCTGAAGAACTCGATCAGTGCAATGCAAATGGGAGGTGAGAAAATCATGGAAGCCAAACAGGGTAGATATGATTCTGGTTGTTTGGTTTTGAAGGAAAGCGAAACGAGAATGATGAGAGATTTTTTAATCTGACTTTTCTTTTTTATAAAGAAAGCAAAAGAGAAAACGCTGGGTATTTGGGGGAGGTTTGTTCACCCGTCGATACTAGAGGTTCTTTAAATACAGAATATTCAAACGTTACAAAGAGAGTTGGGTAAGGAGGTGGGTGTATTTTATTGCCGTTCGATCTTCGTTTGATTTGGAGGGACACGATGGGGACACGTGCAAGAGCCTAGGGTGATGAGGGTTGCATGGTGTGTTGGTGCGTAATACTATGAGGTCTATACGGCTGAGTCATTCAACGTTGAATTTTGCTCGACAGAGGATGATTTTATGAGAGGTAAAAATTTGTATTGTTAAATAATTTTATGTGTATAGAAATAAACATAGTAATTTCATGTAAAAGTGACAAAATTTTAATAGTCAAATAATTCAGTTCTGTGTATTGTTGCATTTGGTTTTGAAGGGCCACTAAATTGTGGGATATATGAATTTACTGAACCTTAATGTGATGCATTAAGAAGTAAATGAGCAGGAAATCACGAAACATTTGCCTTCATTACACAATTTTAAATAAACTCCACAAGTCCCATTTGACTATCTCTTTTTTGATAAGAAAACGGGAGATTATGGTCGCTGGACTTCGAGCACTCACCCTTCATTAATCTTTAGTAACTCATTAGTCAGTATTATGTTGGTCTTATTAGTTAATAAAGACGCTTTTAACTTGTGCTATCTTCATCCTCCTTCTAAAACAACGCAAGTATGTATAATATCTTTTATAGACTAGCGTGATAGATTTTGATGAATAAATTTGCTATCTATGTCTTCTTGACTTGGCTATAGTTCTGGTATCAATTTCAAAGAAAGACGGTGATCTCTAACAAATACTCCAGTGTTTAAATTAGCAGTGGGTTCAAGATAAAAGAAAGTAATGAGATAAATATAAATTTTACTAAAAAAAACTAATATATATAACTAATATGTTTATATATCTAATCTATTTATAAATTATGTTTTTTGAAAAAAAAATAATGTGATATTAGATTATCACGCCCTCAAATAATTTATTGTTTTAAAAATTGAAAATATAACTAGAAAATATGTGTAATTGGTATGAAAACGCCTAAAACTGTGTTTTCTTTCCCTACCTTCTCGTCAACAAAGACAATGACAACAAATTTGTCATATGTTACGTCTTTATTGTTTCTTTAAAAAATTTGAGTGTAATGACTGGTTAACATCGTTTTATGTAATATGATCACGATCATGTATATATTTTTTCAATTAATTACCGCATTTATTTTGTTTCTATATAAATACAAATTCTCTTATAGCTAATTATTGGGAGGTTATAGTGAATAACAAATAAAATTTCAAAAAGTAGATTACTTGAAATGGTGATGCAATATATAAACAACAATGGGAATTAATGAAAATTAGGTGAGCAATTCAGCTACGGATGCATGCAGGTAGCTTCCCAGGACAAACAATGCACTGCAGCTAGCAAAAGACAGATATCTATCTCTGTATTTTATGACCTTCAACTTCGTGCATTAGTTTGTTACGTTTGGTGCTTCTTCAACTCTTTCTTCCAAATCTATCACACTTTAGTTGGTTCTAAATGCCGGCCATTAATGTCCTTCGTTATAACTAATTTCTGTTCTAGGCATTAATCAACAGATATTAATACGGAAACAGATTATCTAAAGTTTGAGTCTTTGAAATTTGTTGAAATTTCTCATAAAGACTATAGCTTCAGATTGAAAGAAATAGCTACAAATTACGTTGAAAAAAAAAAAAAAAAAGATGTGAGAGACTTCAGCAATCTTTAGAGGATTTGTTTCCATATTAATACGCACATGACATGATATACTGAGTCTGTTAACTTGTACATATAATTTTAAGCAAATGAAAACCACTCACATGATATGTTAACCTTCGTTGAACTGAAACCACACAGAGAAAAAGGATGAAACAATCATTTTCCTGCAGTTTGAAAGCGGGACGTAATTAAATATTCTTTGTTCAAAGAGAGTGTAATACTATGCATGTGTATGTTTCTGTTGCTGCCATTCAAACGCATATCGTAATCTGATGTAACAGTTTACACTTACCCAGCAGTTGCAAGAACCTTCATTGCAAAAGCAACAACGCAAGCTAGCTAGCTAGCGCTATCGATGTTTTTAACAAAGGTTTCTTATGTTCTTCATTTCCTAGTTCTCTGTTTGTTTTCACAGCTAAGCAAGAAGCAAGGATTGTCCCATAAAAAACGAAGTACATGTGAATTTTTGTTTATTTTTATTTTTTAAACAAAGTTTTATTAAAAGTTCTATAATAAAAAATATCAGATAAATATTTTTATCAATATCATTGTATTTGGCCAAATTATTTTTTCTACTACTTAAAAACAAGTTTGAGTTTTGAAACATATCGAAAACATAAATATATATACATATATATATATAAATATAAAATGATATACACACACACACATATAAGTAATGCCGCTAAAATTATATACTATTTTTAAAAGGCCTAATTAATTATGTTTTGTTAATTTGTTAAAAAAAATACTCACTTCTTAGATTTATACTGGAGAATTAGGTAATAGACACAAAAAATTGTACTCGAGATTTGTGCTTGACAAATCCTAAGTCTGGTTTTAGTTAAGGAATGAATCACGGTGAGCTACTTGTGGCATTGAAATAGGTATTGGTTCTTTTGTGTGGATGTTGTTGTGTTAACAGATTGCTGTGTGAAACAGGACTCCGTTCAATGCATTGCGTATGCTTGAAAATGAGAAGAGTGACCGTTGTAAACTCTGCCTAAGAGTGTGAATATGCAAAGAAAAACTACAAAAAAAAAAAAGGAGACTTTTTTTTTTTAGGGGGTGGGGGGTTAGCGGTGGAAGCAGTGGCGAGTAGCATGAGAAGCTAGCAGATTAAGATTATGGTGAATGGGCTAAGGAAAGTCCATACCCTCCTCTCCTTTTGGATCCTTCTTCTAATTGGGCTCTTTAATTAAGTGCACAATAAAGCCCACCTCTTTCGGTACTCTCCGAGACAACAGTTTTTGACCAAAAAAATGAAAGACAACACATCAAGTTTGTTAAGGAAGAAGTAACTAAAAAAAAAAAAAAAGTAAGAATACATCTTTTATTCCTTAATTTTATTTAAAAGTTTACCTTCATCTTTTAGTTTTTTTTTTGGTAACTTCATCTCTTAATTTTACTTTATATTTCATTTTCATTTCTTAATTTCATTTGGTTTTAATTTGAACACTTAACTTCACCTTCTAATTTCATTTTATTTTAATTTAATATTTTAAATTTTAAAAAATATTAAAATATTTTCTTCTCTTTGACACCATCAAATTAAAATACATAACAACAAAAAATCTTATATAACTCATTGGTAACTTAATTCTAATAATCTATTACCAATTACTAAGAAGTTACATAAAACTTTTCTATTATGTAATTTGGTGTTGTTAAAGAGAATGAAACATTTGAATGGTTTTGTAAGTTAAGAGATCAAATTGGAACAAAATAAATTTAAAGAATGAATGTGAAATATAAGGTAAAATTAAGAGATCAAATTAGAACTAAATGAAATTAAGGGATAAAAATGAAATTTAAGATAAATTTAGGGGATCAAATTGAAACAAAATGAAATTAAAGGATAAAAGTGAAATTTGTGATAAAATTAAGGGATTAAAAATGTATTTTAGCTTAAAAAAATAAATTATTCATTTGATTCTTATAATTTTTCACTTAATTTTTAGTTTTATTTAGTAGTTTAAAATTTTGTAATTAAAATTCTACATAATTTTAAAAATTTTGTAATTTAGTCTATAGCATCAAATCGCATTCAATATGTTATTAAATTTTTTTAACATAGTTAATTATATGCCATTTTGGGACTCTGTGTGTGTGTATGCGTATGCGTGTGTAAAGTGAGCTAATTCAAGTTACTTAAGGTAAGTTGCATCGTATGCTATATACGTTATATAACTTTGCTTCATTATCTACTTTTATTTATTTTGTAGGCATAAGTCTTATATTCAAAATATTAAGATGACACATAAAGCCTATTTGATATATTATATAAGATAAGATCTCATAGTATAAGATTTAATAAGATAGGACATTATAGAATAAAATTTAATAAAATTTTAAAATTATATAATATTTGGTATGATATTGTATAAAATAACGTATTGTATAAGATAATATTATTTTATATTTAGTGATATATTATATAACATTAGATAAGATAAAAAAATAATCATTTTGATAAAAAATATCATTTACTTAAAAGTATGTTATATTTTTTTGAATTTATTATGCTATATTAATTTTTAGAGAAAAACAAATCCTTCTATTATTAAAACAAAAAAAAGGCGGAAAGAGAAATTGAAACAAAAAAAAAAAGAAATAGAGAGACTTATATAAAAAGATTATTTTTTAGATGTTATTTTATAACTTTTACCCCAAAGATATAACCCAAGCAACTGAAGCAACCTGATAATGAATCAAATTGGGTTGAGTTCAGGCGTTGGGTTTAAAAAGAGTAGCTTGGCATAAAATTTATTTAGGCCTTAAGCTAGGTCAAACCCTAATTTGATTTAATTTATGAATACTTTTATGAGTGAGGAATGAAATATAAAAGTGTTAATAAAGCATTATATATCAAAACTTAATTAGACCTAATCTCATATCCTAAAGATCTAATTAAATTATACATCATTTTGATAAATAAAAAATGTTTGGTATATAAATTTATATAATACATTATTTATACTAAATAAGTAATAAGTTTATAATATATTATCTTAACTTATGCTATCAAATCTAATACAATGTATTAAAACAAACTCATAGTATATTGTTGGTCATATTAGCCAAACGTAATAGAAAACTGTCAAAAATTTATAGGCAAAAGCTAAATTAAAATTTTATAAAATTACAAGAATGAAATTGTAAAATTTTAAATTATAAAAAATAATTAAAAATTAAGCAAAATTATAAAAGCTAAATAATAAATTTAAACTCATATATTGACGTTAAATTCAATTTTGAATTTATTTTATACATTGATTGATTGGTATTAAATTCAAATTCAAATTATTTAAAAAAATAATTTAAATCGTGACTAATATCAAATCATCATCAACCCTCTGCTGTAGAAGCCAGGTGAGACAACAGTTTGCCTAATTAAGATTTGGTGAATAAGATCTTCATATGAGTTCATCAAGTTGACTTTAATACCAAAATTCTAAAACAAGCAGATTTGGAATTCAAACCAAACCCACGTCCTTTCTTGTCATATTCCCTTTGTTTTTTTTTTTTTAGATTTTTGGGAGGAAGATAAAAATTAATGGGGTCTACGTATTCAGCAAGAATTGAATAAGCTTGTAACATGTCGTAATCATGACACTAAGAAAAATAAAACTTAAAATTGAATTGATCATTCAAATGTGATCAAGTGTCGTATGCGTTACAGTTTGGGCAACAGATACCAGAATTTTAATGTTACACAGGCAGCCAACTTTTCAAATCATATTGTCCCAAGCTGTACTTGATTTGTTCTGGTTCTTCTTTTGTAATTTTCGACTTTAAGCTGGTCTTTTAAAACACTAATTGATTTTGTCTTTAATCCACTTCTCTTCGTCGATTTGAAATACTTTCTAGCCACGTTATCTATCTCGACACATTCAAACCTTTTGTTTGTGATTTCTTTAAGAGCTTGATATTCCTTTCATACATAATATTTTATGGAAGCAATTAAAAAAAAATAAATCAGGGATTTTTTTCTTCTCATATATGGATTTCATAATTATATATACGCAGTATTTTTTTCATTAGTAAAATGTCTGAATAAATAAAATACAAAATTTTAAGCTCATTTAATTCTACCACACATTATTCAGAAAAAAAACTATCACCCATTATTCTTATATACTACGTTTGAATATACTTTAAAGACAACTTTAATTATTTGATATAAATATGTCAGAAGATGATAATGATCTGTAGGTGACTATGGTCTATGGCATATACCTAGAAAAAACTGCATTTATGAAAATGCCAATTACTAATGGGCTGTATGCATGTTGGTAGATGGAAATTTGTTGATCGTCTTTACTCTTGTTTTTTTTTTTTCTGAATTTTTTGATTAAAGAATTTTTTTTTTAATCTTAGAGATTTTTTTAAACATTTAATTTAGTCTAAAATATAAAAAATAAATCACTAATATCTGATAAACTTTTTAAATTATAAGTAGTAGTCGTCATTAATTTTAAAAAGAAAGTACAAACATTAAATAGAGATATTCTTTAAAAATAATTTTTATTTAAGATAAAATTTTAAAAATTAATTACTTTTAACTAATTTTTTAAATTTTCATGAGCTAATTATTTATTTTTTATATATGAGATGAGAAGTAATAAAATTATATTATAGCTAATATATTAATTGAAAACTTCTTAGCTGCTAATTAATTTAATTGAAAAAATATTTTATTAAAATTTAAAAATTTAAAAATTTAAAATTTGTTTTCATTAAAGTTAAAAATAATTAAAAATATAGTTAAATCTTACTAATGATATACTAACTTAAAAAAGAAAAAAAGAAACACTGCCATTTTGTCGGAGTACAATGGTACGTGACATTAAACTAATTTTATTATTGATTTTCATAAAAAAATTATTGATTTATTATAATATAATAAATTATATGACAAATTTTGTATTAACATTATAGCATAGTGCCTGAAAAAATAACGTCAATGTATCTTCAACCTTAGCCCTGACCATATTAGACTCATTATTTTCCTTGAAGTGAAACCCGAGCTTCTAGAAGAGAACTCGAATAGACCTAATCTTCTGTAAACTCACTTGTCTCGTAAAAATCGAAAATATGGATATTTTCGCATCAAATGCATGATTGGCTGGGAGTCAATTTCACAGATTCAACTCATAAACCAAAGCTAGAAACAAGAAAATATTTTAACTGGGTCAAAACATGGCATGTGATCCCGCCATTATTGTGGCCAAGAAAGATGTCATTTTGCATAATAAGTAATCCAACAAGTAAGAAAGGAACAAAACAATAATGGTTGCCTGGTCAGAGGGTTGCGCAGGTCATAAATGTACATATATGATAAAACCTTATTTTGTTTGTTTTGGTTTTGGAGTCGCCTCAATACATATCGCTTTCAAGTAATTAAGATTTAGTTTGAATTATCTTTTATACTTCCTCCGGTCCTATTTATTAAAAACAAAAAATTGTTTTACTAGTATTAAGAAAAACAGTTAATATTAATTTAACTCATTAATTAAGTTCAAGTTTGATATTTTTTTTTATGTTATTCATTTTTATTTTACATAGGAAAATGTTATGCATTGTTAAGTGTATTAGATGTAACAATAAATGAAGGGTAAAAAAAAATTTATTATTTAGTGAAATAAAAAAATATATTATGTTTCTTATATTTTAGAATCAAAAAAATCTTTTCAAATTTTCTTATAAACAGAACCGGAAGAAATATAAAATAAGAGTTTCACAAGAGAAAAGGTGACTAAAAGCCTCACTCAGTTAATTACTCTTATTTTTATAGGAGTTCTCTTTGAATATAAGAGAAGATCCAAACATATATAACTCATCCCGCAAAGGATGATGCTGTCAAAAAGAAACTGCACACTAGTTAGTAATTATGTGGTTAATTTAATAACCGCTCTCTCTTTATTGAGTTTTTCTTTTCTCCTTTATGGGAGTTTTTTATTCATGCATTTGTGTTGTGACATGATACATTATGATGTATGATGAATGTGAGTGACAATTGGGTAAGAACGGTGAAGGAGAAAAAATTTCTGGGTTTGGCGAGAGACAAACATGACACTGCAATTTGATGCTTTTTTGTATTTGAAAATTTATAAGTTGATTCCATTCAAGTGTAAATGCTGTTTGAACATTAAAGTATTTTGCTGTAATAAATTTTACTATTAATGATAGCATTTTATATCATGTTTCACCGCCCATCTCTATTTATTATGGACAAGCCAATTAATAATAGTTCATGCATGAAAGCAATTCAATGGTCGGTAGGAATAAGAAAAGCATCAATAATGGCACAAATATCAACTCATCGCAGAGCAAACATGATAATAGATTGGCTAATCAAATCAAGCGTTTAGAGAATGTGTCCGTTGGATTTCATCACCTCCATTCTTTATAACATCTATCTTGATTCTTAATTTTAGTGTTTTTTTTTAATATTCCACATATTTTTTACTTTTTATAAATTATTGCATTCAATATTTATTGCGACAAAATATCTTATATTATAAATAAAAAATGTTTCGAATACCTACTTAAAAGAAGACAAATCTTTTTGAATCTTTCGTCCAATGCAGTTTTTGACCAAATCACCAGAAAAAAGTTTGGCCTCTTATTGTTCACAATAGCAAACATATATAGTTGAACGATAGTGTATAATTTTAGAGAGTATCTTTTATTTTTTGTTTTCTTTATGTTCTGTGTTTTCTATATGATTCCTTTTAGAGAGAAAGAGAACAGAAAAACAAGGGAGATTTTGAATTCTACATTTAATTTTTGTAGTCAAATTTTTTTAGCTCCCACAATATAAGAAATTGACAATCCAAATTTGTTTTAAAATTTAAAATAATTATTTTCAATTAATTAATGAAATTGATTATTAATTAATTGTTTATTTATTTTAAAATGAAATCAAATAATGAGTTAGTCCACCATAAACCACCTAATTCCAACCAAAAAAAACACCAGATCATCCCACGCAATCATCAAGAAAACTAAATTCATCAAAATAATCCTTTGACCTTCATTATTAATATTATACATTAAGTTGTTATTCAAGAAGAGAGAGAAAGAGCACCCATGTTTTGCAACTGTTGTTTCATAGAATTTCCACTGACATTGATTTTGAAGCTGCACCTCTAGTTTTATTTTCTCTCATTCCCGCGCCCCCCCCCCCCCCCAAAAGTAGAAAAAAAAATTACAAAACTTTGAATAAACTACTCAAATAAGCCCTTGTGTGCTAAGAATTTTTTTTTTAAAAAAATTAATCACCGAATGAGATCATCAATTAAAATAAAAATTTGAATCTCGTAGTCAAAAAATACAAAAATAATTGTCTGATTGATTAATTAAAGTTCTGTAGAACTAGGAAATCTAGAAGCAATTGTGCTGGTTGCGGCACTTCACAGAACAGATGAACTGCCGAGTGCCCATTCTCTCGTCATTGAGCACAAATATCATGCCTTTTGCAACTTTCTTCTTTCTTGCTTACCACCCAATTTTGCCTCCTTTATTTGGCTTTCCATTCAATTTGACAACCACCACACTCACATCCCTCCATTCATTTTTGGCTACCTTTTTGAGCAATTTATTTAATATATTTATCTATTTATTCAAAACAATTTAATTTACACACTTATTTTTCAGGGTAGATTATTTATTTGTTTTTTTTTCAAGAGATCCTTAAATTATATAATTTTATTATCATTTTTTAAAATATGTGCAATGCTTCATAAGAATAATATTAATTTCCTTTCTTAAAAATGTAATATCAAATTTTAAAAAATTTTATTTTGTCTTGAAAACTGATTTATTCTAAATTAAAACAATTAATTGTTTCTATATTTTCAAGTACATATATATAATATTGGTTATATTATATAAATAATAAATATAAATGTACTTTTTATTAAGACAGGTATAATCCTAATACATCTTTTATTATAAAAAAAAGGTATAACGTATCTTTTGATTTTAAAAAGGAGAATGTAGAATTTTAAAATAAAGAAAAAAGTATTTTAGATGAAAAAAAAAAAGAACAATAATTTACTTAATTTGTTGTAGACTAAATCTATCAAAATATTCATGTTGGCGGGTGTCAAAGGGTCAAACTTTAGGGTATCTTTCCGTAATCTATTTCACCGAAATGCATTGAAGCGATGGGTTGGGAGTTGAAATTGCAGCTTTGAAATTAAGTAACACGGGTACAGCACCTCAAGAAGATGAACCACTACCCACTATTGCGGATCTCTAACACAATGCACATTGAAAAAAAACAAAAGAAAAAAGACAAGCCTCCATATATATTTCCACTTATGTGTCTTCCCTTCCCAAGGAGGGTCCCTCACTAAAGTTATTCTTTCTTCACAAGAGAACATGAACAAGATGATTCCTATTCCTATCAAGATATATATAGTGGCTCCTTTTGATTTTTGGCTCCTTTTGAGAACATCATATACATACTTGCATGGCTGGCAGGGGGGGATGGATGCTAGTATCATTGGTACAGAATCCCAATAATCTTTCTGCCTTTTCCTTCCTATACACCTAAATTTGTCACACTTTCTAGGGCAAGTCAACAGGAAAGCCAAACAAAGCAGTATTTTTATTTTATTTTATATTCCAAGGGAATAACTCCTCTAATCATGTCTTTTGATCACACTTGTTGACTAAACATCTAAACATATCATAGTAAAATCAACGTGAGTGGTTTGATTTTGTCGAATCTGTTAATAAATTAATAATAAACAGGTTTATGTCCATGTCAACAATGGATTCATTCGATTAAAAGAGTGTCGCCGTAAAAATCACATATAATTTCACAGTTTTTGCTATCGTAATATTAATATAGAAAGAAAAGTTCATCTAAGCTTTCGGTTACTTTTGATCGACCCCATCTTTATATATGGTCATCAATATAGAATTGGGAGAACTGTGAATGGTAATTAAAAGTGAGGTGAGGTGATCAACAAAATTTATATTAAGGATAATGTGCTTACGAAGAGGAAGATTTGTCTCTTTTTTCCTTGAAATGGCTCACTTATCTGGAAGTAGCAATTTCATATCTAATTAAGGCACAGCATATATATATATATATATATATATATAAATAGAGCTACTTTTTCTTTATTTAAGGGGGTCCCACAGTCGTGAATTTTAGGTGAAATGAAAATGAATGTAGGGAATAGGGATGTGGTTGAAATATCTAACAAATTGACAAAAAAATGTGGGAGAATTCAGGGAGTGTTTGGTGGTTTGGGTCCATTTTCAGAAGAACCCCACTTGGTGTGGGTAAGGCAATATTCTGAGAAGTGATAAGTAGTGATCGTATTCATTGAGAGAAGGGTATATGGTCCAGGGAGGCTATGAGTGGAGAGGTGCCCATTATGTGAGGGAAAAATTAAAAAAGCCACTCAGCTATGTTCCCCATCAATTCCTTTCCATTTTTTTGTTTGACCTCAATATTGCACACAGTATATTCCTTCCAGATACCCTTTCAAGCCTGCTTGCCTCTCCTCTCTGCTAAGTTATTGGACCCAATTTTTTTTTGAATTAACTTGTTCTACTATGTAACAGAGAATTTGAATTCCAAGGTATTATTGAGATATCCATTTCTAAGATAAATGCATAAAGATTAACTTATTACAGAGGAAATTGATAGTTTAGTCTTCTAATATATATATATATATATATATATTATTTTAATGAAATCAGTTTTGCTAAACCATGGGGGGAGATAAAAGACAAATTCAGGCTTGAAAATTCAAGTGGGGTAAAGGATGAGGCAAACCACGTAAGCACGCAGTATAGTTAGGATAATGAAAGAGACTTGGGAAGAATGGTTGGCCCCATTCTCGTGATGCAGCAAAGCTTTCATGCAGCCTATGTATTTAATTTCATACTAAATATATCAGTGTGGTTGTTGACAAAAGTAGAGGTATATTTCGCGAAAACGGCTCTTCGCACATTAATCCATTTTTTGCCTCCTCAACTCCAAAAATATATCTTAATATATACAATTAATTTTATATAATTTCATAATTTGCCTGTAGATGAAATTCCTTCAAATTCCACGATGATTTTTTGTTTGTCCTAAATCATAGCTGTTATTATCACTTCATTACCATTAATTAAATTTGTTTTGTGAACCCAAAAAAAAGAAAGAACTAAATAGGTTATTTCAGTTTCAGAACAACCACACCTCAATTACTAGTAATTGCTTATTAATAGAAAGTCACCAACATGAATTATGCAATTGTTGTTAGAATCATTATTGTGGTTGTAGTTATCACTGTTACATCATAGATCTAATTATATTTACATATACAAATATTTTTAATCAATTTAATTTTTTTATTATGCTTGAATATTATTTGATTTATCAGTAAATACATAATAGTATTATCTGAGATAGCTTTTTTTTTTCCCTGTTAAATAATAACATTGAAAATAACTTTATTTTTCACTAAATTGACTTACATAATGATGTTACTTGTTACGTCTAAGGATAGGGTGACTGATATGATATTCTTTTAGTCTCATTAAAATTTCATTATCTAAACGGTCAATGCATGGCTTTTTTAATACAACTAGACGGTCTATGACTCAATTTGCCAATTTTTAATGGATTTACTTTTATCACAAAAAAGAATAATGAATATCAAGATTTTATGATTATTAATTAAAAACAATTTTTAAATGCACTGTTAATATAAAGAGTATATAATTATAATAAATAATTTAATTTTGGAAGATGCGCAATATCGTCCAACCCAAAAAAAAATTAATAAGCAGGTACAAATTCATGTAGATATGGGGCCCAAACATGGGAATAGAGTGGGTCATTCATGATTATTGCGCCTGCAAGCAAAAACAAATGTGAAATTATTGTATTGAGGATAATGAAAAGAAGGAAAACGTAAAATTTAATTGAGGATGAAACTTGAGCGGTTAGCCTACACCACTATCGTGGTATTCATGATAATAAACTACAATCCCAAGGGTAGTTCTGACCCAGAGGTGGTAAAATATTAAGCTAATAATATAAGAACTTCAATTTTGGTTGTTTATTTAGCTGCAAAATTGTTTCATTCCATCTCTGCAAAGGCTCCTGCTTAACAAATTCATCTTCCCCTACTCATTTCTCTTTTTCTCTGAATTGGTTTTTCAGTTTTTCTTCTTCATCTTGCTTCTTCTCTCTTTGCCTCTGCTTCCGTTGATTTTCATTTCATGCACTCTTCCACCGCTTCTTTGGCCTTTCTAGCATGTTTCGTCTTGGGTTCAATATCATTGAAATCACTCTTACATTTCGCTCTGAGTATCACGCTTTGTGGGTCACTGCTTAAATATCTAATTTTCGAGCCTCTTTGAAGAATATGGGAAGCAAATGGAGAAAACTGAAGCTGGCTCTTGGATGGAATATGTGTGTTTATGTTCCTAGAGATATAGACGATTCCTCGTCGTCTCTCAACTCCGCAGCAAGATTTATCGATGCGTGTTCCCCGTCTGATGTTTCTCCGGCCGGTGATAGCTCCGGTCATCGCCCAACCACTCCGACTCCTTCCTCCTCTGGTCTCCGCCTCACCAAATCAGGACCCAAATCACCCAAGGTTAGCATTTCCGATTTAACTTTTGCATACTTCGAAAGAAAGTTATAGATTATCTTTCATTGTTCTTTTCCTTTTTGTTTGTTTTTTGTTTTTTTAAGCTCTTTCTCTTGTTTTAGCTTCTACTGAATCGTCAGGGTAGATACCGATTGAAGCTTATGACTGTTTGGGCTAAGGCTCATTCATTGATTTTTTTTTCCTTTTTTTTTTTTCTTGATACAATGAGAAATAATTATTGAGAGCTACTAAGTATTACAATTAATAATGTTAATTACATTATTAAATAAACATCAATGTCAGGTCTAATCAATGGTAATTTTTTGCTTTTGCTTTGGCTTTTGAGTTGGGGTATTGTACTAGTGGGCATATCAGAATGTGACATATTTGACTATTGTGGAAACGATTCTCAATTACGATAAGGGCTACATTTTCTTATACCGTTATTCTCCTTTGCCTCATTACAGAACTGTTCTATGTACGACGTACCTCTCTCGTATACTTTCCATGTTATCAGGCTATCAGCACAGGGACCCCTCAACCATTAATTCATAGATTCCCCAGCTTCAAACAAAGAAAAAGTTGCAATCTTCCGGGACGAAGAATATAGAAAGAAACGAAATCCCAGAGAAATGAATAATCGTTGATCTCCCCTTTTTTTTATGACTTTTTCTTTTTTGGGTTAAAACTCTGCCTATGATGAACTTTCATGTAAATTATTTTTCATAGCCGGTCCCAAGCCCGGGAAAAAGAGGAGGGTTGTGTTAGGCAGTCGACAGCCAACGTAAAACTTTGTCGAATCTTTATGACATGGACAATCGATATATTAAACGTAAAGCTAGGTCGTTGCCTGTAAGTAACGCGCTGTATAGCTCGGGTACAGTGAGAAGTGAGCAAGAGCCGCTGCATCGACGCCTGGATGTAGTGAAAAATAAGCAAAGGTTCCCACATTTTCGTGAACGAATGTGGCTAAAGAAGCTAGTTCATGAGAGTAGGATTCGTTTTGGCACTTGGAATATAGGTACACTTACGGGTAAGTCTATGGAAATAGTAGATACTATGATTAGGAGGAGGATTAATTTTATGTGTTTACAAGAAACTAAATGGGTAGGAGAAAAAGCGAAAGAATTAGACACTTCAGGTTTTAAACTTTGGTATACTGGTAAGGCTAAATTTAGAAATGGAGTAGGTATAATTGTAGATAAGTTTTGGAAAAATGCGATAGTGGATGTAAAAAGGTTAGGAGATAGAATCATTGCATTAAAGTTTGTAGTAGAAAAGGAAATCTTTAATGTTATTAGTGCTTATGCACCACAAGTAGGGCTAGAAGAATATCACAAGGTAAAGTTTTGGGAGGATTTAGAATGTTTAGTTCAAGAAATACCATTCGGAGAAAAGATTCTTTTAGGAGGAGATTTAAATGGTCATGTGGGAAGGGTATCTTCAGGGTACGAGGGTGTTCATGGAGGACATGGCATAGGGGAAGCAAATGCAGAGGGTAAAACTATTCTAGATTTCTCATTAGCGTTCGATCTTATATTAGCTAACACTTGTTTTAGAAAGCGTGAAGAACACCTTATCACGTATAAAAGTGGAAGGGTATGTTCTCAAATTGATTTCTTTCTTATAAAGAAATCAGATAGAAAACTTTGTATAGATTGCAAAGTTATCCCTGGAGAGAGTTTAACTACTCAGCATAGAGTTTTGGTTATGGATGTAAGAGTTAAGAGGAGAGTAAAAAACAAAGGCGAAGAAAGGGTGTTAAGAACTAAGTGGTGGCAACTAAATGGGGATAAAGAAAGGAATTTGCAGAGACGGATTGTGGAGGAAGGATCTTGGGAAATACAAGGAAGTGCTAATGATATGTGGAATGGAATGGCTAAAGAAATTAGGAAGATAGCAAGGGAAATATTAGGTGAATCAAAGGGTTTTGGACCTAGGGATAAAGAATCTTGGTGGTGGGATGCGAGTGTACAAAATAAGATTAAAGTTAAAAGAGAGTGTTACAAAGTGTGGTCATTATGTAAGAGTAATGAAAATTGGGAAAAATATAAAGTAGCAAAAAAAGACACTAAGAAGGCAGTAAGTGAAGCGAAAGCAAGGGCATTTGATGGATTATACCAATCTTTAGGTACTAAAGTTGGAGAAAGAAGTATTTATAAGCTAGCTAAAAGTAGGGAAAGAAAAACAAGAGATGTGGACCAAGTGAAATGCATCAAGGATGAAGAAGGGAAAGTGTTAGTAATGGAACAAGATATCAGAGAACGGTGGAAGGATTATTTTCATAAGCTTTTTAATGAAGGGCATGAGATTTTATTGCAATCGGATAGACTAGACATTAGAGAAGAGGATCAAAATTATACTTTTTATCGTAGGATTCGTGAGGTAGAGGTAAAAGAAGCATTACAACGAATGGAGAATGGCAGAGCAGTTGGACTGGATAATATACCCATTGAGGTTTGGAAGGTTTTAGGAGTGAAAGGCATAAGTTGGCTCACAAAGTTATTTAATGAAATTATGAGATCTAAAAGAATGCCAGACGAGTGGAGGAAAAGTACTTTAATCCCTATTTATAAGAGTAAAGGGGACATTCAAAATTGTGCAAATTATAGAGGAATTAAACTCATGAGCCACACTATGAAATTATGGGAAAGAGTAATTGAGAGAAGGTTAAGGAAAGAGACTCAAGTGATGGAGAATCAATTTGGTTTTATGCCAGGAAGGTCAACTATGGAAGCAATATACTTGTTACGAAGATTAATGGAGAGATATCGAGAGAATCGAAGAGATTTACACATGGTATTTATCGATTTAGAAAAAGCATATGATAGAGTGCCAAGAGAGGTTCTATGGAAGGCTTTGGAGAAAAAAGGAGTTCGTATAGCTTATATTCGAGCAATCCAAGACATGTATGATAAGGTTACAACTAGCGTAGTAACAAAAGGTGGACTTACGGAAGATTTTCCGATAACTGTTGGTTTACATCAAGGGTCAACTCTGAGCCCTTATCTTTTTACTTTAGTCTTGGATGTGCTTACTGAACATATCCAAGAGCCGGTGCCACAGTGCATGCTTTTTGCAGATGATATTGTCCTAGTTGGAGAATCGAGAGAGGAAATGAATGAGAAGTTAGAGAGGTGGAGACTAGCTTTGGAAGCTTATGGATTTCGTTTAAGTAGGAGTAAAACGGAGTATATGGAGTGTAAGTTTAGTAAGAGGCACATCATTTCTAGCGTAGAAGTAAAAATTGGAGAACATATCCTACCACAAGTCACACGATTTAAGTATCTTGGATCTATCATACAACATAACGGAGAAATAGAAGAAGATGTAAAGCATAGGATTCAAGCGGGGTGGATGAAATGGAGGAGTGCATCGGGTGTTATTTGTGATAGAAGAGTACCACTCAAACTTAAGGGTAAATTTTACCGCACAGTTATAAGACCTGCAATGTTGTATGGAACTGAGTGTTGGGCAATAAAAAGTCAACAAGAAAATAAGTTAAATGTTGCAGAGATGAGAATGTTGCGTTGGATGAGTGGACACACTAGAAGAGATAGAATTAGAAATGAATGCATTAGAGAGAAGGTGGAAGTCGCTCCTATTGTGGAAAAGATGGTAGAATCGAGACTTAGATGGTTTGGTCATGTGGGGAGGAGACCTATAGAAGCCCCAGTTAGGAGAGTAGATGAGATGGAGAATAGTCCAATAACTAGAGGTAGAGGAAGACCAAGAAAAACTATAGGAGAAATTATTAAGAGAGATTTAGATTTAAATGGTCTATCTAAAAATATGATTTATGATAGATGTTTATGGCGTCGATTGATCCATATAGCCGACCCCACTTAGTGGGAAAAGGCTTTGTTGTTGTTGTTGTTGTTTCTTTTTTGGGTTAAATATCTCGAAAGCTTCAATGTTGGAGTTGCAATTTGTCCTAGTACTTTTTTCAAAGTCGTTTCCTGATTGTAGTTAAATTTCCCTTGATTTCCTTACTGTGTTTGACCACAATAACGTTGACCTCTCACCTTTACCGAGTTGTAGATTTGCTGGGAATCGTCAGTTTAGGTAAAGAGGCATCGGTGGTAAAGATGGGTTGCATTCTATTTCATCTTTTCATGCACTGGTCTTAGTAGTGGACCTGCATCGGGACAGAAGGGGGCAGCGTTAGACACTATAGCGTAATAGTGACCTTTGCAAACTTTGCATTTATCTATGAATACTTTATTAAGGTGTTGCTCAGATTCGCCGATTTCAAGAACTTGTTTTTCTTCCTTTTCATTTAGCTGACTGATAGAGAGATTAATTTAGAATTTAGATATTTAAATCAGTATCCCCATACAGGAAGGCATGTGTGGCAACTTTACCCATTGCTGAATTTAAGTATTATTATTATTATTATTATTATTATTATTATTATTATTTAAAAGAATATAGTCCAAATACTCACTGACATTAGGTAGGAGTGGGATTTGAACTTAGGATCAGGTGTTGTTATTGATTGGGCATTTGGGCTATCTCTCAACACAGTCAAATCCCAGGTTAAAAGTTCATATCCCAACCCTAGATACCAGTATCCAGTCCAAAATACAATTTCAAAATATCTTTGCGAAGGAAGCAGATTCTCTTCTTGAAAAACATTTATCAATTAATTTAGGAATGGGAAAAGCTTGAGGATATTTGTTTTGACATCTTAGAGCACTGTGACAGCTGAGGGATTAAGAAATTAAAGATTTTAAGCCCAGGAGAATGTTAATGCTCTAGTACTCTTTCTCAGGGTGTTTATTCCGTAAAGTATTCCCATCTCAGAGTCCTTCAAAACATATTTATAAGTGGCTTATTCAGTGGCATCTTTATCAGAAGTTATATAATTTCTGTTCATCTATGGTATGGGAATGATGTTGCATTAAACTTGGATGCTGTTTGAATTGGAAAAAACCAAATCTATAAATTGTTCTTTTTCATCATTTAGGCTTCCAGACTCTGAAGAGTTACCCACACTTGGAAATAACTTATATTTAACAGCGAGACCAGTTTCTGTAGCTTCCCCTCTATGAGCTTTAATTGGGCTTGATGGAAACCTCCTAATCTTTCTTCCAAAGTGTGGTGAACAAATACCTAGAACTTGGCACCTAGTGACCAGGTGTCAGCTCAAGTAGTGATAAATAATTAATTATAGTAACTAGTAATCTCATATGGTCTTACAACTGTGAAGGTAACGTTATGAGAAGATTTCAATTTTATTAACATCGTCTGAATATCATTTAATTTGTCATGAACATATCATTGTTCCTCATTTCTTCTTAGTCTATTTGTAGTGAGTTTGGCATTTAAGTTTTAATTTCTAGTGGAACTTATGCCAAATGAGGGTAAGGCGAGAGATTCACATTCTTGAGAGCAATTTTTTTTAATAGCATTAATGTGATACTTTATCTTTTTCTCTTCCTTGGTTTGAGGGTATGAAGGCTGTCCATTCTGCTTGATGTCTATAATAAAATTTATTGATGAAATTGCATCAATGTGTTCTATGTTTCTTGACACGGTTTTGGCACCCATGGGCTACGGCCTTCTTTTTCTGACATAGTGACATTTTCATCTACATTATCTGCAGGGGACATGTGCAATATGCCTGACCACAATGAAACCTGGGCAGGGCCATGCCATTTTTACTGCAGAATGCTCTCACTCTTTCCATTTTCACTGTATCACATCTAATGTAAAACATGGAAACCAAGTTTGCCCCGTCTGCAGAGCAAAATGGAAAGAAGTGCCTTTTGAAAGTCCTGTTTCTAATGTTTCCCATGGAATGTCTCGTATCAACCAAATACCACGAGATAACTTATGGACAACAGTCTTTCGGCGGCTTCCCTCCCCACCAGTGGATTCAGGTAGGCAAATTTCATCAGTCTATCATGTTCCTGAACCAGCTATCTTTAATGATGATGAAGATTTGGATCAACAAACTTCAATTACCCACCAAAAAAATGAGGCTGATCACAATTCATTAGATTCCATGGAGATCAGAACGTATCCTGAAGTTTCAGCTGTTCCAAAATTAGCCTCACATGATGAATTTGCTGTATTAATCCATCTCAAAGCTCCTCGTTCAGGGAGAAAACAAAATAGTGTCAGAAACGATACTGAATCATCACCTTCAGCTCAAACTTCTCGTGCTCCAATTGACCTTGTCACTGTCCTTGATGTAAGTGGTAGCATGGCAGGTACTAAACTTGCATTGCTTAAACGAGCTATGGGCTTTGTCATACAGAATCTGGGTCCGTCAGATCGGCTATCGGTCATTGCCTTCTCCTCCACAGCCCGCCGTATCTTTCCACTTCATCGGATGACTGATACTGGACGACAGCAGGCATTACAGGCTGTTAGTTCTTTAATTTCAAGTGGTGGGACAAACATCGCTGAAGGCCTGAGAAAAGGTGCCAAGGTGTTTGTAGACCGCCAATGGAAGAACCCAGTTGGCAGTATCATATTACTGTCTGATGGTCAAGATACATACTCCATCAGCAGCAGGCCTAATGTTGTAACAAATTACCAGTTACTGGTCCCAAACTCCATTAATCGAAATAATGGCGTGGGCTTGCAGATACCAGTGCATGCATTTGGTTTTGGCGCTGATCATGATGCTACTTCAATGCACTCAATCTCTGAGATGTCTGGGGGTACATTTTCTTTCATTGAAGCTGAGGATGTAATTCAAGATGCATTTGCACAGTGTATTGGGGGACTCTTGAGTGTGGTGGTGCAGGAATTACAGGTGAAAGTTGAGTGTGTACACCCTGCTCTGCAACTTGGCTCAGTAAAAGCAGGGAGTTACCAAACCAGCATGATGACTGATGCAAGAGTGGCTTCTATCAACGTAGGAGATTTGTATGCTGAAGAAGAAAGAGACTTTTTGGTGACAGTCAATGTTCCCATTGATGGATCTTGTGATGAGATGTCATTGTTGATCGTCAGAGGTCTTTATAGAGACCCACTTACAAAAGAAATGGTGGCTTTGGAGGAAACTAGCAAAGTAAAGATCCAGAGACCTGAGGTAGCTGGAGAACTAGTAGTGTCAATGGAAGTAGACAGGCAGCAAAACAGGCTTCGTGCTGCAGAGGCAATGGCTGAGGCTAGAGTTGCAGCTGAACGTGGTGATTTAACTGCTGCAGTTTCTATCCTCGAGAGCTGTCACAAGGCGTTGTCTGAAACTGTCTCTGCGCAAGCAGGCGATCGTTTATGTGTTGCTCTTTCTGCGGAGTTGAAAGAGATGCAGGAGAGGATGGCAAACCAACGTGTGTATGAGCAGTCTGGGAGGGCTTATGTTCTGTCAGGATTGAGCTCCCATTCATGGCAAAGGGCAACTGCACGGGGTGATTCCACAGACAGCACCAGCCTTGTTCAAGCCTATCAAACCCCATCCATGGTGGACATGGTGACTCGTTCCCAAACCATGATTTTGGGGACCCCACAACCTCGACGTATTCTCCGGCCTGCTAAATCATTTCCTCAACGGCAGCGAGGACAATGATAATGAAAACGACATTTCGAAAACTCTAGCCAGCCTATATACTTTCTAAGAAGACCTTCAAGTTTCTGCTTTCACCTTATTTTCCTTGTGAATTTGGGATGGTGGGTATAATGGGAAGGAGGGAATTTTAGAGGGATAAAATTCCTAATTTTGGCAGTATAAAACTGTAAATGAAAGTTGGGATAATGGGTTTAAATGTTTGCAATCTGTTTTTCTAATAAACACGCGATATGTGAAGGAAATTTTTTGTGAAAGACTCAATTACGTGATGTTAAGCTATACAAATATAATTAATTTGCCATATTTTTATTGAAAAATTTGATGTCATATGTCTAAAATTTGTTTCTAAGTTTTGTCCATGGTGAAAAAGGATAGGTTGGATACTACATCGTGTGATTCTGAGTGATGTATTGAAGTTTTCTTTCTTTCTAATTGTGTGTCTTTTGGAGAAGAGGGGGGTATAACCTTGCAACTGTGGAGATACCTTGGGGGGGAATTTCTTCACTTAAATATATTTGACATATATATATATATATATATATGCTTCTCATTCTTTTCATCAGTAGTGCTCTTATATATATATATATATATATGCTTCTCATTCTTTTCATCAGTAGTGCTCTTCCTTTTACTTTTCCCTTTTATGGACTTTAGTTTCTTCAAAGAGTATCTTTGGCTTAACGCTTGGAAAAATTATAACAATGAGCTTCTTTTTACCTTAACTGAGAATTCCATTCTTCAAGGTGATTCTTTTTGCAGTAAGCAGGAATTTCTGTTGCCAACGACACATGGAATCATTTTCATTTATTTACGGTACGTTTAGTATAAAGGAGAAAATATTGTTGGAGATGATATTGTTCAAAAAAATAAGTAAAAAAATATGTGTTATGACATTATTATTATTATTCAATAATATTTATTTATTTATTTATTATTATTATTCTAAATAGAGACAAAAGTGTCATGTTTTGCATTGTTTATCCTTTTTTTTTATTGTTTTGATTTCTTGTTTAGTGTACCAAATACAACCTAAAGATATCATATTGTCGTCTATACAAGTCTAAATAAGAAACGTAATTGATCAGTTTATAATAAGAGTTTTCTGGGAGGTAGAGATTGTTACCACTCTTTGAAGTTCTAAATATTGCATCCAATGTTTCCAAATATTCTATGCCTTGGATTTTTCACTTTTTTCTCCCTTTTCTATCATTGGCGCTCTAGATTGCGGGGTTCCCATTGATTTTCTGATTAAGACGACATGTTACACGTACGACAGTTTAAAAGCTTGTTCATTATCAAACTGCATTAAAACAAAACACTTCGATCCCATTTTTAGTTAAAACCATTTATTTAATCCTCTTAAAGAAATTAAAAGTCTCAAATTTGGACATACTGTGTGACTTATTCCGGTAATATTCACCACTAAAATAAGTTTTATGTATTATTAACAAACATACAAATGCAATTTATTTAGTAATGTTATCATTTCAATCTCACATTTGTCGTGTTATTGCGTTTATCAAAATCAAATTTTTAACCAACCTAGTCACCAGAGAGAAACTGGCTAACTGAGAAAGAAATCAAAGAATAGACCATGCCTCCTTATGTGTGCCGTCTGTCACGTGATCTTCTACGGTTATTTTATAATGCAAACGGAGGAAGGGACCACGTGTTCCAGGAACTAAGCATGGGGTGTCACCTTTGTTTTAAGTGCTTCAGCTCTCTACGGTGCTTCATTCTTCGTGGTTTAAGCTTTCAAACTGTGTATGGCACTCCCACTCTCATTCTTTCCCTCTCGCAATGTGAATGCCTTCTTCTTTACCTTTCCTTCGCTGATGAATACCAAATTCCATTTTACTTACAGGTCACTGAATTTAATTTTCACATTTCCAAGTTATAATAATTGCTGCATTTTCTCATGGAGTTGCTCGTTTTAGCAGATCTAACGCTTAATCGATAGTAATTGAAATTCTACAAATTCTGGAGCCAGAAAGAGGCCGATCAGCAGAGGTATTCGTAATCAGTCTCCCTTTCTCTCTCTCTTTTTTTTTGCTTGCGCAAATTTCTTCTTCTGAAATAATGGCATTCTTGTTTGGTCCACCAATCACCACCCCCACCAAACTGATGGTTTCCTACCTTTTCTTGCAATTTTCTTTAGCGGGTGATTAGTATTTCAGGAAAAATGATTGCGTTTTATTTATAAATTCTCAAACGATTTTGAAGTCAACCGTTTCGATTGTCTCTGTCCAATCATCTTCTACATTGTCCCCTCCCCGCTCTTAATCAAGAGTGGGCCTACATTAATCCAATTAACCACTGACCCCACAACCCGCCGTGAGGGGGTCGTCTTCTGACTTTTTGTTAATACAAGAAAAATCGAGTCAGCAACTCATTAAGTAAAGTATATGTTTGGCGAGGAGCCTTGAGAAAAAAAGGAAAAAAATGATGGGATGAAAAGAAATAATAATAATAATAATAATAATAGTAGCAGCAATAATAATAATAATAATAATAATAATAATAATTTTTCATTTCATTTGATACAAAAAAAATGAAATTTTTTTGTTATTTAGTTTTATAAATAAAAATATATATAAACAATATATTAAACAATTTTATTATTTTTTATTCGATTAAATATATGAATCTTAATTTTATTTATTTATTATTTATTTATAACTAAATTATTTTTATTTAATTATATAAGTGGGCCCTACCAATAATAAATTAAAAGAAATATAAAATTCACCTGTTTATGTTGTTATGTATTATAGCTTTCTCATTAGCTTCTCTCTTTCTATGTATTAAGATTCCCTCTCGATTTATTTCCATCTCTGTTTTTTGGGTCTTTCAAGGGATGAAAAGTAAAAATAACAAAATTCATGTGGGTTCCACGGTTTTTTTCCCCCTCCCTGTTCCTTTCTTTTGCTTTCTAAACAATGTAATCAAATAAAGAAAACGTACAACCCCTCCTCCATTTCCTTTCCTTTCCTTTCCTTTCCTTCTTGTTCTCCATCTAACCAAAGCATAAATTTTCATCCATCCTATCACCTGTGTATCGGCATTTCCTCCTTTTTATAACGCCATTTATATACTCTATTTTTTTTTAAAGAAATCCTTACGGAAACTATTTTAAGGATGTCTATAGTATTACAAATATTATATTAATTAAAAAATTGAAAATTTTACGTAGAATTGTAATGAATAATAGTTAGCATTCTGTTTATTGATTTAACAAACATATAGTTTAAAAATATTTTTATTAAACTTTATAAGCATTTTTAAAATACTAACTATATAATGTTAATTTATTAAAATTCAATTATAAAATTTAAAAAGCGAGATTTAACAAACGAGATCTTTAATTGTCATGTGACATATTAAAAAAATAAAGGTTAAAAGGCTTAATATGTGATGTTGAATTATATAAAATATTTATTTATTATGTTAAATCAACCTCTAATTGATTTATAATAATAACTCTTCAGTCTTGAACTTTATAGGTCACTTTATGGACTGATTCTGAACTGTAGGTACGTCTTTGAATTTGGAAGTAAAGTTATATATAGCCGTTATATACATCTCCCAAGGAGGAAGCATTTCTATATTTATATTTTCTTTTCCTAATCCTGTTCTCTATGAATAAATGGCAAAGCTTTCATCTTTTAGCCGGAAACTACTATATATTTTAAAAAGTTTTTTTTTTTGTTACGAGCCAATTCAATAATGCTTTTTATGGCATGAACCCAGAAAAGAGTGACAAATTTAGCTGGTTTTGGATGAGGGTTAATGGGTCCTTCTCAGTTAGGGAACGGGTTACTTTCAGCAAGGTGGTAGATGATTCCTTTTAAAGTCCCATTACCTCTTATGTGTCATTTTATAGACCCATTGTTCTCTATCCTCCTATCCGTGTCATTCATCTGTTTAGCCTTGGCCTTGGATTGTGATCGGTTCTCTGTGTCTTGGTTTATCATGATATTAATGTTGGGGTATATGTTTCCATTGGCTTGGTGAGGATAAGTTCGCATCAGTCAAATCAATTTTGTTGGGCTACTTTCAGTTCAGCAAACTAGTTAATTTCAAAATAGAGAAAAAAAGAATAGAGAGATTCTGCTTGCTGTATTAGTCTTTGCTTGCTCAGAGAAGTTCATTGCTTTGCTGTTTCATGCTTGCTATCTTATCTGTGCAGGTTCTGCCAAAGAACTGTTTTGCTTTTTCTTGTCCTTACCAGACAAATATATATATGCTCCTGATTCTGAAAAAATTCCAAGGGCAAACCGTCATGGGTTCATTTAGCAGTTCCGGATTCTTTCCAGTTAACTGATTTGCGTACGATTTTGGAAGCTAACTCTCAAAGCGTCCCCCAAAGGAGTTCCACCGGCCCACTGCCTATATTTACTGTCAGACTCAGTTGTAACACTATAATGGGTGTATGTGTTCTCCTTCAGTCCAACATTAATGCAATTGAGTTGTGAATTTACATGAGTCAGCAATTCCTCACCGTATATAACTACTAATGGTCTGAACTTTACACTTCTTTGTTGAAAATGCTATTTACTGTTTAGTCGATATACTCCTTACTTTTATGTCTTCCTCACTCAGCGGGGATAAAGTTGATTCGAGTGTTTGTTGGCCAACCATGAATTTATTCTTTCCTACCTTCTTTACCTTGTATGCATACATGGGCCCCTTAAATTCGGGTCAGAGAAGAGAGCTTTTCCCTCATTAAAAATGAAATGATCAGCATTTTTTTCTCTGCAGCATAGAACTAGTGAAAATGAAACGTGGGGTGGTAATGGCTGTTGCTGGATTGCTGCCTTGCTGTCGTTTTTACTTACTTCATTTTTTCGCTAACTTACCTTCTTTGTTTCCACAGATTTTGATCGAACCCAGGAAATTTGAAGAATAAATCCGTTCTCTTTCACAAAGGTTGACCAGTTGACGCCACTTCCCTTCTGTTCAATTACGATCTCTTCAACGGCAAAGTAGATTCTAAAATGGCAACTCAATAGCAATTTTATTATTTGCTTCAGTGTATGGGTTGGAATAAATGAAGCCCCAACTCGAAGTTGTTCTCTCTTTTGTAATTTGGTTGCTCTTGATTCGACACTCATTTTGTGGTTAGTATGACAATTTATTCTACGTTTGGTATTCAGCTATCTAATTGTTCTCAATAGGTTACCTTGTATTCTACTTTTGAGCACATGATGTTGCTTTTGATATTTTTAGAGGATCTATGTACATGTTGCTGCTCAATGATGGGTAAAATTCAAATGAACCACAAATCTTTTTCTCACTTGGAATTGTTTCCTGGCAGATCAACCTTCTGATACTTCTGGCCATAGCAAATGGAAATGTAGATGTTCTTTCCAGGGGAACCAGAACCTTGTTGCTAATTGTTCTACGTCGTGTGCTTGTCGTTCAGGTATGTCGTTGATTTTTTTTTAGCATAAACACCAGGAGCCTCGTACTTTTAATTTATTCCTTTTCTTTTTTTTACCTTCTATATATTTTTTGATTACTTATCTAGCTTGAGCTTTGCCAAGTTGTATATTAGAAGAATGTAATTTGAAAGGAAGTTTCTGGTAACCAGAATTCACGTAAATGTGTAAAAGCTACTTCTGAATGAATTTCAAGTTATACATATAAGGGCAACAATGTGGAGCAGAAAATAGTAGTTAAAATATTATATGGGTTTATTAAGACCCTTCAACTATTATATAGGAAACCTTCAAGTTAAAACAGTGGCAACTAATATGAAGTACATTTTTTGGAACAAATTTTACTTTTTTCTGATATGGCAAAGAGCAATCTCCGTTCTTAGTAACCAATATGCTTTCAGTAGAAAGGCAGGATATGTTATCCATTATAGCTAATTTGAGGAGACTATGATTACAGCCTCAATACTGTGCAGTAACTGCTTTATCTTCGTTGTAGACACTAAAGAGAGTGAATCTATATGGACATGCGTATGTGATCCCAATGGGTTTCCTATAGTGGCAGCAGATGGCCATAGTCCTAATTGCTTTACAACCTGCAACTGCACCTGGGGTATACTCTCTCTTTCTTTCAAATCCTGCATTTTTTTCTGAAAAATTTCACTAATTGTTGCTTACTAAAATTGATTTGGTTGGACTTGAACCATTTTATATAAGAAGATTAGCTTTTCTGGGTACAACTCTTATTGTGGAGATTTAACGCATAACACTTTCATAACAGATCGTTTATTCTTACTGGAAGACACCACATCTATAGCCTTTTTTCTTTTTTTCTTTTCATTTCCATTTAACTTTCAATATATTAAGTCATTGGCATATCTCTTTTAGAAACCAAGTTTATGTTTTTTTGAATGCTTTGTAGGAACTCCCAGCATGTCACAAGGTTCAAAGAAACACATTTCCAGCAAGATTTTAATAATCATCCTATTAGTATGCGTTATATGTACAACTATTGCATTTCTTGCCTCGTTCACATGCTATGTCTGCTGGAGGGACCGATGTCCTATTCAACCACCACTATTCTCGTCAGATAAGGAAACAAGTTGCAATAGCACTACCAACTTAATGAGTAATAGGACTTCTTCGGTGCCAGAAACCAGAGTTACAATAAATTCTCCCATTAATCATATTACAGGTTAGTTGGTGCTTTGTTTTGTGTTATTTTCTTAATTCAAGTGTATTTTCTTAACCTTCTGTGACTATACAACAACAACAACAACAAAGCCTTCTGTGACTATATGTATAATATTAAGTTCCTCTTTTAGCATGCCATTGTCATTTGGTTCTTAATGACCATTTTCTGTTTTTTTATGTAGGATGCTTTCAGAAGGCCTCTTTCTTGTTTAGGAGCAGAATAGAAACTTTTCAAGGCAAAATTATTCAATTTTCGTTTGCTGAACTGGAAAATGCAACAGAAAGTTTTTCAGCTTCCAACCTCATTGGACTAGGTGGAAGTAGCTATGTATATCGTGGTCAGCTGAAAGATGGTAGTAATGTGGCAATTAAGCGACTAAAATCTCAAGGAGGGCCTGATGCCGACTCTGTATTTTTTACGGAGGTTTGTTCAACATAATATTGTTATATCAGTACTCTTTGGTTGATCATACTATGTTGTAATTCATATCTAGATAAAAGATGAACTGTTAACTATGTGTATTTTGCAGATTGAACTATTATCTACACTCCATCATTGCCATCTTGTGCCTTTGCTTGGATACTGCTCAGAACTAAAAGGGAAACATGTTGAGAGGCTACTAGTATTTGAGTACATGACCAATGGCAATTTGAGGGACTGTTTGGATGGGGTTTCTGGAGAAAATATGGATTGGGCTACCCGTGTTACAATTGCAATAGGAGCTGCAAGAGGCTTGGAATATCTCCATGAGTCAGCTGCTCCAAGAATTCTGCACAGAGATGTCAAATCAACTAACATTCTTCTGGATGAAAATTGGCAAGCAAAAGTATGGACCTTGATCATTTGTTGATGATAGTAAGAAATGGGGGGTCATAAAATGGAAGATAATACAAATTTAATTCTGGATATACCAAGGAATTTAACAAAGTGAACTTGGCGTACACAGCAATAAGATAAAATAAATGCTATTAAGTGTTTTTTTTTTAAATATATTATCCAACACTTCATCCCCTATTAAGTTTCTTTTGGAAATCTGCAGAAGTCTTTGTTTCTTGAGAAATATAGAGTTAAATCAGCCAGCCATAGGTGTTATTTATCACTTAATTCAAAAGGCATCCTTTTATAATCTTTTAACTATATCAACTTGCAGATAACTGACCTTGGTATGGCTAAAAACTTGAGAGTTGATGGCCCCCCCAGCTGTTCCAATTCTCCAGCAAGAATGCAGGGGACGTTTGGCTATTTTGCACCTGAGTATGCAATTTTTGGAAGAGCCTCTCCTAAGTCTGATGTCTTCAGTTTTGGGGTGGTTCTTTTAGAGCTTATGAGTGGTCGGGAACCCATCCATAAATCCACAGGCAAAGAAGAAAGCCTTGTCATATGGGTATTGTACATCATATTTACAAAGTTAACCTTAAATTTCGATTTTTTTTTTCCATATTGAGAAGAACTTCAATGCCCAACTGTTTGCCTATCCTATAATGTGGTCTTAGCTTAAAATATCTCAGAACTTCTGTTTTTTACCAATCATCACGTCTTTTACATCCTTTCATAGCATCTGATTTTCCTCTCACAATCTTGCATTTGTCGGCTTCAGTATTAACTTGTTCCATATCTTGCTTATGAATTCAGCCATAATATATGGACGCTCATATTGATATAGCATGTATAAATTTATTCTGTTCTAGGCTACACCTCGCTTGCAAGATAGTAGGCGAGTAATAACGGAGTTGGCTGATCCACAATTGAAGGGCAATTTCCCTGAAGAAGAGGTGCAGATAATGGCATATTTAGCAAAGGAGTGTTTGCTGTTGGATCCTGATACTAGGCCAACCATGAGTGAAGTGGTTCAAATTCTTTTAACCATATCACCAGACAAATCTAGGAGGAGAATAAATATTCCAGTGAGCCTTTTTCAGGTGAACACATTCTCTATCAAGTCTTCATTTCTGAGTGACATTTCTTCTTTGTTCATGATTTAGAGATAATCATTTTATAGCGTAAAAAGTTAACCATATTCTGACCTTATCATTCCTCTTTTTGGACATGTGCAAACTGTACAGGAGCCTCAGGATGCAGAAAAACAAATGCAAGCTCCATCTAGTAAATCTTCAGATCAAAAGTCATTGCCATTAGATATTAATCACAATTTTTGTGTTGGGAACAAAAATGAAGAAGCAGAAACAGTTTCAGCTGAGTATATGAAGAGTTTGATCCTATTGACTTCCAAAAATGAGGGTCGGCATGCATCGGATGATGAAATAGTAGACCTAACCGAGCCTAGGTTTGAATCATTTTGCCTGACAAACAGCAATTCCCCTTGAAAACTTAACCTTCCAATGGGATATCTTAGAAGAAGCAATCTGGTTTTGACTTTTGAGAACTTGTTCATCTGAATTCCTTCACTCCCTTTTGAAAGAAAGCACATAGAGGTGTGTTGTTAGGGAAGCACGGATATATTTTCATTGTATTTTTGTCTTGTACAGAAAAGCATAGGAGAGTCCGATTCTGCTTTATTTGGAGAAGAATCGGAGGAGATACTTATACAAGCACAGTAAAGGTTTAAGTTTGGGTTTTGGTCATCGGAACTTGTATCTTGCAATGATATATTTGTTTTGATGAAAGAAGAAATATTATGAGGGAGAAAAGAGAAATACAAGTAGCGGGAGGATACTACATCTCCCAACCAGAAAATGCAACGAAGTTCTCAAATCTTGTTGCATATGATCCAATTATGAGGTGAGCACCAAAGAAAAGTCACAGACATAATCTTTTCCATAACAAATATTGATAGGAACAAAGAGATGTCATTGAAAATTTGAGAGAAAATTCCAAGAGTTGTTACGCTAGGACAATTTTGGTATCCTCATAGGCTTATATGTTCGGGGTGGGGTTTGTGATTTTGATTTCGCCTTTGAATGGTAGATAGAAGCAAAGCGATCTGAAAGTGAATCTATTTGAGTAACCATAAAACAAAAACGAAATTATTAGCATTGAAATGTAAAAGAACTTGGTTTATGTACTAAAATTTTTAAAGGCTTATCATTTGAATGAATTTGATGTCACCCATTTATATTGTTCTCATTCGTGCAATACACATGTTCGGTGATAATTTAATTCTCTATTTTATCTTGATTAAGTTTCTGTTAGAAGGATTTTAGGACATTCGAGCACATTTTTTTTAACTACTAAGTTAGTTTTTTATAATTTCGTTTTATCCATTTTTCAAACAATAAATAGGTAACTTCTTTTCATTGCTTTGTGCCTTTTTTTTTTTAATAAAATCATATCTTTCACTGATAATCATCATGACGTTAAGAAAGAGAAAAATAATAGGGAGTGATTTTGAGGATTGTGCCTTTGTACAATGAAATTAGTTTCTCTCTTACATGAGTGTGAGAACCATAAGAAAGAAAGAGGAAAAAAAAAAAAGTAAAAAAGAGACCAACTATTTGAGAGACACGGGAGCATTGTTCACTTGAACAGCAGAGAAGCTAAGCCCTCTGTACAACCCACCTTACATCTAAAGAATTAGTCACCTCAATTTTATGGGTGTTAAATAAAAATCTTTCATTTAATTTTTTTTTAAAATTAATATAATTAGATCATTATACTATTTATTTTTTTAGTAAATCTCAATTTACACATGACATTAATGCTAATAAATTATTAAATTACCGTGTTCATTGGACCTTTTTTTTTTTCTTCAATTTCTTAAGATTGTGTTTAATTTTGACCTAACTTTAAAATGAAAATATTGAAGATCCTAATCATTTTAAGATATTCAATTTTTATTTAACCCAAAAAAAAAGTATTGATTTAGTTCGTTTGTACTGTTAAGCAGGGCACGCCCTGTGCCAGACCCAGTATTCGCTACTTTTGGCAACTGAGAAGAAGATTCGTCATTGGGGATGGCCGGAAAAGCTGCAACGACTACGACGACCTACTCGCCGTCTCCGACCACGCAGAAAACCAAAGCGCCTCTTTTCAATGACGATTGGGTCCGACCCGATGGCCGCGGCTTCCACCAGTGCAGGCCTGCCTGTAAGCCATTTTTTAATTTCCTTATACTTTGTGTTTGGTGCTAGCGTTTTTGTAATGGTTTATTAGTTTAACAAAATTCTGGGTTTTCTCCCAGGGTTTGTAAGCTTGATCGTGGTAGATTGAATAAGGTTTTAAGTTCCTGCTTTATGCAAAGTTGATGAGATCAAATTGATTCACCGGAATATTTTCATCGGCTTTCCTTTTCCTCTTTCTTAATATAATAAATATAATATGTGTGACTTGTGTAATATTTTCATTCTTATCGTTCTGGGTAGAAAACGCCATGCTATGCGGCGCTCTTTCTCTCTGCTGGGTTAATCAGGGTCGAATGCAATGTAAATGTTTAAGCTTGCTTTTAATTGCTTGGAGACTCAATGCTGGCTCATTTTAAAGTGAATTTACTAGAATATGCATTTTGTTGCATCACTATGTGAGTCAAAGTACATGTTGTAGATGGTTAGATATACCTAATTGTTTCCAAGAGATGTTTTTGATGTCTGTGCTAACTGAATAAGAAAACTTGTGGCTCGGAAAGAATACTTGCATTGTTTGCTTCTTTACTAGTTGTTTCCAGCTTCTGCTGGCTGAAACAGATTGATTCCTTAAAAAGTAAAGTTGTTTCCATTCCTCCAAATTGTGTGAGTGTAGACCTCTTTTGATTCTGGGGTAGCATTTTAATTCAATGATATTTGGTCCTTCTGTCTAGTCTTTGGTATATTAAGCTTAAGCTTTACTAATAACTTGAAGGCATCACTCAGATACGGTTTCCATATGTATAATTGTATAATCATTGGTAATGTAGGACTACATCAAACTATTATTAATTATGAGGTTCTCATAGCTTCATTTTTTAACCATACCTAACTTGGGGGAAGATGAACTAATTGTCAACGAGATAAAGCGTTAAGGTGCATGTTGATTGAAATTTTGAAATTACTCTTTAGAAGACATATCATTAAACAAATGCATGACTTGCATTTTATTCATCATCAAGAAGAGTTCCATGGATGTTGGATTTAAATGTTTCTACTTACAATTCATCTAAAGTAATAACCATTCATTATGTTTGAACGCAGATTTCATTTATGGTGACCAACTTAACAAGTCATATAGAAATTCTGTGATGAGGGCAGTTAAATTTGAAGTTTAGAGAATGTTAATAGTGGATGTTTTGACTTCTCTCTCTTTTACTCTGAAATTTTTTATTTAAAATCTTGGTCCCATCGGTCATTTGGTTGAACAAAAGTTTATTGTTAAGGAGAAAAATTTTTGGTGGCTTTCAGTTTTCAGAACTGGTGCTGTGAATGCTGCCTCTGGATCTGCTTACGCAGAGTTTGGAAATACCAAGGTCATTGTATCTGTGTGAGTGAATCTTTTACCTCACAAATTAGCGACTATACCAGTTTGCTACTGTTTGTGCTCTCTGGCTAATATATATATTTTATTTGCATT